>OY728131.1:639201261-640435323 GCA_963277665.1 Viscum album | reverse complement strand
TTTCACAATTCACTCTATGGTTGTTGTTCTCTCATTTCACCGCATTCAGAGGTTGTTTGGTTGGTTTTGACCACATGACACGTCTTTTTAAAGAGTGTCAAACCTTTAAAAAACGCATCTTCGGTAATTTTGGGCAGACCGTACGTTCAATTGACATCTCGTCTGCTCGTACACATCAATAGTAATAATAAGATGGTTGTCATGTGATTTCTAGTCATTCTGAGGTCGTTTGCTATAAATCTGTCCGTTCAATGCATGTTTTGGTGTTTTATGACACTAAAAGTGCGTTTTTCGTCATCCCAAACAAATGACAACTCTGATTGACGTACCGTCTGCTCAACCATTTCACAATTAACTCTACAGTTGTTGTCGTTTGATTTCACCGCATTCGGTGCTCGTTTGACTGGTTTTGACCCCCCACGTGCTATTAAAGGGCGTTCAACCTTTAAAAACCGCATATTTGGTCATTCCAAGCAGATCAAACGTTCAATTGACGTTTCGTCTGCTCGTACATAACATGAATAATAATAAGACGGTTTTTCTATTTTTTCAGGTCATTCCGATGTTGTTTGATATTGAATTGACCGTTAAACGCATGTTTTGATGTTTTATGACACTACAAGTGCGTTTTCGGTCATCCCGGGCAAAAAAACATCTCTGATTGACGTTCTGTCTGCTCGACCATTTCACAATTCACTCTATAGTTGTTGTAGTCTCATTTCACCGCATTCGAATGTCGTTTGGTTGGTTTTGACCCCCAAACACACCTTTTTAAAGAGCGTCAAACCTTTACAAACTACATATTCGGTAGTTCTGGGCAGACCACATGTCTGATTGATGTCTCGTCTGCTCATACACATCCATAATAATAATAAGATGGTTGTTTTATGATTTCAAGTCATTCTGAGCTCGTTTGTTATATATATGACTGTTAAACACATGTTTTGGGGTTTTACGACACTAAAAGTTCATTTTCCATCATCTTGGATAAACGAAAACTTCGATTGATGTACCGTTTTCTCGACCATTTCACGATTCACTCTATGATTGTTGTCGTCTGATTTCACCGCATTCGGTGGTCGTTCGACTGGTTTTGACCCCTTGTGTGCTTTTAAAAGGCGTCCAACCTTTAAAAACTGCATATTCAGTCATTCCGGGCAGACCTCATGTCTGATTGATGTTCCGTTTGCTCGTAGACAACATGAATAACAATAAGACGACCTTCCTATTTTTTCAGGTTATTCCGAGGACGTTTGATATTGAATTGATCGTTAAACGCGTGTTTTGGTGTTTTGTGACACTAAAAGTGTATTTTCAGTTATCCCGGACAAATGACATCTCCGATTGACGTTCCGTCTGCTCGACTATTTTATAATTCACTCTATGGTTGTTGTTGTCTCATTTCACCGCACTCGGAGGTCGTTTGGTTGGTTTTGACCCCCCCGTACACATCTTTTTAAAGGGCGTCAAACCTTTAGAAAACGCATATTCGATAGTTCTGGGCAGACTGTACGTCCGATTGACATCTCGTCTGCTCGTACACATCAATAATTATAATAAGATGGTTGTCTTATAATTTCAAGTCATTTTGAGGTCGTTTGCTATATATATATATGACCGTTAAACGCATGTTTTGGTGTTTCATGACACTAAAAATACATTTTTGGCCATCCCGAACAAACGACAACTAGGATTGGCGTACTGTCTCCTCGACCATTTCACAATTCACTCTACGGTTTTTGTCTTCTGATTTCACCGTATTTGGTGGTCGTTGAGCTGATTTTGACCCCCGCATGTTTTTAAAAGACGTCCAACTTTTAAAAACTGCATATTCAGTCATTTCGGGCAGACCACACATCCGATTGACGTTCTGTCTGCTCGTACACAACATGAATAATAATAAGACAGTCTTTTTATTTTTTCAGGTCATTCCGAGATCGTTTGATATTGAATTGACCGTTAAACGAACGTTTTGGTGTTTTATGACACTAAAAGTGCGTTTTCGGTCATCCCGGGCAAACAACATCTCCGATTGACGTTTCGTTTGCTTGACCATTTCACAATTCACTTTATGGTTGTTGTTGTCTCATTTCACTGCATTCAGAGGTTGTTTGGTTGGTTTTGACCCCCTTGCGCATCTTTTTAAAGAGCGTCAAACTTTTAAAAACTGCATATTCAGTAGTTCTGGGCAAACCACACGTCCGATTGACGTCTCGTCTGCTCGCACACATTAATAATAATAATAAGATGATTTTCCTGTGATTTCAAGTCATTCTGAGGCCATTTGCTATATATCTGACTGTTAAACGCATGTTTTGGTGTTTTATGACACTAAAAGTGTGTTTTCCGTCATCTCAGACAAACGGCAACTCCGATTGACGTACTGTCTGCTCGACCATTTCACAATTCACTCTATGGTTGTTGCTCTCTGATTTCTCCTCATTCGGTGGTCGTTCGGCTGGTTTTGACCCCCCACATGCTTTTAAAGGGTGCTCAACTTTTAAAAACCGCATATTCGGTCATTCCGGGCAGACCACACGTTCGATTGACGTTCTGTTTGCTCGTACACAACATGAATAATAATAAGACGGTCTTTCTATTTTTTCATGTCATTCCGATGTCGTTTGATATTGAATTGATCGTTAAACACACGTTTTGGTGTTTTATGACACTAAAAGTGCGTTTTCGGTCATTCAGGGCAAACGACATCTCTGATTGACGCTTCGTCTGCTCGACCATTTTACAATTAACTCTATAGTTGTAGTTTCATTTCACCACATTCAGAGGTCGTTTGGTTAGTTTTGACCCTGAGACACAACTTTTTAAAGGGCGTCAAACCTTTACAAAATGCATATTCGGTAGTTCTGGGCGGACCGCATGCCTGATTGACGTCTCGGCTGCTTGTACACATCAATAATAATAATAATAAGATGGTTGTTTTGTGATTTCAAGTCATTCCGTGGTCGTTTGCTATATATTTGACCGTTAAACGAATGTTTTGGTGTTTTAGGACACTAAAAGTGCGTTTTCCATTATCCCGGACAAACGACAATTCTGATTGACGTACCGTCTGCTCGACCATTTCACAATTCACTCTATGGTTGTTGTCATCTGATTTCACCGCATTCGGTGGTGGTTTGGCTGGTTTTGACCCCCCATGTGCTTTTAAAGGGCGTTTAACCTTCAAAAATCGCATATTCGGTCATTCCGGGCAGACCGCGCGTTCGATTGCTGTTCCGTCTGCTTGTACACAACATGAATAATAATAAGACGATCTTCCTATTTTTTCAGGCCATTCCGAGGTCGTTTGATATTGAATTGACCGTTAAACGCACGTTTTGGTGTTTCATGACACTAAAAGTGCATTTTCAGTTATCTCGGATAAACAACATCTCTAATTGATGTTTCGTCTGCTCGACCATTTCACAATTCACTCTATGGTTGTTGTAGTCTCATTTCACCGCATTCAGATGTCGTTTGGTTGATTTTGACCCTCATACACACCTTTTTAAAAGGTGTTAAACCTTTAAAAACCGCATATTCGGTAGTTCTGGGCAGACCGCACATCCGATTGATGTTTCGTCTGCTCGTACACATTAATAATAATAATAAGATTGCTGTCTTGTGATTTCAAGTCATTCTGAGGTCGTTTGTTATATATCTAACTGTTAAATGCATGTTTTGATGTTTTATGAAACTAAAAGTACGTTTTCTGTCATCCTAGACAAACGATGATCAGAGTCACTCCAATTTTCTCTCAAATGCATTTATTTCTAATCTCATCCATCTCAGTATGTCCACATGTCCATCTTAACATTTTCATTTTTGCTACCCTTATTTTTTTGTTCAAGATGTTCCGTCAAAGGTAAACACTCACTACCATATAAAATAGTTGGTCTAATAAGAGTCATATAAAATTTACCCTTCAATTTCAAAGGAGTTTTGCGATCAGAGAGCAACCTAGAAGCCTTTCTCTATTGTATTCATTCAGTTTGAATCCTATGAGATATATCTGTATTAATATCTCTATCACATTGCAGAAATAAGCCTAAATATCGAAAATAATTAAAACTTCTGTAATAACGTGGTCTCTCAATCTCACATTCATAACATTACTAGACAATCCTTTAGTTGATGTTAAAATTAACAACCTCCAAAATACTTGTAGGGTTATCCTTGTCAAATGTTAGAATGAAGAAAGCAAAAAAAAAAAAAAAAAAAGACATACCAGACATGAAGCTTTCTACGGTCTTATCAGGCATATTGCTTTGCTCTTTTAGTTGCTGTAGAAGTTTTAATGACAAAGAACAACCAATGCCTTCATAACTGCATTTAAAAAGAAACACGAAACATAAAAAAATATTTTTTAACACATGAATTCAGTTCAAAAAACCAACTTAAACAGCCTTCAGTTGAAAAAATTAAATAAAAAACATTAAAAATTGATCTGGACACCTGCCTGTTAAAAGAAATCGAGTATGTTTTTAAGAGGAAAGGAAAAAAAGGCAAGTTTGGTATGATGACATGAAATAGAATTTAAAGGCAAATTGAATTTCATAATGAAATAGAATCAACATCCACAACAAATCTTTAAAAAATTACAAGGGAATGAGAATTCATACCCATTCACAGTCGATGAAAGGAACACAAGATAAGGACCGACCATGGTCTTTACTACTGGTAAAGGAATTGTCGCTGCTTCATCAACCAACAACTCTACTTGAGAAAGCTTTTCATGCTCATTGGATGTATGTACTGTCAGATAGAGGAAAGAAAACAAACATTAATCCTTCTAAGGGTAAAAAAAGCAGCACCAGAAGAGTAAAGACAAAAAAAACAAGAGAATGAGAATAGGGTCACAAATGTCAGAAGCCAGAGGATTATTTATTCCATGTTAGTTCAGAAATTTGTAGGTCAGATTATAGGTCCATTTTTCTTAACATGACAAAAGTCTCATTTGGAAGATCCACTGACCCAATTGAGTAGTCCACATCACAATATGGCCAAAAAGATTTAACTTCAAATTGCCAGTTATAGACTACTCGTTATAAGGTAATTAAATAATCCATTAACAATATATTAAGAATTGGAGAACACTCACATAAGAAGTCCTTGTCACACTCAACAAGGTTCACGATACAAAAAAAAACAGTACTCATCTATGAAATCCTAATCACATAAAAAGCTATGATCAAAGGTCCAACTTCACCATGGAAAATAACATTGAACAGTTGGTCTAATACGACATGATATAAAGGGCCAACAATATAACCAAAAGGAGACCATAATGCTTAAGAAGCTAGGCCACTTGGTAGTAATTTTGTCATGGCTCATATATCAAGAATAATTATTACCTACAATGAATATGAGATATCGTAATACTGTATTTTTGTTCAAGATCATGATTTATACACAACCTGAGCTATTAAGTACAGAAACAGATATTGAAAACCATATGTTGGCTAACAATGAATGTTGTGATTGTCACCTGCTAATTGAAGAGAGAAAAATCATTTTCACTAACCTGTATCATTTGCCGATGTTGTTTAAAGATATCGACCCGAACAATGGCCTTCTTGAACTCATAATCGACAGTTTTGACGACATCATAATCTATATGTTCCTGAAAAACAGTGGTTGGAGATAAGTAATACCAAGAGCCTTTCAAAGATGAAATTTCCAAAAACAAATTTGCAGAAGGTTGCTTTTCAATATAGACAAATACTTTAATGACGCAAAGAAGCAAGTCATAGCTTTCACCAAATACAGGCCTTATGCTTATATAATGAAGCATAAGAGTAACATGTACAAATATTTTTCAAGGGCTAGCATTCAAGTAATCTTCCATGGAGAATAAAATATATTATTTAAAATGAAAAGAATAAAATACTTCATTGTGCATTACCAATAGAGGTGGAGATCAAAATGTTCCTGAAGTTCAGTGTAATAACATGTATAAGATGCAAGGTACCTTGGAAAATAAGTTCTGGCTAGCGGCCTCTTCAAAGAAACTTGGATCAATATAAAAATTTATAGGATAAAGTAAAGTTTGCTTAATTGGGAATAAGGATAAAATTAATAGAGTGATGCCCATAAATTGCTTGAACTTGATCAAAACTAAACTCGAATCAGCTCGATTTTTGCCAAGTCAAGCTAGCTCAAGTTATACATCGAGCAACATTAGGATATTAACACAACTTCATCGATTAATTTGCAAGCATAATCAAATAATTGATAGTTTAATATATATAAATTAATGATAATATATAATTATTATCATCAAATATTTTTAATGTGATTATATATATATTTTTGTTATGTACTGCAAATTTCTTATATTTTTTTTGTTACTTATGCAATCAAGCTTAATTGAGCGAGTGCGAATAGTTTAAATTAGAAGCTGAGTTGAGGTTTGAGCTTGAAAATCACAATCCGATCAAGTTTGAGAAGGGTATCGACATCGAACTCGAGTAGTATACTATATCAACTTGAATCGACTCACTTAAACCCCTAAGCGACAACCTCTTACACATCTATGCACTCCTAGGTTGTGTGCCAGATATGTGAAATCCTAAGTACATGACATAAAAATAGCTGGGACTTCACTAAATAAAACTATCAATTGTAATGCCAAATATATTACATCGAGCCAGTTGATCCCCCTCTATGCTCGGTGCATGAAGGCCAAGAAATGCAATCAGACTTGCAGTGAAATTTTGATTGGTTCTGACTTTTGAAGGATTGTTTATCCTTTTTATAATAATGAAAGAATGAACCATTTAAACCCCAATATCCATCAAAGTAGTATGCGAGAAAACCAATGGAATATCATATTTCATATTTCTAGAAGGTTCAATAGCATTATATTTAAAAAAACACACCCAAAGGCAACAGTTGAGAAGGTCTATCAATCAAAAATGACAAAAAGTACAAACCTTGTAGCCAAGTTCACCAAACCTATGGCAAATGAATTCAAAAAAGAGTCCTCAAATTCTATGGGGTTGGAGCAGTTACAAAAATATTTGTATAACTACAAAGATAAAACGCTTCCTTGAGAATCATGGAACCATCAAATAAATAGACGGAGAACAGAAAAAAGGCATCATGCAACATGCAGGCAAACAAAAACAAATTATGAAACTATCAACTATCAAGGGTTCAAGATTGATACCCAACAACCACATCACTGACAACAACTAAGCCAAGTGCAACTGATTTTCCATGCCCACGAGCAGCAAACAATGCAACTATGATTTGAAGAATCTTATCCAAAATTGCATCAAGAAATGTCACCACAACTTTTCCCTGGGTAGAACATGCAATGATCAGATTGCAAACAAGCACTTCTAAAAATTTAGGAATGAATATATTTGACTAAAAAATGAGACAAAAAAACATGGATTAGACGAGCAATCTATACCCGGTCCAATGTGCGACATTTTTTAATTAAAGGGCGAACTGGGAAATCATCAGTTAGTTGTTCTTCAAGATTCCTAAGATTTCGCTCCACCTCTGAACACCCTTAGGAGTCATGCAATAGCCAACCCAAAGAAGAAAGAATCCATTCAGGGATTTACTTGTTAAAACGAAAGCAAGCAAACAAAATATCATTCACCATTCCTTCAATGTGGGTGGGAGAGCTCAACAACGAGCAGGAGGGCTCAGCGGTAGAGCTTGATAGGGGCAGGAGGGCTTGACAGAGCTTGATAGGGGCGAGAGGGCTCGACAGAGGCGGGAGAGCTCAGCGGAGGGGGGTGACGGGGCCGAAAGGGTTTGACAACGACATGATAGAGGACGGGGGAGCGGGGTTGCAGGGTCGTGCACGGGAGGGTGAACGAAAGAGATGGCGGGGGCAACGGGCCGTAAGGGTTTTACGGCGATGGGACGATGGACGAGGGAGCGAGGTCGGGCTTGGGGTTGCAGGGTCGTTGGATTGCGCGCGAGAGGGTGAACGAAAGAGAGGGATATTAGTGGGGGAGAGAAAAAATGCAGCGACCACCAAATGGCGGTCGCCCGAATCCCCCCTCCACAACTGGTCAATTTTCTACTAGTGTTAGTGGAATTTTGTGAAGTCATTTTAGTGAGAATGTCATGAAAGCTAGTTGTAGAAGATTTTGAAGAGTGATCCTTGTATAAAACAAGGAACCTAATAAAACCATGTCATGGTGGTGGTCATGGTTGAGATATCTAGAAGAGTAATACTTGAAACAATCAAAGAATAAGAGACATGTTGTGGTAGTAGTTGTGGTTAATGTCAAATGAGTTCTCTGTGTACGAAACACCCATGGCATGAAAACCTACCATGTTTGTCTGCTTTTACAATGAGAATGAAGGAAACATCTAAAGAGAATGCTAAACTCGCTTTGTGTGTATTGTATTTGTTGTCAATGATTATCAACATTGTGCAGTGTAAGGAGGAAGAACCCCTAATGTTGCGAAAATGTCAGGAGTCGCAGTGACAGAACAAGTTTGCAGATGAAAAGTCATCATAAAAGAAGAAGAATATGAATGCGAACACAACGATTTACATGGTTTGAGAATAATCCCTACGCCTATGGAGAGATAGAATTTTATTATGATTTGGGATCACAAATATTACAGAGAGATATTAGAGTTTCTAACACAGAAACCCTAGCTCGAAATGAGCTAATAAAGAGGACGAAACATTGTTCCACCAATCACACAGATAGTCTGTTGTGCTACAGTGAAAGGTGGATGAAGGTTTTCACCACTACAGTGTTGCAGACACCCAAGTCCAAGCTGCTACAGTTCCTGGTGACAAGAAGTTTGTGGAGTTACAGTACCATTGTCTCCAAAGTCCGTGCTGCTATAGAAACCGTGCCAAAGTCCGCACTGCTATAGTGCCCTATTGGTGTTGTCTGGGCAGCTATGCTATAGACGGCCAAAGTTGCTACAGTGCCCCAAAATTTGGTATGAGATCCTTTGACCCCCGGACCCTCAGAGCAGGGGTGTGTTGCCCCTGCAACCCCTAATGAGCTCACCGCAGAGCTCGACTCACGAGAGTTGCAACCTGGTGTGTAGCATGAGCTGCTAGCATTCGACCCAAGATCATCCAAACTGATCATGCTACACCAATCCAACACCTACGTGGGTCAGCGTAGGAGTAAGGCTCAAGGACGCTCACGTGCGAGGCGACACTTAAGGGATTTTTTGCCCCGACCATAGCCTGCCTTGTATGATATACCAACAATATGTCGAAGAATTTTTCGATGTGGGATCACGGAGTGTGCTACTGTTCACTCATTAAAACACATGTGCAACATCGAGCTTGAAATGAAGCCGTGTATTTCACTACCTACCTCACACTATAAAATACATGCTGACCTTGCTTTTCTCAGGTCGTGTTTTTCCATTGAAGTTGGAGAGGAGCTTGCTAAACTCATTGGAAGATTATGCATGAGTTGTTTGATTTCATTAGAAGAAGACACTAGAGTTGAATTTGGAAATTACAAATGGCTTATGTAAAGGTTTACTATGTAAAGGTAATATTGAAGGCTAGTAGTTCGGTATAGGTAACATGTCTACATAATGTTAATCCATTTGAGTAAAGGTAACTCATAGTTTCAATGACTTGCTTAAATGTAACTTTACACTACGTAAAGGTCAGACCCTCATCATGTAAAGGTAAGTCTGATTCTGTATAAAGGTAACTCTAGTGATTTACTTCATGTGCAAGGATAACCAAGAAGTCCAGGAGTTGTGTAAGGGTCTCTCAGAAGATACGTAAAGCTAATCTGAGTATTACAATAGCTACATAAGGGTCATTGAGACCTACACAAAGGTAGTCCGAGATCTACGTAAAAGTATTTCTCAAAATCTTGAGTTACATGAGAGTAACCAAAAAATCCATTTAGACCCGGGTAAAGGTCTTGCACTCGGTGAAAATTAGTGAACCAGGAATCCTAAAATCCATCGATACTTGTTGTAGTGTTCTTCAATGAGATACACATCACTATAGAGATTATCATGATTCTAGAAGACATCAAAGAAGAAGAATTTTAGTGGTTTTCATTTTAAGAAGAGGAATCCACTAGGCTATTGTTTGAAGTTTGAAATGTCGAAGGATACCACGCCGTAGTGAATATATTGTGGGTGTTTTTTTGAGGCTTTGATCGTATTACTTAAGCATCATATGACTTGCTTCGTATGACTTTGATGAAAGGATGATCGTAAGACTTCAGACATCGTATGACTTTGGCATTCTCAGTGTAAGCTGACTTTGGTGCTTCATAAGTGTTTGAGAAGATATTGTATGACTTTGGTTCTTTGTATGAAGACACAAAAAATGTGTTCTGCTATTATCATAAGACTATTAGCTCACAGAATTGTTGAGAATAATCTGGAAGGAAAGAAGACTATTTAATAAAGATGGAAGAAAGAAGAACTTGTGAGTTGCTTTGCGTCGCAAAAAAAGTCACGATCGCAGTTGTTGCATGCATGCATTTATTCATATTCACCTTTAATGCATGCAAATTATCATGGATAGAAGGAGATGATTTCATGGAGCAGTTTTGAAGAATGAAGACCTGCGAAAATTATTGCACATTCGCACAATTACAGTTTATGAAGTGGTTTTATGGAGATATGAACCAACCGATATATGTGGATCTAGTTGAAGGCATTGAAGCAGGAATTCAAGGGGATTTGAATTACCGAAAATCATGATAATTCAAATCATGCATTCATGCGGTTTAGCGAATGATGAAGAAAAAGAAACCGACACCACTGTGTATTATTCCATAGACATATATATTGTATAGATTGTTAAAGAAAAAAAGGTGTGAGTGCCTTGATACATATAGAAGAAAATCATCGTGTTGAAAAGCAACTAGAATCTACTATTATTTTTATACATCTTGTGAGCCGAATCCAAGAAGGAAGAACCAATGCAGACCACCGAAGAAGAGAAGAGGAGATAGATGGAGAAGAAGAAAAAAGAACCCATGCAATCCAGTTTTGCACAAACAAAGAAGAGTCTTGCACTCTTGCATGAAAAGAAGATGTAATAGCCTTCTGGTTAACTATTGTGAAGAATAAGAAGTTGGCTGTGTACACTGTTGTGTATACTGAAGGAGAAACCGTCACATGCTGCTGTAAAGAATAAGTGTTTGCAT
Source organism: Viscum album (assembly GCA_963277665.1). Lineage (NCBI taxonomy): Eukaryota > Viridiplantae > Streptophyta > Magnoliopsida > Santalales > Viscaceae > Viscum > Viscum album. The sequence continues at coordinate 640,424,188 of OY728131.1, read as the reverse complement.
GCTGCTATGCAAGTAAGAGGAACAACTTGTGGAGTTCTAATTGGTGATAGACTCTTCGGTTGTTACGCTATACTATCATTATAAAGGCGGGGATGCAACCGAGTGCAGGATGCATTAGAGCATAGTCTGGAGACATCCAAACACGAGTTTCAAGGATAATCCCTACTTGTTTGTAGCTCACAGGTGATTCTACTGGGTAGTGTGATATTGGAGGAATCTATATCACACCAAGAACTAGCCTTTCATTTTGAAAGGCGAACCTTGTATATCGTTGTGTTCTTTGTGTGTGTGTTTTGGATGTGTTGCATGTGAAGAAAAGAAGATAACAACCCCCACAGCCTGCCTTTAATAGGCATGTGGGTGATGATTAGCACCAAGAGCATGAAATCACACAAATGAGAGACACTACCCTCAAAATAAAAGAAAGGATCGAGGGATAAGATAAACATCCACTGATCAACACTATTCCATGAATATAAAAGTAAAGATACCCACATCCCATCATGGATGTGAAAGTCGTACAATAAGCAAAATTCCAAAATAAAACCATGCCAAAATCTCATGGCAGTGACTCCTTGACAATTCTAACCCGAATTAGTGATGCCCGACTCGATCTATGAAGCCCTCTTGGAAACCTGAGATGTATATATATGGTGTGATCATAACATGTATACTCAGTGGGACTATACTCAAGACCTCTCATGCAAACGCGAAAGAATCATAATAATGCTCCAGTGAATAAACAACAAAAACAACATACACCTATAGTGTTAACTAATCCCCCTAGCCTCACTAAGGCTCACTCACCGTGTTGGAATGGTGTAGCTCGATCCTTTTGGATGAAGTTGAGCCGAATGCTAGCGGTCCAAACTGTACACTAGACTGCAACTCCACGGTGAGGTCGTTGGAGGTTGTAGGGGGTAACGTGCTCTTACTCCGGGGGTCCGTGGGCTGAAGACCCCCGGCCCAAATGTTGGGGCACTGTGACATCTCTGACTAACTGTAGAAAAAATGACCAACGACACTGACATAGCATTGTAGTAGTGTAGACTCACTGTAGCAGCATGTGACAGGGTCACTGTAGCTCTATAGATTTCTATCCACCGATCACTGCGCTGCAAACTTCTAGCCACCAACACTGCAGCAGATTGGACTTGGGTGGCCGTATCACTGTAGCAGTGTATACTTCCAGCCATCAGTCATTGTAGTACAGTGGACTTACTGTTCGGTTGGTGGCATAATGCTTTATTTTCTTTATTAGTTATTTCAAGCTAGAGTTATATGTGAGAAACTCTGAAAACCTCTCTGTAATTCTGCTTCTGATTATAGTGATTTGTTCTACCACTTTGTGGACATAGGGATCATTTCCCGAACCACGTAAATCGTTGTGTCCGTGTTCATCTTCTTCTTTCATTTCTATCTTTTCTTCCTATGTAAACCTTTTCTGTCGCTGCGACTCTCGGTGTTTCCACAACACACCAAATATCTCATCTATGTATAGTAATATAATATCAACAAGTATACGCAAGACACCATGAAACCATTCACCCCACTGGTTTGTCGCTCTTACGCCCCAACGTCAAACGTCCCGATGCTTCCAATCCCTTTCGCAACTGGGTTGTTGCACAAGAAGTATCCCAAAATGTATTCATGGTAGTAGGGTATCATGGACATGAAAGACATCAACATCACACCCTCTACCTTCCATGCACGACCCCCACTGTACATCCTCATATTGCAAACGCCGCATCTTATATCATTAATACCCTTAGGGTTTTTCAGTACACCAATATCATACTAATACCCTGTAGGGTCTGCCAGTACATCACGTACTAGTCAACACCCCATAGGGTCTTCCAATACATAAAGTATCTCTTTATACCCTGTAGGGTTTTCCGGTGCACCATACGCCACGCGTATATCCCCGTAGGGTTTGCTAGCACATCTTGTACCAATACCCCGTAGGGTCTTCTAGAACCAATACCCCATAGGGTCTGCTAGTACGCCTTAAGAGGTCGCACCAATCCTCACAAATAAACGGGAGAGCGAGGAAGAGAGAGAAATCAACCATTTGTTCCATCATCAACCTGGATGTTGGGGAATATACTCAGTACCTAGTATCTCGGGCGTTGGTCAGATTATCCAACTCGGGAGGGGTGCGAATAAAAATCACAAGTATCAAAGATGCCACACACAAGCCCAACCTAATGGTCCTCATCAAACTACTGCCAACAAAGTTCACACAACCTTGTAACATCTCCACCATCCATTAAGCCACTAACGTCTCATGCCGCAACCACTGCCATCTGCTACCCATAACCATATGTCATTTAAGTTTATGAAAGCATTCATTTTTGATTCAATTCATGGGTTTGCATTTCATTATTCTCAATCTTATTCCATAGCTACCAGACCACTGCCACATCCACAACGACCCAAATGTTCCTCTTGCCACCCATGCCAAGGCAACCGTTGAAGGAACCCAGGGCACAATGAATGTGTGAAAATGCGCAATTTAAAATTTTAGGTTTGGTTCATGTTAAAAACAATGAATTCACAAAACCTCTTGCCCATATTTCTTAAAGGATCGCGTGCAATTCAATTTAAGCACGAAAAATAAAATCGAACAAAAGCATAAACAATATCATATTCGTTTGAAACCACCGGTTTGATTCGCTCATCGTCATTGTGTCATGCCTCAAAGGCACCAAGCTAGGTGTCATCTAGATCATCCACATGTGCACCATAACTCCTGGATCGTCGATATATGATTCCCAGGTGCAAGCGCAGGAAATTAAAGAGTTGTACGACATCCCTTTGATTGCGTGAAGGATGTAGACTCGATTGAGAAAGAGGGATCGATCTGACCTTATTCTTCTTTTAGAATCTCTCTTTAAGAGCTTGAGAGGACAGGAGAGGAGAGATTGTCTCTCTAAATTTATCCAAATGGTTGAGCTCACAATTCAAGAGGCTAAAACGAACCTTTATTCCCAGCTTATACTTTCCAAAATTGAACTTTGTTGTAAAGTAATAACCTTCAATTTACACAGTTGTGCACACTTATGACTTGATAAAATTGTCATAAATGTCATATATATTTTATCACTCACTTGCAACACTTTAACATGTTACGTGATAAAATATGAACCATTAACTCATCCCATAAACTCCCCAAATAATTTAACGAACCTTGAACGTGTTATGTTCGTTCGAAAAATTGTAGTTTCTTATATTCTCTTTTATCATCAAACAACTTGTGAATACTTTCAGAAATAAATTCAATTATCATTATTCTAAACTTGAAAAATATAATTGAATTATTTTTACTTGCGATCGATCACACTTGGATGTTCACCAACCCCACACATGAGGCCCACTTCGTCCTAAACTCCTATTCATTTGAATAGTCGGAACTTATGGATGCACTTAGTGTGTGGCCATCTAGGTCCTTATCTCAATAACAATGAGTCCAACCTATAGATCAAGAGCGGAGTCTAGCAACCCATCATGACCCTTAAGGTGATAAAGAATGTCACAATTACGACTACCTCATACGAACACACTATGTGTCATATAATCTCTTTATCTTGTGATATCTCATAAAGCAGGATGCAGACTTGTGTCATCATCCTTTTAATGATTTTTATATTTTGCGACCTTACTGGATGAACTTACCTTCTTGTACTATGACCATGAATTTAATGAAGGTACTACCGTCCTGGTCAACCTGGGTCCATGAGTTATCTCTTCCTCAACTTAGAAGCGGAAAATTCTATCTTGATCATTCAACCAATGTCATACCACTAATGACACCCAACAAAAGATACATCGCCACAACTTCAATGTCATGTTTTTTTCCTTGCATCAAAGTACACGATCAAATGGTACACATTGATAACGATCTCATATCCGGAGACCAATACACATGTTCGTAGATAGGAACAACCAATGACACCTGAAACATGTGATGCTCTTATTGGCAGGTTCATCCCCATGATCCAATCTATCTGAGATCACCAAGTGAGAACTTTATGAGAAGAAGTGTCAATGCTTATGAGCCCCCAACACCTGATAGTCAGACATCATCTATTTCTAGTCAGTATGATGTATCTAGATCATATGATATATGATTAAGATTACTGTCATAGTATCTCGGGGTTCTCATTATAACTGAGAACTGCTATAACCTTTTGATATGACACATAATCTAATGACATTACCATGTAAACAATGGATGCAAAAGTATCAACACTATTATGGTAAGAATAAAACCATGTATATATCAAACTGTATACATGTAATGGTAATCAAAGTATATAAATGAGTTAGGTTTAGGTCACCCACTCACAACACTCCCATTTTCACTAGAGCCAACTGCTAATAATTATCAACCCATAAGCTCTCACGTGAGTATCATGCTTCTGCTGAGATATGACTTTAGTCAAGGGGTTTGTCACATTATACTCTGTGGCTACTCTACTAATCGCGACTTCACACTAGTGCAGAAAATGTTTTTTACGGTGGTTAATTTTTAGTTTTTACGTCGGTTTTTGGTCGACGTTATTACAGAAGACGTTATAAATATTGTTTTTTACGTCGATTATTTTAAAACCGACGTAAAAAACAAAAAACCGAAGCGTTTTTCACGTCAGTTACTCAAAAACCAACGTGGAAAACGCTTCAGAGTCGTGATGTATTACGTCGGTTATTTAAAAACCGACATTGAATATACTTTATCACATCAGTTATTATATAACCGGCATCCTAAATCTCCCCTCCTAGGCATTTATCATGCCGGTTATTTTCATAACCGACGTGATAAAGCAGTCTGCCAAGTGTTTTTCCACGTTGGTTAAATAATAACCGACGTGATAACATATCTACTACGTCAGTTATTTTATAACTGACGCAAAAATCTATTCCTTTCCATTTATTATGTCGGTCATGAAATAAACGACGTAAAAACCATTCCCAGGCATATGTTACGTCGGTTTTCAAATGACCAACGTTAAAACCAATCCCGGTGCATTTTTTACGTCGGTTATAATATAACCGATGTAAAAACCATTTTTTTAATTAAAACATTCAACCAAAATTATGCCCAACCAAAAGAATACTTGAAACAGAACAAAAACAGACCAAAAAACCCCACCCCACTGGACAACCCTCCCCCACCCCCTGGACAGCCCTCCCCCACCCCTGGAAACCCCCCACCCCACTAAACTGCCAGCCCACAACCCTGGACACCCCCACCCTCCTGGACAGCCCCCCCTAGACAACCCTCCCACCCTCCTGGACACCCCCACCCCTATGGACACCCTGGACACCCCCTACACCCCTGGACTGCCCTCCCACACCCCTAGAAACCCCCACACCCCTGGACACCCCCTAGACAGCCCCCACCCTCATGGACACCCTGGGCACCCCCCCACCCCACTGGAAAGCCCTCCTACACCCCTAGAAATCCCCCACCCCACTGGACATCCCTTCCCGGACCTCTGGACAACCATCCCACACCCCTAGAAACCCCCACACCCCTGGACACCCCCTGGACTACCCCCACCCTCATGGACACCCTGGACACCTCCACCCCCCTGGACAGCCCTCCCATACCCCTGGAAAGTCCCCTGACCCCACTGGGCACCCCCACCACACCCCTGGACACCCCCTGGACAGCCTCCCACCCTCCTGGACACCCCCACCCCACTGGACAGCCCACCCCCACCCCCCTGGACAGCCCTCCCACACCCCTAAATAGCCTGCCCACAATCCTGGACACCCCCACCCTCCTAGACAGCCCTCACCCCCCTGAACAGCCCTCCCACCCTCTTGGACACCCCCACCCCCATGGACACCCTGGACACCCCCACACCCCTGGACAACCCTCCCACACCCCTAGAAACCCCCACACCCCTGGACACCCCTGGACACCCCCTGGACACCCCTGGACACCCCCTGGATTACCCCCACCCTCATGGACACCCGGGACACCCCCAAACCCCCCCTGGATAGCCCTTCCACACCCCTGGAATGCCCCTTGACCCCACTGGGAACCCCCCACACCCCCACACCCCATGGACAACCCTCCCACCCTCCTGGACCCCCACCCCACTGGACAACCCTCCCCCACCCCCTGGACAACCCTCCCACATGCCTGGAACCCCCCCCCCCCCCCACCCCACTAAACAGCCTGCCCACAACCCTCGACACCCCCACCCTCCTAGACAACCCCCACCCCCTGGACAGCCCTCCCACCCTCCTGGACACCCCCACCCCCATGGACACCCTGGACACCCCCACACCCCTGGACAACCCTCCCACACCCCTAGAACCCCCCCCCCCCCCCCACACCCCTAGACACCCCCTGGACTGCCCCCACCCTCATGGACACCCTGGACTGCCCCCACCCTCATGGACACCTTGGACACCCCCACACCCCCCTGAACAGCCCTCCCACACCCCTTGAAAGCCCCCTAACCCCATTGGGAACCCCCACACCCCTGGACACCCCCTAGATAGCCCTCCCATCCTCCTAGACACCCCACCCCACTGGAAAGCCCTCCCACACCGCTGGACATCCCTCCCACACCCCTGGAAACCCCCACCCCACTAAACAGCCTGCCCACAGCCCTGGACACCCCCACCCTCCTGGACAACCCCCACCCCCTGGACAACCCTCCCACCCTCCTGGACACCCCCACCCTCATGGACACCCTGAACACCCCCACACCCCTGGACAGCCCTCCCACACCCCACCCCTGGACACCCCCTGGACTGCCCCCACCCTCATGGACACCCTGGACACCACCACCCCACTGGACAACCCTCCCACACCCCTGGACAGCCCTCCCCAGACCTCTGGACAGCCATCCCACACCCCTAGAAACCCCCCCACACCTTGGACACCCCCTGGACTGCCCCCTACCCTCATGGACACCCTAGACACCCCACCCCCTGGACAACCCTCCCACTCCCCTAGAAAGCCCCTTGACCCCACTGGGCACCCCCACACCCCTATACACCCCCTGGACAGCCCTCCCACCCTCCTGGACACCCCCACCCCACTAAACAGCCTGCCCACAACCCTGGACACCCCCACCCTCCTGGATAGCCCCCACCCCCTGGACAACCCTCCCACCCTCCTGGATACCCCCACCCCCATGGACACCCTGGACACCCCCACACCCCTGGATAGCCTTCCCACGCCCCTAGAAACCCCCCACACCCCTGGACACCCCCTGGACTGCCCCCACCCTCATGGACACCCTGGACACCCCCACCCCACTGGACAACCCTTCCACACCCCTGGAAAGCCCCCACCCCACTAGACAGCCCTCCCCAGACCCCTGGACATCCATCCCACACCCCTAGAAACCCCCCACACCCCTGGACACCCCCTGTACTGCCCCCACCCTCATGGACACCTTGGACACCCCCACCCCCCTGGACAGCCCTCCCACACCCCTAGAAAGCCCCCTGACCCCACTGAGCACCCCCACACCCCTGGACACCCCCTGGACAGCCCTCCCACCCTCCTGGACACCCCCACCCCACTAGACAGCCCCCCACCCCCTGGACAACCCTCCCACACCCCTGGAAACCCCCCACCCCACTAAACAGCCTGCCCACAACCCTGGACACCCCCACCCTCCTGGACAACCCCCACCCCCCTGGGCAACCCTCCCACCCTCCTAGACACCCCCACCCCATGGACACCCTGGACACCCCGCACCCCTGGACATCCCTCCCACACCCCTAGAAACCTCCACACCCCTGGACACCCCCTGGACTGCCCCCACCCTCATGGACACCCTGGACATCCCCACACCCCTGGACACCCCCTGGACAACCCTCCCACCCTCCTGGACACCCCTGCCCCACTAGACAGCCCTCCCCCACCCCTTGGACAGCCCTCCCACACCCCTGGAAACCCCCCACCCCACTAAAAAGCCTACCCACAACCCTGGACACCCCCACCCTCCTGGATAGCCCCCACCCCCTGGACATCCCTCCCACCCTCCTGGACACCCACCCCCATGGACACCCTGGACACCCCCCACACCCCTGGACAACCCTCCCACACTCCTAGAACCCCTCCCACACCCCTAGACACCCGCTGGACTGCCCCACCCTCATGGACACCCTGGACACCCCCACCCCACTGGACAACTCTCCCACACCCCTGGAAAGCCCCCTGACCCCACTGGGAACCCCCACACCCCTGGACACCCCCTGGACCGCCCTCCCACCCTCCTGGACACCCCCCCACTAAACTTGACAGTCCTCCCACACCCCTGGAAACCCCCCACCCCACTGGACACCTCCCCACACCCATGGAAACCTCCCCAGACCAGAATCCATACCAGAAAAACCATCAGAACTAGACCCAAACAAGAAGTAGCGCAAAATTAAATAATCACATATATAACATTCATAACTTACAATGTCCACAAAAAAACCTAAATCCAACCTAAACGACTACCAAATACACAATTATAATGACAATATTCAAAATTACATTTTACACTACTAACAAACTAAAATCCAATCAAACCTGTAAAATAATTTGACCATTCCACTTGTAAGTGTTTGACCTCTTGAGCACTATAGGGTTTAGGGTCATAAAATAGCTAAAAATTAAAAGGATAGTAGTTAACATGTATAATGAATAAATCAAATGAAATATTATGGCAAAGTTTAAAAGGAAATCTTACAATGTCAAAGTTTAAAAGGAAATCTTACCATGTCAAAGTTCACAAGTGTTCCAGTTGTAATTATTTCATACATAAATCTTAATATATAATATTCGCATTTGACGAAGCCTTGTTGTTTATGAAAATTCTGTTTGAATGAGTGTAAATTCAAAATATTATTTTTATGTAATACAACAAAAAGTACAAATTATAAATGGATATTTACCTTTACTTCTACATATTTGATCTTGACACTCCTTTTCTTTGTGTTTTTTTGAAAGTAGACCCGTCCCTTGTTAAAAAATAATATGAATAAAATAAATTTATAATTCGTTATAATATATACAACTATTAAGAAATTGAAACTCACTTTTCCAACATATTCTTAAAACTTTCCTGCACATCGCCATGAACAGAGCATATCCAATAAAGTGTTTTCTCCCTTGAAAAAAAAACATCTAACATCCAATGATCACTGATAAAAGATAATTTAAGGTTAGTGGTTTTTTATGTTAAAAGATAATGAGCTCTTTTCCAGAGATATGTTTCATACCTCTCACAAAAAGGCATCACCCAACACTGTGTGATTATATTCTGTTCAAATCTTTCAGCAATATAAAGCATTCTTTGTTCCTCATCCAATGCATGTGCTTCAGGGGAAATCAAATGCGAGTCCATGAATCCATATACATCTGTCCGCTCATTCTTCTCACACATGTTATAAAGATACCTAATACAAAACAGACATAAGTATACATTTGTAATAAATATAATGCAGGGAAAATGTGTTAAGACTTACATGGAAAAAATTTACACTACATTGATGCCCAACTTATCTCCAGTAACAAGCTCCATGATATCAGTTTTCACAATCCCCACAGTTATTGCACGTCCACAAACATGAGCTTCCATTGGAAACTCATAATGATCCCCCAACAAATTTGAATAACTTGACAATCTGTCAAAACTACTAGAATCTGTATCTGATGTCATAGCCATTTGTCTTTGTTGTTGTCTATATAATATTCTTTACCTTTGAAGTATTCCTGTAAAAATAAATAGAAAAATATATTAGTTTTCAGATGTTAAAACAACTTTAATAAAAAAATAAAATAGAAGATATAACATACATACCTCTATGGTAATGAGTCGCAGAAGTCTGGATGGCCAAATTAAAAAATGGCCGATACTATGTCCAATTGTTGTCACCTCATCTATAGGTAATGGTACTCGAGCTGATCTATCTATAATATCCTGTACAGTGACCCTATGATGCTCTACCTCTAACTGTTGATGATGAACTGTATCTTCTATACAATATACCACCCCATATGCAACTATATAATGTCGAGGATCATCAACATACAAGTTTCAATAAGTAGGAAGTTGCAACGGAGGAGTAGGATAAGAAATGGGGTCCGCAGGCTGAGGTGGGGGAGTGGGAGCTACTGGCAGAGGTGGAGGATAAATAACAGGGTCTGCAGGGGGAGGTGGAGGAGTGGGAGTTGCAGTATGAAATTGTCTTTGCATGTCTGCAGACATAGATTGTACCGACGCTCTAATATTTTCTTCCATTGTCGCATTAATATAATGAACTTCAACCTTCAAGGATTCTATTTTTTTATAAACACCCTCAATGGAAGAAGTAGACGAATGTGACAACACTTTTCTTACCAATACACCCGTCAGATATCCTTGTACACGACCAGGATGTTTGGGCTTTCCTAATGCTGCAGATAAAATATCTTGCCTCCTAAAAGCTGTAAATACCCTCTGTGAGCTCTGCTCCTCAAGAGAATCTTGTATTAATTAATTGAACATTTCTATAATGATTCAAATTATATGAAGAATATAGTTAACTTAAATAAATAAAATAAATATCTTATGATCCTCTCAGCTACGATTCTTGAATCATTCAAAAGATATTGCCCCTTTTTTCCCATTCGAGCTCTCTTCCCTTTTTCATGTCTAGATGGAGGGGATGGAGGGGCAACCTCTCCAGAGCTTGAAGACTCAGCTCTTAGTTTTTGTAAATTTTTCACCATCATTTGTTCTTTCTATAATGTATACCCTCCCCGAGATAAACTATGAGGGTATACATTTTTAGATTGGATCTCCTGATGAGATTTCCTTTACTATAAATTTAGAATAAGAAATCATTAACAAAACATTAATAAGAACATTTATATAAGAAATCTTATAAAATTTTACATTGCCCTTACCAAAAATGAATCTTTTCTTCTACTTTCAACAAACTGTCTCCATGTGTCTTCATCTATGAAAGGATATATATGACATGGATTGTCATGACTCTTATGACCAAAAATGAAATCAGATGTGAGGGTTGATTTGAAATCCATCCATCTCCTTACAGCCATCGATAAGTATTTCTTCCTAACTCCTCTAGTGTCAGGAATATCAAATTTCATCTGATAAAGAAGAGGTAAAACATATTATACTAGAAACATTTAAAGAATAGGCACACAATAGCAAAATAACTTACCAAAATCGTCTCCCAAAACTGAGATATTATCGCTTTTTCCACACTTCTCCAATCATCATACAAAATGTTTACTTTTCTCTTACCCTGAGTTAATACAAAACTCTTAAAATCTTTTGCATTTGGACCTCTAGGAATATCATTCTCATCAAACTCAATGAGTATCCTCTGGTCCTGCGTACGAGCTAGTGATAATTTTGGTAAACGTGTGCACCCATGTTTACCAACTCTTGAACTCTTTGTCGTTATGGGAGTACATGAGGAAGATTGAGGAACATCAAGAGGAGCATGTGAATGTTCCTCCCCGGAGGTATGATCATTATGCTCATTTCCAGAATCATGTGGTTGATTAATTGATTGATCTGTCATTATCCTTCAAATAAAAAAAATAAACATTAGTTCACAAATATAAAAATTCAAATATTACAATACTAATGTAAACAAAAAATGGAAAATTGAACTAAGTTATGTAATAGTAAACATGGTTAATATGGTAAGCATGTTAAACAATGGTAAAGATGGTAAATGTGGTAAACATGGTAGTATAATTTTCATTCAAAAAAATCGATAAATATATAAATTACGTAAAGGTAAACTATGGTAAACATAGTAAACTACACTAAACAAAATTAAAATAAACAAAAGATTCTACTTATTTGTTTTAATACACATTTTAATAAAGAAAAAAATTAAAATATTTAACATTTTATGAAAATAATAAATACAAACAAGAAATAAACATATGTTACCTGTAATATTAGGAATGTACAAATGGATTGTTTTCCCAAATTCCTTTTTCATGGTCGTTCCTTATGGCACAAACCATGTTTTTTAACATGATCATCATTATGTTCTCCTAATCTTTCCATGGAAGTAGGGATCTCACATAAATCAGCATCTTCATCAAGTTGATCCTCACCAATATATTGTTTTTTCCCGTGTAAAACAACAGACCACTGCATATCTGATTGATCAACTACATAGAAAATCTGTTTTGCATGTGTTGCCATTATAAAAGAATCAGCTGTGTCTTTCAATCTATTCAGATTAACAGCTGTCATTCTAGATTCATCGTGTCTGACATTGTTATTACCGATAAACAATTTACATTTAAAAACATGAACTTTAATTTTAAAGTAATCAACCTCTCATATTTCTTCAATAACTCCATAATATGCCCTTGATGCAGAAATTGAGTTTTTGTCTTTAGAACTCAAAAAATGCATTGCTTCTGCAAACACTAATACACCACTATTCTGAACTGCACTTTTGTTGTCCTAAGTTTTCGTATAAAATGTATAGCCATTAATGTCATAACCTGACCATGTTATCACATTTAAACATGGACCACCCACTATCCATCCTAATGTCTCTGATACATCTGATCTACCAAGCAAGGTCTTTTTAATCCATGACAAAAATGTTTTGTTGTGCTCATTCAAAATCCACATTTCTTTCTTCTTTGGATGACATTGTTTCAACTCATTAATATGCAATGTGATATACGGTTGAGATTTAGCTATGTTATTCAAGATGTATAATTCTAACTTCTTCATCTGTTCAGTTGATAACGATTTGACTTTCAAGCCACGAATCCCCTTTCCCTCATTATTAACTCATTCATGGTGAGATGGAGGCAAACCTATGTGCTCTGCCGCAGCCAAGTAGCTCGTACAAAACTCCACAACCTCCTCAGAAATATACTTTTCAATAATGGAGGCTTTAGGTCGATATAGATTCTTAACATACCCCTTCAATATTTTCATATACCTTTCAAAAGGATACATCCAACGAAGATATACAGGTCCACAAAGCTTTATTTTTCAAACCAGATGAATCATTAAATGCACCATTATATCAAAAAAAGATAGAGGAAAATACATTTCCAATTGAAAAAGTATAGAAATTTCATCCTTTTCCAAAATATTCAAAGCATTCACATCAATCATCTTATTACAAATTGAATTGAAAAAATAACACAACTTTATTATAGTCTTTCTGACACAGATGAGAAATATTCCACGCAATGCAACTGATAGAAGTTATTGCATCATGACGTGACAATCATGAGATTTCATACCTATCAACTTCAAATCATTCAATGAGACAAAATTTTTTATATTTGAAGAATAACCTTGAGGCACTTTGATATCACGTAGACACCGACAAAAGCTAATTTTCTCCCTCTTGGATAATGTATGACAAGCTGGAGGAAGAAATGTTCGTCTTCCATTAGGAGTGAGAGTTAACTCCAAACATATTCCCATTGATAGTAAGTCTAATCTTGCATTCAACCCATCTTTTGTCTTTCCTTTAATATCTAAAAATGTTCCAATCAAACTATCTCATATATTATTCTTCACATGCATGACATCAATATTATGTTTAACTTCATGATATCTCCAATATGGTAGCTCAAAAAATATTGACCTTTTCTTCTAAATATGTCTATCATTACCAGATTTCTGTGTCTTTTCCAATGTCACATCAAGGTTTTCCACCCTCTCAAAATACACATAAGGGGATACAGGTTTTGGAGCAATATCAAATTCTTATGAGCCATTGAATGCCTTTTTTAGACTTCTATAAGAGTGATCCATAGGCAAAAACTTTCGATGACCCATGTACACTGTTTTCCTCCCATGATGCAATTGACAATATGAAGTCTGTTGTTCACAAATTGGACATGCTTTATGCCCCTTAACACTATATCCAGACAAATTTCCATATGCTGGGAAGTCATTTATAGTGAACATAAGCACTGCATGCAGCTAAAAATATTCCATTTTATAAGAATCATACACCCTAATACCATTCTCCCATAAAAGTTTCAAATCATCAATCAATGGTGACAAGAAAACATCAATATCATTTCCGGGTTGTTTCGGACTAGAGATCATTATACCCAACATGACATATTTACACTTTATACAAACTTCAGGAGAGAGGTTGTAAATTACCAATAAAACATGTCATGAACTATGTGTGCTACTGAGGGTTCAGTATGGATTCATTCCATATGTGCACAACCCTAGTCTTAGATTTCTAATTTCATTTCCAAATGTAGGATACTGCTCATCAATTTTCTTCCATTGTGGACAATCTTTTGGATGATATATTTTTCCATCACATATCTGCTCATCAGCATGCCATCTTAACCTTTTTACATCACGTGAATTAGCAAATAAACGTTTCAAACGATGAATTATTGGAAGATACCAAAATACCTTGGAAGGGATCTTTGTAATCTCTACTTCAGCTTGTGATTTTTATTTCAACTTATACCGTGATATCCCACATTTTGGACACTCTGACAGAAATTCATATTCCTTCCATATATCATACAGTCATTCGGACATGCATGTATTTTCCTATATCCCAATCCTATCGGTCATAATATTTTCTTGGCCTTATAACGTGAATATGGAAGATCATTATCTTTTGGAAGAATGTCTTTCATCAATTGTAGCAGCTCTGTAAAACTTCTGTCACTCTATCCATGTTTCGCCTTCAGGTTAATCAATATTAACACCGCCGAAAAACCATAAAATCTGTACAACTAAGATACAGTGGTTTTTCAGCATCACCATATAGACGCGCAACTGTCGGTTCTATCTCAATTTCTTTTACTACAATATCACGAATCATTTATTCAATTCCATCAGAGTTACCATCTTGCAAATCATCATCATCATCAGTAGATCTGGCATTTTGTCCAGTTTCATCATGCCAAATCCAAGGATTGTAACTCAGATTAAAACCACGACAAATCAGATGATCTTTGATCTCTATACTTTTCAACTTCTTCATATTCAAACATTTCAGGCATGGATAGAAAAAATGTCACTGCTTGGAACATTTCATTTAGAAAATTTCAAAAAGGCATCAACACCATCCTCATATTCATTACTCATTCAATGTGCCGTAATCCAACTTCGACTCATTATTAACATATAACAAATATCAAAATTATACATCTTGTTAAGATAAGACAAATATATATTTATATGAAAAATATCATAATTTGAATGTAATTTTTTTTTGAAATCTAAAACAAATCTATGCGTATTTGAAAAAAATACACATGAAAATCATTTTAAAAAGAAAATATAGTTAGATATAACAGTTTTAAATTCATCTTGGATCCTTTCTTCTTAAGGTACACAAAGAATACATCCTGGTGCAACTGGATACCAAGGTCACCCTTCTGTAAAAAAGAAATATGAAGTATAAATATTAAAATATGTATACATTCACTACTAAAAATTACACAGATCCCAACGATTTGAAACCATTAGGATAACCCCTGAAACCGTTGGGGTACCCAACGGTTTCACACACCGTTGACATGATGGTCGTTGCAATAGCCCTATACCAACGATTCTACAGGAACTGTTGGTATAGACTACCTAAAGTTAAAATATTCCAACGGTTTTAATGAAACAGTTGGGACACACACACACACACACACACGAAGAGGGTGTCCAAGGGGGTTGGGGGCTGTCCAGGGGGGGCTGTCCAAGGAGGTCAGGGCTGTCCACGGGGGTAGGGGCTGTCCAGGGTGTCCAGGGGGATGGGGGGGGGGTGTCCAGGGGGTGGGGGAATGTCCAGGGGGTGGGGGGCTATCCATGGGGGTGGGCGGTGTCCAGGGGGGTGGGGGAGTGGTGTCTAGGGGTGAGGGGCTGTCCAACCCCCTACCCCATTGGACACCACCCCCTGGATAGCCCCCACCCCTCTGGACAGCCCCCACCCTCTGGACAGCCCCTACCCCCTTGGACTTCCCACTCACCCCCTGGACACCACCCCCACCCCTGGATACCCCTACCCCCTTGGACAGCCCCCTCACCACCTGGACACCTCCCCCATCCCCTTGGACACCCCAACCCACTTGGACATCCCACACACCCCCTAGACACCACCCCACCCCCTGGACACCCCCACCCCTCTGGACAGCCCCCACCCCCTGGACACCCTCACCCCCTGGACACCCCCACCCCCTGGACAACCCACTCACCCCCCTGGACACCACCCCCACCCCCTGGACACCACCCCCACCCCCTAGACACCCCTACCCCCTTAGACATCCCCCTCACCCCTGGACACCCCCACCCCCTTGGACACCCCAACCCCCTTATACAGCCCCCATGTAACACCCCAAGCTTCTACGGTACGCTTCTCTTTGAATAATGTGATAGCGTGTGTTGTACGCAATACCGAGTTCTAACACACCATAACTAATCAAACTAGCCGTTATGACTAGTAATACCTACTTTTTGAAATTATATATATTTTATATTTGAAAATGGACTTCATTTTTGGATTCGGAATATGGAATTTAGCCTAAGGTGAAATTTTGGTACATTTCGGATAACTTTCATATTTTGATGAATAGTGAAAATTACTAAATTTTAATTAAAAACAACTTTTTTAATCAAAATAATTAATAGTGATAAATTATGAATTTTAGTAGTTTTAAAGTATATTTAGAATATATTTTTACCATTTAATATAATGTTGGTCATTGGACATAATTTTACAATTAAACCGAACATAAACAAGTGTCAATCTTTTGATAGTTATTATCTCTTAAAAACACGCTTTTTGTTTTGACAGCGGGAATTAATTTTAAATTAATTTCTGCCACTTCTGTGTTTTGAATTTAGGAAAATGGATTCCATATTTGGAATCAGGATGTTCAAATTGTGTAAATAGGTAACTTTTATTTTTAGACATTTTGAATAATTACTGCGGTAAATATTTTATTTACCATGGTTAAGGGTAAATCCGGTAAATAAGGGTTAAAAAATAATATTATAATAATACTAAATTACCCTAAAATGTGTCTTAACCCTATTGGTTGATACATGGTCGACCATGGGCATCTTTGGGTCGATTTTGGGACCCCATGGATCCACTTGTAAGTGATAATGACACTTTATTTTAATTAAGTTAAAATGAATACAAAAATGACACAAGCATATATCTTTTAGCAAAACAATTGTTACATAGGGTTATATATGTTGGATTTTAGATTATAAATATTCATTAGAAAGATAAAAAGATTTCCTACATAATGATATTTTATTTATAATATTTAGATATTAAATAATTTATTTTATTTATGACACAATGATGATGCAGTAATTACTAAAATAGTGAAAAATTAAAATAATTGATATTATAAATACCCAAATAATTATAATATGAAACTTTTAATGAATTAAACTAATTTTCTAGGATAATATGATATATTAGGATTGATTTATTTGACTTTTTTCGAATTAATCAATCTGTTATGAGTTTCACAAAAATCAACTATTGAATAGTGTCAAAATTGACATAAAAGAGTTCTTAAAACAAATATTATATTATTAATTGATATTAAATTCCTAAAAATCTAAGGTTCGGCCAAGAGACTTATATCATGATAGGGTCATCATTAATGGACCACTTGGGGGTCGCTTGGATGTATATAGTAAGTTTATTAACCATATTATATAAAAATACAAAGAGACATTGTAAAAGTGAAACTAATTAACTTAGAGTTCATACCTAAAGATAAGGTTAATATAAGTACCCAAACCTGTCTAAATTCTATTGGTTGAGTTGTTTTCGACCCATCCCCACCTTAACCTTTGAATAGTCAACTTTGAAGCCATTAGAAACCGAATATGAATTTATTATAAATTAATATTTCTAGCTTTTCCAAAGGTGCCCCTCACCCCTCTTATAAAAGGGCACTCCTCCTTCTCATTTCTTCACACCTTAAAAGCCTTTTGGTTCGGCCAAACTCTGCCCAAATACTCTCCCAACTTCCCTCACTACAACCTAGAGGCCTTAGTTTGATCAGAAAGCCAACCTAAGGAGCCCTTTTGATCAAATCAAAAGGAAGAACCCGAAGAAGAGGTAATGATTTCACCACGCTTTTCCAAGTTCATTTCTTCTTCCACTTCTTCTTCCTTTGTTGTTACCATTATAAAATAATAAATCCAGTATCATTTATATTCTGTGATGTTATTATAAATATGGTACAACCATATTCAGTATTCTATCCACCCTTTAAATAACATGTCACCATACGTGCGTACGTACGGCTTACCGTCTCCACGTCGTGGGGTAATTGTTATTCAATATATTATTATTTGGATGGGTATAATAATGATGTGTAACTCATGTAAATAATAAATATAACATGTTAATGATTCTGTATATATGATATACCATCCATTTATATATTATTTTAATATCAAAAGAATGATATTGTCGCTCGTGTGTACGTACGGACTACCGTCTCCACGAACGCGATGAGATTCATTCTCCATCGTATCCATTCAAGTATAATTATCATTTGATGATTTAAAAAAAGAATTTTTAAGGACTTGATATCATTCTGGATATGAATAATATACAACCTATCCTTTATAAACATGTCTTACGTAACAAAACATATAAAAGAAAACAAGTAAGTTAACACCCGAAACAACGATAATACTAAGATATTATTATCAAATCAATATTAAAAGATCATATATGATATCATATTAATATATATGATTCCTGTATAATTTAATAACAATTATTTCACCATTATACAGGAGGTTAACCTACCCCAACCAAGGAAAAGTACAAGGTAAGGGTTATTTCACAATCTCTTCATTATCCGAGGTTGTTTATACGTAATAATCTACTGGGATTTCTTTATCATCCACATCCATGTTTCTTCGAAATGTATTTCAAAACATATTTTTTATTTACAAGAATATGGGTTAAAGTCATTTATACCCTTGTTTGACTTTTTATAAGAGGTTTATAAAGGAATCTTTCCGTCGTTTTCAAAACAAGGTCCTTTTTAACCTTTTCGACAGAATTATGGTAAGAATGTTTTTTTTAACTTATACGGCGGGTGCGACTGTTTTCCGCCGTTATAAAATCTTCAAAGCTTCCCTTACAAGCTTATAAGAATATTTTCAAGAAAATATTTTATTTTATATGGCTCTTAAATGATTTCAAAAATAGAAAGAGATATTTCTCTAAAAAGTGTTTTGATTTCATCTATGTCAACATCCTTTGATGGATTTTACGCTTATTTGAAGTTGAATTATTATGATACAAAACTTCTATATTGTATTGAAGGTTTTGTGATATGTTTGACTGTGGATGTGATATTTTTATACCATTCATAGTTTATGGTGAAATTATTGACATTTCGTATGCTAGTTTTAATACGAATGTTTATGTTATGTTTAAACCTTTTCATATGGGAATGCATTGGACTTAATATGTGACGGGTGGAGCCCGCTATAGCTCCTCGATGCATCGGTAGGTCTCATGAGACAAACTAGTGTCTTGTCACAAGGCCTTGACAAAATCTTATTTGTAGTCTTGGCACGAGGCCTTGGCTATGTGGTTATCATAGTCTGGCATTATGCATTCCAACATTATGAAAGTGGTTATTGATTTTTGCATGTGATTATTCGATTAGTAGAATATCCATGTGAATAAGTAAATGGAATTATTTCATTTTATTTATGCCATACCATGTTGAAAGTTCATGTTTGAAAGGCTTTTGTTTTAGTTATACATTGCCTTAAATGTTTATTCTTATTTATGAAAGTTTCCGCTATATTGTTATCCTTACTGGGCATTTGAGCTCACCCCTTTTCTATGTTTTATTTTTCCTAGGAAGTGAAGAAGTAAATTATGAATGACCTGCAGGGATATTATGTGGGGATATGAGTGTGTATTATGGAGACAATATGTTGTTGTAGTAGTTTTTCATTTTATGATGTAATGTAAGACTTATGAATATATCTAGTGTTTACAAGGCTACTAAACCAATCGGTCTTTCGAGATTTGATCTTTCTTGTGATCATGCCAATGTTATGTAATAATGCACCGACTCTGGGTAACTGGGGTCGGGGCGTTACAGTTGGTATCAAAGGAAGTTTAGTACAAACCTTGGGAGCTAGATTTAGATAAACTCTGATTAGAGCACGTAGACCTAAGATGAACTTTGAGGATTAGTATAGAAGAACTTCCTAGAATTTTGGTATTGTAGAGATTTTGTGAGTTTTCCGAGCAATACATCCCTGTCTGGATACGAGCAGGTAGAGGCAGCTCTGTCACAGATGTACCTAGGGGTAAAACCCGAAAACACCGCTTTGAGCTAGACTCGAACGGGAACTGGTGCACGACAACGGGCCTTGCTGCACTCTTGGTTACGACACTCCCGGGGGATATGCTTAGGATAACTCTCATTTTCTTTACAAATCATTATGAAGGGTTTATGAGTATATACTTCCTCAAAGAAAATATTTTTATGATTATGGATTATATCCATAAATAGTTCAATTTATGTTAAGTGTTTTATAAGTATGGGATTATGTATTTTGATTCATAAACTGATCTAGTTTATGCCATTGTTTAGAAATGGCGCCTAGTGGAAGAAATGGAAACCGTATCAATGCACACTCTCCATGTAGGGATTGCCCTCCTGCTCAAGATAATTATAGTGGGGCTGGTGATGCAACTGGTGTCGATCAGCTAATCACCATACTGGGACAACTTACTCAGATTATGAATAATAACCTTACCCGTATGGAGCACCCTGATCCGCAGCGTGGAGGATCAATGTTAGATCGATTCATGAGGCAACAACCACCAACGTTCAATGGGAGTACAAATCCATTAGTAGCTGAACAATGAATAAATTCCCTAGAGAAAATATTTCAGGCTTTGGGGAGCAGTGAAAGGGAAAAAGTTATCATGGCAGTTTACCGCCTCACTGGAGATGCTGATCAATGGTGGTCATTGATTCAAAACATGAAGGAAGATGATGAAGTATCAAATATGGAATGGAGGGAGTTCAAAGATCTGTTTTTAGAAAAATATTTTCCTCGCGACCATCGAGCAGATATGGAAAGGCAATTTCTAAGTCTGAGACAAAAGGAGGATGAGAATGTCACAAAGTATGAGGCTAACTTTACAAGGTTAGCAAGGTATGCTGGTGATTATATACGCAACCCAAGAAGTAAGATTGATCGTTTCTTTGATGGGTTAAAACCATTTCTCCGTCGAGCATTAGTCTCATAATCCTTTTCATCATACGAAGACATTGTCTCATGTGCTATCAAGACGGAAAAGGAATTCTCTAAGTCTTATGACTTTAAAGCAAAGCAAGAGAAGAAGAGACCTGCTGATCAATCTGGGAATGGAAATAAGGGGAAGAAGGGAAAGGTTGAATATCCATCTTGTGGTAAATGTGGGAAGAAACATCCTGGTACTTGCTTGAAGGGAATGGGAGTCTGTTACAAGTGTGGTGAAAAAGGCCACCAAGCTCGTGATTGCAAGGGGAAGAAGGAAGCTACCAACGTTCAGTGCTACAATTGCAGGGAGATGGGGTATTATGCGAATGCATGTCCTAAGCGTCAGGAGAACTTACCTCAGAAAAGGCCAAGGGATCAAGGCCAGGCTTATGCTATCACTACTGCTGAGGTAGAAGCTCCGAAAGACGTGGTGGCAAGTAATTTAATGGTTTCCTCAAGTTTAGCAAATGCATTATTTGATTCTGGATCATCGCATTGTTTCATATCTTCCCAGTTTGCTAAGAAAATTAGATATTTCCAATTTGATTTAATAAGAGAGTTGTCAGTTAAAACTCCTAAGGGAAGTATCATTGCAACAAAGTTTTGTGAATCAGTCCCCATTAGAGCACATAAATTTTCTTTATCTGCTGATCTCATCATCATACCTATGATTGAGTTTGATATAATCCTCGGTATGGACTGGCTTTCGGACTATGATGCGAAGATTTATTGTAAGAAGAAAGAGGTTACGATTCTTGATGATAATGATAAGGAACACCTTATTTTTAGAGCAGAATCGTCACCACCTAATTCTTATTTAGATCCACCCCCAGTAGCTCAACTAAATTCAATTATTGGGGAGGAAGAGAACGAAATAACTGTCGGTGAGGAAAGGAATGTTCAAATTGAGGATGTACCTGTTGTGAAAGAATTTGTAGATGTATTTCCGGAAGATTTACCTGGACATCCTCCAGAACGAGAAGTTGAGTTTTCCATTGATTTGATTCCTGGATCAAGGCCTATATCGAAGACCCCTTATAGAATGACTACTGTAGAATTAGTCGAACTAAAGAAACAACTAGAGGAATTGAGTAATAAGGGATTTATTCACCCTAGTGTTTCTCCATGGGGAGCCCCTGTTCTTTTTGTTAAAAATAAAGATGGATCTATGAGGTTTTGTATCGACTACATGGAGATCAATGCTATAACGATAAAGAACAAGTATCCCCTACCTCGTATTGATGATTTATTTGACCAACTGCATGGAGCTCAATACTTTTCAAAGATTGACCTTCGATCTGGATACCATCAGTTGTGCGTGAAGAAGGAAGACATTCCGAAAACAGCATTTCGAACCAGGTACGGGCATTACGAGTTTACTGTAATGCCGTTTGGATTAACTAATGCACCCTCTGTATTCATGGATCTGATGAATAGAGTTTTCAAGGAGTATCTCGATGAATTTGTGGTGGTATTTATTGATGATATCTTGGTATACTCCAAAACCTACGAAGATCATGAAAATCACTTGCGCATTATCTTGAAGACTCTGAGGCGGCATGAATTATATGGGAAGTTTAGCAAGTGTGAATTCTGGCTTCATGAGATTTCTTTTCTTGGCCATATTGTCTCTAAAGATGGAATCTCTGTTGATCCTTCTAAGACCAAGGCAATCCAAGAATGGCCAACACCTACGAGTATAACTGAGGTACGCAGTTTTATTGGTTTGGCAGGTTATTAGCGATGTTTCGTCCAGAATTTTGCCCGATTGGCTAACCCATTAACGAAGCTCACATGTAAAGGGGTTAAATTTGTTTGGACAAAAGAGTGTGAAGAATGTTTCGAAGAACTGAAGAGAAGATTAGTCAATGCTCCTATATTGACTCTACCATCGGGGAATGATGGGTTCATTATTTATAGTGATGCATCGAAGAAAGGACTTGGTTGTGTCCTTATGCAGAATGATAGAGTTATTGCCTATGCATCACGACAGTTGAAAATTCATGAACAAAACTATCCTACTCATGATCTCGAGTTAGCAGCTGTGATCTTTGCTTTGAAGATATGGAGGCACTACCTCTATGGTGAAAAATGTGAGATTTATACTGATCACAAGAGTTTGAAGTATATTTTCTCACAAAAAGAACTCAACATGAGGCAAAGGAGATGGCTTGAATTACTCAAGGATTATGATTGCACGATACACTACCACCCGAGGAAAGCAAACAAGGTGGCAGATGCTTTGAGCAGAAAAGACCATGGAGTTTCGAACATGATGAGAATTGAAAGGGATCCAATTTTCATGGATCTAGTGAAGATGGACATGAGAATAACCAGGGAAGGTGAAACATCAATGCTTTTTCAAATGGTTGCCAAACCATCTTTACTAGAAAAGATTAAGAGTTCTCAGACCAATGATGAAGAATTTCAGAAGAAGATTAAAGCTGTGAATGATGGGAGATTGAGAGACTTTGTGTATGAAGATGGAATTTTAAAATTCGGGAAGAGACTTTGTGTTCCCAATTTACCTGATATAAAAAGGGAATTGCTGGATGATGCTCATAGTTCCAATTTTTCTATACACCCTGGGAGCACCAAAATGTATAGAGATTTGAAGGAACATTTTTGGTGGGACAACATGAAGAGGGAGATTGCTGATTTTGTGTCAAGATGTATGGTTTGTCAACAAGTGAAAGCTGGAAGGCAACAGCCTGTAGGAGTCATGCAACCTCTTCCCATACCGGAGTGGAAATGGGACAATATTACAATGGACTTTGTCATGGGGCTACCAAAGACTCCTAGAAGGAATGATGCAATATGGGTTATTGTTGATCGTCTTACCAAGTCAGCTCATTTTCTTGCTATAAGAGAAGATCTACCTCTGGAACGTCTAGCAAGACTATATATTAATGAAGTTGTGAGACTTCATGGAGTACCCCTATCAATTGTTTCTGATCGTGATCCCCGTTTTACTTCAAGATTTTGGAAAAGTCTTCAGAAATCCCTGGATACTGAACTTCATTTGAGCACTGCTTACCACCCTCAGACAGATGGACAATCAGAACGGACTATTCAAACCCTAGAAGACATGTTGAGATCTTGCTCACTTGACTTTCAGGGTATGTGGGATCAATATTTACCACTGGTAGAATTTTCCTATAACAATAGCTTCCATTCGAGTATTCAGATGGCACCATATGAAGCGTTATACAGAAAGATATATCGTACACCAACCTGTTGGGATGACGTTGGTGAAAGAAAACTTGTGGGCCCAGAACTGGTGGAGGAAACGGTGGAAAAGGTGAAAGTAATCCAAAATCACATCAAAGCAGCTCAAAGTAGGCAGAAGAGCTATGCCGATAATCGAAGGAAGGATTTGGAATTTCAAGTCGGTGATCATGTTTTCCTAAAGGTATCTCCATGGAAGGGAGTCATACGTTTTGGTAAGAAAGGTAAATTGAGTCCCAGGTACATCGGACCTTTCGAAATTCTAGAACGAATTGGGGTTGTAGCATACCGATTGGCAATGCCGCCAAGTCTCTCCAAAGTTCACGATGTGTTCCACGTATCTCTATTGAGGAAATACATGCCTGATCTGACGCATGTACTCACCTATGAGGAATTAGAACTGGAACCCGATCTGTCTTATTGCGAAGAGCCCGTCAAGATTCTTGATACGAGAGAACAAGTGCTGAGAAACCGGACGACGCGTCTGGTAAAAGTTTTGTGGAGAAACCATAAGATGGAAGAGGCAACGTGGGAACCCGAGGAACTTATGATGAAGAACCACCCGAGTCTTTTTATGCAGTAATACCCTAGAAATTGCGAGGACGCAATTATTTGAAGGAGGGGAGAATGTAAAACCCCAAGCTTCTACGGTACGCTTCTCTTTGAATAATGTGATAGCGTGTGTTGTACGCAACACCGAGTTCTAACACACCATAACTAATCAAACTAGCCGTTATGACTAGTAATACCTACTTTTTGAAATTATATATATTTTATATTTGAAAATGGACTTCATTTTTGGATTCGGAATATCGAATTTAGCCTAAGGTGAAATTTTGGTACATTTCGGATAACTTTCATATTTTGATGAATAGTGAAAATTACTAAATTTTAATTAAAAACAACTTTTTTAATCAAAATAATTAATAGTGATAAATTATGAATTTTAGTAGTTTTAAAGTATATTTAGAATATATTTTTACCATTTAATATAATGTTGGTCATTGGACATAATTTTACAATTAAACCGAACATAAACAAGTGTCAATCTTTTGATAGTTATTATCTTTTAAAAACACGTTTTTTGTTTTGACAGCGGGAATTAATTTTAAATTAATTTCTGCCACTTCTGTGTTTTGAATTTAGGAAAATGGATTCCATATTTGGAATCAGGATGTTCAAATTTTGTAAATAGGTAACTTTTATTTTTAGACATTTTGAATAATTACTGCGGTAAATATTTTATTTACCATGGTTAAGGGTAAATCCGGTAAATAAGGGTTAAAAAATAATATTATAATAATACTAAATTACCCTAAAACGTGTCTTAACCCTATTGGTTGATACATGGTCGACCATGGACATCTTTGGGTCGATTTTGGGACCCCATGGATCTACTTGTAAGTGATAATGACACTTTATTTTAATTAAGTTAAAATGAATAGAAAAATGACACAAGCATATATCTTTTAGCAAAACAATTGTTACATAGGGTTATATATGTTGGATTTTAGATTATAAATATTCATTAGAAAGATAAAACGATTTCCTACATAATTATATTTTATTTATAATTTTTAGATATTAAATAATTTATTTTATTTATGACACAATGATGATGCAGTAATTACTAAAATAGTGAAAAATTAAAATAATTGATATTATAAATACCCAAATAATTATAATATGAAACTTTTAATGAATTAAACTAATTTTCTAGGATAATATGATATATTAGGATTGATTTATTTGACTTTTTTCGAATTAATCAATCTGTTATGAGTTTCACAAAAATCAACTATTGAATAGTGTCAAAATTGACATAAAAGAGTTCTTAAAACAAATATTATATTATTAATTGATATTAAATTCCTAAAAATCTAAGGTTCGGCCAAGAGACTTATATCATAATAGGGTCATCATTAATGGACCACTTGGGGGTCGCTTGGATGTATATAGTAAGTTTATTAACCATATTATATAAAAATACAAAGAGACATTGTAAAAGTGAAACTAATTAACTTAGAGTTCATACTTAAAGATAAGGTTAATATAAGTACCCAAACCTGTCTAAATTCTATTGGTTGAGTTGTTTTCGACCCATCCCCAACTTAACCTTTGAATAGTCAACTTTGAAGCCATTAGAAACCGAATATGAATTTATTATAAATTAATATTTCTAGCTTTTCCAAAGGTGCCCCTCACCCCTCTTATAAAAGGGCACTCCTCCTTCTCATTTCTTCACACCTTAAAAGCCTTTTGGTTCGGCCAAACTCTGCCCAAATACTCTCCCAACTTCCCTCACTACAACCTAGAGGCCTTAGTTTGATCAGAAAGCCAACCTAAGGAGCCCTTTTGATCAAATCAAAAGGAAGAACCCGAAGAAGAGGTAATGATTTCACCACCCTTTTCCAAGTTCATTTCTTCTTCCACTTCTTCTTCCTTTGTTGTTACCATTATAAAGTAATAAATCCAGTATCATTTATATACTGTGATGTTATTATAAATATGGTACAACCATATTCAGTATTCTATCCACCCTTTGAATAACATGTCACCATATGTGCGTACGTACGACTTACCGTCTCCACGTCGTGGGGTAATTGTTATTCAATATATTATTATTTGGATGGGTATAATAATGATGTGTAAATCATGTAAATAATAAATATAACATTTTAATGATTCTGTATATATGATATACCATCCATTTATATATTATTTTAATATCAAAAGAATGATATTGTCGCTCGTGTGTACGTACGGACTACCGTCTCCACGAACGCGATGAGATTCATTCTCCATCGTATCCATTCAAGTATAATTATCATTTGATGATTTAAAAAAAGAATGTTTAAGGACTTGATATCATTCTGGATATGAATAATATACAACCTATCCTTTATAAACATGTCTTACGTAACAAAACATATAAAAGAAAACAAGTAAGTTAACACCCGAAACAACGATAATACTAAGATATTATTATCAAATCAATATTAAAAGATCATATATGATATCATATTAATGTATATGATTCCTGTATAATTTAATAAAAATTATTTCACCATTATACAGGAGGTTAACCTACCCCAACCAAGGAAAAGTACAAGGTAAGGGTTATTTCACAATCTCTTCATTATCCGAGGTTGTTTATACGTAATAATCTACTGGGATTTCTTTATCATCCACATCCATGTTTCTTCGAAATGTATTTCAAAACATATTTTTTATTTACAAGAATATGGGTTAAAGTCATTTATACCCTTGTTTGACTTTTTATAAGAGGTTTATAAAGGAATCTTTCCGTCGTTTTCAAAACAAGGTCCTTTTTAACCTTTTCGACAGAATTATGGTAAGAATGTTTTTTTTAACTTATATGGCGGGTGCGGCTGTTTTCCGCCATTATAAAATCTTCAAAGCTTCCCTTACAAGCTTATAAGAATATTTTCAAGAAAATATTTTATTTTATATGGCTCTTAAATGATTTCAAAAATAGAAAGAAATATTTCTCTAAAAAGTGTTTTGATTTCATCTATGTCAACATCCTTTGATGGATTTTACGCTTATTTGAAGTTGAATTATTATGATACAAAACTTCTATATTGTATTGAAGGTTTTGTGATATGTTTGACTGTGGATGTGATATTTTTATACCATTCATAGTTTATGGTGAAATTATTGACATTTCGTATGCTAGTTTTAATACGAATGTTTATGTTATGTTTAAACCTTTTCATATGGGAATGCATTGGACTTAATATGTGACGGGTGGGGCCCGCTATAGCTCCTCGATGCATCGGTAGGTCTCATGAGACAAACTAGTGTCTTGTCACAAGGCCTTGACAAAATCTTATTTGTAGTCTTGGCACGAGGCCTTGGCTATGTGGTTATGATAGTCTGGCATTATGCATTCCAACATTACGAAAGTGGTTATTGATTTTTGCATGTGATTATTCGATTAGTAGAATATCTATGTGAATAAGTAAATGGCATTA
This sequence comes from Viscum album, assembly GCA_963277665.1. NCBI lineage: Eukaryota > Viridiplantae > Streptophyta > Magnoliopsida > Santalales > Viscaceae > Viscum > Viscum album. Next base: position 640,395,684 of record OY728131.1, on the reverse strand, counting down.
TTTAATTTTATTTATGCCATACCATGTTGAAAGTTCATGTTTGAAAGGATTTTGTTTTAGTTATACATTGCCTTAAATGTTTATTCTTATTTATGAAAGTTTCCGCTATATTGTTATCCTTACTGGGCATTTGAGCTCACCCCTTTTCTATGTTTTATTTTTCCCAGGATGTGAAGAAGTAAATTATGAATGACCTGCAGGGATATTATGTGGGGATATGAGTGTGTATTATGGAGACAATATGTTGTTGTAGTAGTTTTTCATTTTATGATGTAATGTAAGACTTATGAATATATCTAGTGTTTCCAAGGCTACTAAACCAATCGGTCTTTCGAGATTTGATCTTTCTTGTGATCATGCCAATGTTATGTAATAATGCACCGACTCTGGGTAACTGGGGTCGGGGCGTTACACCCCACACTCCCCTGGACACCACCCCCACCCCCTTTGACACCCCCCTAGACACCCCCACCCCTCTAGACAACCCCCACCCCTTTGGACAGCCCCCACCCCTCTAGACAGCCCCCACCCCTGTACACCCCCACCCCCCTGGACACCACCCCCACCCCTAGACAACCCCACCCCTCTAGAAAGCCCCCACCCCCTGGACACCCCACCCCCTGGACACCCCCACCCCCTGGACACCCCCACCCCCCTGGACACCCCCACCCCCTTGGACAGACCACTCACCCCTAGACACCACCCCACCCCCTGGACACCCCTACCCCCTTGACAGCCCCTCACCCCTGGACACCACCCCCACCCCCTTAGACACCCAACCCCCTTAGACAGCCCCCACACCCCCCTGGACACTACCCCCACCCCCTTTGACACCCCCTGGACACCCCTACCCCTCTGGACAACCCCCGACCCCACGGACAACCCCACCCCTCTAGACAGCCCCCACCCCCCTGGACACCCCCACCCCCTGGACACCCCTTACCCCCTTGGATAGCCCACTCACCCTCTAGACACCACCCCACCCCCTGGACACCCCTACCCCCTTGGACAACCCCCTCACCCCCTGGACACCACCCCCACCCCCTTAGACACTCCACCCCCCTTGGACAGCCCCCCCTGACACCACCCTCACCCCCTAGACACTCCAACCCCCTTGGACAGCCCCCACACCCCCCTTGACACCACCCAACCCCCTTTGACACCCCCTGGATACCCCCACCCCTCTGGAAAACCCCCACCCCCTGGACAGCCCCCACCCCCTGGACACCCCCACCCCCTAGACACCCCTACTCCCTTAGACAACCCACTCACCCCCTGGACACCACCCCACCCCTAGACACCCTACCCCCTTGGACAACCCCCTCACCCCTGGACACCACTCCCACCCCCTTAGACACCCCAACCCCCTTGGATAGCCCCCGCACCCCCCTGGACACCACCCCCACCCCCTGGACACCCCACCCCCTTGGATAGCCCCCCACCCCCTGGACAACCCCCACCCATCTAGACAGCCCCCACCCCCTTCGACACCCCCTGTACACGCACACACACATGATGGAACACAAAAAAAGCATAAAGTTGCATGATATCACTTCCATGGTTTCTTTTACTAGAAAATAATTTAGCACGGTATAAATGAACACTATGAAACTTACCATGATAGCAAGAACAAAGATAGAAAAATAACATCTCAAAAAATTAGTTTAGGTCACCGCGACAAATAAAAACTGAAACCAAGCCATGTGAATCTTACTTGAGTGTTGCGAGTCGACCTGATAGATCTGGTGACAATAAAGATGATGAATGATGTTGAAAAAATGAGGCTATAGGTCACGACTTTGAAGAATCCTTTCTAGGTTTTCCGCACGGGAGAGACGAGTCATAGGTCGCCAGATCGATGAAAACATAATGACTGAATACGGGGAATGATAAATCATTTAAAAGGTTTATCACGTCATTTATTTTATAACCGACGTGATAAACTATTTTTTTATGTTTATAACGTCGGTTATTTAATAATCGACGTCAAAAATAATCTATCACGTCGGTTATTTTATATCCGACGTGATAAAGCTAATCTCAGTATTTTTTACGTTAATTATAAAATAACCGATGCAAAAAATTGGATTCTTATCAATTTATCACGTCAGTTATAAAATAACCGACGTGATAAATTGATTTTTACAGCTTTGCACGTCGGTTATATAGAACCAACGTGAAAAATGTCGACGTGTTAAACATTTTTTCACTAGTGTCACCTCTTTGAGTAAAATACCTCAAGAGATGAAACTTCTGAAGTATATGATTTGTCCTTTGGTGTGACCCATGCTCCTTGGAAAGCACTACTGCCGTAGTGTTATCACAATATACTATAACAGTACAACACCAAGCTCAGAAACAAAGCTGTGTTTCCAAACTGTTTCCTTAGCTGCATCAGAAGCCGCTATATACCTAGACTATGCTATAGAGTTGACAAATACAGACTACTTTGAGCTCCTCCAGCTCTCTGCACCACCATTCAGGCAAAATACATAGCTTGGTTGTGACTTCAGATCATCTTGATATGTTTGGAAGCTAGCATCAGTGTATCCCCTCATTACTAGCTCCTTATCTCCTCCATACACCAGGAACATATCCTTTGCACTTCTTAAGTACTTTATGATTGTTTTTATAGCTGCCCAATGCAACTCTCTTGGATTGGCTTGATATTTGCCCACCATGCTTAAAGCAAAGACAACATCAAACCTAATACATAACATGACATACATGACATATCCCACTGTTGAAGCATAAGTGATTCTACACATTCTTTCAATCTACTCCTATTTCTATGGTCACATCTTCTTGGAGATATTAATTCCATGTGACACTAACAACAATCATCTCTTGGATTGTTCCAAATTGTACCTTTTGAGTACCTTTTCAATATATGTACTTTGACCTAACCCAATCTGCCTGTGAGATTTATCTCAATAGATCTTGATCCCTAGAATATAAGTTGCTCCACCTAAGTCTTTCATGGAGAAATATTCATTTAACCAAGTCTTCACTGACCATATTACTTTCACTTTGTTTCCCACTAACAATATGTCATGAACATATAATACTAGGAAATCAATGAAACTCCCATTAACCTTTTTATAGACACATGGATCACTTTCATTCTTAATAAAACCAAAATCTCTTATGACCTCATCAAAACAAGCATTTCACGATCGTGATGCCTGCTTCAATCCATAAATAGATATCTACAGCTTTCATACTTTATTGTCACTCTTTGACATAATAAACCTTTTGGGTTGTGTCATATAGATGTCTTCAATTGACTTCCCATTTAGAAAAACAGTTTTGACATCCTTTTTCCAAATTTCATAATCATGGAATGATTCGTTTTCAAGTAATATTCTGATGGATTTTAGCATAGTGACTGGCGAGAATGTTTCATTATAGTCAATTCCTTGACGTTTCCTGAAACCCTTCGCTATTATTTGCACCTTATAGGTTCTCACCTGACCATCCATGTCCAAATTTTTCTTGAATATCCATTTACACCCAAATGGTTTTACATTAGCTAGTGGGTCTACCAAAGTTCAAACTTGATTTTGGTACATGGACTCCATTTCAGAATGCATTACTTCTTGTCATTTAGCATCATCCTTGCCATCTACTGCTTCCTTGTAGGTCATAAGATCATCATTCTCTAGGAGTAATGTGTCATCTGACTTAGTGACAAGAAAAGCATATCTATTGGGTTCTCTAACCTCTCTAGTAGACCTACATAGTACTTGTGTCTCGTGAACATCTCCATCTCCCACTATCTCTTGTGGATATTGTTCCTGTATATGCTTTTGTGCATTTGTAGCATCAACTCATCAAAGTCAATATTGCTCCCACTATTTCCATTAGAAATTTGTTCATTTTCTAGAAATGTAGCATGCCTTGCTATAATTACCTTTCCATTTAAAGTTTTATATAGGTAATATCCATCAATATCCTTAGGATAGCCTATAAAGATGTACATCGTGCTCCAAGATGCTAATTTTTCACTATGTGTAGTCTTGAAAAAAGCCTCACATCCCCATACACGTATGTGTGAAAAATTGAGTTTCTTTCTGTACCATAACTTGTATGGAATCTCATCTGTTGCTTTAGTTGGTTCTCAATTTAGTGTATATATCACAGTCTGTAGTGTATATCCCTAAAAGGATAATGATAGAGTTGTGTGACTCATCATCGATCTGACCATGTCAATCAGAGTATGATTCCTCCTTTCACTAACATTATTACAATGAGGTGTATAAGTATGAGTGAGTTGGGAAACTATCCCACACTCATTTAAATTATTGGTGAAAATTTGGTTAAGATATTTCCATCATGGTTTGAGCGGAGTCTCTTAATCTTCTTACCAAGTTGATTTTCTACTTCATTCTGATATTCCTTAAACATGCTAAATGAATCTGACTTACACCTCATTAAGTAGATATATCTATATCCACTATAGTCATTGATAATAGTAATGAAGTAAGAAAATCCACCTCTTTCCTGTACTAGAAATGGACCACATACATCAGTATGAACCAATTCCAATGGTTCTTTGGCTCTTTATCCTTTACCACTGAAGGTACTTTGGTAATTTTACCTTGTAAAAATGCATTAAATACATTTAAGGGTTTTAACTCAATAGAGTCTAAATACCCTGCTTGATGTAGTTTGCTTAAATGCTTCTCATTTACATGACATAGCCTGAAGTTCCATGGGTGGGTAGGATATAAATTATTCTCACCGGATTTGTCATTGATTACCAAAATTGGATTTTCTAGTTCAAGAATATTTATAACCCCTTGTTAAGATATGCCATACCATAACATATGTTATACTTATACATAAGACAACATTTATTTCCAAACTTGAGATAAAATCTCATAGAGTCTAAATTTGTCACTGAGATTATGTTTCTGGTAACAAATGATACATAATAACAATTATTTAGTATAAGAACCATTCCACTGAGTAAAGTAAGATGATAATCTCCCACTGCTAATGCTGCTAGTCTCACACCATTTGGTGCTCGAAGATCTACTTCACCTTTTACAATTGTCTTGAATCTACTTGGTTCCTATATTTGAATACAAATGTGTGAGCCACATGCGACATCCAATACCCAACCTGTAGAAATAGACAGATTGCATTCAATGACAAATATACCTGAAGAAGAAGCGTCAAATTGCTTCTTCTTCCCAGCTGTGCAATTCTTCTTCCAGTGGTCTTGCCACATGCAAAGCAGACTACCTCCTGTTCGTTTCTCTCTCTCTCTCTCTGTATTTTTGGCTTATTAAATGGGCGGTGTATCGATGTCTTTGATTAGGACTTAGCCTTTGACACTTTTGCCTTTCTTTTCTTCTTTTGGTTCACCGTAAGTACTGAAAAGTTGGAATTTTTCATATCTTTATCTGATTGGTGAACTAAAGACAACAAATTTGAGAGTGACTTATTCATGTTATTCATGTTATAAATAACAATGAAAGTCAAGAAGCTATGCGATAAAGAGGCGCAAATGTTTGAACCACTTCTGGAAGTTATGACTGGTCATGATACTCTTTATCTAATATTGATTACAATGAAATTGAATTGGTGGTGGTTTCCATTTGATATACAACAAATAAATTTAGAAAATTAATACTTTATCTTGATTATCAGTAGATATTTTCAAATTATGAATTGGTGGTGGTTTCCAGTCTCTCAATGCACCTGATCATCTTGAGTATATGAGGTCCTGCCTGATTCCTTTCTACTAGCTTGCATCTGTACAAAGCACTTGATATCTCATATATTTCTTATCGAGATCTCTTTTGGTATAACTATTAGAGATAAAACAACATTTGGAAAACATATTTTTTCCTCATGTATTTTCTGTAGCTCATTGTAAATAGATGACAACATAAAACACTGAACATCTAGTGTATCATCCATACACTTCTTGTATTTATATTTATCCGTCTTGCTCGCTCCTTGAGGGGGCTAAATAAGAAGTGAAGATTCCAACATATAAAGCTTTCTCTCTTAGCATAGTACTATGCGCAAACGTTTGTACCACTTTTGGAAGTTATGATCGGTCATGATACTCTTTATCTAATATTGATCACAATGAAATTGAATTGGTGGTGGTTTCCATTTGATATACAACAAATATATTTAGAAAATTAGTACTTTATCTTGATTGTCAGTAGATATTTTCAAATTATGAATTTTAAATGTCTCCCACTATTTTATCAAATCATAATAGCCCTCAATTACTAGATTCAAAATACTCAGCCGCTTGAGTATTTTATTGGTAAAGATCCTTAAATCTCTCTTCATATCCTGAGTTATGGTATCACCACTACTCTAAGAGTCTAAGATAGACTTTTGACTGACCAACCACATTGACTCACGACTCATTGATTTGTTGAGTGGAGTCTCATCTCCTACAAAGGATTACCTTGCAATGCTCAGCACTTTGCATCTAAAGTTACAACAAGCTAGCTATGACTATTTTATTGCTACTAACTTTAGTTAAGTTGACCCAACACTCTCATAAGAACTCTCTAGTAGTAAGAGACACCATCAACTAGGGCTGCTGAGCACCTCAAACAATCGGTTGTGTCCATATTCAAATGATGGTAGACATTTAATGACTTAATATTTTCTTTGAGGGATTTGTTAATTTAATCTCAGTGAATAAAATAATTTTCTATTTAACATGCTTGTTCTATGTGATCACACTCACAACTTAACCATGTTTTAAATAGAAAACATTCACCACACATGTTCATTTTATCTATGCATGTTTGTTTATTATTATACCATGTGATCAAGCATAATAAATACATATTCACAAAATAAGAAATCATGTATATGATAAAATAAATAAATAATGACGTGATCATGATCCATTAACTACTAGTTAATCCATTGAACAAATAATGGATTAACCGAGACCTTGGGAGAATTCCTTAAGTCAATACCCGACTTGAATTGTAGTGTCCGCAAATCTCATGCAATTCATTTTTTTGGTTTACATTATCTCACAACTCGAATCATTTAATGAACCGAACTGTTATAAATAAAATTCCCCTTTTGATTAAATATCTTATTATGTAATATGGTTATAGAAAACACACATAATTATTTTGTTTTATTATATCCAATTATATTTAAGATACCATTAAGTATCTTTACCATTTATAATATAGTCTTGGAACAACGATCACATGATTAGTATAAATATAGGGTTTTAACAAATTCAATTGACATCGATAAAGGAAGTGTTGACCTCAACCAGTAGGATCATACCATATGAAATCCATTTATCGAAACTTTTGAGGGAGATACATCACTGTGCTTTTCCCTTGATCAAGCCTAAGTTGGGATCCAACAACTTAATCATGAGCAAAACCATTTACAGAAGAAGTTCACTCTCATCAAGATCACGACTCAAACCATGTTCGTTGAACTACCCCATGAAAGTCGCACCAACACACACCTTATTCTTAGGGAATTTGCTGGTGTATTAAAAGGATATGTATTAAGACCATAGAAAAATGAGTATGTACATTATTTTGTGTATAATAATGAATATATTTTCATCCTATTATTGTTGATTTTTATTTTGATATAATGAAACATGAATAATATTTTTGGTTAATATTCAAATTCAATTAAGGAATTTATTTTGATGAATTAATGTATTTTTGAAATAAATAATATTTTAATAAAATATTATTATTAAATAATGTTTATCAAGTATAAATGATCATATAATTTTTATGAAGCAAAATGTAATTTTTATAAGGGTTCAAAAAATGTTATTGTAAAAAACCCAACATTTCTTAATAAATGTTGATTTTATTTTAAAAGTGAAAATTCACATATTTAGAAAATTATTTAGATTAAATGGATATTATTTTTGGAATCAAAATGTCAAAATTATCCAACGGTGAATTTTTCATAATTTTTCGAGACAATCAAATTTTCAAGTAAAAATTAAATACCGTATAAATATACTTTGTGTATTATGACATCATAATGACCAAAAAATGGTGTAATAAATACTATAAAAGGTATCCACAACCAAATATATGTTTTCCCTTTAAAATAATGTGATTTTAAGTTTATTTTATTTATTCTATAAATCCATTATGAATCCTCCAAAACTATTAATATATTTTAAAGTTTTAAAACCATTTATTTAAGAGTGTGACTCACCTCCACATAAGCAAGAACATTATTTTATTAAGTTTGGATCTTGACCTTATAAAATAATGATAACTACTCCCATTTGGTAGAAACCATAGACAAAAACCATGAGATGGTTTGTGGTTTTGGTTATTTTATTATGTAGAGTCTAAAACCTAAATAATAAATAAATTCCCCTCTTTTCCTATATAAGCTCACCAAGATCCCATTTTTCTTCACTCAATCTCCTTGGATCATGTTCATACTCTTCCCTACACTCTATAGAGTCCTCCCAAGGTGCCCCAATCTCTCAAAAAGCTCCTCTAAAGGATTTGTAGTCACACACTCAAGTAAAAGATTTCTCTCTTCTCATTTCCATTTAATCATTTCTTTTATGTTATGTATCTTAAATTCCATTTGCTTACATTGATATATGTTCTTTCATATTCCCCTTACTATCCATATATGATGATATTCCCCTTTCACTCCCATTAAGACTCCCATGATTCTTTATGTACACTCATTACTATGCTGAAATATAGTTAGGATTCTTTTATGTATTCAAGTTTCTTCATTAACTCATGCCTTCTATTTCCAATTTCTAATATTGGGATATATTTTCCCATGTCCCTATTACTGTCCATTTGATGTCTATGTGATGAGAGACCCTTTTATCTCTCATCAACCCATTTTTATGAATCTTTAAGTGACATCATTATGGTGTCAAAATTTTATCGCGATTTTCCATGCCAAAACAATTGTGTAGTGAATACCATACCCACTTCTTATCTTGTGTGTTCACATTTATGCACATATATTTTTTGACTGGAGACTTGCATATATGTATTTTATACTCCTTGATCATGGAATAAATTATGATGATGAATGAACCCATGTTGTATGATCCATGTGCCACACTTAAGCATGCTGATGAAATGAAAGTGACGGGTGCAATCAAAATTATATAGCACTCCAATGCATTGAGTAATGTTTAGTATCATGATATGTCATGTTAGGATTAGGAGTGAACCTGATTCATTTATGGGACTTTGTTCACAATGATGTCTTGGTGGTTTAGCATTGACCTATGTTTATGATGCAGTGTTTTAAGTTGTTGCCACATTTCCCATGTTAATGATTATCATGCTATATCATGTCTCATTGTTCATGTTTATGATTTCTACTCTTTTTATGCCCCATTGATATACCTATTTTCTAACATGTATCACCTTATATCATATTCATTCCCTTACTGGGATTTATAGCTCACTCATTTCTTATGTTTGTCCCCAGGTTATCCTGTGCAGTTTTAAAAGGTATGAAATTTTAGAATCATGTTAAGGAAGTTTTTAATAATGTTATTGTAACCCATGCTCAAGATTTTATGCTATGTACCTAATTACCAATTACAGTGGACTTCTCGATCTTTTGTGTTGTATCATGTGTACTTTTATGTAATAAATCATGAATTAATGTATAATAAAAAGTAGAGTTGTTATAGTTGGTATCGAAGGAAAAGATTAATTATTTTTGAGATTAGGATTAGAAAACTCTAGCAAAATCCTTAGGGAAGACCAAGTATAAGTAAACATCACTAAATTTTTGTAAGTATAAATTAAGTGATTTATCAAGCAAATAAATCCATGTCTGGATACTACAAGTGGACGTGGTTCTGACACAAATGTACCTAGGGGTAACAACTCTGACAATGTGTGCTGGGTCTGACTCGGTGTAACCTGGTACACGAAAATGAGCCTTACTATGCACCTGGTTTGACACTCCTGGGGGATATGCTTTGATAAATTCATAAGCTCATTATGAACCATTATTAAGGGAATAAAAAATGTCCATAATAATATATGTTAGGAAATAGATCATAGATAACATAGATTGAAGCCTATAAATTCATGAGTTAAGGAAATAATTGTAATTTATAAGTTATCTCTTTGATGGCATTGGATCCCATTTTATGTGTTTAATAGTTTAAAAATACTCATCCCTAATTTTCCTTTTATTATAGCCAATGGACGGAAATAGGCAGAATCATGTAAACAATCAATGCGATGGGCAATGTGATGACTATCCCAATGAGATGCCCAACCTGATGGGAGCATGAATCACAAACTTGATGAAGTTAATCTCTCAGATGACTCAGATTATGAATATAAACCTAGATCAGGAGGAGAATCCAAATCTCCTTAAGAGAGAATAAGCTGTGATTGAGACCTTTATGCGACAAGGCCTCCGACTTTCAATAGATCATCCGATCACTTAATCACGGAACAATGGATCAACTCCATTGGGAAGATATTTTCCATCCTTCAATGTTTCGAACAAGAGAAGGTTATACTAGTTGTTTATCATATGGAGGGAGAAGATGATCAGTGATGGACATTGATTAAGAATACAAAGCCCAAGGAAGAGATCAAAGTGATTGGGTTGAAAAAATTCCAGAAAATATTTTTTGATAAATATTTTCCTCACACCTTCCGACATAAAATGAAAAGGGATTTACTTACCTTCAAGAAAAAAGTCGATGAATCTATTAGGGCATACAAGAAAAACTTCACAAGACTTTCATGATACGCCTTTGGCTTTATCGTTACCCCCGAATTCAAGGTTGACCGCTTCTTTGATGGTTTAATTACCTTCGAATGCAAGGTTGACCGCTTATTTGGTTGTTTAAAACCTAGTCAACGAAAAGCCTCGATGATTTGTGAGTTTGATAGCTATGAGAAAATTTTACGATCTGCCCTCAAAGTCGAAATAGAGATAGGAGAATCTCAAGGGTATCACAGGGATAAGAAGTGGAAATTGGAGTTTAATTCTGGCATTCTGATGGAGAAATCTAACGGTGCCAAGAAATCTTAACATCCCATTTGTCAAAGGTGCGTAAAGAAGCACCCCATAAATTTCCTAAGAGGGATGAGGAAATTATTTATGTATAGGAAGGAAGGACACCAAGCTAATGAATACCGATAGGAGAAACCCACTAATGCGATGGAGGAAAGTAATTCTCTAGTCAAATCTCAGTGTTTTGTTCATTATTTAAACTTCAAGGAACCATAACACTTTGTAAACCAATGCACTAATCCAAGGGTTTTCAAAGACAACCAACAACCTACAAGGCGGTAAGGGTGAGATTTTGCTATCACAACAGCTGAGGTGGACCCTAACAATGAAGTGGTAATAAATACGTTAGTTATTCATTCAATAATAGCAAACATACTTTTTGATTTTGGTTATACACATTCCTTCATATCACGGAAGTTTAGTATAACTATTCAAAAACCACCACAAATCAAGAAAGTAGAGTTGTTGGTGAAAATGAAAAATGAGGCAATTATTGCATCCCAAGTATGTAACTCCTCCCTTGTCATAATCTATGGGATGAACTTCCCTGCAAACCTTGTCATACTCCCTTTGGTGGAGTTTGATGCAATTCTGGGCATTAATTGACTTTCCCTATATAGAGCCAACATAAATTGCCATGAGAAGGAAATCCCTCTCCATAACGCGAATTGACCTTTGATTTTGTACAAGTGCAAGGAGGATGAATCTTCTTTAACATCAATATCTCAAGCATGGATATTATTTCCATATGAGCAAGCATATCTAGTTTAAATAATTGATTCTATTGAAAAAATCATCCTCGAAGACTTGTCTATTGTGAGGGAATATGCTTATGTGTTTTACAAGGAATTGTCTAGTCTTCCTCTTAGTCGAGAGGTTGAATTTTCAATCGAGCTTATACCTGAGGTGTTACTATTATCCAAGACTTCATATAGAATGATTGTGGTTGAACTTGAGGACCTGAAGAAACAACTACAGACGAATTTGAATAAAGGGTCCATACACCCAAGCGCTTCACCATGGGGTGCACCTGTCCTCTTCATCAAGAAATAAGATGGGTCAATGCACCTTTGCATTGATTATCATGAGTTCAACAAGATCACGATAAAGAACAAGCATCCTCTACCACAAATTTATGACTTTTTCGATTAGCTATGAGAAGCACAATATTTCTCCAAAGCGGATCTGTAATCGGGATATTACCAAGTTAGGGTGAAGGAGGATATCCCCAAGACTACTTTTCATTCAAGGTACGAGCACTATGAGTTCATAGTGATTCCCTTCAGACTCACTAATGCTCCAAAAATCTTCATGGACTTGATGAATATAGTCTTTAGAGATTACCTCAACAAATTTGTGGTAGCCTTTATAGATGATATTATAATATGCTCCAAAATCAAGGAGGAGCATGATGAGCATCTGAGTACTATGCTAAAGACCTTGCAAAAGGAGAAGCTTTATGCTAAGTACAATATGTAATGCCCCGACCCCAGTTACCCAGAGTCGGTGCATTATTTTAATACATTGGCATGATTACAAGGAATCAAGTCCCGAAGGACCGATCGGTTTAGTAGTCTTGGAAAAATAGATCACATACATGAATGTTACATTTGTACTTTAAGACGTACAAAACAACATAAATAATCTTCATGAACGCCATTATTCCCTTGGATTAACCCTGTATATCAATCACATTACACTTCTTGGAATCCTGGAAAAAATAAAACATAGAAAGGGGTGAGCTCAAATGCTTAGTAAGGGTAAGCAATACAGCAGAAACTTTCATAAATAAGAATAATCATTTAAGGAAATGTATAAAACTAAAACAAAATCCTTTTAAACTTGAACTTCAGCATAATATGGAAGAAATAAAATGAATTAATTCCATTTACTTATTCACATGGATATTCTACTAATCGAATAATCACATTCAATATCACTAATCACTTTCATAATGATGGAATGCATAATGCCAGACTATCGTAACCACATAGCCAAAGCCTCGTGCCAAGACTACAAATAAGATTTTATCAAGGCCTTGTGCCAAGACACTAGTTTGTCTCATGAGACCTACCGATGCATCGAGGAGATATAGCGGGCTCCACCCTTCACTTACTAAGTCCAATGCATTCCTTATATGAATAGGTTTAAACATAACATAAACATTCGTATTAAAATTAGCATACGAAATGTCAATACTTTCTCCATAAACCATGAATGGTATAAAAATAACACATACATAGTCAAACATATCACAAAACCTTCAATGGAAGTTTTGTATAATAAATCAACTTCAAATGAGCTTAAAATCCATCAAAGGATGTTGACATAGATGAAAATGATGAGTAATTTTTTTTGAGAGAAATATCCTTTTTGTAAAATCATTTACAAGTCACACATTTATAAAGGAAGTAATTTTAAAAGAGATTTTTGAATCAAAGTGACCCATACCACTTTGAAACTTTTGAAAAGAATTATCATTTCAAAACATTCATGTCCATATAAATAAATCCTTAAAATCATTTTGAAAACATGGACATTAATTAAAAAGATTTAGAAAGATAAATCTTTAAAACATTTGAAATTCTGATCTTGATAAAGAGTACCTTTCAAAATCCTTAAAATCTTCATTTTGAAATCATTTTTATGAAAAATGGATGTGGATGATAAAAATGTCCCAGTAAATACTTACACATAAACAATCTCAGATAATGATGAGATTGAGGAATTAACCCTTACCAATTTGGTAACTTACGAAACATACAACCCATGAAAGAGGTATCATACAATGAATATGTAAATACACATAAATTAAAGTTTATTACACAAAGAATACAATTATGGGCAGTACATACACCACACAAAATATAATTGTGGCAATATGACATGAATCTCACAAGAATAAGGAGTGAGATGAAAACCCCTTACCTTGCACTTTCATTTAGTCGAGGGTACGTTTAACCTCCTGTACGAATATCGTAGTATGTTATTAAATTATACCAGAACCATATTAATATTTATGATATCATACATGATTCATTTATGACTTTATATTAACCATTTAATAATAATTTCCATGTTAAGTTAACATTTCGGGTAATAATCACCTTCTTTATCGTATGTGTTTAACTTGTTACTCTTGGTTGTATCACTTAGATCATGATTTAAATACTTCCAGAATGTAAAACATGACAAATATATCATATATATTTATAATATAAATATGTATAATAGACATATATATGAAATGGAAAACACCGTTTATGGACACGGTAGTCCGTACGTACGCATAAACGCTGTTTTTGTTTTCATATAGTATTGAACGAAAGTAAGTGAATAAGATATATGTAAGTACATAAATCCTTATATATATAAATATATATATCTCTAATATCATTATTATGTCATATATTACATACTTATTAGTAATATATATTTTTATAATCGTCGATGAATGGTGAACTTGGAAATGAATCTCATCGCGTCGTGGAGACGGTAATCTGTACGTACGCACGAGCGAAAATATCATTAAAATAATATATAATTGGATGGTATATCAAATATACAGAATCATTATCATGTTATATTTATTATTTACATGAATTAAAAATCATTATTATACCCATCCAAATAATAATATATTGAATAACAATTACACCACGACGTGGAGACGGTAAGCCGTACGTACACACGTATGGTGACATGTCATTCAAAGGATGGATAGAATACTGAATATGGTTGTACCATTTTTATAATAATATTATAGTATATAGGATATAATGTATTCATTATTTTAGAATGGCAATAACAAAGAAAGAAGAAGTGGAAGAAGAAAGGAACTTGAAAAAGGGTGGTGAAATCTTTACCTCTTCTTCGGGTTCTTCCTTTTGATTTGATCAAAAGGGCTCCATAGGTTGGATTTCTGACTAAAGGAAGGCCTCTAGGATGAAGTGAGGTAAGTTGAGAGAGTACTTGGGTAGATCTTGTCCAAACCAAAAAGGCTTTGAAGGAGTGAATTAATGAGAAGGGGGGGTGCCCTTTAATAAGAGGGGTGAGGGGAACCTTTGGAAAAGCTAGAAATATTATTTTATAATAAATTCATATTCAGTATCTAATGACTCCAAAGTGGATTATTTAAAGGTTAAGGTGGGGATGGGTATAAAACCACTCAAACAATATAATTTAGACAGGTTTGGGTCATTATATAAACCTTATCTTTAAGTATTAACTCTTAGTTAATTAGTTTCACTTTTCCAATGTCTCTTTGTATTTTTATATTATATGGTTAATAAACTTACTATATACATCCAAGAGACCCCCAATTGGTCCATTAATGATACACCTATCATGATATAAGTCTATTGGCCGAACCTAATATTTTTAGGAATTTAATATCAATTAATAATATAATATTTGTTTTAAAAACTCTTTTATGTCAATTTTGACAGTATTCAATTATTTATTTTTTTAAAAATCATAACAGAATGATTATTTCGAAAAAAGTTAATTAACTCAATCCTAACATGTCATATTAACCTAAAAAATTAGTGGTATTTATAAAAAGTCTCAAATTACATTTATTTGGGTATTTATAATATCAATTATTCTAATTTTTCATTAATTAGGTAATTACTGCATCACCATTGTGTCATAAATAAATTAAATTATTTAATGTCTAAAAATTATAAATAAAATACTATTATGTAGGAAATCTTTTTTTCTTTCTAATGAATATTTACAATCGAATTTATCTTATGTATAACCCTATATTAAAAATGTTTTAGTAAATAAACTTTGATTTTAACTCTTTTAACTCTTCTTTGAATTAAATAATAATAAATGTCATAATCAAATACAAGTGGACCTAAATGATAATATTTTACTCCTAAGATTGTTTTTGGTCGAGATACACTTGTCCAATAGAATTAGTACATGTGTTAGGGTAATATTAATATCATTTTTACCCTTAATTACCCTATTTACTTTTAACCGTGGTAAATAAAAGTAAAAAGTTACTATTTACCAAAAATTATTTTCATCTCATTGAACCACATTTTACTCCTTGATATTAACCGTGTCTCTTGGATTTTCGAAATTCCTCTCACAGAAGCGGTAAAATTAAGTTTTATGAAAAATTCAGTTTTTTAACTAGCACTTAGTGGTTTCACTATTCTTCAAAAAATGAAAGTTTCCAGAAAAATACAAAAAATTAGGCCTAAGATATATTTGATATTATGAATTCAAAAATGATGTCTATTTTACCAAATTCAGAACATATCAGCTGCATTAATTAACTTAAAAATTAATCCCCATCGTCAAAGAAAATAGCGTGTTTTTAAGAGATAATAACTATCAAAAGATTGACACTTGTTTATGTCTGGTTTAAAAGTGAAATTACATCCAATGACCAACATTGTATTAAATGGTAAAAATATATTCTAAATATACTTTAAAACCACTCAAATTAATAATTTATCACTATTAATTATTTCGATTAAAAAAGTTGTTTTAATTAAAATTTAGTAATTTTCACTATTCATCAAAATATGAAAGTTATCCGAAAAGTACCAAAATTTCAACCTAAGCTAATTTCGATATCATGAATCCAAAAATGAAGTCCATTTTGAAAGATAAAATTTATAAAATTTCAAAAAGTAGGTATTACTATTCATAACGGCTAGTTTGATTGGTTGTGGTGTGTTAGAATCTCGAAGTTGCGTACAATGCATGCCATTGCATTATTCAAAGGGAAACGTACCATGGAAGCTTGGGATGTTTCATCGTAAATTTTTGATGTCCCCATTCTAAAAATTAAATTTATTTAGTCAAATTGAATATATAAAAGTTTAAAATATTGGATTTAAAAAGGGTTCACTATTAAAATTGGTAAAAGTGCAAAAAATGAATTTGTTCTTACATTATGTCTAAGAAACTCATAATATGGATTCTAAAATTATAAGGATTATATAAAGTTTAAAATCTAGTTAATACTATTCATAACCTCTTTTGAACGACTTTTTTGGTAAGTCATGGTGTGCTTGAACTCGGTGTTGCGTGTAGTGCAAGTTATTGAATTATTTTGAAGAAATAACACACTATGAAATCTTGGGGTGTTACATTCTCCCCTCCTTCAATAAATTGCGTCCTCTCAATTTGAAAATTTTCTTCGAAAATAAAATGTTGAATATAGAAAATATCTTTGTGGGAAAACCCACATTGGAAATTTGGTTAATAAAATTTAGTCTTAATAAGAGGAAAAGAGAAATGAAAGGGGTCACCACCAAATTATGATCTCTATTCGGAGAACATTGGTGGCAATTAGAGACATATAATTAGAGGAAAAACGTAAATATTTATAGGTAGTGATTGAGGTCATCAATCACAAACAAGTTTAAAATTGAGGGCCTTAAATTCATCAATCTATGATGATTTAAAATACCATCCGTTCAACAAAACATAAGGTATTAGGATAACACATTTTTGATGTTTCAAAATATCTTTGTTGAAATCCCACATCAAAAAATGAATTAATGAGGCCTCTATTTAAAATAAAGAGTGGAAAGTATGAAGATTACCGAAAATAACACATACTAGGGTTCCATGTAGGAAAATATGGATATGGAAGAGAAATATAACCATCAGTTATCTGATGGAGAGTGATAGAGAACATGGCTATGAAAAGGCCAACAATCCCAAATCCATAAATTAGTGATGATCTAAGGTACCATCTAGGACAACATTTTTGTTCTAAGTTCCTTTTCTTAATGTTGAGGAATTTATTTATGGGATTGGCTAAGATCATAAGGAGATATATACTTACTTTATAATTAGAGTTTTATCCATTAATAAATTTCTACCACAAACTCATCTTTCACCCCAAAACATAATACAACTCAAAAATACTCTATTTGTCCTAATCGTATAGGGTTCCAAATATAATGAATTTATAATTCACATATCAGACCCTTTATGTAAAGAAACTATATTATACCATCCAAGAACTTCATGTAGCACAATGGTAGGCGATAAATCCCAATTGCACTATGGTTGTGGGTTCGATTCCACAGCTTTGTCCGACACGACGGGTCGTCACACGGTCTGCGTGTTGTCCTTTTATAAAAATCCAAAAAATAACCTTTCAAACTTAATCCATTCCGACCGTTAGAGTTATCCAAAATACTATTATCCAAACTCACAGTCCAAAATTTACAAGGAAGTTAAACATAATGAGGATCCTTTTTTCCAGGTAATAACATGTGAACGCCTTCCTGATATATTCTTTTACAACACCGCAACATCCTGAATTACCAAAATCAACCATCTCTTATTCCAAAATCACTACCTCAATATTAGGACCATATTAAGGTTTCTCTTTCCTTCAACCATGTAATTTCCAAAAAAAAAAAAAATTTAACTCGCTGTGGAGTCACTTTCCTTAGTACCATAAAATCTCAAATCTTTAATTAAATAGTACTGCAGTACAATCCTTATTTATTTCCAGAACATCATTGATACATCACTTAAATGAAATAATTCTAAAATAACAACATAAGAACACTAGTCATTCCTCTTCATCTGTGGTAGTATCATAACTTGATTATTATCAAATAGCATCATTTGCGACATAGTCTGATGACTGGGACATTGGATCATGTAGTGTCCAAACTCCTTACAGATGAAGCATTGTACATTTGAAACCTTTTTCTTACACTTGCAGTCACGTACTTGGTGTCCTTTTTCTCCACACTTATAACATTCTCCCATTCCCTTCAAGCATTTTCCAAGGTAATTCTTTCCACAGTTATCACATATGGGAAAAACCCTTCTTTACCTTCTTCCCTTTATCTGTCCTTATCTCTACTATCCTTTTCTTCTCTGGATTCCTTTCAAGGCCATAGGACTCCGATAATTCTTTACTCATCTTATCAACACATGATACTATTTCTTCATATGATGATAATACATGGGAGACTATTTCCCTTCTAAATTCTAGCTTAGGACCACGAAAGATATGATCCTTCTTACTCTTTGGATCATACGTATTTCGGGAGTTCACATTCCTTCTACTGGGCGCCATTTCTATACAATAGCATAAACTAGTTCAGTTTATAAATTGCAATGAATAATTACCAGACTTGTAAAATACCTATCACAAATTGAACAGTTTATGGATATAATCCATAATCATAAAAATGTTTTCTTTGAGTTAGTATATACTCATGAGCCCTTCATAATGGTTTATAAAGAAAATGAGAATTATCCTAAGTATATCCCCCAGGAGTGTTGTAACCAAGAGTACAGCAAGACCCGTTGTCGTGCACCAGTTTCCGTTCGAGTCTAGCTCAAAGCGGTGTTTTCAAGTTTTACCCCTAGTTACATCTGTGCCAGAGCCGCCTCTACCTTCTCGGATCCAGACAGGGATGTATTGCTCGGAAAACTCACAAAATCTCTACAATACCAAAATTCTAGGAAGTTCTTCTATACTAATCCTCATAGTCTATCTTAGGGCTATGTTCTCTAATCAGAGTTTATCTAAATCTAGTTTCCAAGGTTATTGCTAAACTTCCTCTGATACCAACTGTAACGCCCCAACCCCAGTTACCTAGAGTCGGTGCATTATTTTAATACATTGGCATGATTACAAGGAATCAAGTCCCGAAGGACCGACCAGTTTAGCAGTCTTGGAAAAATAGATCGCATACATGAATGTTACATTTGCACTTTAAGACGTACAAAACAACATAAATAATCTTTATGAACGCCATTATTATCTTGGCTTAACCCTACATATCAATCACATTACACTTCTTGGAATCCTGGAAAAAATAAAGCAAAGAAAGGGGTGAGATCAAATTCTCAATAAGGGTAAGCAATACATCAGAAACTTTCATATATAAGAATAATCATTTAAGGCAATGTATAAAACTAAAACAAAAGCCTTTTAAACTTGAACTTCAGCATAATATGGCAGAAATAAAATGAATTAATTCCATTTACTTATTCACATAGATATTCTACTAATAGAATAATCACATTCAATATCACTAACCACTTTCATAATGATGGAATGCATAATGCCGGACTATCGTAACCACATAGCAAAGGCCTCGTGCCAAGACTACAAATAAGATTTTTTCAAGGCCTTGTTCCAAGACACTAGTTTGTCTCATGAGACCTACTGATGCATCGAGGAGCTATAGCAGGCTCCACCCATCACTTACTAAGTCCAATGCATTCCTCATATGAATAGGTTTAAACATAACATAAACATTCATATTAAAACTAGCATATGAAATGTCAATACTTTATCCATAAACCATGAATGGTATAAAAATAACTAATACATAGTCAAAAATATCAAAAAACCTTCAATGGAAGTTTTTTATAATAAATCAACTTCAAATGAGCTTAAAATCCATCAAAGGATGTTGACATAGATGAAAATGATGAGTAAATTTTTTTGAGAGAAATATCCTTTTTGTAAAATCATTTAAAAGTCACACATTTATAAAGGAAGTAATTTTAAAAGAGATTTTTGAATCAAAGTGTCCCATACCACTTTGAAACTTTTGAAAAGAATTATCATTTCAAAACATTCATGTCCATATAAATAAATCCTTAAAATCATTTTGAAAACATGGACATTAATTAAAAAGATTTAGAAAGATAAATCTTTAAAACATTTGAAATTCTGATCTTGATAAAGAGTACCTTTCAAAATCCTTAAAATATTCATTTTGAAATCATTTTTATAAAAAATGGAAGTGGATGATAAAAATGTCCCAGAAAATACTTACACATAAACAATCTCGGATAATGATGAGATTGAGGAATTAACCCTTACCAATTTGGTAACTTACAAAACATACAACCCATGAAAGAGGTATCATACAATGAATATGTAAATACACATAAATTAAAGTGTATTACACAAAGAATACAATTATGTACAGTACATACACCACACAAAAGGTAATAGTGGCAATATGGCATGAATCTCACGGGAATAAGGAGTGAGATGAAAACCCCTTACCTTGCACTTTCCTTTAGTCGAGGGTACATTTAACCTCATGTAAAAATATCGTAGTATGTTATTAAATTATACCAGAACCATATTAATATTTATGATATCATACATGATTCATTTATGACTTTATATTACCCATTTAATAATAATTTCCTTGTTAAGTTAACATTTTGGGTAATAATCACCTTCTTTATCGTACGTGTTTAACTTGTTACTCTTGGTTGTATCACTTAGATCATGATTTAAATACTTCCAGAATGTAAAACATGATAAATATATCATATATATTTAGAATATAAATATGTATAATAGACATATATATGAAATGGAAAACACCGTTTATGGAGACGGTAGTCCGTACGTACGCATAAACACTGTTTTTGTTTTCATATAGTATTGAACGGAAGTAAGTGAATAAGATATATGTATGTACATAAATCCTTATATATATAAATATATATATCTCTAATATCATTATTATGTCATATATTACATACTTATTAGTAATATATATTTTTATAATCGTCGATGAATGGTGAACTTGGAAATGAATCTTATCGCGTCGTGGAGACGATAATCCGTACGTACGCACGAGCGAAAATATCATTAAAATAATATATAATTGGATGGTATATCATATATACAGAATCATTATCATGTTATATTTATTATTTACATGAATTAAAAATCATTATTATACTCATCCAAATAATAATATATTGAATAACAATTACACCACGACGTAGAGACGGTAAGCCGTACGTACGCACGTATGGTGACATGTCATTCAAAGGATGGATAGAATACTGAATATGGTTGTAACATTTTTATAATAATATTAAAGTATATAGGAGATAATGTATTCATTATTTTATAATGGCAATAACAATGAAAGAAGAAGTGGAAGAAGAAAGGAACTTGAAAAAGAGTGGTGAAATCTTCACCTCTTCTTCGGGTTCTTCCTTTTGATTTGATCAAAAGGGCTCCATAGGTTGGATTTATGACTAAAGGAAGGCCTCTAGGATAAAGTGAGGGAAGTTGAGAGAGTATTTGGGTAGAGTTTGTCCAAACAAAAAGGATTTTAAGGAGTGAATTAATGAGAAGGGGGGGTGCCCTTTAATAAGAGGGGTGAGGGGAACTTTTGGAAAATCTAGAAATATTATTTTATAATAAATTCATATTCAGTTTATAATGACTCCAAAGTGGATTATTTAAAGGTTAAGGTGGGGATGGGTCTAAAAGCACTCAAAAAAATAGAATTTAGATAGGTTTGGGTCATTATATTAACCTTATCTTTAAGTATTAACTCTTAGTTAATTAGTTTCACTTTTACAATGTCTCTTTGTATTTTTATATTATATGGTTAATAAACTTACTATATACATCCAAGAGACTTCCAATTGATCCATTAATGGTACACCTATCATGATATAAGTCTATTGCCCGAACCTAATATTTTTAGGAATTTAATATCAATTAATAATATAATATTTGTTTTAAAAACTCTTTTATTTCAATTTTGACATTATTCAATTATTTATTTTTGTAAAAATAATAACAGAATGATTACTTCGAAAAAAGTTAATTAACTCAATCCTAACATGTCATATTAACCTATAAAATTATTGGTATTTATAAAAAGTCTCAAATTACATTTATTTGGGTATTTATAATATCAATTATTCTAATTTTTCATTAATTAGGTAATCACTGCATCACCATTGTGTCATAAATAAATTAAATTATTTAATGGCTAAAAATTATAAATAAAATACCATTATGTAGAAAATCTTTTTTTCATTCTAATGAATATTTACAATCGAATTTATCTTATGTATAACCCTATATTAAAAATGTTTTAGTAAATAAACATTGATTTTAACTCTTTTAACTCTTCTTTGAATTAAATAATAATAAATGTCCTAATCAAATACAAGTGGACCTAAATGATAATATTTTACTCCTAAGATTGTTTTTGGTCGAGATACACTTGTCAAATAGAATTAGTACATGTGTTATGGTAATATTAATATCATTTTTACCTTTAATTACCCTATTTACTTTTAACCGTGGTAAATAAAAGTAAAAAGTTACTATTCACCAAAAATTATTTTCATCTCATTGGACCACATTTTAATCCTTGATATTAACCATGTCTCTCGGATTTTCGAAATTCCTCTCACAAAAGCGGTGAAATTAAGTTTTATGAAAAATTCAGTTTTTTAACTACCACTTAGTGGTTTCACTATTCATCAAAAAATGAAAGTTTCTAGAAAAATACCAAAAATTAGGCCTAAGATATATTTGATATTATGAATTCAAAAATGATGTCTATTTTAACAAATTCAGAACATATCAGTTGCATTAATTAATTTAAAAATTAATCCCCGTTGTCAAAACAAATAGCGTGTTTTTAAGAGATAATAACTATCAAAAGATTGACACTTGTTTATGTCTGGTTTAAAAGTGAAATTACATCCAATGACCAAAATTGTATTAAATGGTAAAAATATATTCTAAATATACTTTAAAACCACTCAAATTAATAATTTATCACTATTAATTATTTTGATTAAAAAAGTTGTTTTAATTAAAATTTAGTAATTTTCACTATTCATCAAAATATGAAAATTATCCGAAAAGTACCAAAATTTCACCTTGAGCTAATTTCTATATCATGAATCCAAAAATGAAGTCCATTTCGAAAGATAAAATTTATAAAATTTCAAAAAGTAGGTATTACTATTCATAAAGGCTAATTTGATTGGTTGTGGTGTGTTCGAATCTCGAAGTTGCGTACAATGCACGCCATTGCATTATTCAAAGGGAAACGTACCGTGGAAGCTTGAGATGTTTCATTGTAAATTTTTGATGTCCCCATTCTAAAAAGTAAATTTATTTAGTCAAATTGAATATATAAAAGTTTAAAATATTGGATTTAAAAAGGGTTCACTATTAAAATTGGTAAAAGTGCAAAAAATGAATTTGTTCTTACATTATGTCTAAGAAACTCATAATATGGATTCTAAAATTATAAGGATTATATAAAGTTTAAAATTTAGTTAATACTATTCATAACCTCTTTTGAACGGCTTGTTTGGTAAGTCATGGGGTGCTTGCACACGGTGTTGCGTGTAGTGCAAGTTATTGAATTATTTTGAAGAAATAACACACTATGAAATCTTGGGGTGTTACATTCTCCCCTCCTTCAATAAATTGCATCCTCGCAATTTGAAATTTTTCTTCGAAAATAAAATGTTGAATATAGAAAATATCTTTGTGGGAAAACCCACATCGGAAATTGGGTTAATAAAATCTAGTCTTAATAAGAGGAAAAGAGAAATGAAAGGGGTCACCACCAAATTATGATCTCTATTCAGAGAACATTGGTGGAAATTAGAGACATATAATTAGAGGAAAAACGTAAATATTTATAGGTAGTGATTGAGGTCATCAATCACAAACAAGTTTAAAATTGAGGGCCTTAAATTCATCAATCTATGATGATTTAAAATACCATCGGTTCAACAAAACATAAGGTATTAGGATAACACATTTTTGACGTTTCAAAATATCTTTGTTGAAATACCACATCGAAAAATGAATTAATGAGGCCTGTATTTAAAATAAAGAGTGGAAAGTTTGAAGATTACCAAAAATAACACATACTAGGGTTCCATGTAGGAAAATATTAATATGGAAGAGAAATATAACCATCAGTTATCTGATGGAGAGTGGTAGAGAACATGGCTATGAAAAGGCCAACAATCCCAAATCCATAAATTAGTGATGATCTAAGGTACCATCTAGGACACCATTTTTGTTCTAAGTTCCTTTTCTTAATGTTGAGGAATTTATTTATGGGATTGGATAAGATCATAAGGAGATATACTTACTTTATAATTAGAGTTTTATCCATTAATAAATTTCTACCGCAAACTCATATTTCACCCCAAAACATAATACAACTCAAAAATACTCTATTTGTCCTAATCGTATAGGGTTCCAAATATAATGAATTTATAATTCACATATCAGACCCTTTATGTAAAGAAACTACATTATACCATCCAGGAACTTCATGTAGCACAATGGTAGGCGATAAATCCCAATTGCACTATGGTTGTGGGTTCGATTCCACAGCCTTGTCCGACACGATGGGTCGTCACACGGTCTGCGTGTTGTCCTTTTATAAAAATCCAAAAAATAACCTTTCAAACTTAATCCATTCCGACCATTAGACTTATCCAAAATACTATTATCCAAACTCACAGTCCAAAATTTACAAGGAAGTTAAACATAATGAGGATCCTTTTTTCCAGGTAATAACATGTGAACGCCTTCCTCATATATTCTTTTACAACACCGCAACATCCTGAATTACCAAAATCAACCATCTCTTATTCCAAAATCACTACCTCAATATTAGGACCATATTAAGGTTTCTCTTTCCTTCAACCATGTAATTTCCAAATTTTTTTTTTAACTTGCTGTAGAGTCACTTTCCTTAGTACCATAAAATCTCAAATCCTTAATTAAATAGTACTGCAGTACAATCCTTATTTATTTCCAGAACATCATTGATACAACACTTAAATGAAATAATTCTAAAATAACAACATAAGAACACTAGTCATTCCTGTTCATCTGTGGTAGTATCATAACTTGATTATTATCAAATAGCATCATTTGCGACATAGTCTGATGACTGGGACATTGGTTCGCGTAGTGTCCAAACTCCTTACAGATGAAGCATTGTACATTTGAAACCTTTTTCTTACACTTGCAGTCACGTACTTGGTGTCCTTTTTCTCCACACTTATAACATTCTCCCATTCCCTTCAAACATTTTCCATGGTGATTCTTTCCACATTTATCACATATGGGAAAAGCCCTTATTTACCTTCTTCCCTTTATCTGTCCTTCTCTCTACTATCCTTTTCTTCTCTGGATTCCTTTCAAGGCCATAGGACTCTGATAATTATTTACTCATCTTATCAACACATGATACTATTTCTTCATATGATGATAATACGTGGGGGACTATTTCCCTTCTAAATTCTAGCTTAGGACCACAAAAGATATGATCCTTCTTACTCTTTGGATCATACGTATTACGGGAGTTCACATTCCTTCCACTGGGCGCCATTTCTATACAATAACATAAACTAGTTCAGTTTATAAATTGCAATGAATAATTACCAGACTTGTAAAATACCTATCACAAATTGAACAGTTTATGGATATAATCCATAATCATAAAAATGTTTTCTTTGAGTAAGTATATACTCATGAGCCCTTCATAATGGTTTGTAAAGAAAATGAGAATTATCCTAAGTATATCCCCTGGGAGTGTCGTAACCAAGAGTACAGCAAGGCCCGTTGTCGTGCACCGGTTTCCGTTCGAGTCTAGCTCAAAGCGGTGTTTTCAGGTTTTAACCCTAGGTACATCTGTGCAAGAGCCGCCTCTACCTGCTTGTATCCAGACAGGGATGTATTGTTCAGAAAACTCACCAAATCTCTACAATACCAAAATTCTAGGAAGTTCTTCTATACTAATCCTCATAGTCTATCTTAGGGCTATGTTCTCTAATCAGAGTTTATCTAAATCTAGTTTCCAAGGTTATTGCTAAACTTCCTCTGATACCAACTGTAACGCCCCAATTCCAGTTACCCAGAGTCGGTGCATTATTTTAATACATTGGCATGATTACAAGGAATCAAGTCCCGAAGGACCGATCATTTTAGCAGTCTTGGAAAAATAGATCGCATACATGAATGTTACATTTTCACTTTAAGACGTACAAAACAACATAAATAATCTTTATGAACGCCATTATTCCCTTGGCTTAACCCTGCATATCAATCACATTACAATTCTTGGAATCCTGGGAAAAATAAAGCATAGAAAGGGGTGAGCTCAAATGCTCAATAAGGGTAAGCAATATAGTGAAAAATTTCATAAATAAGAATAATAATTTAAGGCAATGTATAAAACTAAAACAAAAGCCTTTTAAACTTGAAATTCAGCATAATATGGCAGAAATAAAATGAATTAATTTCATTCACTTATTCACATGGATATTCTACTAATCGAATAATCACATGCAATATCACTAACCACTTTCATAATGATGGAATGCATAATGCCAGACTATCGTAACCACATAGCCACGGCCTCGTACCAAGACTACAAATAAGATTTTTTCAAGGCCTTGTGCCAAAAAACTAGTTTGTCTAATGAGACCTATCGATGCATTGAGTAGCTATAGCGGGCTCCACCCGTCACTTACTAAGTCCAATGCATTCCTCATATGAATAGGTTTAAACATAACATAAACATTCGTATTAAAACTAGCATACAAAATGTCAATAATTTCTCCATAAACCATGAATGGTATAAAAATAACACATCCACAGTCAAACATATCACAAAACCTTCAATGGAAGTTTTGTATAATAAATCAACTTCAAATGAGCTTAAAATATATCAAAGGATGTTGACATAGATGAAAATGATGAGTAAATTTTTTTGAGAGAAATATCCTTTTTGTAAAATCATTTAAAAGTCACACATTTATAAAGGAAGTAATTTTAAAAGATATTTTTGAATCAAAGTGTCCCATACCACTTTGAAACTTTTGAAAAGAATTATCATTTCAAAACATTCATGTCCATATAAATAAATCCTTAAAATCATTTTGAAAACATGGACATTAATTAAAAAGATTTAGAAAGATAAATCTTTAAAACATTTGAAATTATGATCTTGATAAAGAGTACCTTTCAAAAAACTTAAAATCTTCATTTTGAAATCATTTTTATGAAAAATGGACGTGGATGATAAAAATGTCCCAGTAAATACTTACACATAAACAATCTCGGATAATGATGAGATTGAGGAATTAACCCTTACCAATTTGGTAACTTACGAAACATACAACCCATGAAAGAGGTATCATACAATGAATATGTAAATACACATAAATTAAAGTGTATTACACAAATAATACAATTATGGGCAGTACATACACCACACAAAAGGTAATAGTGGCAATATGGCATGAATCTCACGGGAATAAGGAGTGAGATGAAAACCCCTTACCTTGCACTTTCCTTTAGTCGAGGGTACGTTTAACCTCCTGTATGAATATCGTAGCATGTTATTAAATTATACCAGAACCATATTAATATTTATGATATCATACATGATTCATTTATGACTTTATATTACCCATTTAATAATAATTTCCATGTTAAGTTAACATTTCGGGTAATAATCACTTTTTTTATCGTACGTGTTTTAACTTGTTACTCTTGGTTGTATCACTTAGATCATGATTTAAATACTTCCAGAATGTAAAACATGATAAATATATCATATATATTTAGAATATAAATATGTATAATAGACATATATATGAAATGGAAAACACCGTTTATGGAGACGGTAGTCCGTACGTACGCATAAATGCTGTTTTTGTTTTCATATAGTATTGAACGGAAGTAAGTGAATAAGATATATGTAAGTACATAAATCCTTATATATATAAATATATATATCTCCAGTATCATTATTATGTCATATATTACATACTTATTAGTAATATATATTTTTATAATCGTCGATGAATGGTGAACTTGGAAATGAATCTCATCGCGTCGTGGAGACGGTAATCCGTAAGTACCCATGAGTGAAAATATCATTAAAATAATATATAATTGGATGGTATATCATATATGCAGAATCATTATCATGTTATATTTATTATTTACATGAATTAAAAATTATTATTATACCCATCCAAATAATAATATATTGAATAACAATTACACCACGACGTGGAGACGGTAAGCCGTACGTACGCACGTATGGTGACATGTCATTCAAAGGATGGATAGAATACTGAATATGGTTTACCATTTTTATAATAATATTACAGTATATAGGAGATAATGGATTCATTATTTTATAATGGTAATAACAAAGAAAGAAGAAGTCGAAGAATAAAGGAACTTGAAAAAGGGTTGTGAAATCATTACCTTTTCTTCAGGTTCTTCCTTTTGATTTGATCAAAAGGGATCCATAGGTTGGCTTTCTGACTAATGGAAGGCCTCTAGGATGAAGTGAGGGAAGTTGAGAGAGTATTTGGGCAGAGTTTGTCCAAACCAAAAGGTTTTTAAGGTGTGAATTAATGAGAAGGGGGGGTACCCTTTTATAAGAGGGGTGAGGGGAACCTTTGGAAAAGCTAGAAATACTATTTTATAATAAATTCATATTCGGTTTCTAATGGCTCCAAAGTGGATTATTTAAAGGTTAAGGTGTGGATGGGTCAAAAAACACTCAAACAATAGAATTTAGACAGGTTTGGGTCATTATGTTAACCTTATCTTTAAGTATTAACTCTTAGTTAATTAGTTTCACTTTTACAATGTCTCTTTGTATTTTTATATTATATAGTTAATAAACTTACTATATACATCCAAGAGACCCCCAATTGGTCCATTAATGATACAAATATCATGATATAAGTGTATTGGACAAACCTAAGATTTTTAGGAATTTAATATCAATTAATAATATAATATTTATTTTAAAAACTCTTTTATGTCAATTTTGACACTATTCAATTATTTATTTTTGTAAAAATCATAACAGAATGATTACTTTGAAAAAATTTAATTAACTCAATCCTAACATGTCATATTAACCTAGAAAATTATTGGTATTTATAAAAAGTCTCAAATTACATTTATTTGGGTATTTATAATATCAATTATTCTAATTTTTCATTAATTAGGTAATTATTACATCACCATTGTGTCATAAATAAATTAAATTATTTAATGTCTAAAAATTATAAATAAAATACCATTATGTATGAAATATTTTTGTCTTTCTAATGAATATTTACAATCGAATTTATCTTATGTATAACCCTATATTAAAAATGTTTTAGTAAATAAACTTTGATTTTAACTCTTTTAACTCTTCTTTGAATTAAATAATAATAAATGTCCTAATAAAATACAAGTGGACCTAAATGATAATAGTTTACTCCTAATATTGTTTTTGGTCGAGATACATTTGTCCAATAGAATTAGTACATGTGTTAGGGTAATATTAATATCATTTTTACCCTTAATTACCCTATTTACTTTTAACCGTGGTAAATAAAAGTAAAAAGTTACTATTCACCAAAAATTATTTTCATCTCATTGAACCACATTTTACTCCTTGATATTAACCGTGTCTCTCGGATTTTCGAAATTCCACTCACAGAAGTGGTAAAATTAAGTTTTATGAAAAATTCAGTTTTTTAACTACCACTTAGTGGTTTCACTATTCATCAAAAAATGAAAGTTTCCAGAAAAATACCAAAAATTAGGCCTAAGCTATATTTGATATTCTGAATTCAAAAATGATTTCTATTTTACCAAATTCAGAACATATCAGGTGCATTTATTAATTTAAAAATTAATTCCCGTCATCAAAACAAATAGCGTGTTTTTAAGAGATAATAACTATCAAAAGATTGACACTTGTTTATGTCTGGTTTAAAAGTAAAATTACATCCAATGACCAACATTGTATTAAATGGTAAAAATATATTCTAAATATACTTTAAAACCACTCAAATTAATAATTTATCACTATTAATTATTTCGATTAAAAAAGTTGTTTTAATTAAAATTTAGTAATTTTCACTATTCATCAAAATATGAAAGTTATCCGAAAAGTACCAAAATTTCAACCTAATCTAATTTCGATATCATGAATCCATAAATGAAGTCCATTTCTAAAGATAAAATTTATAAAATTTCAAAAAGTAGGTATTACTATTCATAACGACTAATTTGATTGGTTGTGGTGTGTTAGAATCTCGAAGCTGCGTACAATGCATGTCATTGCATTATTCAAAGGGAAACGTACCGTGGAAGCTTGGGATGTTTCATTGTAAAATTTTGATGTCCCCATTCTAAAAAGTAAATTTATTTAGTCAAATTGAATATATAAAAGTTTAAAATATTGGATTTAAAAAGGGTTCACTATTAAAATTGGTAAAAGTGCAAAAAAATGAATTTGTTCTTACATTATGTTTAAGAAACTCATAATATAGATTCTAAAATTTTAAGGATTATATAAAGTTTAAAATTTAGTTAATACTATTCATAACCTCTTTTGAACGACTTGTTTGGTAAGTCGTGGTGTGCTTGAACTCGGTGTTGCGTGTAGTGCAAGTTATTGAATTATTTTGAAGAAATAACACACTATGAAATCTTGGTGTGTTACACAGTAAATATGAGTTTTGATTAAAGAAAGTATCATTTTTGGGGCATATCATCACAAACAATGAAATATCTTTAGACCCTTCAAAGACAGAAGCAATTGAAGGATGAACAAGGACAACATCTATGACAATTATCTATAGTTTCCTTGGATTGGTTGTGTATTATTGTTGATTTGTGAGAAATTTCTTGTGATTGTCAAGTGCTTTAACCAAGCTGACTCAGAAGGGAGTCAAGTTTTTTTGGAATGATGAGTGTGAAGAGAGCTTCAAGGAACTGAAAAGGAGGCTTATCACTGTCCCTATGCTCACACTACCCACAAGTGGAGAACTTTTCGTAGTATTCAGTGATGCTTTAAAGAAGGGATTGAGTTGCGTGTTCATGCAGAATGAAAAATTCATAGCCTATGCTTCAAGGCAGTTGAAAGTTCAAGAAAATAACTACCCAACGCATGATCTGGAGTTGACTACATTGATCTTCTCTTTGAAAATATAGCGACATTATCTGTTTGGGGAGAAGTGTGGAATATATATGGATAACAAAATCCTATAGTATATATTCAAAAAAAGAGCTGAATATGCACCAATGAAGATGGTTAGAGATGATCAAGGACTATGAATTCTCAATTCACTACCATCCTGGGAAAGTGAATAAAGTGACAAACGCTCTAAGTAGAAATGATCTAGAAATTCTATCATTGATGAGAATTGAGAGGGATCTGATCTTAGACATGAAGAGGATGAACATGAGAATCATAAAGGAATGAACATAATCAACCCTTTCACAAATGATTGCTCAACCATATCTTTTGGTAAGGATAAAGGATGCTCAAAAGGATGATGTGAGAATTCAGAAGAAAATGGAAACTATAAGAAGAGATAAATCCTCAAAATTCAGTGTTAATGAAGGAGTTGTGAGATTTGAGTCACAACTATGTGTACCATCAAATCTAGAGTTAAGGAAGGATCTGTTGGATGATTCACATAATTTGACTTTCTCCATTCACCCATGAAACACAAAGATGTATCGAGATCTCCAAGAACTCTTTTGGTGGGACAATATGAAGAAGGGGATCGCTGTATATGCATCAAATTGTCTAGTATGTCAGTAAGTGAAGGTTGAAAATTAAAAGTCTAAGGGGATAATGTAACCATTTCCCATACCAACATAGAAATGGGAAAACATCACCATTGACTTTATCATCAGACTTCCGAAGACATCCAGGAGAAATAATGCTATATGGGTTGTTGTGGATCGTCTTACAAAGACAACTCACTTTATTGCGATTCGAGAGGACTTATCGCTCGATCAACTTGTTGGAGTATACATCAGAGAAGTGGTAAGGATGCATGTAGTACCACTATCGATTGTATCCGATCAAGATCTGAGATTCACCTCAAAGTTCTGGAAAATTCTTCAACATACTCTAAATACTGAGCTGAACTTCAATACAACTTATCATCCTCAAACTAGTGGCCAATCTGAGTGGACTATTCAGAAACTGGAAGACATGTTGAGAGCATGTTCTATGGACTTGAAAGGAGGATGAGACCAGCATCTTCCTCTGGTCGAGTTTTCTTACAACAACAGTCTCCAATCGAGCATCTAAATAACCCTCTATGAATCCCTTTATGAGAAGAGGTGTAGAACACCTACATGTTGGGATGAAGTTGGGGAACAAAAACTGCTAGGTTGAAATGGTCGAGAAAATGGTGGAAAAGGATAAGAATATTCTACAACAAATGAAGGTTGCTCAGAGTTGAAAAAAGAGCTATGATAACAATCATTAACAAGACACAGAGTTTGACATTGGAGACATGATATTCCTTCGTATATTTCCATGGAAGAAAGTGATCAGATTTAGGAATAAGGGAAAACTTAGACTATGATACATAAACCCCTTTGACATCTTTGATCACATCAAAGTGGTGACCTACCAACTTGCACTCCCACCTAACCTATATCAAGTACATGATGTATTCCATGTATCACTCTTGAGAAAGTACATACCAGACCCCTCACATGTACTCAATCCATAGGTGGTTTCATTAGAGAATGAAATTTTCTATGAGGAGCATTCAGTGAAGATCTTAGATCACAGAGACAAAGTTCTACGAAATAAGACAATTCACCTTGTTAAAGTGTTGTGGAGAAACCACAAGTTTGAAGAAGCAACGTGAGAACCGGAGGAAGTGATGAAACATAGTTTCCATGATCTTTTTTAGTGTGGAAAATGAAAATTTTGAGGGTAAAATTTCTTAAGGGTGGGATATTTTAATGACCCAAACTGTTATAAATAATATCCCCCTTTTGATTAAATGT
This sequence comes from Viscum album, assembly GCA_963277665.1. Classification (NCBI taxonomy): domain Eukaryota; kingdom Viridiplantae; phylum Streptophyta; class Magnoliopsida; order Santalales; family Viscaceae; genus Viscum; species Viscum album. The sequence continues at coordinate 640,362,017 of OY728131.1, read as the reverse complement.
ATTATTATATAATATGGTTATAGAAAACACATGAACTTCTTTTATTTTACTATATCTAATTGGATTTAAAAGACCATTATGTATCATTTTCATTGATAATATAGTCATTTAACAGTTATCACATGATTAGTATAAATATAGGGTTTTAACAAATCCAATTGACACAGACAAATGAAGTGATGACCTCAACCAATATGATCATACCCTACGAATCCCATTTATCAGAGCTTCTGAGGGAGATAGTATCACTGATATTTTCCCTTGACCAAACCCAAGCTGAGGTCCAACAACTCAAGTATGAGAAAAACCATTTATGGGAGAAGTTCAAGCTCATCGAGATCACGACCCAAACCATGTTTTCCTAACTGCTCTAGGAAAGTCCCACCGTCATGCACCTTACTCTTAGGTCATTTTCTGGTGTATTAAAGGGATATGTATCAAGACTATAACAATATGAGTATACACATTATTTTGTGTAGAATAGTGAATGTATTTTTATCCAATTATTGTTGTTTTTTATTCTGATACAATAAAACATGAATAATACTTTTGGTTAATATTTAAATTTAATTAAGAAATTTATTTTGACAAATTAATGGATTTTTTATTTTTTAAAATATTTTAATAAAATATTATTATTAAATAATGTTTATTAAGTATAAAAGATCATATAATTTTTATGAAGGTAAAGATGATTTTTATAAGGGTTAAAAAATTGTCATTGTAAAAAATCCAGCATTTTTTAATAAATGTTGATTTTCTTTTAAAAGTGAAAATTCACATATTTAGAGAATTATTTAGATAAAATGAATATTTTTTTAATCAGAACATCGAAATTATCTAATGGTGAATTTTTCATAATTCTTTGAGATGGTCGAATTTTCGGGTAAAAATTAAATACTGTATAAATATATTTTGTGTATTATAACATCATAATGACCCAAAAGTGGTGTAATAAATATTATAAAAGGTATCCATGAACAAATATATGTTTTAACTTTTAAATGATATGATTTTAAGTTTATTTTATTTATTTTATAAATCCATTATGAATCCTCCAAAACCATTAATATATTTTAAGGTTTTAAAATCATTTATTTAAGAGTGTGACTCACCTTCACATAAAGACATTATTTTATTATGTTCAGACCTTAGCATTGTAAAATAATGATAATCACTCCCATTTGGTAGAAAGCATGGGTAAAAACTATGAGATGATTTGTGATTTTGGTTATTTTATTATGTAGAATTCAAAATCTAAATAATCAAGAAATCCCCCTCTTTTCCTATATAAACTCACCCAATCTCCTATTTATCTTCACTCAAACTCATTGGAGAATGTCCATACTCCGCCATCCACTCTCTAGAATCCTCCCAAGGTGCCCCCAAGCTCTCAAGAATCCCCTCTCAAACATTTTAAGTCACACACTCAAATAAGATATTTCTCTCTTCTCATTTCCATTCAAACAATTATTTTATGTTACATCTCTTAAATTACATTTTCTTATGTTGAGATATATTCTTCCATATTCCCCTTACCGTCCATTTAATTTATAAATGATTAGAGCTCCCTTTTATTCTCATTAAGCCTCTCATGATCATTTATATACACCTGTTACCATACCGAAATATAGTTAGAATTTTTTTCTTTATTCAAGTTTCTTCATTAACTCATGCCTTAAATTTCCAATTTCTAATGCTAGGATATATTTTTCCATGTCTCTATTACTCCCCATTTTATTTCTATGTGATGAGATACCGTCTTCTCTTTCATCAAACCATTTTTATGAATCTTTAAGTGATGTTGTTATGTTGTTGAAATTTTACCGTGATTTTCCTTGTCTAAACAATTGTGTAGTGAATACCATACTCATTTCCTATTAAGGGTGTTCACATTTATGCACATATACTTTTTGATTGGGGACTAAAATATATGTATTCCACCCTCCTTGATTGGGGAATAATTTATGATGGTGAATGAATCCATGTTGTATGATCCATGTGACACACTTAAGCATGAGAATGAAATTAAAGTGATGAGTGCGCCTGAAATTATATAGCATTCCAATGCATTGGGTAATGTTTAGTATGATGATACGTCATGTTGGGACAGAGAGTGAACCTGATTCCTTTATGGGAATTTTCCCACCATGATGTCTCTATGATTTATCCTTGACCTATGTTTATGATTCAATGTTTTTATAGTGACCCTAGCCATTTGCATATAACATTACATGATTTTAAGCACAATTATACATCAGAGTACAAGCCAAGGATCGTAAAGTCTAGTATTTTTGAAGAATAGACACATAAAACTGGAAACATGGAACTAAATAAAACATATCTTTATTTAATCTTCAAATTGAGCTCCTAACTTCTATTGTTCTCATACATCTACATAGGATAATCTGTGGATAAAATGAAAAAAGTGATGAGCTAAAATAACAGTAAGGAAAAAAAAACATAGTAATAAAGCTTTAGTACTTGGGTTAGAAGGTATGGCATAATGATATAAAAAAACATGGAACATGTGATATCATATCATATAAATTAGAATCATATAAACATTGAGTCATAGTAATATGAAAGTGACATAAAACATGAATTTAATATGATTAAAGACTAACCGCTAAGACCATTTCACATGGTATCACAAGTCAAGGCTAATTGCCAAGACCATCACACATAGCAGCACACGCCAAGGCTAACCACCAAGACCATCACACATAACGTCTCATGAGACTCAACTTTAACCAATGAATTGGAGCACTATCTGGGATAACCCATCTTAACATGTTCATGAATATTCTTGCCACATAAATAATCATACATAATCAATCATACATAAACATAAGGGAACCCATGGAGAGAAATGAGTACCACATTCATGTAATAAAGTATAATGAATGGGCATATCATAAAAGTATCCATGATAGAAAGGAATTAAAACATACATGGACATTAATAAGGAAAAATAGACATATAACATGGTAAATGATGTCAAACAGAAGTTATAACATGTAAGAAGAGTGTTTAGCTTAGCATTAAAACATTTTAGTGCAGTTTTAAGGAAAATACTAAAGATCATTTAAAATTGAAAAGGGAATAATCTTTTATATAAAACTAGAAGTGAAACAATAAGGTTTTAATAATAAAATACTGATTTTATAAAAACAATGGTGGCTTAAAAAAATGGTAGAGTGCACTTGGAATTGGGTAAAAATTTGGGAAGTTCCCTTAAAACGAGTTTTCTTATTGGGAAGTATCGAGGAGGGAATCACTTAAAAGCATGTATATCTCTGAAAAATAATGAGGGATGGATCATGAAACATGAGTTTGGAGAATATACACAGTATTTAGAATTTTTACATAAAAGGAAAGGACAACTTCATTTGGGTAAAAAGAAAGATAAAGTAACCTGAAGGAATAAAGGTGGTTCAGGTAGAATCCCTTATGGAATATCGGCATCGTATCAGGTGTACTTAGGAGGTCTTAATGAGAGAGAAAGGGATTTATCATCTTTTATAAATCATGAGGAAAGTATGGGGAAGGTGTGAAATCATACCCCATCATCAGGTTTTATACATAAAAGGGCATAACATAGAGGACATTCTTGAATAAAAGTGAAATAGAGAGGATCCCTTACCTTAAGTCTGATGGCGTTCTCTGCTTGATATTAATGACCTGAATAATCTAATTAGGTTCATTAATTAATAATTCCAGAACCTCTTCTACATTTAAATGATTTAGTACATCCTTTTTTAGTTCATTCATAACCTTTTTGATTGGTTATGAGGTTCAATTTCATTGTTTGAGTCCATTTGTTTCCTTGCTTTTAATGACCGGTTCACTTATATTCATGTTCGGAGAATCATGTAAAATGGGGATGGTTGTTCTGAATTGGAATTATATATTATTATTGAAAATACAGAAGGTTACATGGTTGTAAATTCCATTTGGTTACTTGGCATGAAGATGAATCATTATATAAATTATTTAATGATAATCGTTTGGGTTAATTGGCGTTTTCTAGCCACAAGAAACATGTTTTATTTTATAAATCAAAACCATGTATAAAAAAGGATTACAGAATCATATATGAGACATAATACATATATTATAGTTTATTTTAACCATAATAATGGTTTCATGACCAAAATTGAATATAGTAATAGAAATTGAAATCCCATTGTCCTTGAATGCGGTAAATTAGTGCATCTCAGATAGTGTTTTCATTTTTAGTATTAAAGAAAAAGAAATGAGAGATGATGAAGAATTGTTCCTTTATCATGAAAAAATTACAATACATATAAGGTACTGGATTTATCACAACATTTGGATTAAATGATGCGAGGAAAGAAAAAGAAAAGAGATGAACTTGAAAATAAAAGAAAAGTTGAGAGACCCCTTATGAAAATTCGGCAGCCTAACAGCGTCACTTAAAATTTTATAAAATATTATGATGAGAGAAAAGAGGGGTCTATCATAATTATTACATAATATGGATAGTAAGGTGGATATGTAATGAAATATCCCAACATAATCCAATTGAAAATAAAATAGAATAACATAAAAAGAGTGTTTGAAAAAGAGAGAATTTGAGATGAAAATTCTGTAGCATAATGACTATGCAACATAGTTTTAGAAAATATTAAAAATAGAGGAGATAGGGGCCACCCATTAATAAAAGACTCATAATATATTATAGGGAAAAAATAAAATTGAAATAAGAACATGGCATGGAAACTTGAAATAGATACCACATAAAAGAGAACTTGAATGGAAAAGAGAAGATGAGAATTCCCTTACCTTATAGAGTAACTCCTAAAACTTGAAGGTTGAGAGCTTAGGGGCTTGAGGAAACCTTGGGATGACTCCTAAGGAGGTAAAAATACTATATATCTGATAATTATGAGTTTGGAATGAAAATAAACAAATAAAAGAGTGGGTATTTATAGTAAATAAAAGAGTGGTTTTTTATTAATTTCAAAGGACACCTCATTAGTGGTTTTTGAAAAACCATGGTCTTGCCCATGGTATTTTCCCATGGTATTATCCACTTGGGATACCTCATATCATATTTTACTGTACACAAGTTGACCAGAATTTTATATTAATTATTACATCATTATGATGTCATTAAAAATACTAAAAACTCAAAACTGTATTTTTACTATTCACGAAAAATTCAAGTATTTTAAAAAAATACCAAAAATTCACCCTAACAATTTTTTGATGTATTGAATTAAAAAATAAAATTAATTTTTTAAAAATAGTTTTATAAATAAATTTAATTTAATTTTTAAATAAAATCACAATTTATTCGAAACAACAACATTAAAACTTTAACTCGTTTTATAACACCTTGAAAAATTAATCAAGGTCCCATAAAATTATCTTATAACCATAATAAAATAAATTAACAATTTATGATTACATTTTATGCAAATAAATTTCCATTTTAAATTATTAAATTAATCATAAAATTGTAAATAAAATATTTATGACATACAAAAATACCAATACTTATACTATGATCATTTTTTCACTTTTAAGATGTCTATGTTGTATTTATACATTCATGAGTGAAGTTTCTATTTTTTGTCTGATTTTCTATTCATTACTATTCATAAAGGTATGCTACTATTCATAAGAGTATGTTACTATTCATCAAAAAATTAAGTTTATCCTATCAGACTCCAAATAACTTACTAATCACAATTGTAGATGACCATTTTTCAAAATTCAAAAACACAGAATTGAGAACATTATGTTTAAAGGTCACATAGTACTTAATAGTTAATTGTGTTGTAATTTCATGTGATTATATGACATAATTATAAGAGGAAAATTTCCATTGATAAATCATTGGGTTATTACATTTAAGTTGTTGCCACATTTCCGATGTTATGATTATCATGTTATATCAACTCTCATTGTTCAGGTTTATGATTCCTACTATTTATGATTCATTGATATGCATATTGTCTAACATGTATCACCATATTTCATATTTATTCCTTTATTGTGATTTATAGCTCACCACTTTCTTATGTTTGTCCCCAGGTTATCCCGTACAGTTTTAAAGGCCATAGAATTTTAGAAGCATGTTAAATAAGTTTTTAATAATGTTGTAACCATTGTTCAAGATGTAATGTTATGTATATAATTACCAAAGACACTAGAATTATCAATCTTTCAGCTTGTATTACGTGTACTTTTATGTAATAAATCATGAATTAATGTGTAATAAAGAACAAGGTTATTATAAATCGCATCACCAAAAACTCTTCAAATATTTACAATGTTTACTCACACGTAGGTGAGGGGAACTCGGGGTGCGAAAATAAATTTTATAACTTAAATGTGGATTCAGAGACCCTTATAAAAATTAAAGATGAAGGTATGATGCACATATCGTCAAAATAAAATAATTATCACATTTTAAAACTTAATAATAATTAAATTAAATAAACAATAAACCAAACATGCAAGGGCTGGTCTCAACTCATGATCAGTCAACATACTATTATATTGCATATGAAAAATTAAAATTTCTAAAATTCAACTTGAGAGTATTTTTAATGCTTTAGCTTGCATTAAAATAATTTTAATTAATTATCGACACATCCCACAACACTCGAAATAACTTTATTAAATTTCATACCTTTAAATTTAATTTTTGATTTTTTTCATAATTTTTCCGTTCCATTTGGACCTAAAGAAGATTCCCAGATATTAATTTAGGACTTGTGACGGGTCTGATGGGTCGAGTTGGTTGGACCTGGACCGAATTGGTCCAGCCCGAGTCTAGTTGGGCATCCATTTAATGGTATATATACATACACAATATATATAATTTTATAATATAAATTATATATATAATTGAAGCGCGACTAATTGTATCCTATCAAACTTTCAAAGGTCCCGTGCTCTGCTAATGTGTACAGCGAGGCTCGGGTCGAATCCTCGATGATGGTACCTTTTAATAACTGATTGTTTTTGTTTTGTTTATATTTTTAATGAGGGTTTTGTTTGTAGAGCTTAATTAAATTGATAAATGGATGATGTTTGATTTAAAAATTTGATAGATATTGGGGTGAGTTCATTATTGGGGATTTTAAGCATATGATGTTCTTGAGTTTTTCTTTATATTGCATTAAATTAACACCCACTTCACAAGATGATTTTGATCAGAATTCCCAAGTTTTGAGGCTTTAGTCCAAGGATTAACTTAACCTGGGTTTCTAATCTAAATTAGAACTTATTAATGGTAGTGTATTTATGGTTCCAATAATCCATGGAATCCACATGTTAAGAAGACATGTCATTAATCCATGTCCTTTTAAGTTCAACATACACAATGTTAACCTAAAGAATACTCAACAAGAAAAAGCCCTCAGTCACTTAATATCCCTAAATTATGACTCAACCCAATAGTAGATTTACTAAAACATTGAGATGGTATTAATATGTTTTAATTTGTTTAGGTTGATGAGTTAAAAAGATAGGAAAATAAAGGGACAAGATAAGAGTAGTGCGCCGAACACACACACAAACATTGAAGAGAATTAAATACAAACTTTCAATTGAATGAGGAAGTGAGAAAAAGGAAGGTTTTTTTACTTGATTTAAACTATTTTAAGACTATGAACATTACACAATACAAGTTTAATGAATATGAGATATAATTAATAAGAAACATGCATTAAAATTTGATTTAAATGAAAATAAACTCACACGCTTACAATTGAAAACAAATGTAAACATACATGAAATGAAAAGTGTATGAGAGGTATCTATTGTCAAAACAAGATAAAGGAAAGTCCTACCATACCCTTGGCAAGGATATGGTCATTCCAAATCTCCTCATTTTCTCTGAAATGCCAACTCCTTACAAGGAGAGGAGAGGGATGTATTTATAGCCCAAAGAGTTGGACAATTTACATTCCAAATATTCCCCTCCAATTGGCTTGAATATTTTACCATCTAGAAAGTAGAATAATGATATATATTATTCTTAAAAGTTGTATATATGGCTGTGTTCTGTATAATTTGAAAATTTGGTGTCCATTTCAGTTTTTTAGCCAAAGTTATGGATATTTTACTAAATAATGTGAAACTATCCATTTTTATCAACACTTTTTCGCAAGCCAAAATGTGAATTGATTTTTGAATAATAATATGCCCTAAAATATGAACCATTTGTTCTAAAAATTCGGCTGAATATATCTTACCTTTTAGATCAATTGGATCTCTATATCAGGAGAAAAGTCTAGTATTATGTGTTGATTTTAATTCCCAGATAGAATAAAGGGCTGGACTTCAATGAATCATTTGGGAACCTTCTTATTATAGTTGGGACTTGAAATTTTTATCCATGATTACTTTGAATATTCATGAATATATTCAGAAGTTTCATCAAATTTCATTTTCTGGATTGATCCTAAAAATTCAATCATCATGGATGGTTCAGTTTCTTAATAGATTCTTTGAGCTTTCTTATGTGGACCTAATGACCCTTCAAAGGGCAGAATTGGCCCAAAATTCAGTCTAATGATTTATATTAAATTGAATAAGGAATCCTAAAAAACAATAACTATAAAATTTGAACAAGTATGGTGAGAGTTATAATTAATATAGTAAACTGACTCGATTGAATTAATTCAAATAATGCTCAAGAATTATATTTAGTATTAAAACATGGGTATTCCACACCAATTATGCACTTTTACATTATTAAAGGGATTAGACAAAAAGTTATGAATAAATTAATAACATCAAATTCCACACACTTAGTCTTGTTCATGTCCCCATGTGCAACATATATAAAAACATAAAAAAATCATTCTCACCTGCCAACAAATATTAAAATTTTGTTTTCCCCAATTAGGGGAGGTTTAGACTATTTCAATCATCCATATTGAATTACACCAAAAATTGTTATAGAAAAAATATTCCAAAAACAATTCATTTTTCATTTTCAAATTTAGAAATGGAAAATATGGGAACTCATAACTCACTCCTCTCAAAATGATAAAAAATTTATTTATAGAGGTTCAATCATTCACCAAAAAAAAGTGAAAATATTAGAGTTTAAAAGAGCTCTCTGCTTCCATTATCTCTCCTAAAGTGCACAAGAATCAAGAGGTATTTTTAGGTGTTTTTCTCTAGCTATGGGACAATAGTAATTTAATGTCTAAAAGAGTGGAAAAGAGGGGTAAAACACCAACATGGGTAAAACAATGCACAATTTCTTTTGAAATGAAACATGGAAGGAAATAGAAACACATATTTACAAGGGAACGATTGTGTGAAGAAAGAAACAAAGGAGGAAGAAAATTTAGAGGGGATGAGAAGATTAAATATTTACAAAACATAAAACTTGTCCCAATGACACAAGTGTTATTTTTTTATTTTGTTTTATTTTTTGTATTTTTTTTAAAATTTGAACTTGAAATAGATCTCAAACTCATCTCCAAACCCATATTTGATCTCCTCATGATACTAATTGTAATAGTTATAACAAGATCAAATATAGAGGAAAAGTGATTTTTGACTTTCCTAAGACACAACCCATTTTTTTGTTGCTTTTTTTTTCTGTTTTTTTTCTTCATTTTTTAACACTTGTCAAAAACATTTACAAAATTACATAAACGAAAATCCATTCCCCAAACTCACCGAGTGACAGCCTATCCCCCACACTTAAATATATGATTTCACTCAAGCATATGATAACACGTTGAAAATAAATAAATGGATACCCAAAATGAAATACATACCCCACACTTAAATTTCAATAAATTATGCAATGTAATTCTATGTAGATGTTTTATGGGACAAATTATTTTTCTTATAATGTGCCTATCAAAGAAAAGGTTTTCATAGGCTTGAATGGGCTTTCAAAAGGAGGATTAATGTAAGGGTAATGAGATACTATTTGGAAATTTTAATTTTCATGTGATTCCGAAAATGAATCTATCATATTAATGTACGCTAATATAGAAAATTCAGCTCGAAGGTTCACAAACTCAAGACTCGCAATTGTGGGTGAAAAACAAACAAGCTGAAAAGAAGGTTATAGGTGATCGTGGCATGAAAGCTAAGTTGCTTCTCACAGTTGGGAAAAATAATTTTCCAAATAAAAAATTGAGCACTTAATTTTTTTTGGTTTTGACATAATATTCTTTATCCAAATTCATGATGAAAATATAAAATTTTTGAGATGAAAACACATCTTTTCACTCCCTAAATGGTTTCAAAATTCAATGGTGACTAATTATGACCCATTTTTGTTTTTTTATTTTTTTTAGTTTTTTTAGTGTTTTTTAAAGTTTTTTTTTAAATTACACACTCACACAAAAGTGAAAGAGAAAAAAAATTGTTTAATGAATAAATTGGTAACAAAAATGAAAGATAGAGGAAGAAGAAGAAAGAGGGAGATAGAGATAGAGTTAAAGGGAAAGTGGTGCCCCCTGGTTTGGATTTGGTGGGTCACTATCTCCATCCAGTGGTGGGTTAACTGTAGAAGTTGGGGATTTGATAGAAGTCGATGTGGTTCTAAAGACATGTTTCCTCTCATGGTGATTATTTAACCGATGTTTGTTAATCGTGAATTTCCTTTTGAAAGAGGAGTCTTGGACTTGCACTGCACCAAATGGGTAAACATTAGTAATAATAAAAGGACCTTCCCAATGAGAATTAAGCTTATCTGGGTGAAGATGAAATTGATAATTGAAGAGCATTACCTTTTCACCTTCATGAAATACCTTTCACAGGATGTGTTTGTCATGGAGTGTCTTAACCTTTTCTTTATAGAGATTGGAATTCACATAGTAATCTAGTCGAAGCTCCTCAAGTTCATTTAACTGCAACAATCTCTCTTCCCCAGATTTTTTACAATAAAAATTACAATTTTTAACAGCCCAAAATAACTTATGTTGGATTTCAACTGGTAAATGACATGCTTTACCAAAAACTAGCCTAAATAGATACATCTCAATGGGTGTTTTATAAGCAGTTCTATAAGCCCAGAGTGCTTCACCAAGTCTTTTAGGCCAATCTTTTCTGGTGGGATTTACAATTATCTCAAGCACTCTTTTCACTTATCTATTAGAAAGTTCAACCATGCCATTTTTTGGGGGTGATATGCAGTTGAAGTTTTATGTACAACCCCATTCTTTTTCAGAAGAGATTCCATGGTCTGATTACAGAAATGAGTTCCCAAGTCACTTATCAATGCACGTGGTGTTCCAAATCGATGGAAAATGTGGGTTTTTGGGAACCCATTAATAGTATGTGCATCATCCTTCCTAGTGTGTTTGGCCTCAACCCACCTAGAAACATAGTCAATAGCCAGAAGAATATATGATAATCCATTGGAAGGTGGAAATGATCCCATGAAATCGATGCCCCCAACATCAAAGATCTCACAAAATATTAAGAGATTTTGGGGAATTTCATTTCTTTTAGAAATTGTGCAAAATTTTTGGAAAGTTGGACAGGATTTACAGAACTCATGTGAGTCCTTGAAGAGTTAATTCTAGAAGAATCTAAAGTCTAGGACCTTTCGAGAGGTCATTTGTGGTCTAAAGTGGCCACCTCCGGGAAGTGAGTGGTGAGGAATGTTCTTTTTCATCGACACTGTAACATCCCAAGTAAGTAAAGAATTATGGATTTTCATATCTATGTATATTTATGAATTAGATAGTGTTTTAGAGGCTTAAAATGAGAATAAATCCAATCTTAAGCATTGAATTATATAATATTTTTAAAAGATTGTTTTACCGCCTTTTGATGGAGAACCATTTTTAAATATATATTTTGACAATTTTATAAGCTCTATTTGTCAAAATAAACTTATTATTTAGGATTGGAAGATTTAAATTTACTTTGGATAAATTTTTGGTATTTTTCTGACAATGTTCATTTTTTAATGAATAGTGAAAAATACTGCATTTTACTTCAAAACTGCTTTTTCATCTAATTTAATTATATGAATAGATTATATTTTTAATTGATTTTAAAGTGTAAATAGAATATATTTTTACCATTTAATCCAATGGTGGTCATTGTAATTAATTTCACTTTGAATTTGGACATAAACAATTGTCAAACTTTTGATAGATATTATTTCTAAAAAATCCGCTATTTGTTTTGACAACGAGAATTATTTTTAAATTAATTACTAAAATTTCTGTATTTGGAATTTGTTAAAATGGATTTCATATTTGGAATCATAAGGTACAAATTATGTAATTAAGACTCTTGTTTTTGGACATTATGAATAGTAACGACGGTAATTATCTTTAATTATCGTGATTAATTAGTAATCAAGTAGTTAAGGGTAATAAAATAATATCATAATAATAACAAATGACCCCAACATGTGTCCTAATGCTACTGGTTGTGTCATGGCCGACCATGGGATGCCTTGTTCCAACTTAGGGACCCCATGGAATCACTTTTGAGTGATAGTGACACTTTATCTTTTTATTTTTAAAGAAAGGAGAATATCACAAAAGTATGTAACATCTAAGTAAAACAATTTTAGTTTTGTATGTGTAAATGATATCTTAGACTATAAATAGTAATTGGAAAGATAAAAATATTTCCTACATCATGATATTTTTTTTATAATGTTTAGACATTAAATAAATTAAATTATTTATGACACCATGATGATGAAACAATTACCTCATTAATGAACGATTTAAATAAAATGAAAATATAATGTAAAATCTAAGAATTACACATGTCAAAGACCTATTGGATGCGTATATTTCGAACCCTTATCACCTTATACTAGAAATATATAATTGTGTTACCTTTAAAATCTAAAACTCATTATATAATAAAGTAACATTTCTTGACTTTCCAAGAGTGCCCCTCCTCCCTCTTATAAAAGGCCCCCACCTCTACCACCTTACCCACACCTCTCAAGACATTGGATTGGACAATATCTACTCATTTTATCTCTAAAAATCCCTCTCTTCATCCTAGAATCCTTACCTTAGGCAGAAATATCTTCAAGAAACCCTTTTAGTTCAAACCAAGAGGAGTAACCCGATTTAAAGGTAATGTCTTCTCTAATGTTCTTTTGTTTTATTTTGCTTCTCCAACCCCCTAAAATCTTTTTATTCATTTCTTTTGTAAAAAAAAAACAGTATATTAAATATACTAGGATGTTTTTATGAGAATTATTTGAGCTACAATTACACACACCTCTATCTAATGGTTAAAGAACATACTGTTTCTGTGGATGGCGAATTTTTGCCTCATGAAACGATGATTGTTCAATCTTCTTTTAACACCTTTTATGGTGGCCATTAAGATGTAACTATATTTATATATGATATATATTATTTTTATTTTTTCCTTATGATTCTATAATTTTCATTTATGGCATAATTTATGGTTTCCATTATGGGTAAACGCGATATCTTCATTTTAGGAAGTACGGACTACCACCCCTCAAAGTGATTTGATTCGTTAATGCCATATGTGGGATGTATAAAGGATGGAGTTTATGATGTTATATATGATATTATACTGGAATTATAATATACCTTTATATCATTATGATTTCACTCCATTAAATACGAAATAGAAATGAAAGTAGCATTCATGCGTACGTACGACTTACCGTCTCCATGAACGGTGCATTTCATTTCTTACCTCTAAATGTTATGTAATATTATAAATGCATGTATATAATAGATATATATGATATATATGATATCTAAATCATGAATATAATTTTGGATATAATGGATATTTTACCACATGAACAACTTGTAATTATAAGAAGTTTATTTTTGGCTCAAGTACCAAAGATCGACAAAAGGACCGTTATTAAATTAAATAATTACATAATGTTCATAACATGGTAATAAGTGATATAAAAGTAATAATGAACTTGAAAGTAGTTCTTAATCAAGTAGAAATTAACTCTAGTTTATTATTCAGGTGATTAAAGAACGATCGAGTCAAGTCGGACATGAGGTATGGGACTTCATCTCAATCTCCTTTCATTGAGGCATATTTTGTTTTATACACAAATTTATTTTATATGGTGTATAAAACCCTTTGAATTTTACTTATTAAAAATGAATCTTTTTTATACGAAGCGTTTTACTAAATTACAAAAGGGAATGTTTTTGTCGTACATATGCGGCGACAACGACTTCTCCGCCGCTGTGACCATTATTTGAGTTTCGGATTCCTCTAAAAGCCATTCCATTTTTTTAAATGAAAAATAAATACCATGTTTTACTTTATTTTATTTTGGTATTTAAAATGGTTTTGATAATTTTTTTATTATATTAATGTGTTGTATTGATATCTTGTGATTGAAATGTGGAAATGTTATGTTTCTTTTATGCATGCTTTATGTGATACGATTATGTTATGATTCTTGGGCATTGTTCATGAAGACGGGTGGTTCCATGATAAACTAAGGGCGAGTGAGCCCGTGATAGCTCTCCAATGCATTGGGTAACGTGAAGGAGTTAAAATCTAAGGTTTCTCCGAAGATATTTAGGGAATATACTTTAATGGGTATTCCAAATGTAACCATGAGGGTTACTCCCTACGTAAGAATGTTATGAATGCCTCAAGTTAACTTTATGTATTATGTTTTCTATGAGTTATTCATAAACCATATGATTTCATGAGGAATGTTTAAGTGCTTATGTTTATGAGTAATGTATGTTTTCAATGATTCTTATGAATACATGGAATAATGTTTTCATTTCGTATTTTTATATCCCTTACTGATCTTTTTATGCTCATCCCAAGTTTTTGAAATGTTTTTCACAGGTCAAGGGAAAGGTACATGATGTGATGATAGTGTCGAGGAAGTGTCAAGAAAGAATCCATGTTTTATTTTAAATATGTCTCCTTTGATGGGAAAAAAGAATACTGTCTTTTATGTAACCGCCTTGTTGAAATGGGGAATATAATGCATGATTTATGATCTAATTATCTAAAACTCTAAACATGAAAAGATCCTCAATGTGTATTCTTGAAATAACTCAAGATTAAGTGATGTTTAAGGCCGGGTCCTTATAGACACATATCATAATTACCATGTCATCCCCAGTTTTCCAAATTTTATTATATTCCCAAAAATAGAATTTTGAATCACTTTTCAGCTACAATTTTTGTTCTTTTGAAAAAAATTCAGGAAAAACACCAGCAACTAAGTAGTTTACAGTTGGCGCATACCATGGTAACTTTGGAGTGATATATGAGAGATGTTCAGTTTGAAATTTAGGATCAATCATTTTAGAATGAGAATAATTAGAAATCCTACTCAGGTAGTCAACCAAAAGGTTTTATTTTCTTAGTCTATCTTTGATTTCAAGGTCAAACTCTTGAAGCAATAAGATCCATCTTATTAGCCTCGGTTTGGAATCACTTTTCTTAAGTAAGATCTTTAAAGCCGAATGGTTCATAAAGATAATGATTTTGGCACCTAAGAGATAGGTCCAGAATTTATCCAATGTAAAAAACCATAGTGAAAAGTTCATTTTCAATCACAGTTTAGTGATATTGAGTTCCATCCAAAGTTTTTGAGGAATAATAGATCACATGAGGATTATTTTCTCTTCTTTGACCAAGAACGGCTCCAATGTTCCTATCAGAAGCGCCACACATTAATTAAAAAGGTAAGAACCAATCTAGGGGTTGGATTATTAGGGAAAATGTAAGAAAAAGCTTGAGTTTAATGAAGTCTCTCTTGAAAGCCTCACTAAAATGGAATATAACATCATTTTGGAGTAGCTGAGTGAGTGTGAGGGAAATACTACTAAAGTTATGGATGAATCGCTGACAAAAACTAGCATGACCAAGGAATGAATGGATGTGTCAAACTGTTGTCTGTTAAAGAAGTGATTAGATAACCTCAATTTTAGCAGGATCAACTTGAATACCATCTTGTGAAATTATGTTCCCTATAACAATCCCATTAGTAACCATGAAGTGACATTTTTTATAATTCAACACAAGGTTACATTTGAAACACTTTTGAATGACTGGAGAGAGATAATGCAAGCAGGATTCAAATGAATCACCATAAATGGTAAATTCATCTATGAATACCTATGTAGTGCTCAATGAATTATAAAAAGATACCCATCATACACCTCTGGAATGTTGCAGGAGAAGTACAAAGGCCAAAAGGAATTCTCATATATGCATATGTTCTAATGGGGCAAGTGAAAATAGTCTTTTCTTGGTCCTAAGGTGCGATTGGGATTTGTAAGTAGCTAGTGTGTCTATCAAGAAAGCAATAATGTAACTTTTCCAGCTAATCGTTCTAGCATTTGATCAAGGAAAGGAAGAGGGTAGTGATCTTTTCTGGTTTTAGCATTCAATTTCCAATAACCGATGCATACACACCATTTATTTTTCACTTGAGTTGTGGCCACTTCCCCATGTTCATTTGTGACAAAAGTTATCCCACCCATCTTAGGTACCACTTGAATTGGACTAACCCATTCACTATCATAAATTCGGTAGATAATACCAGCTTGAAGAATCTTGGTGATCTCTTCCCTTGCTACCTCAAAGATGAGTGGATTGAGTCTTCTTTGTGGTTGTTTGATTGGTTTGGATGACTCCTCAAGATGGATGTGATGTATGAAAAAATAAAGGTTGATTCCTGATATGTCATCTAGGTTCCAACCTAAGGCCTTTTTTTCCTATAACACCTAAAAAAGTTTGGAATCCCTAGTTTTAGTAAGTGTAGTAGAGAAAATGACATAATAAGAGTGATCATGTAAGAGGAATGCATATTTTAGGTGTTAAATAAGAGGTTTTAGATCAGTATAATCTTTCATTTGTGGGATGGAAAACTCAGGAATGGAGGAAGGGACTTCAGTTGGTTTTGATTCACTTTCCTTAATATTTTCCAATGTGGAATAGTAGAGATCATAGTTGAGATGAGATTCAAGATAGTTTTCAAGATTCTCTAGATTGATGGAGTCTATGAATGAAAGGTCAACATTAAATTCTCCATTTATGAATTGGTTAATCATGGTGAAAATTTCACAAGCTCCACTCTCATTAGAACATAGTGAACATGATGGAATGGGGTTCAATTTACTATTAGAAGTGTCCTCGAAAGCATGGATGGGAAAGGCATATTGATCCTCATATGGGTATCTCATGGCTTGAAAAAATGTTGAACTTGACCAGTTGGTCACCAAATTCCATGGATAAGATGTCTGCATGGACATCAATCTTAGTTCTTTCTATTAGGAGGAATACTCTTCCTATAATTAGGGGATATCGAGAATAGATCATCTCACATTCCATGTCAAGGACATAGAAATCAACTGGGAAGATAAGATCATTAACTCAGACAAGGACATTCTCAATTATTCCCTCAGGACTGGTAGTGCTTCAATTGGCTAACTGGATGACAACACCCATTCTATGTAAGGGACCTAGACCAAGGTTGGAGGAGATGTATTTACACATGACATTTATCAAGGCTCCTAAGTCTATGAGTGCATCATCTAAGTTTGAACTTCCTATTTGGCATGAAACAGTAAAGGTACCTGGATCTTTGCACTTTA
The DNA here is from genome assembly GCA_963277665.1 of Viscum album. Lineage (NCBI taxonomy): Eukaryota > Viridiplantae > Streptophyta > Magnoliopsida > Santalales > Viscaceae > Viscum > Viscum album. The sequence continues at coordinate 640,344,432 of OY728131.1, read as the reverse complement.
TGGGTATGGACTACTGGGTTGAAATATTCTAAATGGTCCTAAGTTGTCACTTATGGGTGTATAACTCTTTAAGAAACTTTACACACTTAGGAATTTGTTTTATGGCATCTAATAAGGAAATTTTCACTTTAACACATCTAAACATCTCGAGCATTTCAGGATCGGGTTCAAAGGATTTCCTTGGCTTAGAGATAGATTGAGGAAAAGTAATTGGGTTCCTCAGAGGAATGAAAGGAGGTGAGGGAGTTGATTTAGGTTATTTTTCTAGTTTTTTTATCTTTTCATTTTCAATATCAGCATTCAAAGGTTCATTTTAGGAACCATCATGAGGCTTGGAAATTTGTTTTCTCGATATAAATGCAATTGCACTTACATTACCCTCGGGGTTGGGCAATGGTTGAGTTGGGAGTTGGGAAGAATTGGATGGTTGCTGCTGCATAAGGTGGGATGCAAGTTAACCAATTTGAGATTCAATGTTTTTAAGGCTAGAACAGGTGAATGGGGCAAGATATTCCACAATTCTTTCCCATGGTTTCTTGGAAGAAGATACATGTCCTGCATTGGGATTACCTTGATTTTGGTTCTTCACAAAGTGCTTGTATTGGGTTGGAAATTGGTACGTCTCATTAGGATAGTGGAATCTAGGAGGAGCAAGAGGAGGATTGATCCTTTGATGTTGAGGAATAAATGGATAAGGTTTTTTTTGAAGATACCACCACCTTGACCATGTTGGGATTGGTTTAGATTTTGAGGAGGAAGTTGAGGGGAATTAGAAACATGATTACCATACCTTAATCCTAGGTTCTAGGTAGAAGAGAATGGATCAGAGTAAGGTTGGTTGAAGTTTCTAATGAAATGACCTGATTTTTGATGGTTGGTGTTCCTTTGAGCATATGTTGCATTAAGATCCATTCATACAGATGAATCAGATGGTTCATCTTGAAGTTGTGTACATGTTTCTGTTGGATGAGTTGGTGAGCTATAACCTCCACAATTTTTGATAGGTCTAGGGAATAGATATTGTGGAGAATATGAAGTCGGGGATTTGGTATCCACCGCGAGTTGTCTCATAAGACCTGTAAGTTCACTTATCCACTCAGTCATCTTGTTGGGCTCTATGTATTGATTCTCTTGGACTTGTTTGACTTGAGCATGTGCTCTAGTATGGAATTTCTGCATGTTTGTAGCCATGTTGCTTATAATATCTCGTGAAATTGTAGGAGTTTTGTCAACAAGAGAACCACCACTTGCAACATCAATGAGTGTTCTCTTTGTAGCCAATAACCACTTATATAAGTATTTGATCAAGTATTGGTCATGGGTTTTGTGATGTGATCAGGTTTCCAAAAGCTTTTTGAACCTCTCTCAGTACTCATGGAGTGATTCATTAGGGAATTGATGGATACCACTAATTTTCTTTCAGATAGAAGCAGTACGAGAATCAGGAAATAATTTCTCTAAGAAGAGTCACTTCATGTCAATCCATGAGTTTATGGAACCAAGAGGGAGGTATTAGAGCCATGACTTTGTGGAATCATTTAGGGAGAAAGGGAATGCTCAAAGTTTGATTTGTTCTTCATAAACTCCTTGAGGATTCATGGTAGAGCACACGACTTGGAACTTTTTGATATGAAGATGTGGATCCTCACCAGCCAGCCCATGGAAATGAGGTAGAAGATGAATCAAACCCGATTTGAGTTAGAAATCAGGCTAAATATTTGGATATTAAATACCAAGGGGTTGATAATTCATATCAAGGGCAATGAGTTCTTTAAGTGTTTGTTCCCTAGTATTGAACATATCTGGTTTAATTTGTTAGTAAATGGATGGATATTGAGTGATTTGATTATCCCTAATGTTTCTCCTAAGTTGGGAAATATTTCACTCTATTTCAGGTTTAAACAGATATGAGGGATTGTTTGGGAGGCTATAGGGAATTTAGATATGCCTTTTAAGGATGAGGAATATGGGGTTTTCTTTGTTTTTTTTGATTTTTTGGTTATTTTTTTATATTTTTATTTTTTGTTTACAAAAAATCAAAACTACCGACTACTTAGTGCACCATCCCCAAAAACGGTGCCATTTAAAGTGCTACTGATTATTTCCTATCGACATTTCAAGGTTCCAGTGCTCTTCTAAAGTGTATAGAAGCACTTGGGTCAAATCCTTGGTGATGATACTTTTTAATAGTCGATTGTTTTTATTTTTGTTTTGTATTTTTAATAGGGGTTTGTTTGTAGAGATTAATTAAATTGATTAATGGATGATGTTTGATTTAAAAAATTTATAAATATCAGGGTGAGTTAATTATTGGGTATTTTAATAATATGATATCCTTGAGATTTTCTTTATATTACATTAAATTAACACCCACTTCACAAGATGATTTTGATCGGAATTCCCAAGTCTTGAGGCTTTAGTACAAGCCTTAACTTAACATAGGGTTCTAATCTAAATCAGAACTTGTTAATGGTAGTGCATTTTTTTGGGAATATATTATCTCAACAATACTCTAAATTATGATGATTTTGATGCTCACAAATACCCTTGTTTGTTTTATAATGATGTTTGCTTGAATTAGTTTTTAGGAATTTATATTCAAGTTAAAGTACTTTAACATTACGAGAATTTCTCTAGAAACACTATTTCAAAACCCTACGTTCGGTAAATGAACGTATGATATCAACCATACGTTATGCTGGAAAATTGAAACACTTGTGTATGGTATCAACCCTACATTACTTTAGAAAATTGAAACATTTTCATATGGTATCAACCCTACGTTACGCTGGAAAAGTGAAATGATTGCATATAGTATCAACCCTACATTACCCTAGAAAAGTGGAATGCTTGCATATGGTATCAATACCATGCTATTCTAAATAGTTTTTTTGGATCAACGTCCTTATGTTCGGAAAATTGACATGTGTTTAGATCAGTAACCCTACATTGGATTCTAGATTTACTATTCATTAACCCTACGTTCAGGAATTTGAAAGTTTGGTTAATCAATGCTACATTCGGGATTTTATGCTAAAAAGGTAAATGTATGGATTATAATCCCTATGCTAATTTTATCCCTACATTATGTAAATATGAAATTACAGTTAAGGAACCCTATTCTACGTGAATGAACCCTATGCTACGCAACTCAACCCTACGTTATGTTCTCAACGGAGAAGTTTTTCAAGTCGCGTTTTCAATATGAGATTGCTGCAATGGTCAAGTTAGAATTAAATACTAATTCAAGGATCATTTTGATTGTTTCAAAGAACTATATTCATTAGAAAAAATCACTCATGTTCATAATGGAAGTTATGACTCCCCTAGTTAATTGGAATTTGAATTTTCGTGATCAATCAGGCTATTATTTTGGATTTAGAATACCAAATAAAGTTATCTACTCTGTATTTCTTCAGAGTATCTCTTAAAAAAATATATGTATGATAAGTGATTCACATATACGACTATATTTTTGAAATTATCTTTTACAGTACTGCTGCAAAAAATGATCGATTTTGAAAGAATCTACACTTTGGAGATTTACATGTTCAATATTTTACTGTTGTAAGATTACTACTTTTGTTTAGTTGCTACATTATTGAAGATCATTTTACAATAAGTATCACTTCAGACTATTTCATTCTTGAAGATAATCCTTTATGAAGAAGAATATCTATCAATTGTCAGTTTCTTGTTGCTGCAACTGTAAAGATCAACCCAAATCAATAAGTCAATTTCTTTTGATTTATTAGAGTTTCAACCACTCGTACTCAGTTGTGGTGGAGTATCATCTTCTTGATCTAAGCTATGGATAATCGGTTCTCTATTATAGAACCAAAAGTCTTTGTTATTAGTCTTATTATAAAGGTTTTAGCTGCCTACACTCTATTGTAAATTCATAGTCTTGTGATAAGAGGACCATTTTAGTGAAATTTACCAAGCCCGTAGAGAGAGTGATTGGTAGAGTGGACTAAGGGATCTTTTTGACCCGAACCACTATAAAAAGTCATGTTCTTTATTTCTATTTATCCGCTGCATATTTTCATACAGAATAAAAATATTGCATATCTGCATAAATCACAGTGGGTGTCAAATGCCAGAATTGTGGAAGATTTTTGAAAAGACACAATTCAACCCCTCTTGTGTTACTTTGTATATTCCAACCTAACAATTGGTATCAGAGGAAATATTTTTGGATAAAGCTATAACAAGCTAAAAGGTATAAGGTCTATACAAAGGTGATAATGACTGATCCAATAGAAGTAATGCCTATGGTTTACGACATTCAAGAAAATGAATATTTTATAAATACTTCATTTAGTCTTAGTTTCGAAGAAGATTCCATTATCTCTAAGATTAATGATTCCGAGTTTTCTCTATCTTCTATGGAAATGGCTGAGATGTTACATTGTCCCCAGGAGGGGGAGTTTCAGTTTGATTTGAGAAATATCAACAATGTAAGACATTCATCAGAGGATATTATTTTTTTGTGGTTTGGAACAAGAACTATCAAGAAGGTAATGATGAAAGAACATACTCTTGATTTTTGAGTTTTGATGAAGTTTATTCAATATTTAATCTTTCCTAGGTTTTCTAAGCTAGAGAAATTCCTATATACTGACATGTATATCATGCTTTTGTTTCTGAACCACATGAAGTTTAATTTCTATCAGTTTATGATAAGATATATAAACCATTGATTCCACACGGATGCGAAGATGAGATAATATCCCTATAGATGGATTTGTAAGAACCTGGATCTTCATTTTATATATGGATCTTTATTTTGGGTTGTTTTTGAAGAAAAAGGAATAAATGATAATTTTTCTAAGTACACACCATCTACTTATGAGTACACGCTGTGTACCCGGGTACTGCGTACAGCCGTGTAATGTCTGAGTACATGGCCGTGTAGGTGACCTGGAAGACCGCCTAAAGCATGGGCTAGTTGAGGCTACTACACGACGTGTACGTTAAATGAAAATGCCGTGTAATTTTCTTTTTATTTTATAAATTAGAGTGGGGTTTCATCTCATGTCTAGAACTTATTTCTTCTCCCCTTGGTTCATACAAGAGAGCGAAAAAATGACTACAAACTTAGAACCCCTCCCGGTTCTCTGTCTGACCTCCGATTGAGACGTCTTCGGGTGCGTTGGAATACCACCGATGAGTTATCAATTACCCTAGATCCTTTCTTCTTGATTATTCCTCTCTCGTGAGTTAACATGGGATGACCGGTTTTACCCTTTTTATAGATCTACATTGTTCTAGTCTAATTCAAGGGTTGACGTTCACGTATATCGATTGTACGATATCAAGGTAGGTGGTTTGTGCCTTTAATTGTTCATCTTTGGATTATATATGCTAAAAGTTCCACATACCCACATTTGGGGTATTATTTGATTGGGAAATTTACCCTATTATTTACTTGTTATGGTTTAATTGATTGAAAAGGGGTTTTAGAATACATGTAAGGTTAGATTCTTTGTTTATGGGACACCCCATGGGCGTGTTTCCCTAGTTTGTCTATTTATGGCAGTTTAGCCTAGGTTACCTATGATATGTACCTTGTTTTCATGCCTTGAATTTCTTAGTATGGAGTTTGATTGATTATATGAATTGCATATGTTATGCATGTGAATGTTATCCATGTAGTAGTTATAGATTACATGTGCTTCCTTATTATGATATGCACGCTATTTTTTCCAATAGACTATGAGAGACTTGGACCAGGAAAACTGTGGGGGTTTCCATATTTATTTATACAGGACTGTGAGAGCCTTGGTGTAGAATTTGACCTAAGGGTATTGACTATGAGAGATACCCAGGAGGTTGTTTATGATTTATTTATGCTATGTTGGCCTAGGGGGTACTGACTGTGAGAGATATCCGGAGGTCGTGTATAAATTATTGATGCTATGTTGACCCAGGGGTATTGACCGTGAGAGATACCCAGAAGGTCATTATCTACTACTACATATAGCACCTTTATCGGTGCTAGAAATAGCTTTTAGCAATTCTTTTTTAGCATTGTTAATCTGAACGAAGTTAAAGGTGAGTCCCTTTTATCAGTGATCAGAAAAGCGCTGATAAAGGCCCCTTTTATCAGCACTTTTCTTAGCGCTGATAAAATTCAAAAAATGTAAAAAAAATTAAAAAATAAATCCAAAAATTGGAGATCCCTTTTAACAGTCCCCACCACCCCCTTTTAATCATGCTTAGAATCCCCCCACTCGCACCCACCCCCACTAGCCAGCCTTTAACAACACCCTCCCCAGCCCTTTAACAGTGTTATCCCCCCTGCACATGTGCACGCACCCTTGCCTCTCCCTAGATTCAAACTCAAGACCTCTTCCCTGTACGTTGGACACTTTACCACTCTTCCATGTTACTTTGTTCTCCATTTAATGATATATCTATATATATATATATAGTTATATTTATTCATATATTAAAATATATTTATATTAATGTGTATGTATATATATATTTAGTTATATTAATATATATATATTCATATATTAATATCTATTTATATATATATATATTTATATATATGTATAGTTATATTTTTATCCGTATATTTATTCGTATATTAATATATATTTAGTTATATATTTATTCATATATTAATATATATTTATAAGATTATTTTTAAATATATTTATAAAATAATCATTTTTTGTGTGTGTTTATAAATAACTAAATAAATAAATACATACATATATACAACACACATAAAAATGTATACATATTATATATATGTGTATATTTAAGTATAATTATACATAATTATATATAATTATATATAATTATATATAATTATATTATTATATATTAATATGTCTATTTATATGTTAGAATATATAGATAATATATATCAGTTTTCTAAAACACACACACACACACACTAATATATATATATATATATATATATATATATTAACACACACACACACACACACTATATAGCTATATAAATATTCATATTTTGTATTTTAAATAAAATGGATATTAGATTTTATTTAGATAAGGCTTATATATTAATAAATATATTTTATATGTAAATATGTTTAATTAATTATTTATAAAATTAATTTTTTAGGTGTGAATATATAAAAAATATGTATATATTGTTATATATTTGATTATAAATAACAGTAAATTGTGAAAAATGATAAAATTTTAAAACCATTATATCAATATGAATATAATACCTGTGAATAAATTTATTCCCCATCAAAAAATGGAAAAAAGACCCCCATAAATGAGCCTGAAAATCCATCAAATGTTAAAAAATCAGGGTACGTCGACAAAAAACTTAGTTTTGGAGGCCTTATGGGCCTTTTTTGGCCTAAAAAAACCTCAACTAGGGCCCTCTTAGGTCACAACGACGTATATATCATTGCAAGTTTCAATTTGATATATGTTAGAGCTCAAACGGACACTCGGATCAAAAGTTATGACCGTTTGAAGTTTGAGTTGTTTTTTCATCTTAATTTAGATATTTTATTTATTTATTTATTTATTTTATATTAAAATTGTTATTAAATGACTATTATTTGATAAAAGTAACAAAATTATTATTTAAAAATATTTTTTAAATTATTTTATAAGCTTTTTTTACTAAATATCTTATATATTAAGTTTAAATTTCTATTTATCCTTATCTAAAAAACATTTAAAAAATATATATTATATTTATATCAATATCAATATATAAATATATTAATATATTAATATGTTAATTCTAATTATTTTTTTTGAAATATACCATTTATCAGTGTTAGTACAAAAAGCGCTGATAAAGGGGTACTTGTAACATCACTTTTTTTAGCATTGTTAAAAGTACCCTTTATCAACACTTTTTTTAACACTGATAAAGGGTACCCCCTTTATCAGTGTTTTTTAGTTTTGTTAAAGGGGTGGCGCTGTGAAAACATGAATCTGTGGTAGTGATCATTACTCTATGCTATGTGGGACTATAGGGGTTAGACCGTGAGAGCTTTCCCAGAGGGTCAGTTGTAGATGATTGAATGATAGTGACAAGTCTATCAAGCCAAAGCACAAGCTTGGACTCAGTCTTACTTGGTTGTTTAGATGGTATTTTGAGATGTCTATTTTGGTACTCCTACCTGGGGGGGATATAGAGCTTAGGATAGATCTTGAGATTACTTTTTGCAAGGGTTGAATAATAAATATAAATGAATGTAATTAAAAACTGTAGGATTTATTACTTTTGAGTACTTCCTAGTTTATCGCTTCATTTCAGCATATTTTCTGATATATATATATATATATATATATATATATATTCACTAACCGTTAGGTATGTATCTTTTGGTGGTTGCCTACTGAGATTCATCTCACACCCTGTTTGGGTCATACTTTTGGACCCAAACAGATTATATGGTTGCAGGTATAGATAAGGGAAAACGCCCTTCTTCATTAGGTACTTGATTGTTGTCAGATTTGGAGAGCATGAGAACAATATGAGGCTTGGGATGCTACTAGATTTTACCTGTTTTCTGTTGTACTTTGGTTTCTGTATTGTATTCTAGTAATGTGACTTGTTTGGATGCTTTATTTTTTTGGTATTACTACTTCCACTATTGTTTATTATTTGTTATTCCACTGTGTATACTCTTCCAATGAGAGCATAGTTTCCACACTATCATACCTTGACCCTCGCTGCTAGTCATTAGCCTCTGGCATTTGGGGAAATGCGTTTGAGGTCATGTGACCAACTGGGTACGGGGAACCCTTGGGCAACACCCAGAACCGGGATGTTACAAAGTGGTATTAGAGGAGTTTCTTTTCTATTTTATCTTACTATTTGGAGCCTATAGACTCTAATAAGAAGGAATAGGTAGTTGGTAATAAGTTGTGCTCAAGAGTAGCTAACCCGCGTATAGGGAAAAGCTAAGTTACCTCAAATATTGTAATTTTTTTGGTTTTGCAATTGTTACAGTTGATTTGATTTCACCATTGGGTGACACACTTGTTTTGTGTTGTTATTATTGATATCATTGTGGTTCTATTTCTATTGAAACCTGATGAGATGAGGGTATTCCATCTCATGCATCATATATGCACTTACTAGAGATCACATTTCATGCATTCTTGTCATGCCATTTAGAGTGCATTACTGATTGCATGATGTTATGATAGATGTTATGCTAGATACGCATGTTGTTGTGATAGATGTCGTGATATAAATACCTGCTATTTTGATAGGGTATTGGTATATGTAAGGTTTCATTTGGATAAACTCCAAACTTTGGTCCCTAAGGTGTTATGGGCTCTCTTGGATCAGAATTTGGTGGATCATGTTTGGACTTTAATTGAATTCTATTAAGGCATGATATGAAATAGGATGCCAAACTTTGATTCGTGGGGATTATAGGCTCTCACGGATCAGAACTTGGCATGCATTGGCCAAAATTTTAAGATTTTTGGGGTTCCATAGAAGTTTTAGAGGCTTACTATCTGGAAACCCATACAACACAACATGTGATGTTATGAACACACACCATGTGTTATTCTGTTTGGGAATAATGACTTTTCTTAAGTACATGAAGTGTACTGGGCGTACACACCGTATAGTTCTTGACTGTATGACTGACTGTGTGAGTAGAGAAACAGGGTTGGGAAAACTTTTGGTAAACACATCGTGTCTAGATTGTACACACTGTGTTGTAAAGAACTGTGTATTTGGTCGTGCGACCAACGACACAGGTGGATGAAACTTAGGTTGTACACATCGTGTCTAATTTGTACATGCCATGTAGTTATCAACTATGTATCCAACCGTGTTACCAATGATACGAGTGGATGAGACTTAAGTGGTACATGCTGTGTGTAGAGTGCCCATGTCATGTAGTGTTACACCAGGATGGAACTGTATAGTTCTATCCATGTAGAATAAATTGGGCAGGAAGGAATATTCAAGTACACTCCATGTCATAGGAGGAACACACCATGTGTAGGGGTGTTACATGACCAGGTTGGCAGAGGTACATGCCCGTGTTAAAAGCATAAGGGAACACGCCATGTAGAGGTTGTACAAGCTGTGTAACTATGTTTTAAAAAACATGAATGATTTACTTCTCCTAATCTATTATTGAAATTTTAAGTTGCATTCCTTAATAATATTAAACTAAGGTGTGCCCTTGACCTTTCATAGTCATTCCACCAAGACTTCCTTCAGTTGTACGTCAGATATAGGGTGATGATCAGACACCAGAAATGGTAGATCAGGGACTACCAACAGATCCTCCCGTCATGCCCGTCTTGGCACCAGCTGTTATACTGAACATAGGTACTGATGCATAGTTCTGTGAAGGATTTTTGAAGATGATGTAGACTTTCCAGGGAGCACCACATCCTACCCTGAATATGGAATAGTTGATTTGGGTGTTCTAGAAGCAGCATCCTCCCACTTTTTTAGGGGATGGAGGACCACAGGCTACAGAGACATGGTTGGAGGCCATGCTTACTATATTTGAGCATCTGGTGATTCCTCCTAAGGGGAGGGTGAATCTCGCGATGTACATGATACATGATTCTTCCAAGAGATGGTGGGATGTTATCTCATAGGTGGGACGTCATCGAGATATGGTTTGGGATGAGTTTCAGAGGAACTTCTATGACTACTTCTACCCTGAGACGTTGAAGGCTGATTGAGCCCAAGAGTTCATGCATTTTGAGATAGGGAAATCTTTCACTGAGATACGTCTGGTTATTTGAGGTTTTGGAGAGAGTTAGGCCAGTTGCCTATCAGTTGCAGTTACCTTAGAGGTATCAGTCCATGCACGACGTATTCCATGTTTCTCAGCTACAACGTTACTTTTCAGTCCCGTCTCACATTTTTCAACCTGAGGAGGTTGAGTTGGAGGTGGATGCATCCTTCGAGGAGCACCCTATTCGGATTGTGGATCACAACATGAAGGTTCTCCGTGGTCGTTATGTTCCATTAGTATGGGTGCTATGGCAGCACCAGTGAGTGCTGGATGAGGCTTGGGAGAGGGAGGTCGACGTAAAATCATAGTGGCTAAAGTTGTTTGAAGTTTCTTCTTCACCACCCTTAGAAGGGATATTCGAGGACGAATTGATTTAAGGAGGGGATTTTGTAAGAACCCAGATCTTCATTTCACATATGGATCTTTATTTCGGGTTGTTTTTGAGGAAAAATTAATAAATGAGAATTTTTCTAAGTGCACGCCCTGTACTTATGAGTACACGTCATGTACTCAGGTACCATGTACAGCTGTGTACTGGTCGTGTAACGGTCGAGTACATGGTCATGTAGGTGACCTAGAAGACCGCCTAAAGTGGGCGCCGGTTGAGGCTACTATACAACATTTACATTAAATGAACATGTTGTGTACTTTTCTTTTTTATTTGATAAATCATATCGAGGTCGCACCTCATGTACAAAACTTATTTCTTCTCCCCTCGGTTTGTACAGGAGAGCAATGGAATGACCGTGAACTTAGAGTCCCTCCTGGTTCTCCATACGACCTCTGATTGAGACACTATTGGGTGAGTTGAAATCCCACTGGTGAGTTCTCAATTCACCTATAGCCTTTCGTCCTAATTCTTCTTCTCTTGTGAGTTATTGTGGGATGATTGGTTTTTCCATTTTTATAGATCTGCATCATTCTAGGCTGGTTTAAGGGCCGACGTTCAAGTATATTGATCGTACAATATCGAGGTAGGTGGTTTGTGCCTTTCATTGTTCATCTTTAGATTATATATACTAAAAGTGCCGCATACCCACATTTGGGGTATTTCTTGATTGGAAAATTTATCTTATTATTTACCTGCTATTTTTTAATTGATTAAAAAGGGGTTTTAGCATATGTGTAAGGTTAGATGCCTTGTTTATGGGACACCCCTTGGGTGCATTTCCCTAGTTTGATTGTTTATGGCCATTTAGCCTAGTTTTCCTATAAGGCGTACCTTATTTTCATTTCTTGAATTGATTAGGATGGAGTTTGATTGATTATATGAATTTCATGTGTTGTTCTTGTGAATGTTAGCCATATAGTAGTTATAGATTATATGTGTTTCCATGTTACAATATGCATGTTGTTTTTTCCAATGGACTGTGAGAGCCTTGGACTAGGAAAACTGTGGGGGTTTTCATTTTTATTTACACAGGACCATGAGAACCTTGGTGTAGACTTTGAACCAGGGGGTATTGACTGTGAGAGATACCCATGAGGTCATTTATGATTTATTTATGCTATGTTGAATCAGGGTGTATTGATCGTGAGAGCTACCAGGTGGTCGTGTATAAATTATTGATTCTATGTAGACCCAGGGGTATTGACCGTGAGAGCTACCTAGGAGGTAGTTATCATTACTCTATGCTATATGGGACCATAGGGGTTATACCGTGAGAGATTTTCTAGAGGGTCAGTTGTGGATGATTGAATGATTGTGACGAGTCTGCCAAGCCAAAACACAAGCTTGGACTCGGTCTTACTTGGTTGTTTAGATGGTATTATAAGACATCTATTTTGGTACTCTTACCCAGAGGGGATATAGAGATTAGGATAGATCCTGAGATTACCTATTGTAATGGTTGAATAATAAATATAAATAAATGTAATTGAAAAATGTAGTATTGTTTACTTTTGAGTACTTCCTAGTTTATTGCTTCATTTCTGCATATTGCCTGCTATATATATATTCAATGACAGTTAGTCACAGATCTTTTGGTGGTTTCCCAATGGGATTCGTCTCACACCCTATTTGGGTCATGCTTTTGGAACCAAATATATTATATGGTTATAGGTATAGATATGGGAAAGCACCCTTCTTTATCAGGTACTTGATTACTGTTGGAGCTGGAGATTATGGGACCAAGCTGAGGCTTGCGATGTTGGTGGAGTTTATTTTTTTTCTGTTGTACATTGATTTCTGTATTGTTTTATAGCATTGTGACTTGTTTGGATACTTTCTTATACACATGTGTCATGCATCATTTATATATTCTCTAGTTATTATATTCCTATGAGTCTTCTGTTGTTTACTTCTTTTGTTGGTATTACTGCTTCCGCTATTGTTTACTATTTTTTATTCCACTGTGTATACTCTGCTAATGAGAGCATAGTTTATCCACTATCAGACCTTGGCCCTCACTGCTAGTTGGAAGACTCTGGCATTTGGGGAAATGTGCTTTAGGTCATTTGACCAACCAGGTACGGGGCACTTTTGGGTGACACTCGGATTCGGGATGTTACAGGATTATATCTTTTTTACTACAAAGGAAAGGATAAATTTTCAATATGTTTTTTTGGGAAAACATGTCACCGCAAAAACACTTTTCATTCTTGAACCATTAAGAATATTGGATTTTTTGGAGTAATTCTTGCAACAGTCTTCTACCAGTTGGTGCGGAACAATAACAAAGGTTATTGTCAGCTACTCAGGGGGAGCGAAGGATGATTCCTTCAGTTAGCTCTGTAATATAGAGGCCTGATGAAGAAGGAACTTCAAGGCCAAAAGAATAAATTGTTTGGAAAAGAATAATTATAGTTGTTGTTCCAAAGACTGTGGATGAAGCACCAGGAGTAGCTGGACGTGAGAATCTAGTGGATGAGCAAGTTGAGCAAGAGGCTCACAGTCAAGAACTTATTAGGGAATCTGTTCCTAATACTCAAACTCTTGTTGTTCCTGATTCTGAATTTGTTGTAGGATCTTCATTAGAAAACAAATTAGTTGGTAATAAAGATCCAAATTTGTCCTTTGCAGAAGTTCATCATAGGTAAGTTATTCCTGACCCTGACACTCTATCTCCTGAATCTTCTGATTCTCAGGATAAATTCTTCTTTATAAAGATCAATCTATTGGAGGCTCATAATTCTTTTCTCATAGAATAGTTGGAGTTTGAGAAAAATAAATTTGAAGAATACAAGGTTTCTTCAGTGCCAAGATCTGAGTTTGAAGCTCAAAAAATCCATTTAAGGGAATTCAAAGAAAATCTTATTTCAGTTAGATACCTTAAAGATCTTATCAGTGACATGTCTAGAGAGTTCAATTTGTTAAGAGATGAATCTATTAAGAAATCTGAGTTTGATGAGTTTAAGATAATGATAGGGAGATAATTTAAGTCTCTCAGGGTAAGTAGTCAAGCATAAACCTCCTCTCAATAGACACCGCTAGAACTGCTCAGAAATTTTGAAGCTATTACCTCAGTACTGGCTGAGTTTAATGATAGACTACACACTTTTCAGTGTGATAGTACTCATTTAAGTGCGCTGTTGTAAAATCAAATACATCTGATTAGTCAACTAGCTTCAATTGAATCGTGGTTGGGACCAGTGCTTAATCAAATTAAGGACAATATGACCTCATTCATTTAGTTATAGGAATATGTGAATGAGTTTGTAAAGGACAATCTGATTGAGAATTTGAAGGTTGGAAATGATTCAAATAATATTCTTTAACAATGGTTATAAGTCTTCAACAAACATTTCTAGATCCCACTTTTGAACCTTCTTGATATTAGCAGTGAAGTTCAATCCCTTCCTCATCCCGATGAACCCTATATCCCTACTGATTCAAACCAAAACCCTTCATTTTGAAGAACCTTTTGTTGAATGAGGATTGTACTATTATTTTTCAAAACATTTCAATTCATTTTAATTTCAATTTACTTTCTTATTATGTTTTTAGTATCTTTTATTTTGGTTCAATGTTTAAACTTCTAATTCTAGAATTATTTTTCTTATGACAGTTTTTTATAAACTATTAATTTATAGTTTAGTGCTACATTAACTGTTGTTTATATCATTTATTCTTTAAAACCATCATTTTGATATCACAAAAAGTGGGATAATATTTAAGGAAGGAGTGAATATTTGTAAGAAAACCTATGATTTGTAAGAAAATATATGAAGAATTTCCATGAAGACTATGGGGAGATTGGAGAATAGAATATTTTCAAACCACAACATTTAATTAGAGAAAATATTTAATTTACAAGCATCTAATTTCCTTTATCAAAATTATACTGTGAAATATAAATATCAAAATATTTTCTATATCTATTTTTTTATGTTTTCAAATCCTATATTTTATTTAATTTTTTTATGGATTATGTTCTGGATTTTGTGATCATCAAAAAGGGGGAGATTGTTGAGAATATATTGTCTCAGCTGTACTCTAAATTATAATGATTTTGATGCTCACAAATTCCCTTGTTTTTTTTCTAATGAAGTTCTCTAGAATGAATTTTCATGAATTTATATTCAGGTTAAAGCACTTTAACATTATGAGAATTACTTTAGAAACACTATTTTAAAACCCTAAATTCGGTAAATGAATGCATGGTATCAACCCTACGTTACGCTGGAAAATTAAAATGATTTCGTATGATATCAACCCTACATTACGTTGAAAAAGTGAAACACTTGCGTATGGTATCAACCCTACGTTAAACTGGAAAAGTGAAACACTTGCATATGGTATCAACCCTACGTTACACTAGAAAAGTAAAACACTTGTGTATGGTATCAACCCAACACTATGCTAAACAGTTTGCATTTGGATCAGCATCCTTATGTTTGGAAAATTGATACGTGTTTAGATCAGCAACCCTATATTGGAGTCTGAATTTAATGCCATTAACCATACATTTAGGAATTTGAACATTTGGATAATCAATGCTATTTTTAGGATTTTATGCTAAAAAGTTAAATGTATGGATTATCATCCCTACAATAATTTTTTCCTTACATTATATAAATATGAAAGTATGGTTAAGGAACCCTATGCTATGTGAATGAACCCTACGCTATACAGCTCAACCCTATGTTGTGTTCTCAATGATGAAGTTTTTCAAGCCACATTTTCAATATGATATTGCTAAAATGGTAAAGTTATAATTAAATACTGATTCAAGGATTGTTTTGATTGTTTCAAATAATTGTATTCATCATATAAAATCACTCATGTTCCTAAGGGAATTTATGAATCCCCTGGTTAATTGGAATTTGAATTTCCACGATCAATCATGCTATTCTTTTGGATCTGGAATACCAAAGAAATTTATCTACTCTATATATTTCTTTTGAGTATCTATTAAAATATATATGTATGATAAGTTATTCACATATGTGGCTATATTATTGAAATTATTTTTTACAGTGCTGCTGCAACAAATGATCGATTATGAAAGAAGCTACAATTTAGAGATATACATGTTCAATCTTTTACTGTTGTAATATTACTACTGTTGTTTAGTTTCTACCTTATTGAAGATCATTTTACCAAAAGTATCTCTTCAGACTATTTCATTCTTGAAGATATTCTTTTCTAAATAATAAGATCCATCAATTTTCAGTTGCTTGCTGCTGTAACTGTGAAGATAAACCCAAATCAAAAAATAATTTTTTTTTGATTTATTAGAGTTTCAACTGCTCGTAATCAGTTGTGGTGGAGTATCAAATTCTTTATCTAATCTGTGGATAACTGGTTCTCTGTTATAAAACAATAAGTCTTTGTTATTAGTCTTATTATAAAGGTGTTGACTGCCTACACTCAGTTGTGAATTCATGGTCTTGTGATAAGATTACTATTATAGTGAAATTTTCCAAGATCATAGAGAGATTGATTGGTAGAGTGGACAAGGGGATATTTGTGCCCCGAACCACTATAAAAAGCTGTGTTCTTTATTTCTCTTTATCTGCTGCATATTTTCATACAGAATAAAAACATTGCATATCCACATAAATCACAGTGGGTGTAAAAATCTAAAATTGTAGAAGATTTTTAAAAAACAAAATTCACACCCACTCTTGTGTTACTTTGTATATTCCAACCTAATATATTTATGGTTCCAATAATCTTTGTAATCCAAAAGTTAAAAAAAAACATGTCGTCAATCTATGACATTTTAAGTTCAACAAACACAATGTTAACCTAAAGAATATTTAATGAGAAAAAGCCCTCAATAACTTAATATCACCAAATTATGACTCACCCAAATAGTATATTTACTCAAACATTGAGATGGTATTAATCTGGTTTAGTCTTTTTATGGCGATGAGTTAAAAAGATAATAAAAAGAATGTGATAAGATAAGAGTAGTGTGTCGAACACACACACAAACAGTGAAGAGAATTAAATACAGACTTTAAATTGAATGAGGAAATGAGAAAAGGGAAGTTTTTTATACTTGATTTAAACTATTTTAAGACCATGAACATTAAACAACAGAATTTGGATAAATATGAGATATAATTAAGAAGAAGAATTCATTAAAATTTGATTTAAATGAAAATAAACTTACATGCTTACAATTGAAAACAAACGTAAACGGACATGAAATGAAAAGTGTATAAGCGATATCTATTGTCAAAACAAGATCAAGTCTAGTACTACCATGACTTTTTAAAGGATATGTTCATTAAAAATCTTCTCCTTTGCTCTGAAATTCCAACTCCTTACAAGGAGAGGAGGGGGATGTATTTATAGCCCAAGGAGTTGGACTGTTTGCATTCCAAATCTTCCCCTCCACTTGGCTTGAAGATTGGACCATCCATATAGTAGAATATTGAGAAATATTCTTATTAAAAGTTGTATATATGGATGTTTTATGTCCACTCTGAAAATTTGGCAGCCATTTGAGTTTTTTAGCCAAATTTATGTCTATTTTACTAAATAGTGTGCAACTATCAATTTTTATCAACACTTTTTCATAGGCCAAAATGTGAATGAGTTTTTAAATAGTAATATTCCCTCAAATATGAACCATTTCTTATACTAATTCAGCTTCCTATATCTTTCCTTTAACACTTAAAAATATCAGATCAACTGGATGTCTATATCAGGATAAAAGTCAATTATTGTGTGATGATTGTAATTCCCGGACAGAATATTGGGATGGACTTCAAAGCATAATTTGGGACCATTTTTGTTGGAGTTGGGCCTTAAAATATTTATCCATGATTCCTTTATATATTCAAAAATATGTTCATGAGTTTCATCAAATTTGGGCTTCTGGATTGATCCCATAAATTCAATCATCATGGATGGTATAGTTTTTTCACAGATTCTTTAAGATTTCTTGTGTGGACTATATGACCATTCAAATGGATGAATTGGCCTAAATTTTAGTCAAATGATTTGTAGGAAATTAAATAATGAATCATAAAAATGAAGAACCATGTAATTTTTATAAGCAGGGTGAGAATTATAATTAAAATATTAAATTTACTCGATTGTATTAATTCAAATAATGCTAAAAATTTATATTTAGTATTAAAATATGGGTATTTCACACCAATTATGCACTTTTACATGAAAATTATTAAAGGGAGTAGACAAAAAGTTTTGAGTAAATTAATAACATAAATAACATATATTATAATATATAATATATAATATATAATATATAATATATAATATATAATATATAATATATAATATATAATATATAATATACATATAAAATACAAAACAATCACCATCCCCATAAATAGGGAGGGAAAAAATTATGCACCCCATTTATTGGAGTGAAGACTTGTGTGTGTGTTTTTTAAACTTATCCTTGTCTATGGATAAGGATCCAATATATATATATATATATATATATATATATATATTGTTTGGTGCCTTTTAATTCATGCTTGCACAAAAGACACCAAAATATTGCCTCAGTCGACTACAAGTATTTCTGGCTAACACGCAACACACTTTTGTCGTTCCCTGATTAAAAATCCATCACATCAGTTTCCATTAAAGTGAAACAAAAATTAAAGCTAAAATTTTCATTACAATTTATACGCAAAACCATTCGATCATCAATTGACCATATATCAGCAATACAAACTCATATCAACTCGCTATCAATTGTGTTGGGACCGTATCAAAACTCTCTTTTCAAATGACAATAGATTTAATTGAATTTTCAAAGTTTTTGATTTAAATAATTGCACATTTGCTCTAAAATTTGTTTAATGAACCCGACGTGCAACAAAATCATAAATAATATTCAATTTAAAAATTTGGGTTCAGTTCATGTTAAAAATATTGAATCTAAAAAACTCATTGTATAAATTTCTCAAAGGATCATGTGAAATTCAATTTAAGTATGAAAAATAAAATCAAATGAAAGCATAAATGGTACCTTGTTTGTTTGATATTTCCAATTTGATTTTCTCATCTTCAACGTGTTTTGGCTCAAAGGTGCCAAGATAGACATATTATAGATTATCCACCCATGAACCATAGATCCTGGAACATTGATCTATGATTTGTGGGTGCTATCACAGGAAATCGATGAGCATTATGACGTTCCTTTGATCGCGTGAAGAATGTAGACTCGATCGAGAAAATGGGATCAATCTAACCTTGTTCTTCTTTTAGAATCTCTCTCTAAGAGCTTGAGAGGATCAAATAGGAGTTATTATATTTCTAAATTCTTCTAAATGATGGAGCTCACAATTCAAGAGGTTAAAATTAGCTTTTATAACTATATTATACTTTCTAAAATTGCTCTTTGGTCACAAGAAAATTATCACCTTTCTTTTAGACATTTGTGAACGCTTATGACTTAATAAACTTGTCATAAATGTCTCAAATATTTTATCACTCAATTATAACACTTTAACTTGTTACGTGATAAAATAAGAATCATTAAATCCAACCATAAGCTCCTAAAATAATTCAACAAACCTTGAACATTTTATGTTCATTCGAAAAATTATATTTTATTGAATTCACTTTTATGATCAAAAAACTTGTGAATACCTTGAGAAATAAATTCAATCATCATTATTCAAAACTAGAATAAAATAATTAAATTAATTTAACTTGCTATTGATCATACTCAGATGACCACCAACCCGCACGTGAGGCCCACTTCATCCTAAATTCCTATTCATCCAAATATGTGAATCTTGTGGATAGAATCAGTGTGTAACCCTCTATGTACTTATATCAATAAAAATGAGTCCAACCCATATACCAAGAGCAGAGACTAGCACATGATCCTAAACCCAATTGGTGATGTATCCTTAAGTGCATCCACGGGACCCAGGTTCAAAACCAAGCGAAGGCATATTTCCGGTACTGCAGCAGCACTGTAGCAGGTACTGTAGAAATTACTGTAGCAAGAACTGTTCGGTACTGTAGCAGCCAGAACTATTCACCTTGGGCCACCAGTTTGGGATCAGAGTTCTTAAGGCCTTCGGGCCACCTAGGACTTCAGGCCAGTAGGGATTTCGGGCCACCTTTAAGGCCTTAGGGCCACCTCAAGGCCTTCAGGCCACATGCAGTTTCCCCATACAGACTCTTCAAAAAAGAAGTAGCCCTAGAGGAGGATTCAGAGCAAGCACACTCACCAGAGCAGAACCAATGGATTTAGAAGAATTATATGGTATGGCTATGCCATTGGGACCAGCATATGCTTGCATGGGAAGCTTATCCATATGACCATGCGAAGGTGGAGAGCTACTATCACAATGCAAATGCTGGGGAGGGGCAGTTACTTGTAGTTATAGTCTGGTTGAATTATCTAAGACCTCTGGGTCATGTAATGTCTCTTAAGTCTATAGTCCATGTAATAACTAAGCCTGTGGGTCTTTTAAGGGTTCCCCCTCATCCCTTGAAATGGGGGTTATCAAAAATCAATAAAAAAATGAAGCCCTTCAGGCCATTCGGGTCAAGAGCGGAGTCTAGTAACCAATAATGACCCATAAATAGATAAATAATGTCATAGTTATGACTACCTCATATGAACACACTTTGTGTAATAAAATCTCTTTATCACATGATATCTCATAAAGTAATATGGGCACTTGTTCCATCATCTTTTTGATGCTTTATATATTTTGTGACCTCACTAGATAGACTTACCGTCTTATACAATGACTATGAATTTAATGAAGGTATTTTTATCTTGGTCAACCTAGGCCCACGATACATATCTTCACACAAAAATGAAAAATTATATCTTGATCATTCAAACAATGTCATACCACCAATGGTGCACCCAACACAAACTATCTCACATGACATCGATGTCACAGTTTTTTCCTTGCATCAAAATACGTGATCAAATCATACACATTGATAACGATCTCAAGTCTGGAGATCAATACACATGCCCATAGAAAGGAACAACCAATGAAATTAGAAACATGTAGTGTTCTTATTATCGGTTCAATGCTCATGATTTCATCTACCCGAGATCACCAAGAATGAACTTCATGAGAAGAAGTCTTAATGCTTATAAGCTCCCAACTCATGATAGCCAGACATCATCCGTGTCCAATCAGGATTATGTATCTAGACCATATAACATATGTTTAAGATTACTTTCATAGTATTTTAAGGTTTTAATTATATATGAGAACTAATATAAACTTTTTATATGACATGTAATATAAATACATTATCATGTAAGCAATTGATGAAAAAGTATCAACACTATTATGATGAGAATAAAACCATGCATATATCAAACTATATACATGTCACAGTAATCAAAGTACATAAAGGAGTTGGGTCTAGGGAACCCACTCAAAATAACTAATTATCCACTGAAAGAGGCTAATATTCATTGTTTATATTATAATATTCTTGTGCTTTATTAATCAAAAACACCATTTTTAGTGCATTTTACACTTTAAACATTATTTCATATTATAATTATAATTCCTTCTTAAAATGCACTATTACATGGTATATTTTTGAACACCATATAAAATACCCAATGATATTGATTTTATTTTCATATTTTATTTTTAGGTATCCCATTCTATAAGGAACAATTCATGTTTTTGGAGCACTTTAATATTCACATTGAAGACCACCAAAGTTCGCATTGAACCAATAACATTCTGGGCAAAGTAAACTGGAAAACAACCCAAAAAGAGACTGTAGTGGCCACGATCCAAGACCAATAATTATGAAAATTGAACTTAAGATATAGGAAATAAAGGGAAAAATTTCATCCAATAATTACAAGAGCTAATTCTGAGTGTTAAAGGGAGTTTAATGCGGCCCAATTTGGAGATAAAATTCTAGGCCAAATTCTACGGCCCAGAAAAACAAACCACCATTTTAAATATATCTCACGAACCAAATATCCATTATTGATGACATTTTACAGAAACTCAGAGGATATTAGTATATTAATTTTTTTCTTCTATGGTCCACCAAAATTAGGTGATCCAGATGCTCTTTTCTACACCTCTATTTAGTGGATACTAGTTGGCTCAGATTGATTGTAAAGGGTGTAAAAGTCCACTCTCCCTTAACTTTCCACCCACCTAGGCCCACCACCATTAATTGAGGTGACTTAATTTTTTTTTGGATAGAACCAAGGCTTCAATAATTCCTATTGAAGGTAGTTTTTTTGAAGGAGTTGAGGATCTTTGGTGCATTGTTTAATTGTAATGTTATGCTATGATTTTGTTTCCTTGAGTTTTTCTTTCTCATTTAAGTTGTTCAATTCATCTTAATTTCTTAATAAAATTTCTTCTTATCCTATTATTCTGTTATTCTCCATATCACATTGATACCATTGCCTCATGGTGTGAAGTTATTCACACCAAACCTTGTGAAATTATTCACACAATGGTGGAGTGATCATTTTTTTTAATTCTTCAATTCCTCCCTCATGAGTCTACTTTCCACTTCCATTGAAACCATAGTATCAACAGAGGGATAACCCTATTATAGGTTGATCCGTGGGAATAGAAAAGGGATGGATTGGATGTTATTTATCACCCCATTAATGTCTAATCACTTCTTTTAATTTAAATTTTTATTTTATGATTTTAAAAATTCTTCAACCTTGTTGAATTTTAAGGCCACATACTTCAAGTGATAATATAAACCTTTAACTTGGAGTGCTCATGAATTTGATCCTCCAAGTGTATAGGTGATTAGTATTAGTGTGTGTAGGTATTAAACCAGTAAGTGATGATGTTGTTTGATCTCCTTAAATGAACCCTTCTCAAATATAATAAATTGAAATAATTGAAAAAGGAATACATCCAATCCACCCCAAGTGATAACCTAGGATCAACACATTATTTTAAATTGAATTCACTTAATTATTTTAGTGCTCACTTAAACCTATATAAAATAAATCCAAAGTTGGACACTTAATAGCCAAAAATAGTCCATATAATGTATGTGTCTATAGGTTTCTTGTTAGGTCTCTGAGGATTTGACAACCCAAGATAAAATAGAAGCGACCGCTTAAATCTAAACTCTTTGGTAAATTTGGGCGAGAAAAAATTTGGGCAACGTTGATGGGGACCCAAGTAAGTCATCTCAACACCCATTCTATTCTCCCTCATTTCTTCTATTCTCATCCAAATTATCTTATCTTTTCCCTTTCTCATTTTTTTTTCTTTTGGCGCATGTTTTCCTACACTTATGACCAATAAAACCGTCTTGTTAGGGTGGATAGTCTTGGGGTTTGGGAGTCAAGTACACCAAGGGAACTCTTTTCATTAGATCCTAATCTTCCTAATATTCCAGATTCAAAAATTAATCCCATTTCAATGGAAGGTCTTCAAAGAAACTAACTTATAAACCCGTGTGGGAGCCAAAATGGAAATCCAAATGAGGCAGTCCTAAACTTGGGGAATGAAGTAGATCAAACCAAAATGGAAATCCAAATGAGGCAGCCCCAAATTTGGTCTCGCCCAAATTTACCCAATATTTTAGGTTTAAGCGGTCACTTATAGTTTAGCTTGGGTTGCAGAATCCTTAGAGATCTAAGAAGAAACCTATAGACACATACATTCTATGGACTGTTTTGGATACTAAGTGGCCAACTTTGGATTGATTTTAGATATTTTTAAGTGAGAACTAAAATAATTAATTGAATTACATTTAAAATAATGTGTTGATCTTAGGTTATCACTTGGGGTGGATTGGATGAATTCCTTTTTCAATTATTTCAATTTCTTATAATTGAGATGGGTTCATTTAAAGAGATCAAACAACATCATCACTTACTAGTTTAACACCTACACACCCTAATAATAATCACCTATAAACTTTGAGGATCAAATTCATGATCACTCCAAGGTAAATGTTTGTATTATCACTTGAAGTATGTGGCCTTAAAATTCAACAAGGATGAAGAAGTTTTAAAATCATCAAACAAAAATCTCAATTAAAAGAAGTGATTAGACATTAATGGGGTGATAAATAACATCCAATCCAGACCCTTGATAATCCCCTAGATAAAAACATAATAGGGTTATCCCTACATTGATACTATGGTTTCAATGGAAGTGGAAAGTATACTCATGATGGAGGAATTGAAGAAGTAAAAAAACAATAAAAAGAAAACGATCACTCCATCATTGTGTGAATAATTTCACAAGGTTTGGTGTGAATAAATTCACAAAATGAGGAAAAGATATCAACATGATATGGATAAGAATAGAATAATAGGAGAATAAGACCTTTTATTAAGAAACTAAGATGAATTGAACAACTTACATGAGAAAGACAAACTCAAGGAAAAAAATCGCAGCATAACATCACAATTAAACAATGCACCAAATATCCTCAACTCCTTCCACAAAACTACCTTAAATAGTAATTTTTTAATCCATGGGTAGATCCAAAAATAGTGGAAGTCACATCAATTAATGGTGGTGGGCCTAGGTGGGTGGAAAGTTAAGGGAGAGTGGACTTTTCCACCCTTGATAATTGATCTGATCCAACTAGCATCCAATAAATAGAGGCGCAGAAATAAGCATCTAGATGACTGATTAGTCACTTAAAGTGGCTAATATTCATTGTTAAGATCTTAATATTAATGTTTTTAAAAGTTCATAAACATCAATTTTAGTCCAATTCCGAAATTGAACTTCATTTCCCATCATTGTGCAATTCATGCTTAAAATGTCAATTTGGGCCCACTCAATAATTTGCTTATGGAAATTACAATATTCATCATTTGAATTTGAAATTTTTCGATATGATTGATCACGTTGTTTGGAACATTTTATCTTTTAGGTCCGATGGATGAATCCCAAACGAAGATGGATAATTTTGCGCCTGAAGGCAGAAACATGCTGGAAAAAGCATAACGGGCCTAAGGCCCATCAAACAAATGTGGGGCCCAGAAACCAACCCCAATGAAGCTAAAATTTATACAGTAGAAAGATAAAAATATGAGGATCATTTTATTTAACTGTGGACGGAGCTAATTCTGATGTTTTCATGATGATAAATGGATCTGAAGTTGAGATTTAAATGGTGGACTTGTCATTAGTGCACAGATATTCGTCCCACCATTTCGGCCATAACTTTCAAACGGATGAGCCAAATGTCATAAAATGTTGAGAGAATCTAGAAGACACATGGACGGAGATATTTTATATTTATGACACCTTCGGATTCGGCCATATGAAGTGTCAAACGCACACGTCAAAATGGAGGACGAATCTGGACAGTTTTCCGGGTCAACTTCGAAACGTCAATTTCCTTTTGATTCTTCACCCTCCTTTTGACTCTCTTAATTGTTGGGGGGTGAATCTATTTTTGGGGGTGGCAATAAGGCTCCTAATATGCCTATATAAGGAGTTGGTGGTGAAGGGAATAATCATCTAACATTTTTCCTTGAATCTAACAGTTTTCTTTGAATCCATGTTTTAATTTCATCCATTGTATTTCTTTCAATTGTAATTTTCTGCTTTCAATTTGTAATCACATCGTCACGTTTTCCCATGTAAGTTTTTCTTTCACATTTATTATTTTAATAAAATTTCTTCTTCTTCTTCACTTTTTATTTTCCTTTTCTTCACACGTTGATACAGTTGAATCATGGTGTGAAATTATTCACACCAACACTTGTGATTTCAATCACACAACGGTGGAGTGTTTGTTCTTTTAATAATTTTCTTCTTCTTCAATTCCACCCCCATAAGTCTACATCTCGCTCCCATTGGTAGAATATCATCAATGGAGGGCTAACCTATTAAGGGTTGATCCAAGGGAGTAGCAAGGTCATGGATTGAATGTTATTTCATGTGCTTAATATTTAAATCTATTCGTTATTTTAGGATTTCCATTTGATGAGTTACATTCTTTCTCATCTTTGCCAACTTTAACGATGACACATTTTGAGTGCTAGTACAATCTATTTCCTTTGAGTGCTCATTAAAGTGATCCTCAAAGTGAATTAGTGATTGGACTTGGAATTGTGTAGGGATTAAATTGGTGAATGATTTGGATGAATTATCTCATTGTTTGGATATGTCTTGAATTAATGACATGAAATTTTCTATGAAAAGAAATTCATCCAATCCACCCCAAGAAAAACCCTAAGATCAACCCACCATCAATAATTGTTTAGTTCACATAATTTTTTATTATATCTTATTTAAATTATATCTTTAGTCCTCCAATTAAAATCTATCTCAAAGTTGGCCACTTCATAGCCAATCCATAAATAAATCATAGCATCTCAAGGTTACTTCTTCGGTCCCTATGGATTCGATCCCTACTTGTACTTCAACGACCGTTTTTACCAGTAGGGTAAATTTGGGCGCAACCAATGACCTAATTTTGGTAGGCCATAGAATACAAAAATTAATATAAAGATGTACCCTAAGTTTCTGTAACATTTCAACCAGAATGGATATTTGGTTCATGAGATATGTGTAAAATGGTGGGTTGTTTTTCTAAGTTGAAGAATCTGGCCCAATTTTTTTTCTCCAAATTGGGCCACATGAAACTCCCTTTAACACTCAGAATTATCTCTTTTCACTGTTGTATGAAATGTTTCCCTTGATTTCCTCTATTTTCAATTCAATTTTTAGAATTATTGGGTTTGGATTGTGGCTACTACGGTCTCTTTATTGGGCTATTTTCCAGTTTAATTTGCTCAGAATGTTGTTGGTTCAAGGCCAACTTTGGTGGTCTTCAATTTGAATCTTCAAGTGATCTAAAAACATGAATTCTTCCTTATATAGTGGGGGACCTAAAAATAAAATATTAAAATAAAATCAATATCATTGTGGATTTTATATGGTGTTCAAAAATATACCATGTAATGGTGCATTTTAAGAAGGAATTACAATTATAATATGAAATAATGTTCAAAGTGTAAAATGCACTAAAAATGGTGTTTTTGATTAATAAATCACATGAATATTATAATATAAACAATAAATATTATCCTCTTTCAGTGGATAATCACACCCCAACTTGAGTTTTCCTATTCCCGATCAAAATGTATCTCAAAAATATGAAATTCGAATTACCTTTTAAAAAAAAAATTAATACACAATGCTTATCGAAAGACCTCATACCAAAAAATTATGAAACCTATAAAAATCATTTAAAAAAGATAGTTCTATAAGAATATCCCATGCCCAATCTCGTTCCTTTGTTCAAATTTATCACCACATTTCATCCAATTTCAATAAAGTATGATGATGTGTTGTGTGTCACAAAAGACACGGGGG
Organism: Viscum album; assembly: GCA_963277665.1. Taxonomy (NCBI): domain Eukaryota; kingdom Viridiplantae; phylum Streptophyta; class Magnoliopsida; order Santalales; family Viscaceae; genus Viscum; species Viscum album. Next base: position 640,316,962 of record OY728131.1, on the reverse strand, counting down.
TTTATTTTTATTCAAGGGGAAAATGATGGAAGCGCTAGGTGGAATCACATTTCAATATTAAGATGAGTATTATTTTTTTTGTATATATATATATATATTATTGTTTTTTTAATTTTTTCATGGTAATTGAAATTGCACTCAATAGAGTCAACCCATGTACCGAGACTTTGCCAATGACTCCTAGGCTCAAAGACCTTAGGGCACCAAGTGAAGCCCACATACTCAGGCATCAACTCGAGTTAACTCAGTTAAAAACAAAGTCAAATTACCACAAATAGAGATAAAATTATTGACTCTAGGCCATAAAAATATGGTGTCCCAATCCCCAAGTGCTGAAAGCCACGCATTAGGTTATTTCATTGCTCTATGCGCAAATTTATTATTATTTTTTGATTTTTTTAATACTCATATTAAAACTAAAATGATCACCAAACCTATGATATTTATTTGGGGGACCCCATGAACTCAAAAAAATACCCCACTATCCAAAGGACGTGCATTGTTATTTTTTTGTATGAAAATATAAATGATGAAATATCAAATTAGACAACCAAAAATTCCAAAATATATTCACATGAACTTAAACTTGCATTAAAATAATAATCAAGGCACGGAAAAATCTTTTTATATTCAATTTCAAAGTATGCAATGTGTATTATCATGTTCAAGGTTAAAATAATTTTTCCTTCCATGCATTTTTTATTTTACAAAACATTTAGTAAATTTAATTTTTTTTTCAAAAGATTTTTTTTATTTCATCTCCCCCGCAATATAAAATAACACTATCCCCAGTGTTTGAAGAAAAGAAAATTTAGAATGGATTAGAGGCAAAGAAGGGAAGTTCAAAACAGAAATTGAAAATGAGGATCATGTAATGAGTTCACCTGGTGGTTGAAGTTGAATTTCATGTTTCACCCATTTAATCCCTTGATATCCATGTCACTCACAGAGTTCCCTAGTAGAAAAGGAAAAAAAACAAAACATATATATATATATATATTTATATAATAAAAAAAGTAAAAAAATATGTATATATACAAAAGTTATAGAATAAGGAAGCACTATAACTCGTAGGTCAGTGGTAGGAGCACTCCCCTGTCTCCCTTAGGTCCCGGGTTCGAGTCCCCATGGGTTCTCCAGTTGTGATGGGGTTTGCCTCATGACCGACAATGTGTCTTTATATATATATATATTTTGGTATTTTTATTTTAACCTACAAACCCATAAAAATAAACTGATGATACATTGTCTTCTTTTTAAATTTCTGGGTAAGGTATTACTCAAAGATCACACCAAGTGGAACTGATGAATATGACGCTCCCCTTTCATACCCATCCATACTCATAATATAAGAACATGTCAAAATTCTATGGTACTATCATATGCAGTGCTAAGTATTTTTTTAAAATATAAAATTGATTTATTAATCCTATTTTAAAATAAAGTTGATTCACAAAGATGAAAACCATGGGTTGCCTCCTATGCAACGTTTTGTTTAATGTATCTAGCTCGACTTAGACCCTTAACTGTTTAAGTATTTTCCTCATCTAAGGTTGGTTCACACAAGTTTTTATCAACTTCATTTTTTTGGAATGGTTCGATGAATGGTTTGACTCTATGACCATTAGCCATAAAGGTTTGACCATTGGTGGGATCTTGAATTTCTACAGCCCCATGGGGGTACACCTTATGCACTATGTATGGACCTGACCATCTAGACCTCAACTTTCCTGGGTGTGAATGAAGTTTAGAACTATACAAAAGAATAGGTTTACCCAATACAATGTGTTTGGTTTTAAGATTTCGAGATTGGTAGTCTTGTACTTATCTTTATTGATCCTTGAATTTTCATAAGCCTCTATCCTAAGTTCCTCAAGTTCATTGAGATCTAATTTCCTTTTTGTTTCAGCCAATGAGCGGTCATAATTCATTTTCTTAATTGCCCAAAAGGCCTTATGTTTAATATCCACTAGAAAATGTAATTCTTTACCATAAACCAACCTATATGGGGACATTCCTAAAATGGTTTTATATGTGGTTTGATAGGCCCAAAGAGCATCTAATAGTTTTCTCGACCAATCTTTCCTAGATGGATTAACTGTTTTCTCAAGATTTTTTTTGATTTATTGGTTGGATAAATTAGGTTGAACATTGGTCTATGGGTGGTAATAAGTGGACACTTTGTGAGAAATTCCATACTTTTCCATGAGTGTTGAGAATGGACGATTGCAAAAATGAGTTCCACGATCACTAATGATAGCCCTAGGAATTCCAAATCTAGAGAGGATATTTTCCTTGAAAAATATAATCATAGTTTGATGATCATTGGATTTTGTAAGAATGGCCTCAACCCATTTGGAGACATAATCAACAGCTAAAAGCATATACAAATATTCTCTAGAGTTTGGGAAGGGACCCATGAAATCGATTCCCCAGGAATCAAAGATTTCAATCACCAAGATGGGACTGAGTGGAATTTGATTCCTTTTTGTAATGGACCCTACTTGTTGACACCTAGGACGGCTTTGAAAAAATATGTAGGAGTCCCTTGAGTGGGTGGGCCAGAAGAGACCACACTGAATAACCTTAGAATAATTTTTCTTAGAGGAAAAGTGACCTCCACATGACTCACTATGACAGAATGTAAGGATGGACTCTTGTTTAGATTATGGGACAAACCTCCTGATGAATTGGTCAGGGCAGAACTTGTAGAGGTATGGATAATAAAACACATAGTTCCTAACATCATAAAGGAATTTCCTTTGAGCTTGAGTCCCTAAGAATTTTGGAGTGACTCCTGTAATTAAGAAGTTGGCTATGTCAGCATACCATGGGCAATCACTCACGGAATAAAGGTGCTCATCGGGAAATGAATTAGACACAGAAAGGTGATTTGAGTTGTTTTTGAATTCCATCATAGAGAGGTGATAGGCTACAACATTTTCAACACCTTTTTTATCATTGATTGTGAGGTCAAATTCTTGTAAGAGAAGGACCCACCTAATCAGTCTAGCCTTAACATCTTGTTTTTGGAAGAGGTATTTTAGTGCAGATTGGTCAGTGAAAACAATGATGGGGGATCCTAAGAGGTAGGACCTAAAATCTTCTAAGGAAAACACAATATCAAGTAACTCTTTATAAGTGGTGGTGTAGTTGATTTGTGCATCATTTAAAGATTTTCTTGCATAAGCAATGACACATGGAGTTTTCTCACACCATTGTCTTAAGACTGCTCCTAGAGCGAAGTCACTAGCATCACACATGAGCTCAAAAGGAAGTTTCCAATTTGGATATTGCATGATAGATGGAGAGATTCATCCAACTAGGGTGATTATTGGATGGAGATGGTTATCCCTCCATTGATATTATGGTTTCAATGGAAGCGGAAAGTAGACTCATGAGGGAGGAATTAAAGAAGTAAAAAAAAAAGAAAACGATCACTCCACCATTGTGTGAATAATTTCACAAGGTTTGGTGTGAATAAATTTACAACATGAGTTAATGGTATCAATGGGATATGGAGTATAATAGAATAATATGAGAAGAGGAACTTTTATTAAGAAACTAAGATGAATTGAACAACTTACATGAGAAAGACAAACTCAAGGCAACCACCTACTAAAGTCAATTCCCTAAACTTCCAAAAGACTCAATACCAAAACATATTCAACCCAAGGTATAATGACCACCCAGGCTTCCACTAGAAAGACAACCAACAACCTAGTCATCCACAAGGACAAAATCCCTATCCTATACAAAATTTCCAAAACCATAACCAATTCCAACCACAACCAGTACAATACCAACATCCTCCTGTCCAATACCAACAACCCATCCAACAACCAAAGTATCCTCCTGGGATAAACCAACTAGCACAAGTCCCTACCCAATTTGTCCCCCTTACAATCCTTGAGCAGTTTTATAAAAAAATGGACATAATAAACTCAGAATTCTCTTCCCTTAAACAATAAATTCAAACCATAAAAACTGTAAAGGCACCCATACCTACTCAGGTGGTACCATCCTCAACTTTAAGGGGAGATTCAAGTTGCACTCAACAAAATCATGAACAACTAAAGGTTGTGATGGTTTTAAGAAGTGTGAAATCAATTGAGAAACCTGAAAAAATAAGTCAGAAACCATATGAAGCTTCATACTCTAATGAAAATTCAAATGAACCACATGATTAAACTGAGGAAATTGATAAAAATGTGAGATAAATAACCCTTCAACAAAAAAACCACAATATACAACATTTCCTCAATGCATGAGGGTAAAACCAAGCCTGAATTGAATGAAACATTGAGGAAAATATTCTCACAAGTCAAGATGAACATTACACTCCTTGATTCTATTCAAACCATTACTGCATACTAAAAATACCTAAAGTAACTATGCACATTTAAAAGGAAATTCTCACATAAGAACCAAGTCCTTATAGCAGAAAATGTTAGCACAAAAATCTAAGGAACCCTTCCACCAAAGATGAAAGACCCAAGATTCCATTTCATCGATGTTGAACAAGGGAGAAAAAAGTTGTCAAAGCCTTGTATGATCTAGGTGCTAGTGTCAATCTCATTACCTATGCTGTATACTTCTAGTTAGGCTTGGAAGAGCCCCAACCCACATCTGTCACACTTCAACTTGCTGATCATAACACTAGGGTTCTAAAGGGGATTTTAAAGGATGTTCTGGTAAAATTAGAAAACTTCATCTACCCTGATGACTTCATTTTCCTTGACAATAATCCAAACTTAGGAAAAAAGGAACAAACCCCAATCATCCTTGGTCATCCCTTCCTTGAAACAATCAACTCTGTTATCCGAGTCTGAAATGGGAACATGACCATCACCTTTGAAAACATGAGTCTAGACTTGAACATCTATAATGCAAGCTCACAAATAGGGGATGATGAGGATATTCATGAAGTAAAAATGATAGGAAGCATTGATAATGAATCCATAGAACATCAAGGAATATTTGAGGAATGTTTAAGTTAGGACAAGATTAATTTCCTTTATTCACATGAAGCAAGCTTATCTCCTTGGATAGAATCACTTTCATATTGCTCCTCTGATGAAATCTTAAGACCAACAATTAGTGAAATATTTTAGGAAACCACATTCATGGAGACCACTATAACTACCTCCCCTAACACTGGTCAAACCAATCTAGTATCTAAAATTTCTACATGTGGGGAATCAATCCTATCTGAAACTCTAAAAAAAGAAATTGATTTTGAGCCAATGTCCCAATATTCTGCTGAAATTTTGAACCAAACTGATCTTGAATTGAAAGAACTTCCTTCTACACTTAATTATTTCTTACTAGGAGAAAATGGAACACATCCTATTGTCATTTCTTCTTCTCTTCAAGCCGATCATGAGAGGATTCTTCTATATGTCATTAGGAAACACAAGAAAGCCATTGGATGGACCTTGTCTGATATTCCTGGGATTATCCCACTTATCAGGACTCATAGGATTGTTCTCGAATCTAATTCAAATCCAAGTCGTCAACCTTAGCGGCGACTCAATCCTAATCTCATGGAAGTAGTGAGAAAAGAACTTCTGAAATTGTTAAAAGCTAGTATCATCTATCCCATTGCTGAGAGTGAGTGGGTAAGCCTAATTCAAATTTTCCTAAAGAAGGACATAATCATAGTGATAACCAATAAGGTTGGATAGATTTTTCCAACTAGGGTGAGTAGTGGATGGAGATTCTACATCGACAATAGGAAGCTAAACTCCTTTACCAAGAAGGACAGTTTCCCCTTACCATTCATTGAACAAGTCCTTGAGAGAGTCGCATGTCACACCTTCTACTGTTTCTTAGATGGGTACTCAGGGTACAATAAAATTGAGGTATCCCTAGAGGATCATGGGAAAACTACATTCACCTATCCATTTGGTACCTTTTCTTTCAAATGCATGCCCTTTGGGTTATGTAATGCCCCTGGAACCTTCCTAAGGTGCATGATGGGAATCTTCTCAGACATGGTAGGGGATTTTCTAGAGGACTTCATGGATGAGTTTTTTGTGTTTGGGGACACATTTGAGGGATGTATAAGGAATGTGGAGAGAGTCCTGTCAGGATTTGAAGAAAAGAATTTGGTCCTAGACTAGAAAAAAATTCCATTTCATGGTTAATGAGGGAAAAGTCCTTGGCCATCTAGTATCAGGTAGGGGAATTGAAGTTGATAAATCCAAGGTTGAAAACATTCATAACCTTCCATCACACAAAACTGTCAAGTAAGTGAGGTATTTATTAGGATATGTTGGTTTCTATAGAAGTTTAATTAGGAATTTCAGCTCTATTTCTTGACCACTTTGTGTTCTATTGGTGAATGATGCTCCATTTTTATGTATAGGAAGCTGCGAGGAATCATTATCTACATTCTATTAAGCTCTTATCTCTCCCCCTATCATGAAATCTCCAAATTGGAAACTTCATTTTGAGCTCATGTGTGATGATAGTGACTTCGCTGTAGGAGCAGTCTTAAGACAACGGTGTGAGAAAACCCCATGTGTCATTGATTATGCAAGCAAATATTTAAATGATGCACAAATAAACTACACCACTACTAAGAAGGAGTTACTTGATATTGTGTTTTTATTATAAAAGTTTAGGTCCTACCTCATAGGATCCCCCATCACTGTGTTCATTGATTATTCTGCACTAAAATACCTCTTTGAAAAACAAGTTGCTAAGGATAGACAGATTAGGTGGGTCCTTCTCTTACAATAATTTGACCTCACAATCAAGGATAAAAAGGGTGTTGAAAATGTTATATCTGATCACCTCTATAGGATGGAATTAAAAGACAACTAAAATCACCTTTCTATGTCTGATTCATTTCCCAATGATCACCTCTATTTAGTGAGTGATTGCCCATGGTATGCTGACATAGCCAACTTCTTAGTTACAGGAGTAATTACAAAATTCTTAGGGACTCAAGCTCAAAGGAAATTACTTTTTGATGTTAGGAACTATGTGTTTGATGATCCATACCTCTATAAGTTCTGCCCTAACCAAGTCATTAGGAGGTGTGTCCCAGAATCTGAACAAGAGTCCATCCTTAAATTTTGTCATAGTGAGGCATGTGGAAGTCACTTTTCCTCTAAGAAAACTTATGCTAAGGTTATTCAGTGTGGTCTCTTTTGGACCACCCTATCAAGGGACTCCTACATATTTTTCAAATATTTCCTAGGTGTAAATAAGTAGGTTCCATCACAAAAATAAATCAAATTCCACTCAATCCCATCTTAGTGATTGAAATCTTTGATTGCTGGGGAATCGATTTCATGGGTCCCTTCCCAAACTCTAGAGGATATCTATATATCATTTTATTTGTTGATTATGCCTCCAAATGGGTTGATTCCATTCCTAAAAAATCCAATGATCATCAAACTGTGATTGTATTTCTCAAGGAAAATATCCTCTCTAGATTTGTAATTCCTAGGGCTATCACTAGTGATTGTGGAACTAATTTTTGAAATCATCCATTCTCAGCACTCATGGAAAAGTATGGAATTTCTCACAGAGTTTCCACTGCTTACCACCCACTGAACAATAGTCAATATGAGTTATCCAATCGAGAAATCAAATAAATTCTTGAGAAAACTGTTAATCCATCTAGGAAATATTTTTCAAGAAAACTCTTAGATTCTCTTGGGCATATTGAACCGCATATAAAACCATTTTAGGAATGTCCCCATATAGTGTGGTTTATGGTAAATCATTCTATTTTCCAGTGGAGATTGAACATAAGGCCTTTTAGGAAATTAAGAAAAATGAATTATGACCTCTAATTGGCCAAAACAAAAAAGAAATTAGATCTCAATGAACTTGAGGAACTTAGGAAAGAGGATTATGAAAATTCAAGGATCAATAAAGCTAAAGTACAAGCCTACAAATCTCAAAATCTCTAAACCAAAAACATTGTACTGGGTAAACCTATTATTTTTTAAAGTAATAAACTTCATTTACACCAAAAAAAGTTGAGGTATAGATGGTCAGGTCCATACATAGTACATAAGGTGTACCCCCATGGGGCTGTAGAAATTCATGATCCCACCAATGGTCAAACCTTTAAGGTTAATGGTCATAGAGTCAAACCATTCATTGAAACATTCCAAAAAAAATGAATTTGATGAAAAATTGTGTGAACCAACCATAGATAAGAAAAATACTTAAACAATTAAGGGTCTAAGTCGAGCTAGTGACATTAAACAAAAGCATTACACAGGAGGCAACCCATGGTTTTCATCTTTGTGAATCATCTTTATTTTAAAATAGGATTAATAAATCAATTTTATATTTAAAAAAACACTTAAATCTTCATATGATAGTACCATAGACTATTGACATGTTATTACATTATGAGTATGGATGGGTATGAAAGGGGAGCACCATATTCATTTATGTCACGTGGTGTGATCCTTGAGTAATACCTTACACAGAAATTTAAAAAGAAGATAATGTATCATCAGTTTATTTTTATGGGTTTGTAGGTTAAAATAAATATACCAAATATATATATATATATAAATAATATATATATATATATATATATATATATAAGGAAATGTCATCGGTCATGGGGAAAACCCCGTCACAACCGGTGAAGCCACAAGGACTCGAACCCGAGATCGAAGGGAGATAGGGGAGTGTGCCTACCACTGACCTACGGGTTATAGTGCTTACTTATTCTATAATTTTAGTATATATACTTATTTTTTTACTTTTTTTATTATATAAATATAAATAAATATATATATATATATTGTTTTGTTTTTTTTGTTTTTCCTTTTCCACTAGGGAACTCTGTGAGTGACATGGATATCAAGGGATTAAATGGGTGAAACACGACCTTCAACTTCAACCACCAGGTGAACTCATTCCATGATCCTCATTTTCAATTTCCTTTTTGAACTTCCCTTCTCTGCCTCTACCCCATTCTAAATTTTCTTTTCTTCAAACACTGGGGACAATGTTATTTTATGTTGGGGGGGAGATGAAATAAAAAAATTCTTAAAAAAAAAATTAAATTTACTAAATGTTTTAGAATATAAAAAATGCATGGAAGGAAAAATTCCTTTAACCTTGAAAATGATAATACACATTGTATACTGTGAAATTGAATATCAAAAGATTTTTGCATGCCTTGATTATGATTTTAGTGCAATTTTTAGTTCATGTGCATAGATTTTTGAAAGTATGGTTGTCTAATGTGATATTTCATCGTTTATATTTTCATCCAAAAAAATCACAACACATGTCCTTTGGATAGTGGGGTATTATTTTGAGTTCATGGGGTACCCCAAATAAATATCATAGGTTTTGTGATCATTTTAGTTTTAATATGAGTATTAAAAAAAATAAAAAAACAATAAATTTGCACGTAGAGCAATGAAATAACCTAATGCGTGGATTTTGACACTTGGGGGTCATGAATCCATAGTTGTCTGGACTAGAGTTAGTAATTTTATCTCTATTTTTGGTAATTTGACTTTGTTTTTAACTAAGTTAACTCGAGATGATGCTCGAGTATGTGGGATTCACTTGGTTCCCTAAGGTCTTTGAGCCTGGGAGTCATCAGCAAAGTCTCGCTACATGGGTCGACTCTATTGAGTGCAATTTAATTTACCATGGAAACATTGCAAAAAAAAAACAATAAAAAATATAAAAAAAAAATTTAATACTCATCTTAATATTTAAATCTGATTCCATATATCACTTCATTCATTTTCCCATTGAATAAAAATAAACCCCATGTCTTTTGTGACACACAACACATCATTACACTTTATTGAAATTGGATGAAATGTGGCGAAGAATTTGAAAAAAGGAATGGTCTTGGGATTGTGATATGATTATGTACCAATATTGTTTTAAATGATTTTTATAGGTTTCATAATTTTTTGGTATGAGGTCTTTCGCTAAGCATTGTGTATTAAAATGTTTTTGAAAAATGGAATTTGAATTTCATATTTTTGGGATACATTTTTCTCGGGACTAGAAAAACTCAATTTTGGGGTGTGATTAGCCACTAAAATAGGCTAATATTCATTGTTTATATTATAAAATTCATGTTCTTTATTAATCAAAAAAACAATTTTTAGTGCATTTTACACTATGAACATTATTTCATATTATAATTGTAATTCCTTCTTAAAATGCACTATTACATGGTATATTTTTGAACACCATATAAAATACCCAATGATATTGATTTTATTTTCATATTTTATTTTTAGGTATCCCATTATATAAGAAAAAATTCATGTTTTTGGAGCACTTGAAGATTCATATTGAAGACCACCAAAGTTGTCCTTAAACCAACAACATTCTTGGAAAAGTAAACTGGAAAAAAACCCAATAAAGAGACTGTAGGGGCCACATTAGAAGCCCAATAATTCTGAAAATTGAAATGAAGATAGAGGAAATCAAGTGGAAAATTTCATCCAACTGTTAAAAGAGCTAATTCATAGTGTTAAATAGAGTTTCATGCAGTCCAATTTGGAGAAAAAATTTTGGGCCAGATTCTGCGGGCCAGAAAAACAACCCATCATTTTACACATATCTCACGAACCAAATATCCATTCTGGATAAAATTTTAACTACACTCAGGGGATATATTTATCTTAATTTTTTTCTTATATGGACCACCGAAATTAGGTCATATAGATACTCCTTTCAGCGCCTCTATTTAGTGAATGATAGTTGATTCTAATTGATTATCAAGGGTGGAAAAGTCCACTCTCCCTTAACTTTCCACCCACACAGGACCACCACCATTAATTGACGTGACTTACAATATTTTTTGTATCTACCCAAGAATTAAAAATTCCTATTTAAGGTAGTGTTGTTGAAGGATTTTAGGATATTTGGTGCATTGTTTAATTTTAATGTTATGCTGCGATTTTGTTGCCTTGAGTTTGTCTTTCTCATGTAAGTTGTTCAATTCATCTTAGTTTCTTAATAAAAGTTCTTCTTATCCTATTATTATATTATTCTTCATATCATGTTGATACCTTTTCCTTGTGGTGTGGATTTATTCACACCAAACCTTGTGAAATTATTCACACAACGGTGGAGTGATCGTTTTCTTTTTATTTTTTTTACTTCTTTAATTCCTCCCTCATGAGTCTACTTTCCGATTCCATTCAAACCATAGTATCAATGGAGGGATAAAAATATTATGGGTTAATCCAATGGAGTATAAAGGGGATGGATTGGATGTTATTAATCACCCCATTAATGTCTAATCACTTCTTTTAATTGATATTTTTATTTGATGATTTTAAAACTTCTTCATCCTTGTTGAATTTTAAGGCCACATACTTCAAGTGCTAATACAAACATTTACCTTGGAGTGCTCATGAATTTGATAATACAAGTTTATAGGTGATTAGTATTAGGTTGTGTAGGATTTAAACCAGTAAGTAATGATGTTTTTTGATCTCCTTAGATGAACCCATCTCAAATATTAAAAATTGAAATAATTGAAAAAGGAATGCATCCAATCCACCCCAAGTGATAACCTAGGATCAACTCATATTTTTAAATTGAATTCACTTAATTATTTTAGTTATCACTTAAACCTATCTAAAATTAATCCAAAATTTTCCACTTAATATCCAAAAATAGTCCATAGAATGTACGTGTCTATAAGTTTCTTCTTAGGTATATGAGGATTCGACAACCCAAGCTAAACTACAAGAGACTGCTTAAACCTAAAATATTGGGTAAATTTGGGAGAGACCAACAACCTCATCCCCTGTCACACTAAGATAACCCATCCATTCAAATACTCCCCATTCCATCCATAGTATACACCGCAACCCCTACCGCACTAAGATATCAACCATTATGGGTTTGCACGATTCACATCAATGCTCTAATGCCTTGGAGCATATTTATAAGGTATTCAATATTTTCAGAAAAAACTCACATGACAACTAATAACATAGAACCAAAGATTCCAAGACTTCATAACAAAGAGGGATCACTTATAACCAAGCAATTATATTGTCAAAACAACCATTTCATTACCATCTTGAATTAACCGATTCATTATGCATAATTCTCTTTCATAAAACAACTTAAAATCTGTAACTAACAATAACTTAGAGAAACCACAAAATTATTTTATATTTAATAATATCTAAGAAAAATAGTAAATAAATTTCATGACTCTTCCATTAGCTATCAGAGCATTACCAGCTTGAAGTTTTTTAATCAATTTCTAGGTGCACAAATCATGATAACAACAACCAAGAAAAGGGTAACACACTACCTAACAAATTAAGAGGCAAAATCAGGGCATAACCATATGCGATCACAAATAACCAACACTTAATTATTAGTTTCAGTTATTATCTTCATTAGGTTGGTCCATAAAATCCACCTAACATAAGTATAAACATGCTAATTCTAAATTTACACAAAAAGAAGAAAATTGTTGAATCCCCTACCTTGATTGATGCTTTATGAATCATTGTAAAAAACAACTGGGAGGGATGACACTTATAGAATCAAATCAATACAAAGGAAACTAGAATCAACCTAGAATCACCAATATTGAACCTCTAAATCCAAGGTTTAAATACAAGGAATTAGGGATGGTGTAACATCCCAAACTTTTATAAATAAAATTTTAATTTGAATAAATACATGTCTTGTCAAGTAATATAGTTATAGAAAACACATGCACTACTTTGGTTATTTTGGACCATTATAAGTTATATTCTTTTAGATTTAAAAGATCATTAAACATCATAACTATCAATAATATAACCATTGTATAATGACCATTGAGATTAGTATATTAAGGGTTATGATTAAGTCCAATTGAAACAGATGGAAGAAGCGATGACCTCAACCAGTAAGATCATACTTTATGAAGCTCATTTATCAGAGCTTCCAAAGGAGATTAAATCATTGGGATTTTCAATTGATCAATCCCAAGTTTAGATTCAACAATTAAATCATGAGAAGAACTATTTATAAGAGAAGTTCAATCTTATCAAGATCATGAGCCAAACCATGTTCACCGAACAACTTCAAGAAAGTGTCACAATCGCACACCTTACCCTTAGGACATACACTGGTGTAATAAGATGTTATTTATCTAGACCTTAACAATATGAATTTGTATATTTGTATATTTAATAAAATAATTATTGTATTTATTATTTTTTATTATTACTTTATAATGATTAAATAATGAGTTTGATAAAAATTAGATTTTGATATGATGAAACACAAATTTATAATTATGAAATATATAGTTTCAATCAAGACATCATTTTTGATGAATTCAAGAATTTTTGAAATAAATTTTATTTTAATAAAATATTCTTATTAAATAATATTTATTTAAATATAAAATATAATATAATTTTATGAAGTCAAATATAATTTTTATAAGGGTCATAAAACTGTCATCATCGTAAAATCCCATATTTTTTAATAAATGAGGATTTTAATTTAAAAGTTTAAATTATCATATTCAGATAATTATCTTGATAAAATAAATTTTATTTTTTAAATCAGAATGTCAAAATTTTCTAACGGCGAATTTTTCATAATTTTCTATGATAGTTGGATTTTTGAGTAAAATTTAAACAGTGTATAAATATACAGTATGTATTATGACACCATAAAAGCCCAAAATTGATGCAATAAATACTATAAAGAGTATCCATAATCCGAATTATGTTTTCCCTTTAAAATAATGTGTTTTTTAAGTTATTTTATTAATTTTATAACCCCTTAACGAATCCTCCAAAACCTATATTATATTTTAAGGTTTTAAATTCAATTCTTCATAAATATGACCCACTTCCACATCACCAAGGGTATTATTTTTAGGATTTTGGGTTTTTATCTTATAAAATATTGAAATCACTCTTTTTAGTAGAAACCATGGGAAAAACCATGAGGAGACTTGTGGTTTTGATTATTTTATCATATAGAGCCCAAAATGTAATTTTAGAAATTAATAAAGAATTTACCTCTCTTAAGCTATAAAACTCACCCAAGATTCTAATCCTATTCTCTAATAACCCTTGAAGCTCAAAGTTACTCTACCCTTTTCTCTCTATATCCCTCCCAAGATGTCCCTAAGCTCTCCAGAAGCTCCTCTCAAGCTTTTAGAAGCACCCTCTCAAGGTAAGGGATCCTCTCTTCCTTCTCTTTATTTAAATACCTTCTTTATATCATGCCTTTTAATTTCAAATTATTCATGTTGGATTATGTTTTTACATATCCCATTTACCATCCTTATGATTCCCAAGTAATGAGAGACCCATTTCACTCTCATTCACCCCTTGCATAAACCTTTATGTACACTCGTTATGCTGCCAAAATTATCCTTCAATTTTCCATGATAAACATTTGTGTAGTGGATATCCATCCCCATTTTTACTCTTGGGTATTCAAATAGTTGTACCTATCCTTCATTGGTTTGGGATTTTCATGTTATGTAACCCAAAATCCTTAATCATGGGGTTAAAAGTGATGAAAGGCATTTTTTATGTTGTGTGATTTATGCGACACACTTATGCATGTACATGATATGAAAGTGATGAGTGAAACAGTAATTATATAGTCCTTAAATGTATTGAGTAATGTTTTTTTCTCATGATATACCATGTATGGTTCATATGAGGCTATCATAAGCACACTATGTTATGATGTCTCGATAGTTATCCCTGACTTATGTTTATGATGTCATGTTTTATGTTGCCACATTCCCATGTTTCCCTTATGTTATGATCTTATATAATGCTTATATGTTCAAGTTTTTTATTATCACCCCCTTATGTTACCTTGATATTCATATTGAATCACATGTATTACATTCATCATGTTATGCTTTGATTATTTCCTTAGTGGTCTTTATAGCTCACCCATTTCTTATAATCATCCCTAGGTTATCCCATGTAGTTTTAGAAGAATAAATAGAATCTAAGGGAATGTTATGAAGTTTAAGTTTATATAATTGTATTTATGTTTCAAGTTATTATGTTATGTATCTAATTTCCCAAATACATTAGAAATCACTAACTTCTGGGTATGTATTATGAGTATCTTTATGTAATAAATCATGAATTAAGGAATATATGTCATTTATGAGTTATCCCTTCAATGTTCATAGTCTCTCTTTTATGTGTTTGGTATATTTAAAATTTTCATCCCTATTTTTCCCTTTATTTTAGTCAATGATTGAGATTAGGAGGAACTGAGTCAAAAACCAATGTGATGAACTATATAATGACTTTCCAAATGAGATACCCAACCCGATGGGGGTAGGAATCAAGAACTTCATGATAACACTTTCTCAGTTAACTCAAGTTTTGAATAGAAACATGAATCAGGGGGAAAATACACACCCCCTTAAGAAATAACAAGTTTCAATTAAGGCCTTTATGCGACAAAGACCTCTGAATTTCAGTGTATTTTCTAAACCCCTAATTATGGAATAATGGATCAACTCTATTTAAAAGATATTATCCATATTTCAATGATTTGAGTAAGAGAAGGTCATGTTGGTTGTTTATCATATGGAGGGAGAAACTGATCAGTGGGGGACATTGATAAAAAATACGAAACCCTAGGAAGAGATCAAAGTGATGGAGTGGAAATAATTCCAGAAAATGTTTTTTGATAAATATTTTCCTCACACTATGAAAAAAATGGGGATAAATTTCCTTAGACTCAAGCAAAAGGATGATGAATCCATTAGGGCGTATGATGAAAACTTCATAAGATTTTCACGATACACCTCTGTCTTTTTCATTTCTCCCAAAAGTAAAGTTAACCACTTCTTTGGTGGGATAAAGCTAAGTCTATAAAAAGATTTGGAGATTCAAGTCTTTGACAGCTATGAGGAAATTGTTTGATGTGCCCTCAAAGTTTAAATGGAGATTGGGGAATCTCATAGGTCTCATGAGTCAAGATATTATATGTAATGGTCCATGCCTTCCCGATCCTTTAATTTTCCAGTTTTGGGCATTGGAGGTGTTTCAGAGGCGGTTAGAGGAGATTTTGTGGTGGTTAGAGGTGCAAAAGGGTGATATGAGAAATTCACATCCTGAATGGGTTACACGATGTGAATTAGTGATTCACGAAATGTGAAGCCGATGAATTCATGAATTTTTTTTGATTGAGTTGTGCATTTTGAAATGGATTCACATTGTGAAATTTTAATTCATGATGTGTAATTAATTCTATCTGAGGCGAATTGAATTTCAAAAGAAGTTGAAAAAAAGGGAATTCACATTGTGCATGTGTTACACGATGTGAAAGTGTCAGGTTGTTATTTTATAACCTTTTTGGCTAATTTATTTTCATTTAGTTGTACCTATATCTCACTCTCTCTCATTTTAGATGAACCCTTGGTGCCTGAGAAGATCTTCCAACCCTCTTACTCCTACTTTGATTTGTCAGTTGTTGGGACCACTTTGTGTATAAGATTGTATTTTTTTCGAAGGTTGTCAATAAAGATCAAAATGAATAAGGAGATGAAGAAGAACTTAAAAGTTATTGAGAGTGGTAAATTAGATGATTTCTTTTCTGATTTGTATTTCTTGAATATCCTAATTTTGGATAAGTTGTGATGTAAGCCTTATAAATGAAAGGGGGAGAAAAGTGATGGAAATCATATTCAATTTTGATTGGAATGAATGATGTTACTAGAAGACAGTTAAGTTGCAATACTTTCATTTACAAATCTAACAATGATAAAGGTGATCGATCAAAGACTATATATCATGAAAGATAAGGTTTGTGATGAAAGTATCTGATTTTTGAACAATAAAGATAAAAATGAAGAAGCATGGGTGTTTTTATCAAATCAGATATTAAGGTGGTGTCATTTCCCAGTGTAACAAATTTTTGGACCTCCAAATAGGGATTTTATTTTTGGCAATGGAAGGATTTCGATATAGGAGTGAATGAGATGCGAAATGGTGAAGGAAATTGGAAAAGGAAGAAAACCATGTACCTCGGAACATGGATCACGTACTATATCTGGGAATGATTTGCAGCTGCATACCATGTAGCAGGAAATGTATGCGGGACAGCTCACGGAATGGGTCGCGATACCGAAAATGGTTCATGGTGGAAGGATTTGCGGTATATGGGATGGCTTGTCATTGGTGGAAGAGATGCAGTATGTGGACCAACAGGCTTATAGTATGTAGAAGGTTAACAGTACGTAGTAAAGGATTATAGTACACAAATGGAGTTCAGTATGTGGTGAAGATTGTCCCACATTTAAAATTTGGGTAAATAAGATTAGTGGAATTTGTGGAGTTATTTTTCTATATAAAGAGTGTTAATCCCATCATTAAGGGAGGGTGCATTCGATAAGAAAAGATTATCTCTGTGGAAGAAATCGGCTAAGTAGTTCATGGAAGGAAGAAACAATTTGCAAAATAGGAAGGAACAGTCCACAGGAGAAGGAATTCCATAGAAGTAGAAGCTGTAAGCAACAATGGTACACGGAGGCAATACACAGAGGTGGTATGCGGAGGTGATACGTAGAGGTGGTATGCGGAGTATGCGTTTCATGACCCATACCCAGGGTGTTAGGATGGTATGAATCTGAGTATGATATACTCTATGATACCAACTGTAGGATTGAAATAAGAATGAGATTCTCAGATACAAGAGGGGGGTAAATTGTACCTTTAAAAAAATCCTTTAGGAAATTTATAATGGTTATGTTTAACAAAGTTAAACAAGATAATTCACAAGACCACTATGAGTACTAAAGACTTTCTAGATTCTAGAATAGTGATTACGAAAATGGAACTTAAAAAAAGTTACAAAGATTAAGATTCTACCTTAAAGCGTATAGAATCTAACTATATCAGAGTATAAGTAAGGAAGTATAAGAAAGTTATACTTTCCTTAGCAATACAAAATGCAGTAGAAAAACAAGTAGTAAAACGAAATGTAACAAATAATAACTCTTTTCACCCAAAGAGAAGGGTATCCAACAACCTTGGATAAAGGTCCCTTGATTTATACTTTCAAGAAAGTCTGTCTTACCCACACCAGGGTAAGCCCTCGATACAAAGATCAAAGTCTGTCTTGCTATCCCCTCAAGCCCTCAACTATCAGGTACTCGGCACCTCTGTATTCCTCAACAAGGAAGCCCTCAACTTCAAGGTGTTGGAACCTCTATCTTCCTCAGCAAGGAAGCCCTCAACTTCAAGGTTTTGGAACCTCTATCTTCCTATCCCCTGAAACCCTTGATTGTAATCAGCAACAATCAGAGTCGCACGAAGCAAGTCTGCACAAGGCAAAGTTTTAACAAGCTGTTTAAACTTTCTACACGAAGCTTTGAGAGTTGATAAGAGCCCCTCTCTCTAGAAATCACTTCAACAACATGTAATCACAGATCTCAAAGATGTGTCAAAGTTGTGTAGTATAATTTCAAATGAGCTCCTATTTATAGGAAAAGCTCCAACGGTCAGCTCCCTCCTCCAACAGTCATATTTCTCCTTGAATTTCAGAGGGACCTGTACACGTGTCACTCAACCAACGGTTACTCAATCACTGAAAGCACGACATCATTTTGTAATGGAATGAGTGAAAGCATAAGTAAAACTAAATTTGGGAATGTAAGAAAATAAAAGTTCGGAGTCTAACCAAAATGGAATTCGAAGTCTATAATAAAGACATATTCAGATTCTGTTTTGTAGGAATTCAGAACCTGAATTCTATAGAAATCTGGAGTCTGAATTTCTAAGGAAATTCGGAGTCTAGTTTAACTAGAATTCGGAATCTGAACTTACAAAGTTCAGATTCTAACTAGTAGAAGTTTGGAGTCGAACTAATAAAAGTTC
Organism: Viscum album; assembly: GCA_963277665.1. NCBI lineage: Eukaryota > Viridiplantae > Streptophyta > Magnoliopsida > Santalales > Viscaceae > Viscum > Viscum album. The sequence goes on along the minus strand of OY728131.1, from coordinate 640,298,096 downwards.
ACAGTCAAACTCATTAAAGTTCATAGTCTAACTCACAGAAGTTTGGAGTCGAACTAGTAAAAGTTCAGAGTCCAGAATTCGAAGTCGAACTTTGTGGGAGTTCGTATTACAGAATTTGGAGTGGAACTTTATGATAGTTTGTATCCAGAATTCAGAGTGGAACTTCATTAGATTTCATATCCAGAATTCAAAGTGGATTTTCATTAGAGTTCGTATCCAGAATTTGGAGTGGAACTTCATTAGAGTTCGTATCCAGAATTCGGAGTGGAACTTCATTAGAGTTCATATCCAGAATTCGGATCCTAAAAACAGAATGCTTCATATCTAAGTATTATATGATTCTGAGGTTTTATATATGAATCCAATTTTTATACTCATGAAAAATATTGATATGAGCAATGAAAATATGGTAGGGGTAAATTCCTTTGGGAGGAAATTTTCCTTATAGAAGTAAAATATAGGTTTTCTTAAGTATAAGGTGTTTGTGATTTTCAAAACAAGAAGGAATAGAAAAGTTATAAGGAAAACCTTATTGACTCAGCAATCTCCCCCTTTTTGGAAAGCACAAACAACCTTTCAAAAAAGAATATAAGGTCTTAGAAAAATTTCTTTAGACTTTGAAATTAAAACTTATCTCACTTTGTTCATAGATGATGATGAATACAACTAACTCCAACTTAGGCTTAGGAACTCTAAGGATTGTATTCTAGATTTTTGGAATGGAGTTATCATTATCATGGGAATGAAAAACTTCATAATGAGAAACTGCTCCTTACTTAAGGATAGTTCTTCACTTAGAAATTTTTCTTCTCCCTTTTAGATTTTTCTTTCTCCCCCTTTGAGTAGTTCTTTTTCCTTCTCCCCCTTTGTGATTTTCAAAAATAATTTAAGGGAATGGAAAAGAAATAAAGTACCTGAAACATTAGTACATAACAACACAAGATACAAAAACCAAAGGTTTCATTAGAGTTGAAAGAGTTTTTACAAGGAAAGGCATGACAACAAAAAATCGGATTTGTCTATTTGTCTTCCTTTTCCTTGGGAATTAACTTCTTAAACAAGGTTTTTAGCTTCTTCAAGTCTTTCTGATCCTCCTCATCTTGCTTCTCCAAAGATGTGATCCTTTCTTCTTGAGCTTTGAGGACCTCTACCTGAGCCTTCCTGGCCTCTTCCTGCACCTTTAGTAATTCATACTGCTTTTCTAGCTTCTCATTGATCTCAATATGGACATCTCTTTCCCCTTTCAAGTTTTGAGAAACCGAGTTAAGCTTCCCATTCAGATCCCTAACTTTTTGATTCTGAGTATTTTTCTCATGGGTCAGCTTATCCTGAAGATTCTTCATCTTTGCATCCTCGGTGTCAAAAGCTTCTTTAACATTATTCTGAAATTGATCATGCTCTGAAAAATCATCATTGATTTTCTTTGACCATAAAGTGATTTTGCTTCATGATTTTCTATGGACCTCATAATTGATAAGAAAATTTCTATGATCAGCCTCAATCTTCACACACTTATCCATCACCATGGATAAGGATTCTGATTTCTGATTTAGGCTATGTTGAAGCATCTAGCATCTGGAGTCTATGGTGGGAAAGATCGGAATGGTGTCCACCAAATTCTTCAAAGACTCAATAATAAAATCATGACCCCGTGCTGATGATTCCGAATCCGACACCTTGCTTGGGGATTGTTCTTCTTCAATCTCCACCAGCTTTCTTCTAGAAGAACCACCAACATCTTTCTTCCTAATGATATATTTTGCTGGGGTGTCCATAAGAACTTGCTTCCCCTTATCAACTTTCAGAACTGCCTCATCAGGAGATTCTTCTTCACTTTTAGATACTTGAACAATCTTATCTTCATATGGTTTCTCCTACTCTGCTCCTTCTTCAAGAAAGTGCTTCTCATAGCTTTCTTCCTCAGATAATTCATTTTCTTTTTCTTCCTACTTTTTATCATCTTTCTTACCATCTTTGTCATCTCCCTTTCCCGAAGTGACTAGCTTTGAGGACTCGGCCTCAGAAGTTTGGAGTGGTGGTTTTTCTGATTGGGTTGCCTTCTCTTGATACCATTATACTTGTGTAATCAAGTCATCTAGATCACCACTTCCTTCTTCTAATTCTTCTTCTTCTACTACTTCCTCTTCTTCTTCTATTTCTTCAACAACTTCTTCCTCTACTTCTTCACCAGCTCCTTTCTCTACTCCTTCATCAATCTCTTTCCCTTTAGACTTTTCTGGAGTGAAGTAATTTTTTCTAGGGGTCTCCAGTAATGGTTGAACAGCAAAGGTTTCCAGAATGGGAATATTCTGAGAGGCTATTTCTGTGTCTCTCAAAAGGGATTGTACCAATTTAGCTTCAGAAATCTTCTTTTTCATCTTCTTTTCTTTGGCCTGTTTCTCTAACTCATCCGCAACTTTTTCTCTTAAGGCCTTAGCCTCAGTAGGGTCTAATCCGAACTGTGGATCCCCTTCTTTCCTTTTCTCCTTATCTTACCTCCATTTAGCAGCCACCTCATCTAGATATGATTTCTATTTCTTCATCTTGGGAGGTGCAGATTGGGTTTCCTTAGTTTTGGGGGTCTTGTCTCCAGCAACCACTTCTTTCAATTTCCTCTTCTTACCAACCTTCTTCACTGGATCAGCTTTCTCCACATTTTCTGGATTGGTTTTAGCCTCTTCCTCTAGAAAATTATAAAACTCTCCTATTTCCTTGGAATAGGCCATATTCATACTTTTCAAGGTATCATCACTAACAAGCATAACCTTGCAATTCTGAGCCTTAGACTTACATGAAATCTTAAAAGAATCCAGACATCGAACTATCAGCTTTGATAGTAAGGTAGGGTACATGATGATTTGAGCTCTCAAATTTCCTTCCTTGATGTTCTTGATTGTCACAAGAACATGCCTCATCAGATTGATTTTTCTTAGATTCACCAATAATTCTAAGAAATATATATCACTCTTCTTCAGCGTATCTTTGTCACCCTTTCTTGGAACCAAGAAACCTTGTACCCATAACTGAAGAATCCGATTATTAGATGATATGTGAGAAATCTTGGATGTATTTACATCATGAAGCCCAAGACACTCCAAGGCCTTCACCTTAACAAAATTGACTTGAATATCTGGAAGTTTATGTGAGAAAAATTTAGCTTCTCCATCATATGCCAGCCCCACCAAGCTTGCTGCCATGGTGTAAGTAAGTTTGTAAGTCTTTCCATAAGACTTGAAAGAATTTTTTTCTCTTCCCTCTTCCTCATAGAAGCATGCTGATTCATAGAACTCTACATGTAACTCAGGATAGACTGCATCTTGAACACCTATCTTGGATACACATACATCTTCCCAACCATTCAACTTGATGTTCTTAGAGATGATAGAATCGTACTTGTAAAAGTTAGGATGGACCAGTATTTCTCTGTACACTTTCCATTTTGAAATTGGCTTCGTGGTAGACATATTTTGGGAAGTGGCTTCTACAAACATTCGGAATAGAGGAGCTCTGAGAGATTCAGAACTGACTTTAAGAACTGAGGCAGTGCTTCAAGACGCGAGAGCTTGGAGATTGATGTGGGACACAAATGGGGGTGCCCTTTATATAGGCGATGGAGGTGACCTTTCAGCATCCAAAAACAATCTAACAGTTGAAAATTTCTCTGATCTGATCTGACGGTTGAAATCATACCCCCAAGGAAATCTTGAATCTGATCTTTTGAGGTTTTAAAAACATTCATATTTAAGAAAAAAAATGAATCCGAGAAATTTTAAAAGAAAAAGAAACTACCAGAAAATAAAAATGACTACGGAAATTTAAGTAAGGAAGTCATACCTTTCGGATTGGCTAGGAATTTTATTCATAATAGGTAATATTTTTCTTGAAGAAAATTTGACTACGAAAAACTCATTATGAAAAACTTACTACGAAAAAATCACTACCAAAAAAATGAGTACGAAAATTCTCATTACGAAAATTCTCATTACGAAAATTCTCATTACAAAATTCTCATTACAAAAATTCTCATTACGAAAATTCTCATTACGAAAATTCTCATTACAAAAATTCTCATTACAAAAAATTCTCATTACGAAAATTATCATTACGAGAACTTCATTACGAAAATTTTCAGTATGAAAACTTCATTACGAAGATTTCCAGTATGAAAAATTTATTACGAAAATAATTTTGAAAGACTCATTACAATTTTTTTTGAAAAACTCATTACGATTTTTTTTTGAAAGACTCATTACGAAATTGTTTTGAAAGAATCAAAATCAAATGTACTCCCCCTATGAAAAGGAGTTTATTACTATAAGGAGAATGGTTTAACAGGAAGTTACTTAAGGAAGATTACCTCACAATTATCATTCCTAAATTCTGTTTAATGTATTCAAATCTATTGGAGGGTAATGATTTTGTGAAAATGTCAGCAAGTTGATATTTTGTTCTGATAAACTGAAGAATGATATCTCCTTTTAGTGTGTGATCCCTAAGAAAGTGATGTCTAATATCTATGTGTTTTACACGGGAGTGATGTAAAAGGTTTTTACTAAGGGAAATGGCACTTGTGTTATCACACAAAATTTGAGTCTTAGCAAAACTCAAGCCATAATCTGTGAGTGTGTGTTGCATCCACAACACTTGAGCACAACAACTTCCAGCTACTACATATTTAGCTTCAGCAGTGGAGAGTGCTACAGAATGTTGCTTCTTACAGGACTAAGAAACTAATTAATATCCTAATAAATGACAAGTTCCGGATGTACTCTTTCTATCCATTATACATCCACCAAATTCATCATTTGAAAAGCTTTTTAAAACAAAATCATTTCCAGAAGTATAGAATAGTCCTAGATCCATAGTTCCCTTTAAGTAGCGAAAAATTCTTTTCACTTCCTTTAAATGAGATTCCTTTGGATTGGATTGATATCTTTTACATAAGCATACTAAAAACATCAAGTTTGGTCAACTAGCTGTCAAGTAAAGTAGACTTCCTATCATACCTCTAAAAGATGTTTGATCTACTGGTTTCCCAGCTTCATCAAGATCAAGTGTGTTTGAGGTACCTATAGAAGTACATATACTCTTAGTGTTTTCATACCCATACTTTTTAAGAACACCTTTAATATACTTATGTTGGGATATGTAGATTCCTTATGGTTTTTGAGAAATTTGAAAACCAAGAAAAAATGTTAACTCACCCATCATACTCATTTCAAACTCAGATTTCATTAGATCCACAAAAGAATCAGTTAAAGATTGCTGAGTTGAACCAAATAAAATGTCATCAACATAAATTTGAACAATCAATTTTTTTTTCTTATCTTTCTTTATAAAAAGGGTTGGATCTGCATTTCCCTTAACATAGTTATTTCTAAGAAAAAATCTTGTAAGTCTATCATACCAAGCTCGTGGGGATTGTTTAAGGCCATACAAAGCTTTGGTAAGTCTAAAAACATGATCAGGATGTTTTGTATCTTCAAATCCAGGAGGTTATTCAACAAAAACTTCCTCTTGAACATAAACATTAAAAAAATCACATTTCATATCCATTTGAAAAATCTTGAAATTGAATAATGCTACAAAGGAAAGTAAAATACAAAAAGATTCAAGTCTAGATACTAGATCAAAGGTTTCTTCATAGTCTATTCCTTCTTGTTGATTATATCCTTTAGTAACCAATCTATCTTTATTTCTTATGATGATTCCATTTTAATCACACTTATTTCTGAAGACCCATTTTACTCCAATAAAAGAAGTTTCCTTAGGTCTTTCAACCAAGGTCCAGACTTTATTCCTTTCGAATTCATTTAGTTTATCTTGCATAGATTTAATCCAATCATCATCACCTAAAGATTCATCAGTGCTTTTTGGTTCTAATTGGGAAAGGAATGCTAGATGTTCTACTTCATTTCTTAAGGAACTTTTGGTCCTGAAAGGTTGATTCACATCACCAATGATACTATCACTGGGTTGATTCTTAAGAAATGACTGGTTTGAGTTTTGTAACACCTGTTCATCAACATAGGGTAGGAAATATTCTGGGGTAAATGTTTCAGAAGCAACTTCTTGAACATATTACTTGTCAGAAGGATTTTCTATCAAAGGTTGATAATAAGTTTTTGAAAAAAAATCCAAAGATGTAGGTTGGGGTTATTTGAAAACAAAAGGAACAATTTCATCAAATTTGACATGTACTATTTCTTCAACAATGCAAGTGTTTTTGTTAAAAAACTCTATAAGCCTTAGAAGTTGTGGAGTAGCCTAAGAAAATTCCTTCATCAGATTTTGGTGCGAATTTGTGTAAGTTATCTTTAGTATTCAGGATGAATACTTTGCAACAAAAAACCTTAAATTAGGAATGTCTAGGTTTTCAACCATTCCATAACTCATAAGGGGTTTTATTAAGAAAAGGTCTAATCAAAACTCGATTTATAGTATAACAAGCAGTACTTACAGCTTCATCCCAAAAATGTTTGGAAATAGAATACTCACTCAACATGGTTCTAGTCATCTCTTGAAGAATTATATTTCTTCTTTCAATAAAACCATTTTGTTGAGGTGTTCTGGGTGCTGAGAAGTTATGAGTAATAACTTTTCTACTACAAAAAATTTCAAAATCAGAATTTTGAAATTCTCCTCCATGATCACTATGAATAGTTTTCAATGGAAGGTTTTTCTCATTTTTAACTTGGGCTCTAAAACTTCTGAAATAAGAAAAAGCTTCAGATTTGTTTTTTAGAAAATAGACCCATGTAAATCTAGTTTAATCATCAACTAAGAAAAATACATAATAATTTTCCCTACTGCTTCCAGTTTGTGTAGGACTAAAAAGATCCATGTGCACCAACTGTAGTGCATCAGTTGTTGAGACTTTACCGATTGATTTAAAACTTGATTTATATTGCTTGCCATATTGACAAGGTTCATAGACTTTTGAAGAATCAAATATAAGCTTCGGTAGATCCTTAACTAAACCTTTCTTAGAAAGTTTACATAAGTTCCTAAGGTTACAATGTCCTAATCTTCTATGCCATAACCAAGAGTGATCTTCCACTGCACTACGTCAAGGTAAGTCTTGGATCCTAAGGTCTTCTAAGTTCAAAGTGTATACGTTCTCTTGCCTATGGGCAGAAAGAATAAACTCTTCCTTGGAATTGTGTACTAAGTACTTATCATTTCTAAAATTCACAAGGTATCCTTCATCACATAATTGACTTATGCTGATGAGGTTGTGCTTAAGACCTTTAACAAACAAAACATTTGAAATCAAGGTTTTTCCAAGAAGAACAATGTTACCTATACCAATAATTTCTCCCTGAGCATTAAATCTGAAAGTTACTTTTCCTCCTTTCGTTTTGATAATATTTTCGAAATAGATTTTGTTACCAGTCATGTGCCTGGAACATCCACTATCCATGTACCATGTATTGTTGTTGGTACTTTCCCTATTTTCCTGAAAATAAAAAAAAAGATTAAGTTTTTGGAATCCAAACTTGCTTGGATTCGGAATTGTTAGACAACAAAATTTTGGGTATCCACATTTGTTTAGAAAAATATGCTATATGAAACCCAAGATATTGAACTCTATTCAAGGAACAATTTTTCTTCCAATGCCCACCACTTTGACACTTAGTGAAAAAAAGGGGCTCTAGAAGGAATAAAATAGTTGTTTTTGAAAACCGGTTTTTGGTGAGTATAAACTACTCCAGTAGTGTTTCCTTGAGGTTTAATTTGAGAATACATCTTGTCAAAATTTTCCTTCCCAGAGGTAAATTTTTCAAGAAGCTTCTTAAGAGAAAATATTACAGATTTTAGTCTGATGACTAAATTCCTATCCTCAGGAATCATTTCCTCAGAGTTAGATTTTCCTCAAAAATTTTCATCTCTAAAATAGAATTCTTAAGATCTTTAGAAAGTTTTTCCTTATCAGAATTTTCTTTCTCAAGGTCTTTAGAAAGTTTTTCTAAAATATCTTCTTTATCTCTAAGATTTGTAGTAAGATCTGAAATCTCTTTTGTAATAATTTATTCCCTAGTATTTGCCTTGTCTAATTTCTTAGAAATTTTACAATTTTTTTCTTCAAGTAACTTGGAAAACCTAGATACTTCTTCATATGAATGTTCTTCATTTTCTGAAGATGAAGTATATTCATTAGAAGTACTATTTTCAGAATAGTAATTCTTATTAAGAGATAAATTTATTAAAGCCTCAGAAGAGCATACCTTGGCCATAAGACTTGTATGTGGGAAAAAAGTAGTAGCAATGAATCCCATATTCTTCTAAGCTGATGAATCATATTCATAAGATTCTCTTTCTGAAGAGTCTCCACAGCTAGCACTCCAAGTAGTATTAGCTTTCAGGACTTTCATAGCTTTAGATTTGTAAAAATTCTTCCTGTTCCTTTCAGAATTCCTCTCTTTTCTTTCTTTCTTTTTAAGCAAGGGACAATCCGGTATTATGTGTCTACTTCTCTTGAATTCATATCATGTGACCTCTGAATCTTTCTTATCTTTCTTTTCTTTCTTCTTATACTTGGATTATAAATTTCTCTTTCCAGTTATCTTGTTCATCCTTCGAGAAATATTAGCTAACTCATTTTTTGAGACTTCACTCTCACTAGATTCTGATTGGATAATAAACTTCTTATATTTGGATCGAGTAACTCTTTCAGGAGTCTTATATTTATTGTGATTTGATGTTGTAGTAAAATCAACACTACCATTCCCATTCTTCTTCTTTTTGTTGTCAGCATCTCTCTTCATTTTAGTTTCATGTTGAAGAAGAGTTCCAAATAGTTCATCAAAAGAAATTTGAGTAACCTTTCTGTTCTCATCGATAGTAGTTCTATTTGATTCCCACTCATTGGGCATAATATCTATGATCTTGTCAACAAGAGCTTCATCATATAGACCTTTCTCTCCCATAGATTTTAATCTATTCACGATGGTTATGAATCTTTGTTTCACCTTACAAATTGGTTCTCCATAAGGAAAATTGAAACCATGATACTCAGATCTGAGCATGGATCTTCTAGTCTCAATCACTTTAGATGTACCAAAATGAGAAAATTCAAGTTTATTCCATATACAGTTAGCTGTTTCACAAGAATAAATTTGGCTATATATATTCCTAGTCATTGAACACAATAAAGTATTGCGTACCTTATAGTTGAGTTGGTATTCATGCTTTTCTTGATTAGTAAAAGCACTTAATTCCTTGTTAGGAATCTTGTATCCTCCAGTAAGCATGAAAAAGTTATCTACCCCAGTATTGATAATGAAAGTCTTCATACAATCTCTCCAATATTCATAATCATTACCATCAAATATTGGTGGTCTAGTAGGATTTAAGTTGTCTATAGAACCAACATTTAAACCTACCATCCTTAATAAAAAATTTGGCACACAAACTTGTTAGAAGTATAAGTTTGTAAACAAGAGAAAATATTCTAAGCAAGAAAAATTGTATCTCTAAGAAGAAGTGAATTCGAACTATGAGTCCGAAAAATAGATTCTGAAAAAATATGAATCCGGAAATATGAATCCAAGAATTCCCTTATGAATCTAATCATGAGATTAATTCAGATTGAATCAAATCCTCTGATACCAATTGTTAGGATGGTATGACTCTGAGTATGATATACTCTGTGATACCAAATGTAGGATCAAAATAAGAATGAGATTCTCAGATACAAGAGGGGGGGGGGGGGGTGAATTGTACCTTTAAAAAAATCCTTTAGGAAATTTATAATGGTTATGTTTAAAAAAGTTAAACAAGATAATTCACAAGACCTCTATGAGTACTAAAGACTTGCTAGATTCCAGAATAGTGATTCCGAAAATGGAACTTAACAAAAGTTACAAAGATTAAGATTCTACCTTAAAGCGTATAGAATCTAAGTATATCAGAGTACAAGTAAGGAAGTATAATAAAGTTATACTTTCCTTAGCAATACAAAATGCAGTGGAAAAATAAGTAGTAAAACTACATGTAACAAACAATAACTCTTTTAACCCAAAGATAAGGGTATCCAATAACCTTGGATAAAGGTCCCTTGATTTATACTTTCAAGAAAGTCTATCCTAGCCACACCAGGGTAAGCCCTCGATATGAAGATCGGATTCTGTCTTGCTATTCCCGCAAGCCCTCAACTATTAGATAGTCAACACCTCTATCTTCCTCAGCAAGGAATCCCTCAACTTCAAGGTGTTGGAACCTCTGTATTCCTCATAAAGGAAGCCCTCAACTTTAAGGTGTTGTAACCTCTGTCTTCCTATCCCCGGAAGCCCTCGATTGTAATCAGCAACAATCGGAGTCACACGAAGCAAGTCTTTACAAGGCAAAGTTTGAACAAGCTGTTCAAACTTTCTGCACGAATTTTTGAGAGCTGATAAGATCCTCTCTCTCTAGAAATCAATTCAACATCATGTAAGCACAGATCTCAAAGATGTGTCAAAGTTGTGTAGTCAACTTTCAAAAGAGCTCCTATTTATAGGCGAAGCTCCAACAGTCGGCTCCCTCCTCCAATGATCATATTTCTCCTTGAATTTCGGAGGGACCTGTACACGTGTCACTCAACCAACAGTTAGTCAATAAATGAAAGCACAACATCGTTTTGTAATGAAATGAGTGAAATCATAAGTAAAACTGAAGTTCGTAATTTATGAAAATAAAAGTTCAGAGTCTAACCAAAATGGAATTCAGAGTCTATAACAAATACATATTCAGATTCTGCTTTGTAGGAATTCCGAACCTGAATTCTGTAGAAATCCGGAGTATGAATTTATAAGGAAATTTGGAGCCTGGTTTCACTAGAATTTGAAATCTAAACTTATAGAGTTCGGAGTCGAACTAGTAGAAGTTCAGAGTCGAACTAATAAAATTTTAGAGTCGAACTCATTAAAGTTCGTAGTCGAACTCATAGAAGTTTGAAGTCAAACTAGTAAAAGTTCAGAGTCGAACTTTGTGAGAGTTCGTATTCCAGAATTCGGAGTGGAACTTTATGAGAGTTCGTATCCAGAATTCAGAGTGGAACTTCATTAGAGTTCGTATCCAGAATTCGGAGTGGAACTTCATTATAGTTCGTATCCAGAATTCGGAGTGGAACTTCATTAGAGTTCATATCCAGAATTCGAAGTGGAAATTCATTAGAGTTCGTATCCAGAATTTGGATCCTAAAAACAGAATGCTTCATATCTAAGTATTATATGATTCTGAGGTTTTAGATATGAATCCAATTTTTATACTCACGAAAAATATTGATATGAGCAATGAAAATATGGTAGGGGTAAATTCCTTTGGGAGTAAATTTTCCTTATAGAAGTAAAATATAGTTTTTCTTAAGTATAAGGTGTTTGTGATTTTCAAAATAAGAAGGAATGGAAAATTCATAAGGAAAACCTTATTGACTCAAAACCGGGACCCGTGCCATGACTACCCCAATCCTGCCTTCCATAGGCCAGGGGTTGGAGACTAGCACCAGAAAGGCATTTCCCTAAAAGGGGAAGACATTGCCTCAAAACCTATACACACACAGACAGGGTACACTGTGCACAAGTAAAACACAATGGATGAAGAAAGGTGCAACCAAAACTAAAAACCACCACAGAGTGTAAAAGTAAGTACTGAAGTAAAGGGTCAAAAATACAAACGTAACTGAAATAGAAATATAGAAAAAAAGAAAAATAGATCCTCAGGTTGTCCACCAAGGATCCTACCTGAAGGGTAGGTACAACTTGTCACTGTGGCTCTCCACATCAACCTGTCACCTCCGTACACCATCAAGTCCCGGATCCTCGAGACTCAATCAAAGCTGTCCGTTGTCTGCACAAGACACAACAAGGTGCGGGCGAAGCCAGTGTAGGGGAGAGTATAACAATACCCAATAGAGACCCTGCGACCCCCGAAGGTCTCTTAGAATTCCACAAAGGAATAACCACAAGCATGATCTAAATCATAAAGCACAAATAAAAAGATATCTCACACTAGGTTTAAAATTAAGTATAAAAGTATAGATATTTAGTCATAAAGCTAGATCAACTTATTCTATCATGAGGATCTACTGCTGAACCACACAGGCTCTCTCGGTGCTGATCCCCATAGGATCGTTTGGTGCTAATCCACACAGGATTTCTTGGTGCTAATCCACACAGGATCGTTCAGTGTTGATCCACACAGGATCGCTCAGTGTTGATCCAAATAGGATCACTCGGTTCTAATCCACACAGGATTGCTATTCATTCTGAATGTCTCAACCAGCCACTGGATTCTTGTACAAGGCATGCATGATTCTGGGAGGATCCTCTCCTCAAGATATCGGTCATATTTCAACCGGAATGAATTACCATGAAGAAGTAACCTGATGAACTTCCATGTCATAAGGGTTCCAACGCAACAGATGACGCGTCAATCGGACGCCTGGTCTGTGAGTTATAGGCATTTTAGTGCCGAGGGCTCGGTTGGATTCGGGGTCAATCCAACCTAGAAGTTCTCCAAATTTCTCTAAAACTCAGGTGAAGTATCTCAAAAGGACTGTCTTGTTCCAAGGATTCCAGCGCCGTAGACAATCTGTCAAATGGACGCCTGGTTTGTGAGATACGGCATTTTAAGCGAAACTGGGCCAAAAGGGTTCGAGTCCGACCTGGTCCAGCCTGAACCGGATGGGCCAGCCTGAGTGGGCTAGGCTATGGTGGGCTCGGCCCACTAGGTCACGGACTGGGCCAACCCGCCTTGGCTGGGAGCGGCCCGCCGGGCCTCCGGTTGGGCGCGATACACGTGGGGGTCGACTCCCCTCCCGAATGAACAATTTATCCATTCGGTTTACAATGGCGGTGCCACATGGCGTTACCCCCCTCTATCAGTGGGACCTGCGGGGTGTGGGTACACCCTCTTCCATAACTTGAATCCATGACCTCCCTTCACGGCGTGCGACAATGCACCGCCTGCTACCAATGCGTCCGGCCAAGGGCCAACCTCCCTTGCTGTTCGCCATGACGCCATGTGGTGTTGCCTTCCTCCACGGCCAGCCGAATCCACCCACCCCTCACTGCCCACTGGTGTCGTTGTGCCAATGCCACGCTGACAAGGCTTCTGCGGGCCACCGTTTGAACACCGATGGTTTGTTTTCTCTACCGATTTCACCTACATGACTCCCTAGATGCTGGCGTCACTATGTGGATCCCGGATTCAAATTGTCATCGAGTTCAAACTTCACCCATAAAGAATGAGACAAATCCAAAAGCTACGGAGGGTCCAAATCTTGTTCAGTTGGACCGTTCCCTCCACGTCAGCAATTAAACAATGGTGTGCTAATCAAATCATCAAAAGACAAATTAAAACCCCATTTAAAAATTACCGCATTATCCATCCATAGTTTCGCGCGAATTACAGATCAACTTATTTTTAGTTAATCTACGTTCTTCAAGTTTTTCAAGAATGATAGATGGAAACAAATTCAATTGAATTTAAACAAAATCCCCTACCTTGGAATCATAGGAGATGTCATGGTTGTGGGAGAAGAATCCACATTCGTTGAAGCCGCCGATATTCATCGACCTCAGATCATTTTCCCAATGATGTCGTCTAAGCCTTAGTTCTTCATTGGAAGGGTTGATCGTTAGCACTTCATCGGAGTTCTCCCATAATATCTCACCACCCACTCAATTTTCCAATGTTTTTAAAATCCCAAGGATGAGTTAAGAGATTAATCCTCCTTTCAATTAATGGTTCATTAATTAGAGTAATTAATGAATCACATTAATTAAACGAGTGGTGGTTACACAATCAATGTGTAACTAGGAATTTAATTTCCCTCATTAAATGCCAAACCACCTTTGTGGTCCTTGCCAACGTCACTCAAGAGGTGGTTGAAAAATTAAAAAACATATTATGTTATTTTATTATTCTTTCAAAAATTCCATGAAACTAACTTTTTCTCTCAACCTACTATGGTCGAAGTTAAGCCTCCCTTAAGAAAATTTTAGTGCTGCGAATTCAACAGTGCCCTCAGATTTCAATTCTGAACACTTGTTCAAAAGTTAGAAATTCCTGTTTTCACATTTACTGAACATACCTTAAAAAAGTTCAAAATTCCATTCCGAGCACACCGGGCCTCAGAATCATGTGCTGTCAATTTTCACAGGTTTTTAATAATCCCAAATAAAAAAATATATGGAATTTCTGAGTTATTAAATTCTCCCCACCTTATGGATTTCCCCCCTGAAAGCCACAAAAAAACTAGGGAAACAAATGGGGGTACTGAACACATATATGAGACTCCCGCTCCCATGTGATCTCATGGAGGTTCTCGTGCTGCCATCGAACTCGCACCAGAGGAATCGACCGTCCATGAAGGAACTGATCCTGTCAATCTTCTACCTCCACCAGGAACTCTGCAAACGTCACCCCTTCGTCGATGTCTAGCTCGTTCCAGTCGATAACATGTGATGGATCATACACATACCTCCTAAGTTGTGACACATGGAAAACATTACGCACCCAGTGCATCTATGGGGGAAGATCTAGATGATACGCCACCTCACATACTCTGCTGAGGATTTGGAAAGGTTCGATGAACCTCAGAGATAGCTTGTCATTACGGCCAATCCTCTACAACCCTTGTCGGGGTGAGAATTGTAGGAAGACATGATATCCCTCCTCAAACTCCAAGGGTATCTATATCCTATTGGCATAAGACTTATGTCATCTCTATGTAGTCTTCATCTGCTCTTGGATGATCTGAACCTTCTCAGTGGTAGCCCGTACCAACTCTGGACCCGTAAGTGCTGACTCCCCTGGGTATGTTCAGTATAGAGGTGATCTGAATGGTTGCCCATACAGAGCCTCAAATGGAGCCATGATAATGGTGGAATGATAACTATTATTGCATGCGAAATCTACCAATGGTAGGTGGTACTCCCAATTGCGGCCAAAATCTAGGACGCAAGCACAAATCATGTCCTCAAGTGTTTGTATGGTCCACTCCATCTGACCATCTGTCTGAGGATGAAAGGCGGTTCCGAAGCGCAACTGAGCCCCGAATGACTCCTGTAATCTCTTCCACAATCAGTACATAAAACGAGTTTCACAATCTGATATGATCATTGATGGAACCCTGTAAAGCCATACAATATCCGATATATAGAGGAATCCCAAGACATTTACTGATCCCTACTATCAGATGGGTAGGAAGTGATATGCCTTGGTGAGTTGGTCAACGATCACCCAGATGGAATCATGGACCCTGGACGTATGTGGTAGCCCTGTCATGAAGTCCATGGAGACGCCATCCCACTTCTATTATGGAACCTCAAGTGTCTAAGCTAGGTATGCTAGTACCTAATGCTTAGCCTTCACTTGCTGACAAGTGAGGTATCGTGATATGAACTCTACCATGAATTTCTTTATCCCTGGCCACCAGTACTAATGCCAAAGGTCTTAGTACATCTTCACCACACCAGGATGTACCTCCAAAGAGGATGTGTGGAACTCCCTCAATAACTCCTCTCATAGCATCACTGGTACCATGGTGGGTCCTCGGAAGAGAACGACATGCTCCCCTCCTTTAGAAAATTCTTCAAGATACTGTCTTAAGGATATCTGAGCATGTCAAGCCTTGTAGTCAACATCCCCAAGCAGTGCCTCCCAAACTCATTAAAGGGGTGGGGGAGTGAAATTCATAGACTAGAGGTAAGCTACTCCATCTCTATCCATGAAGGATATTTGCAACGCAGCTAGCTGCTCTGTCTCCTCACTCAACAATTTTAGACCAGACCTCCAACATCTAATACTACATTCCCCTTCCCAGGAGTATCGACTATCTAAAATTCATAGTCATAGAGTAACTCCAGGAATCTCTATTATCTCAGGTTTAGGTCCTTCTGTGAGAAGATATACCTGATACTCTTGCGATCGGAGTATATGGAAAACCGTTCACCCATCAAGTAGTGCTGCCACATCTTCAAGGAAAAGAAAACTACTGCTAATTCCAGGTCATGGGTAGCATAGTTCTTCTCATGCTCCCTTAGCTGTCATGAGCCGTAGGCGATCACCGCTCGCTCCTGCATCGGGACACATCTTAGTCTAGTCCCTGATGCATCGTAGCAGACTAGATACCCAACGCCCTCTTCTGGTGGCCTCAATATGGGGGCACTTGTCAGTCTCTACCTCAACTCCTGGAAACTCTACTGGCATCTCTCTATCCCTAATAAATGATGTACCTTCTTTGTCAAAGCTGACAAGGGAGTTGTTACTCTGGAAAATTCAGGTACAAATATTCAGTAATACCCAGCCAACCCCAGGAAACTCCACACCTCAGTCACACTCTTGAGTGGCTCCCAAGAAAGCACTTCCTTTATCTTCACTGGATCTACAACAACTCCAGCCTCTGAGATGACGTGTCCCAGAAAGTGAACCTCCCGTATCCATAACTAGCACTTCAAGGGCTCACCATAAAGCTGGTGCTCTCAGAGTGTATCCAGAACTATCTACAGATGAGTTGCATGCTCCTCCTCCATCGACGAGTACACCAAGATTTCTTAAATGAAGACCACCACGAATCGATTGAGGTAAGGATGGAATATTCTGTTCATGAGCCCCATGAACACTTCCGAAGCATTGGTCATTCCAAAAGGCATAACCAATAACTCGTAGTGGCCATAGTGGCATCTGAAGGCTGTCTTTGGTACATCCTTATCTCGTACTCTGAGCCGACGATAGCCTGACCAGAGGTATATCTTCAAAAACCAATAAGTTCCCTTCAGCTGATCAAAGAGATCATCAATCCTCAGAAGTGGATACTTTTTCTTCACATTCACATAGTTCAGGTGTCAATAGTCCACACAAAGTATCAAACACCCGTATGCCTTCTTGGAGAATAAAATCAGGGCTTCCTATAGAGAAACACTAGGCCTTATAAACCCATTATCCTAAAAGTCCTCCAGTTGTACCCTCAACTCACGAAGCTCTTTGAGTTCCATATGATATGCTGGCATAGATATCGACGTCGTCTCGGGGTACAGGTCGATGTAGAAGTCTACCTCTCTGTGAGGAGGTAGTCCCAGAACATCATCAGGAAAGACATAAGTATACTAGTTCACCACCACATGATAACTCAAAATCCTTACGTCAACTACTTCGAGGGTAAGACTAGCCAACTGATGAGTGGTCAACTACATCCTCCTCTGAGAAAGTCCATCCTGAGCTGCAAAGGTTCCCTTATCATTGGTGAAGGAAACCCCAGTCCCATCCTTATGGACACACTGCACTTTGTGCCTAAAATTGTCAATCTGAGCATAGACTGTGGATAGCTAGTCCATACCCAAGATGGCGTCGTAAGGCCTCGACGCTGCTACTAGGAGATCCTAGTTGAAGCTCTCACCTCCTAGAGTGATCTCACACCACCTGCACCAATGTGTAATCATTGAATCCTCAACCGTATGAGTGTCTAATTGTAACACTCCAAGGTTTTAAAAAAATGAAATGCATGAAACTTTGTTTTAAGTATATATTTATAACTAGCCTTTAAACATATTTTTGTTGCTTCTATGTTTTGAATTTCGAAAAATAGTCATCTACAATTGTGTTCAGTAGGTTATTTAGAGTCTAATGGAACCAAATCATTTTTTAGTGAATAGTAACATACCCTTATGAATAGTAATATGACCCTAATGAATAGTAAATGGTATTATTATTTTATTTTCTTAAGGATTTAAGATAATGAAATCTTGGTTAATTTTTCAATGTGATATAAAAGCAGTTATAATTTTAAAATTGTTAATTTTTTAATTAAGTATGATTTTATTTAAAAATTAAATTAATAATATTTAGAAAATTATTTTCAAAAAAATGGAGTTAATTTTTGAATTATACACATTGAAAAATGTTTAGGGTGAATTTTTGGGATTTTTCTGAAATAGTTGATTTTTAGGTGAACAGTAAAAATACAGTTTTGAGTTTCGGTGTGTTAATGACATCATTAATGATGTAATAAATCTTGTAGACTTGTGTATAGTAAAGTAATATTTGAGGTGTCCCAAGTGGCTAATACCTTGGGCAAATACCATGGGCAAGCCCATGGTTTTTCAAATACCACTAATGAGGTGTCCCTTAGAAATTATTAAAATATTCCCTCACTTTTTCTATAAATACCAACCCATTCCTTCATTAACTTCATTCCAAATTCCCCATAAACTAATATCTGACCTCATTACCTTCATAGTAGTCCTCCAAAGGGTTAATCAAGCCCCCAAGGTCCCAACCTTTATGTTCTAGGAGTTACTCTACAAGGTAATAAAATTCTTAACTTCTTTCTTTTTTCCATTCAAGTTCTCTTTTATGTGGTATAAAATTCAAGAATCCATACCATGTTCTTCTTTCCATATTATTATTGCTCTATTCTGTTTTATGATTCATTTCTAGATGGGTGACCCTTATCTCCTATATTTTTTAATATTTTCTAAAACCATGTTGCATAGCCGTTAGGCTGCCAAATATTTGTAAGGGATTTCTCAACAATTCTTTTATTTTGAGTTCTTTTCTTTTCTTATTCTTTCCAAAAATAATCTTACCCAAGAGGCTTTAAATATCTTTAAATATTGTATATTATGGATTTTTTTATTTTCATAGAAAATTCATCATCATTCTTCTTCTCCTCTCCCACTTATTCAAGGAATAAAAACATTGTCCGTGATGTGTCGAATTACCGGCATTGTGGGCGATGTGATTTTAATTTACATTAATTATTTCAAGTCTGGTCATGAAACCATTTTTATGGTTGAACCAGGTTATAATATATGAATTATGTCTTATCCATGATTCTGTAATTCTTTTGTAGACATGGTTTTAATTTATAAAACAAAACGAGGTCGTTATTATCAAAGAACCACTAAAATGATCTAAACGAACATCATTAATGTTTTAACTTACGGATCATCCTAATATAAAACTTCAAAATGATAAATGATATAAATTATGGTACTATAAATATGTAAATACCTTTCCATTACAATTCTGGAGTTTCACTTCTAATCGACAAGAATATCCATCATGAACCAATCATGGAAATCATGTAAAGAAACACACCCAAAACAATGCAAGGAACAAAATACTAATAATTAAAGGGTAAAATGATGTAATTAAATGATAATATAAGATATTATAAAGATGGATATGTTTCTTTAGGATACTAATAACACTCTTTTAACCATTATACAAAAGGTTTAAACAAGTTTTAAGTAAGACAAACCCGTGGTAAGGGAATTCTTAACTTGATTTCTATTCTTTGGGTTAACCTTCTTCTTTATTCATTATGTGGTATTAAGATTATTGGTGTGATGATTTTTTGTTTATATTATATTGAAATATTTTTATTTATAGTGTATACACATATCCATTCCATTCTATTAATTCTCACTCCAATTATATGTTATGGGACTTTCTTTTAAAATCCTTTTAAAACTCTCTTTAATAAATTTCAAAAGGATTGTTTTTTATGTGTATGGAATGAGAGGTTTCTCATAATTTAAATATATTTTTTTACCATTATATGTTACTTAGAAATTATATATGTTGGGTTTATCCCATTATAGCTCAAGATATGTTGGGTTGAGCCCATTATAGCTCAAGATATGACGAGTGAGCCCCATTATAGCTCTCCAATGAATTGGGTACTATGGAGATGGAAGTTGACCAAAAGGTTATTCCATGTGTAAGGTTGAATGTAAGAGTGATATGGAAAATATGTCCCAAGGAAACTATATGATGTTTTTTTGCATATAAATTTTATGATTATGGGTTTTATTGGTTTTTATGTTATCACTTGGCTAACGCTTTCTATCTTGATATCCCTTATTGAGTTTTATAATCATCCCATGTTTTTAAATTTTTTTTCATAGGATATAAGGATGGGTAAGAGAAAGAAGTTATTCTTGATGTTTGATATGGAGTGTTGTCAAAGAAATCATGCTTTATGTTTTAATGTTTTATATTTTGAAAAAATGGAAACTGTTTTTAGTAGTATCCTCTTGTATGATTGTGGTGTGTTATGTATGTAAGGTATCCTAATTCTCTAAAACTCTAAACCCAAAAAGATTCTAAATGTCTAATAATTTAGGTTCTTGTCTAAAATTCATGATTAAGTAACATTTTAAGGTCGGGTCCTTATAGTTGGCATAAGAGGATGGTTTAGAAAACTTTAGGGGTTGGGAGGATATTTAAAGAATACCATAACTAATTTCTAATCTATGGTAATTTGAAATCTTATATCATTTAAGGATTTCCATTTTGCTTTATATGTGTCATGTTTTTATAGAATGGTTTTACACAGAAGAAAAGAGGAAGCTGAAGTAGTAAGGCACGAAGAGGCTGGTGTCTGTCTGAATCTGTAGCCCAAAATGGTGGGAATCGAAACTAAGAAGTTTGTGACAGCAATGGATTAGTTGAATCAAGAAATAAACGGGGGTGGTATCCATGCTAGAGAGGAACATGATGTAATAGGAAAAATCATGTCTTTTGTGAAGCATTTTACGAGGAAACATCCTCTAGTATTCAGTGGATCCTCAGATCCAATGATATCCAAAGGATGGATCAATGCTTTAGAAAAAATATTTGATGTCATGGGATGTTCAGAATTTCCAAAGGTAATACTCGCCATTTATCATTTGGAAGGTGAATCCATCAATTGTGGTCTCTGTTTAAGAATACGAGAGAAAGAGACGATCTTGATAGTTTGTAATGGGATGATTTTAAAAGTCTTTTACTGGAAAAATATTTTCCCAAAACAATTCGACTCAGAATAGTGAAACAATTATTGGAACTGAAGCAGAAATATGGTGATTCTGTGGCAGCATATAAAGCCAATTTTACAAGACCGGCTAGGTATGTACCAGATTTTATTCTATATTTTGAAAGTAAAATTATTATATTTTACTTTGGTTTAAAACCATTTTTGCAAAGAGCCTTGGCCTCATGAGAGTTTAAAAGTTATGAGAAGTTTTTTCATTGTGCTGAAAAAGTTGAGATGGAGTTTTTTGAAACATTTGTGCCTCATGATGACATGAATAAAAAATGGTCTGGTTGGATGGCAATGGGGAAGAACTCATCAAAGAAGTCTGGAGGTAAGAAAATGAATTTCCCTTCTTGTGAAAAGTGTGGTAAAAGGCATCCTAGTGAATATCTTGTAAATTATGGGAAATTATACCGATGTGGAAAGTTTGGAGACATGTCTCATTAGTGAAAATAAAATGATTAGAAAATTAATGAGAAGTCGATGGTGAGATGTTTTAACTGTAAGGAATTGGGTCATTTTGCTAATGTTTTTCTGAAGCTAGTTACTCAATCAGGGAATCAGCAAGATAGGAAATAGAAGGGTTTGGAATTTTCAACTACTTTAGTAGATGTTGAGTTGTCAAATGAGGTGGTCTCAAGTACATCATTTATTTTTTCAGATTTTTAAAATGTGTTGTTTGATTCAGGTTCTACAAAATCCTTCATTTATGAGAAATTTTCAAAAATAATGGGAATTCAACCTCATGAAATGAAACCAGATCTCATGGTAAAAACACTTGGAGTAAATATTGTGGAAAAAGAAATTATAATAATCTGCCTATCCTTGTCTATGGAAAAAGTTTACCTGCAAACCTTGTTTTTTTGGACTCTAGTAGAGTTTGATGTTATTATGGTTATGGACTGGTTTTCTTTTTATCATGCTAAGATAGATTACAGAGAAAAATAAGTTTTTTTTCAAAAATAATTTTAGTTTGTGTGCAAGAATGAACCCATACCATTAATAACATATCATGAATCTAAGAAACTGATAAATCATAGAAATGAAATTTATCTTGCTCATATTTTTGAAGATAAGGGAACTATCTAGATTAATGATGTACCAGTGGTAAATGAATACTTGGATGTTTTTATTGAATATTTTTCTGGTGTTATACCTAATCTAGAGGCTGAGTTTACTATTGAATTAGTTTCTGATGCTAAGCCAATTTCTAAACCTCCTTATCAAATAGCCCAAATGGAACTTCTGGAATTAAAAAAAATAGTTGCAAGAATTATTAGATAAAGGCTTCATCTGACCCAACACTTCACCATGGGGCACTCCTGTCTAGTTTGTTAAGAAAAAAGATGGTTCAATGAGACTTTTCATCGATTATAGAGACTTAAATAACATTACTATTAAAAACAAGTATCATTTGCCTCATATTAATGTTTTTTTGATCATATCTAGGGAGAAGAGTATTTTTTGAAGGTTGAACTAAGGTTGGGGTACCATCAGTTGAAAGTAAAGGAGGAAGACATCTTGAAGACTGTGTTTCGTACTAGATATGGCCATTATGAATTTGTAGTTATAACTTTTGGATTAACTAATGTACTTACTGTATTCATGGATCTTATGAATAGAATATTTCATGATTTCTTAGATAAGTTTGTGGTTGTATTTATTGATGACATTCTGATATATTCTAGAAGTAAAGAGGAGCATGAAATACATCTAAGGGTTGTTTTGAAAACCTTAAAAGAAAAGAAACTATATATAAAATTAAGCAAGTGTGATTTTTGGTTGCAAAAAAATTCTTTTCTTGGGAACATTGGAAATAAGGATAGAATAATAATTGATCCTACCAAAACACAAGTGGTTGATGAATGTCCAAGACCTAAAAATGTTACATAGATTCGTAGTTTTATTAGATTAGTAGGTGATTACTAATGGTTCATTAAAAACTTTACATGGTTATCTAGACCGCTAACTAAGTTAACATGAAAAGGGGTTAAATTTGTTTAGATAGAAGAATGTGATGTTTATTTTTAGGAACTGAAGAAGAGTTTGGTGAATGCTCTAGTTTTGTCCTTGCCTTCCCGAAATAGTGAGTTTGTCATCTACAATGATGCTTCATTGAAGGTAATTAGTTGTGTTCTAATGAAGAATGATCAAGTAATTGCTTATGCTTCAAGACAACTAAAACCTTCTGAGTTAAATTATCCCACACATGATTTGGAATTGGAAGCTATGGTTTTTTCTTTGAAAATTTGGAGGCACCATTTATACGGAGCCAAATGTCAAATATATACTGACCATAAAAGTCTTAAGTATATATTCACTCAGAAGGAATTAAACATGAGACATAGAAGATGTATTGAACTGATAAAGGATTATGATTACACAATCACTTATCATCTAGGAAAAGAAACCAAAGTGGTGGATTCCCTGAGTGGAAAACATCATTCATCATTAACCATGTTACATTTGGAACATGATCCATTGATTAATGATTTGATGAATTTTGGATTAGAAGTTATTGTTGCAGGGAATACATCTATTTTGATTCAGGTATCAGTGCAATCATCATTATCAGACCGAATTAAGTGAGCATAGAAGAAAGACCATGAGCTATAGAAAAAGGTATAATTGGTTAAAATGGGCAAGCTGCTAGAATTTAACCTTGATAAAGATTGTATTTTAAGATTTGGAAAAAGGTTGTGTTTTCCTTTTGATTCCCAGTTGAAGAAATATTTGTTGTGTAAAGCTCATAGTTCTCCATTTTCAGTTCATCCTAGAAGTACTAAGATGTACAGAGACCTTCATGAGTATTACTGGTGGGATAGAATGAAAAGGGATATTGATGATTTTACTATGAAATGTTTGACATGTGAACAGGTTAAAGTAGAGTGACAGTTACTGAAGGGGGTGCTTCAACATTTTCTAGTGCTAGAGTGGAAATTGGAGAATATATCCATGGAATTCAAGTTGGGACTACCTATGACTTATCGAGGTAACAATGTGATTTGGGTAATTATTGATTAGCTGACAAAATATGCACATTCCCTTTCCATTTAAGATATAATATCATTGGATCAGCTTTCTCGACTATAACTCAAAGAGTTTTTTAGGTTACATGGAGTTACTCTTTCCATTAAAACTGATCAGGATCCCAGGTTCACTTCTAACTTTTGGGAGGGGCTTTAGAAGTCTTTGAGCACAGAATTAAATTTCAGTACAACTTTTCATCCTCAATCAGATGGGTAGTCAAAATAAACGATTCAAACTTCGGAGGATATGCTTCAATATTGTTCAATGGACTACTAGGTAAGTTGGGATCAACATATTTCTTTATTTGAGTTTTCATATAATAATAGTTTTCATTCTAGTATACAGATGGCACCTTTTGAGGCATTGTATGGGAAGCGGTGTCAAACTTCAGCATTTTGGGATGAAGTCGGGGAAAGGAAGTTGATGTGACCAGAATTTTTAGAGGAAGTGGTTGAGAAACTGAATATGATCCAGCAGTACATGAGGGTAGCTCAGAGTAGGAAGAAACGTTATGCAGATAATAGAAGGAAATACTTCTCTTTTGAGGTAGGTGACTATGTTTTCCTTAAAATATCTCCTTGTAAAAGTGTTATGTGTTTTGATCTAGCAGTACATGTTTTCCTCACCGCCCGCCGCTGCCCGCCACCATCGGTCGCCACTGCCTTCCGCCGCCGACCGCTGCCACCCACTGCCACCGGTCACCAACGAGGATTTTGCGGGCCACCGGTTGAACACCGGTTGTCCTTTTTCTCTATTTATTGTGCCTACGGGCCTCCCAAGATGCTTCTGTCACTTCGTGGCTCCCATATTTAAATTATCGTCGAGTTCAAACTTTTCCCGTGAAGAACGCAAAAAATCCAAAAGTTGAGGAGGGTCCGGGCCTTGATCGGTTCGCCCGTTCCCTATGTGTTAGAAATTAAACAAGGGTGTGGTAATCAAATCATCAAAAGATAAATTAAAACCCCATTCAAAAATTCCCACTTTATCCACCCGCAGTTTCATACGAATCGAGGATTAAATCATTTTTGGTTAATCCACATTTTTCATGTTTTTCAAGAATGATAGATTCAAAAAAATTCACTTGAATTTAAACAAAATCCCCTACCTCGGAATCATAGGTGATGTCGTGGTTGTGGGAGAAGAATCAACATTTGTTGAAGTTGTTTGCATTCGTCGATCCTAGATCGTTTTTCCCAACGATGTCACCCAAGCCTCCGTCCTTCGTTAGAAGGATTGATCGTAAGCGCTTCTTTGGAGTTCTCCTACAATATCTCACCACACTCTCCCTTTTCTAATGCTTTTAAAATACCAAGGATGAGTTAAGAGATTAATCATATTTTCAATTAATGGTTCATTAATTGGGGTAATTATTGAACCATGTTAATTAAATGAGGGGTAGTTACATAATCAATGTGTAACCAGGAATTTAATGCCCCTCATTAAATGCCTGACCACCTCTATGGTCCCCACCACCGTCACTTAAGAGGTGGTAGAAAAATAAAATAACATGTTATTTTATTTTATTATTCTTTCAAAAAGTCAGCGAAACTAACTTTTTCTCTCAACCTACTACGGTCGAAGTTAAGCCCCCTTAAGCGAATCTCGACTCTGTGAATTCAATGGTGCCCTCATATTTCAATTCCAAGTACCAGTTCCAAATTTAGAAATTCCCACTCACACGTTTACTGAACGTACCTTAAAAAAAGTTGAAAATTCCATTTCAAGCACACCGAGCCTCAGAATCACGTGTTGTCAATTTTCACAGACTCGTAATAATCCCAAATAAAAAAAATTATATGGAATTTTTGAGTCTTTAAAAGGAAGGGTATGAAGAACAGGCACGGTAAGCAGAGCAGACGCGGTATGACAAGAAGGTGAGGTACACAGAGCAGGAGCAATACGTAGATCAGGGGCGGTACACAAATCAGAGATAGTCCGCAGAATCAGGGATAGTTCACGGAAGCAGAAATAGTATGCAGAAGAGAACTGCTACTTCATTTACTGCTGATATTTTGTATCAGAGAATAATTGTGTCCAATTTATATTCAATTATTCAGGTAATATTAACTATAATTATTCTAAGATGAGTTGGTCTTTATTGCTTGAACAATCACATAGGTACTTGTGATTCTGGCCGAAAAGAAGAAGAAGTTTTAGTACACTCAATTATTGTACTAAAGGAGAAGACTGAATATAAAAGAGCATCAATTCAAGAATTCAATGCAAGAAGTGTCTCGTGCTGAACAGAGACAAATACTTCCATATAAATCTGTTGAAGAGACATTTATGTCAATAAACTGAGTGAGACTTCTCCAAATGCAGTGAGCTAGGGGGAGTCAACGGAAGTGATCCAAGGGAAGCAGTAAGTTATCCATGAACCTTTGTAAATGCAGTGTGCCTGGGATAGAGTGACCGTGTCTGAACCTTTGTAATCCACAATTAGTGAAGATTAGTGGACACTTCTCAATTCCATAGTTCTTGGCCTCGGAGCAGAGACTTTCTCCCTCCCATTTCGAACTAGGGTTTACCCTCAGTGTTGATCTAGAGGGGGGAGGCCTCGCACTTGCGGCTTTGTTCTGTAAGGATGACGTCTCCT
The DNA here is from genome assembly GCA_963277665.1 of Viscum album. Lineage (NCBI taxonomy): Eukaryota > Viridiplantae > Streptophyta > Magnoliopsida > Santalales > Viscaceae > Viscum > Viscum album. The sequence continues at coordinate 640,271,682 of OY728131.1, read as the reverse complement.
CCCCCTTCCCTCTTCTCTTGTTTTATTTTCTTTTTACAGGTTTGTCATTTGGTGGTCTTCGTGAATCTTCTGTTCATTTTGGATCTTTGATGCTGGAAGTGTGGAAAGGGTTTGCAGCACAGTTTCATCGATGATCTCTATCCCCATTGACAGTTTCTTCTGCTTCCCTGATTCACATGTCTTGGACTCCGGTGAAGGTTTTTCTGCAGTTCAAATCTGACCGAATCCATGCCCGGGGTGGCATTTCTTGGTCAGATCAGCCTGGATCTCTTATTCAATGATGCTACCTTGATGCAAATTCTGGCCACTCAGTCCTGGGTGATAGTGGTTCGACTTCGCGATCCTGGGTATGTCTTCCACTTCAGGTTTCGAGGCTGGGATGTCAGTGGATGTCTCTTGGATGGCGGTGGGGTTTCTTCGGATTCAGTGTCGGAGTTGCTGTCAACAAGGGAGGCTGATGATTTGGCTACTGATCCAGCGATAGTCTGGCCATTATGGTACATTTTTTGATTTTACTCAGACCTGCAAGTCATCTGTTTCATTTGAGATGTTTCAGTCTCTTTGAGTGGTGATACTGAAGGAATGATTTGGTTCGAATGGATCATTGAGATATTGATCAGGTTGATTATCTCCAGCATTTGAATATTTCTGTGGTTCTGTTTCCTAAAATGCAGCCACCAGGATGATGGGTTCTTGTTTGACTGATGTTTTTTATGCTGAAAGTGTGGCAGTAGGTGAAGGATGAACAAGTATGTAGGTGTGCGAAGTCACTGATGGTGGTATGGTGGTATTATGGTCTCATGATTGCTGAATGTTGGGACACCCACACAGTCTACTTGGAATTGCTCTAGATGAGGATAGATCTGGTCACTTTCTCAGTGCATGGCTATTCAGATTTGGATGATTGAGAAGGTATGGCGCTTCCATCGGTACTGGGCCTGTGCATTTTTGCACGGGATATCTTACTGAGCATCCATGCTCTGGTGGAGGCATGCCTTATCAACATTGATGCTGGGAGGGGGTACTTCTACGTAGTTCTGTGATTAGTTACAACCCTCATGTTTTTTGAATTTTTTTAATGTCCCTTTGTCCGTGATGTCTTGGTTTTTCCCCTTTACCCTTAAAAGGGGGTTTTATCCAAAATCAATAAAAATTTAGGCCTTTGGGCCATTCATTCAATGAAGATTAGTGGAATTAGGTACAAATGGAAACTTTTCGGCGTATGATCCTTCGATGTAGCCCTTAGTGGTGAACCAAGTAAATGTGTTGTGTTGTCCTTCTGAATGTAAATGTTTTAATTACTGCACATATTCATCATACAGGTTTAAACAAGTTCCTACCAACGTGGGAACAAGATCCAGTAAAGAAGAGAAAAAGTTGACACCCTGATTCACCCCCCCTCTTAGGGTGGTCCAGGGTCCTTCATCGGTTCTGATGGATTCCCGTTGGAGATCCATAATTAGTTCTCCTATCTTTCCCATAGGTTTTCTTCCATTATTCTATTATAAATGTGGGTGCCCTATACCCAACTTTATTAGTGATTTTGATTACCATATAATGGATACAATGAGTTATACATGATGCATTCTTACCATTATAGCATAGACATTTCTGTATCCACTATTTAAATGCTAATGACTATAGATTATTTGTTGTATCAAAAGGTTATAACAGATCTCATGATATAATGATAACCTCGAGATACTATGACATTAATATTAAAGATATGTCATATGTTTTAGATATATCATACCGAGTGGACACAGTTGATGTCTGATTATCAGGTACTGGAGGATCATAAGCATTGATACTTCTTCTCATGAAGTTTACACTAGTTGATCTATGATATGTGATATCATAAGGACAAACCCGCCAATAGGAAAACCACATGTTTTAGGTGTCATTAGTTGTTCCTATCTACAAACATGTGTATTGGTTTCCTAACTTGAGATCATTATCAATGTGTACCATTTGATCACATACTTTGATTCAAGGAAGAAACCTTGATAATAAAATCATGGTGAGGTGGCTTGTGTTGGGTGCATCATTGGTGGTATGACATTGGTTGAATGATCAAGATATGATTTTCCACTTTCAGATTAAGGAAGTAATATCTTGGGCTAGGTTGATCAGGATGGTAATACCTTCATAAATCCATGACCATGATAGTCAACAGTAAATCAGTTCTGTTAAATCAATAAACAATAAAGCAATAAAGGACGATGATACAAGTTTGTGTCTCACTTTATGATATATCTAATGACAAAGAGATTATATTACATAGTATGTGTTTGTAGGTTGGTTGTCATTGTTATGAATATTCCTTATCTATTAAGGGGCATTGATGAGTTACTGGACTCCGCTCTTGGCCTATGAATACTTTTCACTGCTATCAAGATAGAGACCTAAATGGTCACAAACAATAGCAAATTTAAGAATCTGCCATATTCTGGTGAATATGCATACAGGGTATGGTGGGCCTCACCACTGGGGTTCGGGATATGTCTGAGGATACATGACCACCAAGTAATAAATAAATTCATATTATTAAAATTCAAAATAATTATTATTGAATTTATTTATTAAAAGTATTTACAAGTGTTTAAGTAAATATGAGTAATAATATTATACCAACAAATATTATTTTAATATTATATGTTTGTTTAATATTAGAATAAATTATGAGTTGAGTTAAATGAATTGGTTTTATCACGTAATATAATTAATATATATTATAGGTATGATAAATTATAAATAATATTTATGACACAGTTTAGTTGGTCATAGTTATTATTTATTTAGTGGACGATAAACATACAGGGGTCAAGGAACCCTTTTCGGGTATTTGAACATCCGCTATTTGTAGGAGAGAGACCCTCGCCCATGAATATTCATGGTGGGCTCTTGAGATATTCTCTCTCCTCTTACTCTTTCCAGAGAAAGAATCTCTCAATCTAGGTGATCAGATCAAGTTCTCCCTCACGCATCACAAGAACGTCAATGTGGTGATCATCGAGGTGTTGAAGGTGTCATCAAATCTCCATGGTAGCTCCTAGAATTCAACAATTAGTGGTCTTGTAGATTTTTAAAGTTCTTGTGGATGATCTATAGAAATTCAACTTCAGATTCTTTGAGTAACGATCACCTGCTACGAGTAGATGATGAACGTGCAACTTCAGATGTAACCAGATAATTTTTGTTCAAATTTATGTGCTTAAACATTTTCCTGTGTGATCCTCGGGCTTAAACCTGGGTAGTGCTTTACTAGTGATGAGGTTGTTACGTCGATTGTCAGTGAAAAATTTTAAATTCCCCAATCCACTAACTACTACTGCACGCCCCAGTGCTTTCAATTATTATTAGAGCAATGCATGAAAATTTTAAGCCAAAGAAACATTAAATTTCCATTAAATTCAGAAGAGAACATTGTTCCAGTCTCAACACCACAGACGGCGTTTCAACCTAACACCGGATGTCCAGTCTACGACCATCCAATTTTTTTTATGCAGATAGAAATTATTATTTTAGGTATAATTATGTATAATGTATATATTTTATATGTTAAATTTTACCCAAATATATCGGCAAAAACAAATTTAGGCAGTAACCATTATTCGATAGGAAACTGGTGGTCAGAATAGTGTTTTCTAGAATTTTCTATCTTCCATTGGTTTGTGGAAACTTTAAAAAATATAAATCAATTTATTTAGTTAATGTTTTAATTTAAAATCAAAGATCCTAATCATATAGCCTTTTGACAATTTTAATGGGGAGTAATCTATGTTTGGTTGTCAGCTGGACGTATTGGATGACAAAGTAAAAGTTTATTTGTCAAAGGGAGGGACTCAGCCTGGCTCCTCCACCTAGTGCACCATCGTCCAGCTAGATCCCGACCACCCATGCACTTTCCGGCCTGATTCGGCAGCCCCAGATCTAGTCTCCTCATTTTTGGTTGACCTCTTGAGCTGCCTTGGATTAGAAGGTGATTACTGATGGTTTGTTAAAAACTTTTCATGGTTATGTAGACCGCTAACTAAGTTAACATGAAAAGGGGTTAAATTTGTTTAGACAGAAGAATGTGATGTTTATTTTCAGGAACTGAATAAGATTTTGGTGAATTATCTAGTTTTGGCCTTGCCTTCCCGAAATGGTGAGTTTGTCATCTATAGTGATGCTTCATTGAAGGTACTTGGTTGTGTTCTGATGAAGAATGATCCGGTAATCACTTATGCTTCAAGACAAATAAAACCTAATGAGTTAAATTATCCCACACATGATTTGGAATTGGCAACTATGGTTTTTTATTTGAAAATTTTGAGGCACCATTTATACGGAGCCAAATGTCAAATATATACTGACTATAAAAGTCTTAAGTATATATTCACTCAGAAGGAATTAAACATATGACAGAGAAGATGTATTGAACTGATAAAAGATTATGATTGCACGATCACTTATCATCTAGGAAAAGCAACCAAAGTGGTGGATGCCTTGAGTGAAAAACATCATTCATCATTAACCATGTTACATTTGGAACATGATCCATTGATTAATGATTTTATGAATTTTGGCTTAGAATTTGTTGTTGTAGGGAATACATCTATTTTGATTCAGGTTTCAGTGCAGTAATCATTATCAGACAGAATTAAGGAAGCACAGAAGGATGAACATTAGCTATAGAAAAAGGTAGAATTGGTTAAAATGGGTAAGCTTCTAGAATTTAACCTTGATAAAGATTGTGTTTTAGGATTTGGAAAAAGGTTGTGTGTGCCTTGTGATTCCCAATTGAAGAAAGATTTGTTGTGTGAAGCTCATAGTTCTCCATTTTCAGTTCATCCTGGAAGTACTAAGATGTACAGAGACCTTCGAGAGTATTACTGGTGGGATATAATGAAAAGGGATATTGCTGATTTTACTATGAAATGTTTGACATTTCAACAGGTTAAAGTAGAGCGGGAGTTACTAAAGGGGATGCTTCAGAATTTTCCAGTGCTAGATTGTAAATGGGAGAATATATCCATGGAATTCATGTTCGGACTACCTAATACTTCTCGAGGTAACATTGTGATTTGGGTAATTGTTGATTAGCTGACAAAATCTACACATTCCCTTTCTATTCGAGATATAATATCATTGGATCAGCTTTCTCGACTATACCTCAAAGATATTTTTAGGTTACATGGAGTTCCTCTTTCCATTATAATTGATCAGGATCCCAGGTTCACTTTTAACTTTTGGGAGGGGCTTCAGAAGTCTTTGAGCACATAATTAAATTTCAATACACCTTTTCATCCTCAATCAGTTGGGTAGTCAGAATGAACAATTCAAACTTTGGAGGATATGCTTCAATATTGTTCAATGGACTACTAGGGAAGTTGGGATCAACATCTTTCTTTAGTTGAGTTTTCTTATAATAATAGTTTTCATTCTAGTATACAGATGGCACATTTTGAGGCATTGTATGGGAAGCGGTTTCAAACTCATGATTTTTGGGATGAAGTTGGGGAAAGGAAGTTGATGTGACCAGAATTTTTAGAGGAAGTGGCTGAGAATGTGAAGATGATCCAGCAGTACATGAGGGTAGCTCAGAGTAGGAAGAAAAGTTATGCATATAATAGAAGTAAAGACTTCTCTTTTGAGGTAGGTGACCATGTTTTCCTTAAAATATCTCCTTGGAAAAGTGTGATGTGTTTTGATCCAGCAGTACATGTTTTCCTCGCCACCCGCCGCCACCCGCCACCACAGGTCACCACTGCCCTCCGCCGCTGACCGCTGCCACCCACTACCGCTGGTTTCTAGCGAGGCTTCTGCGGGCCACTGGTTGAACACCGGTTGTCCTTTTTCTCTACTGATTATGCCTATGGGCCTCCCAGGATGCTGCCGTCACTTCGTGGCTCTCGTATTCAAATTTTCGTCGAGTTCAAACTTTACCCGTGAAGAAAGAGAGAAATCCAAAAGCGACGGAGGGTCCATGCCTTGATTGATTGGCACATGCCCTCCGTGTTAACAATTGAAAAAGGGAGTGGTAATAAAATCATCAAAAGATAAATTAAAACCCCGTTAAAAATTCCCACTTTATCCACCCATAGTTTCATACGAATTGAGGATTAACTCATTTTTGGTTAATCTACATTTGTCATGTTTTTCAAGAATGATAGATTAAAACAAATTCACTTTAATTTATACAAAATCCCCTACCTCAGAATCGTAGGTGATGTCGTGGTTGTGGGATAAGAATCAAAATTCATTGAAGTTGTCGGCATTCATCGATCCCATATCATTTTTCCCAATGATGTCACCAAGCCTCCGTTCTTCGTTAGAAGGATTGATCGTTAGCGCTTCATTGGAGTTCCCCTACAATATCTCACCACTCTCTCCTTTTTGCAACACTTTTAAAATACCAAGTATGAGTTAAGAGATTAATCCTCTTTTCAATTAATGGTTCATTAATTGGTGTAATTAATGAACCACGTTAATTAAACAAGGGGTGGTTACATAATCAATGTGTAATCAAGCATTTAATGCCCCTCATTAAATGCCTGAACACCTCTATGGTCCCCACCACCATCACTCAAGAGGTTGTAGAAAAATAAAATAACATATTATGTTATTTTATTATTCTTTCAAAAAGTCCGTGAAACTAACTTTTTCTCTCGACCTACTACGGTCAAAGTTAATCCCCCCTTAAGCGAATCTCGGTGCTGTGAATTCAATGGTGCCCTCAAATTTTAATTCCAAGTACCGATTCAAAATATAGAAATTCCCACTCACACGTTAATGAATATACCTTAAAAAAGTTCAAAATTTTGTTTCGGGCACACTGGGCCTCAGAATCACGTGCTGTCAATTTTCACAGATTCGTAATAATCCCAAATAAAAAAATTATATGGAATTTCTGAGTCTTTACAAGGTGGGGTATGAAGAGAAGGCGTGGTACGCAGAGAATATGCAGTATGCCAAGTAGGTGTGGTACACAGAGAAGGTGAGATACACAGAGTAGGGGAAGTACATAGATCAGAGATAGTCCGCAGAATCAGGGATAGTTCACGGAAGTAGAAACAGTACGCAGAAGAGAACAGATACATCATTTAATGCGGATATTTTGTATCAGAGAAGAAGTGTGGCCAATTTATATTCAATTATTCAGGTAATATTAACTATAATGATGATAAGATGAGTTGGTCTTCATTACTTGAACAATCACATAGGTACTTGTGATTCTGGCTGAAAAGAAGAAGAAGTTTTAGTACAATCAGTTATTGCACTAAAGGAGAAGACTGAATATAAAAGAGAATCAATTCAAGACTTTGATGAAAGTAGTGTATCATGATGAACAGAGATAAATACTTCCATATATATCTATTTAAGAGGCATTTAAGTCGATAAACTGAGTGAGACTTATCCAAATGTAGTGAGCTAGGGGGAGTCAACGGAAGTGATCCAAGCGATGCAGTAAGTTATCCATTAACCTTTGTAAAGGCAGTGTGACTCGGATAGAGTGACTATGTCTGAACCTTTATAATGCACAATTAGTGAAGATTAGTGGAATTAGGTATGACCGAAAACCTGTTGGCGTATTCTCCTTGGATGTAGCCCTTAGTGGTGAACCAAGTAAAAGTGTTGTGTTGTCCTTCTGAATGTGAATGTTTTAATTACTACACATATTCATCATACATGTTTAAACAAGTTCCTACCAATGTGGGAGCAAGATCCAGTAAAGAAGAGAAAAAGTTGACACCCTGATTCACCCCCTCTCTCAGGGTGGTCTAGGGTGTAAAGATTCAGAAATTTCAAGGAATTTTTTTCTTAATTTATTTGGAATTTTATGAGTGCGCAGTTTCGGACGACACCTAATTCCGAGGCCCGGTGTGCCCGGAATCAATTTCCGAAGTTTAGCTCATGTACATTCAGGGAACGAACGAGCGAGTTTTTCTAACTTTTGAACCGGTGCTTGGAATCGAAATCTGAGGGCACCGATGAAACCGCAGTGCCAGTTATTGCTTAAGAAGACTTTTTTTGGAGTTGTGTTTACTCGGGAAGAGTTGTTTAAAAAAATGTGGATTAAGTATAAAGAGAAATAAAATTGTGTTACAAATTTTATTTCACTTATATGTGGTTAAACCCCATGCGTGGGAGTTGGGGTGGGACCCACTAAAATTATAACTCCTCTTGATAGGATATTAGTGAGGTGGGGCCCACATGAGCCGCACCCATTCAATTTCCCTAACACCTCTAACCCCCCCACATGAGTTAAGTAACTCTTCCACATTAATGCATTCCAACTAAACACCTAATTAATTTGACAACACAAGCTTAATTAATTAGGTGAATTCAACTTTTGAAATTTTAAAAAATGTTGGCATGTGTAAATAAAATAAGGCAAAGCCTTATTTTATTTTGGGTTGATGTGTTGTGTGAAGATTTGATAGAGGGAGAATTATTTACTTAGAATAACTTCATATTTCTCATTGAAGAACATGAAGAACGTCGTCACACCTTCCATATTCCCTCCGCATCAAAGAAAGGGAGACGCCGCTTCTTCCATGGACGTTCTCCATCGACGTATACGGAGCCTCACCCGTGATGCCGTATTCCTCGATGCTAGCTTCCTCGAACTTCTTTAAGGTAGGGGTTGTTTCATCATTCTAGTTTTATTTTGACATTCATCATTATTTTCTTTTGGCCGCCTGTTATCAATATAATGGGAGGGGGTCGGACCGCACAAAGCAGGACGATCCTCCACCCCTTTTTATGTTGATCACCGTCGTGGTTTGGAATAGAGGTGGTGTGGTGCAACGACACCGCGCGGGAATGAGGGAACCGCGGCCGGAGTGGGCCGCGGAGAAGGAGCGCAGCGCAGTCGCGCTGCGCCGGTGAAGCCGCGGCAAAGGGTGGGCCACGGCAGAGGGGTGCAGCGCCGTCGCGCTACACCGGAGCACCATGGAGGGCCACTGCTGGGGCGGACCGCGACGCCGTCACACCGCGCCGGTCAGACAGGGGTCGAGGCAGTGCAGAGGAGGGCATCCAGGCTCCGTCGGCCACCGACGCTCCAGGAGGCGGGACCAGTGGTCTCGTGGTGGCACTCTGGCAGGCCATTACGGCCAGCCATTTTCTGGAAGTCCGGGGGTCGTAACCCCCGGTAGGTGGCAAGGGCGGCCCCCCAAGAGGGGCCGCCATTTCTCAATCAAGGGGGGCATCGCCCCCCCGCATCCCACTCGGCTGGAGGCCGAGCTGTCGGCCACGCGGGCTGGGCCGCGCCCAAACAGGCTGGACCGTGACCCGGGTTGGGTCGACCCGGTTCGGTCCGACCGAGGGGGTATTGGGCTGGGTCAGACCGGGCCCAAACCCCCTGTTTTCGGACAGATCCGTTCAAACGCCCATAACTTGGGATACAGACCTCTGATCGACGCACCGTCAGTTGAGTTAGTATTCTTGGATCGAGATGGTCGTTTCAGTATATTACCTTCAAGGTTTTGGAGAACTTTGGGTATAGCCGGGTTGGTTTGAACACGAAACCAACCGGGCCCTCGGAGCGGAAACTCTTATAACTTGAGCTCCGGACGTCCGATTAACGTGACATCGACTTTGTTGGATTCCTATTAGTGAGACAGTTCTTTTGGATTAATCTGATCGAGGTTTGGATGCAGTTGGAGTACGGTCGGGTTGGTTTTGGTTTAAAAACCAACCGGGCCCTGGGACGAAAAAGCCAATAACTCTCAGACCGGGCGTCCGATTGACGCGCCGTCTGTCGTGTTGAGTTCCTTTCGACGAGGTGGAACTTTGTGATACATCAATTATGGACTTAGTGAAATGTGATGTATCGAACCCTTAGATCGTGGAGCGGACCTTCCCAGAATCGAGCTTGCTGTGTGCGGGAACCCTAGAGCTGGCTGCGACTGCGACGACGATGACGACTGTACTTGAATCCTACGTGGGATCGGTAGCGATGAAGACTGTACTTGAATCCTACGTGGGTTCGGTAGTGATGAAGACCGTATTTGGATCCTTCATGGGTTCGACAACGATGATGACCGTACTGGAATCCTCCGTGGGTTCAACGACGATGACTACTGTTCTTGTATCCTATGTGGGTCCAGCAGTATTTGACTCTATACTTGTATCCTATGTGGGTCCGCCAGAGTAGCTGGTCTTGTATCATTTGTGAGTCCGATAGCTTAGTTTTTCTTGTATCCTATGTGGGTCCGACAGATTAGATGAATCAGTGGCTACATCTGACCATCTCTATTGCTTTACGAAGAGTATACCTGTGTGAGATGAGTCTTGATTTTCAATCAATAACTTCATTATAATTGACTTACTATCCTGTATGGATTGTGTTGTGCTTTCTTGTGGTGACTGGGTTGTACTTTCCTATGTGGATTGGGTTGAACTTGGTCTTGTGTGCTAGAGCCGAGCTAGAATTGATGACTTAGGTATATGTAAGGGCATATACCAAAGTAGAGTTGGTTGATACTTCGTGATTGTATCTTTCCTTTGTGGTTTATCCTTCGTGGATTCTGGGAGACCTTCGGGGGTCTCAGGGTCCCTACTGAGTATCGTATACTCACCCCTTCATGGGATATGCCCACACTACGTTGTGCTAGATGAAGACGATAGACAACACTGATCAAGGTGGAGGCTCGTGGAGCTAGACGGTACCTAAAGGTGGATCACTGGACGGGACGTACATGGAGCAGACAGCTAGAGATGAGGAGCTGAGGAGACTATCTGTACCTACCCTTCAGGTGGGATTACCAGAGGACGGCTCGGAGTTGCTACTATAACTTTCTGCTGTAATACTTTCTTTTCAGTTGTACTTTACTTTCAGTTGGGTTTGTATTCTGGCCCATTTACTTTCCAGCACTTACTTTTATACTCAGTTTACTTAGTGTTTACTTCAGCTTGCGTACTCTGTGGTGTTTTTTTACTTTATAAAGGCATTCCTTCCCTTTTATCAGGATTTACGCCTTTGGTGCTAATCGCCAGCCCCTGGCCTATGGAAGGCGGGCTTGGGGTAGTCACGGTATGGGCCTTGAGGACAGGTTGTGAAAAATTAGTATCAGAGGAGTCGGTTCTATCGCAGAACTCAGGACTCTGATAATTTCTTTTGTGTGAAGCAATAGTGTTTAGGGTATTGAGTATGGTTATCAGTCCAGGGAGTCCAGTGTTGGTGCGGTGGCTGACATATCCATACACCAAGACCCTGACTTCTGATTTCTGACTCAATGCATGAAAACATTGATTGCATTTATGTTTCAAAGTTTTCTTTGTGATTATTCTGTGTCAGCTCACCAGGTATACTGTTTTAACCATGGCGCACCCGTTTCTTTCAGGATGGCCCCACGACGGCAGCCAGCTAGGGTTCTGAGCTTTGTGCGAGACGGCAGCCCACCGAGCAACGAGGCCTCAGTGCAGGGCCCCATTAAAGCGGAGGCACCGGCGGTACCTCTACCTGCCGAGCCACAGATGCCACCAGCCCCAACAGCTGAGAGTGCACGTCACCTGAGTGCACTGCATGAGTTTTAGTGTCAGAGACTGCCCAGGTTCCACGGAGAGACGAACCCTCAGGAAGCTGAGGATTGGTTGGAGGCTGTTGTTCGAGTCTTCAGAATAGTAGGTACACTAGCTGATCTCATGGTGATCCTAGCGGTGAGTCTCACTAGTGCAGAAAACGTTTTTTACATCGGTTATTTTTAATTTTTTACGTCAGTTTCTAGCCGACGTTAATACATGCGACGTTATAAATAAGGTTTTTGATGTCAGTTATTTAAAAACCGACATAAAAAACATAAAATCACGATGTTTATCACATCGGTTATTTTAGAACCGACGTGATAAAGGGCCTGGAGAATGGTTTATCACGTCGGTTATTTTAGAACCGACATGATAAAGGGTCTGGAGTATGGTTTATCACGTCGGTTATCGAAGAACCGACGTGATAAACAGCCTGGACAATGGATTATCATGTCCGTTTTTAAACAACCGACGTGATAAATAGGGGCGAGGGGGTTTATCACATCGGTTCATATAGAACCGACGTGATAAACTGGGGTGAGGGTGGTTTATCACGTCCGTTCTATAAGAACCGACGTGATAAACTGGGCTGAGCGTGGTTTATCACGTCGGTTCATATAAAACCGACGTGAAAAATCGGGGGAGGGAGGTTTATCACGTCGGTTATTGTATAACCACCGTGATAAACTGGAGGGAGGGGGTTTATCACGTCGGTTAGTCAATAACCGACGTGATAAATTATTGTCCAGTCCGTTTAGCACGTCGGTTATTCAATAACTGACGTGATAAACCATTCTCCAGGCCCTTTAGCACGTCGGTTATTAAATAACCGACGTGATAAACCATTCTCCAGGCCTTTTATCATGTCGGTTATTAAATAACCAACGTGATAAACCATTTTCCAGGCCTTTTATCATGTCGGTTATTAAATAACCGATGTGATAAACTATTTTCCAGGCATTTTATCACGTCGGTTATTAAATAACCGACGTGATAAACCCAATTTTTTTTAAACAGAATGCAGTGATCTTCTCTCCTCCAGAATCAACCAGAAAATAATTCAAGAAATCGTACCACAAAAACAGAAGTACATCAAAATTAAGCATGTACATAGATAACATATAAAACTTACCCACTAGACAGCATCCACCCTCATTTATACCCCATGAACAGCCCTCCCCCACCCCGTTAGAGCCCTCACCCTCATGTATACCCCCTGGACAGCCCTCCCCCACCCCATTGGAGCTCCCACCCTCATGAATACCCCTTGGACAACCCTCCCCCACCCCATTGGATCCCCCACCACACTCCTGGACTGCCCCCCGACCCCCGGACACCCCCAAACATCCCTCGACAACCCCCCACCCGCCTGAACAGCACCTCCTCACCCCCTCACCCCACTTGCCAGCCCCCACCACACCCCTGGACAACCCCTCACCCCTGGACAGCACTCCCACACCCCTGGACTAGCTTCTCACACCCATGGACATCCCTGCCACCCCCCAGAACTGCCCCCACCCCACCGGACAGCCCTCCCAGACCGCTGGACACCCCCAACCCCACTGAACACACCCCCACACCCTTGAAACCCCTCCCCCACAGACCCAAATCCATACCAGAAGAACCATCAAAAGTAGACCAAAACAAGAAGTAGAGAAAAATTAAACATTCACTTATATAACATTCAAAACTTACACTGTCAACTTCAAAAAAAACTAAATCAAACCTAAACAACTACCAAATACACAATTAAAACGACAATATTCAAAATTACATTTTACATTACAAACAACTAAAATTCAATCAAACCTGTAAAATAATTTGACCACTCCACTTGTACGTGTTTGATGTCTTCAGCAGTATAGGGTTGAGGGTCATCAAAAAGCTACAAATGAAAAAGAAGATAGTTAACGTGTATAATGAATAAATCAAATTGAAATATGATGGCAAAGTTTAAAAGGAAATCGTACCAGGTCAAAATTCACAACTTTCCCAGTTGTTATTATTTCATACATAAATCTTAACATATAATATCCGCATTCGATGAGGCCTTGTTGTTCATGACATTTCTGTTTTGAATGAGTGTAAATTCAATATATTAATTTTATGTAATAAATCAAAAATTACAAATTATAAATGGAAATTTACCTTTACATTTACATATTTGATCTTTGCATTTCTTTTCTTTGTGTTTTTTCGAAAGTAGACCCATGAACTGTTAGAAAATAATACGAATGGGGTAAATTTAAAATTCATTATAATATATAAAACTATTGAGAAATTGAAACTTACTTTTCCAATATATTCTTAAACTTGCCCGCACATCACCATGAACAGAGCATATCCAATAAAGAGCTTTCTACCTTGGGGAAAAAATCCCTAACATCCAATGATTACTGATAAAAGGAAATTTAATGTTAGTGGTTTTTTATGTTAAAAGATAATTAACTCTTTGAGAGAAATGTGTTTCATACCTCTCACAAAAAGGCATCATCCAACATTGTTGGATTATATTCTTTTCAAATCTTTCAGCAATATAAACCATTCTTTGTTCCTCAGTCAATGCACATGCTTCAGGGGAAATCAATTACGGGTCCATGAATCCATATACTTCTTTTAGTTCATTCCTCTCAAAAATTTTATAAAGATACCTAATACAAAACATATATAAGTATACATTTTTAATAAATATAACGCAGGGAAAAGGTGTTAAGACTTACATGGAAAAAATTTTCACCACGTTGATGCCCAACTTATCTCCAGTAACAAGCTCCATGATATCAGATTTTGTAATCCCCACACTTATTTCACGTCCACAAACATGAGATTCCATTGGAAACTCCTAAAAACCCAACAAAAAATGTGAATATCTTGACAATCTGTCAAGACCACTGGAATCTGTATCTGATGTCATAGCCTGTCATCTTTGTTGTTGTCTATACAATATTTCTTTACCTTTGAAGTATTCCTGTGAAAAAAAAATTGAGAATTATAGTAGTTTTCAAATGATAAAACAACTTTAATAAAAAAATATAATAAAAGATATAACATTCATACCTCTATGGTATTGAGTCGAAGAAGTCTGGATGGCCAAACTAAAAAATGGCCGATAATCTGTCCAACTGTCGCCACCTCATCTGTAGGTATTGGTACCCTAGCTGATCTATCTATAATATCCTGTACAGTGACCCTCTGATTCTCTACCTCTAATTGTTGATGATGAATTGTATCTCCTATACAATATACCAACACGTATGCTACTATATGATGTTGAGAATCATCAACATACAACTCGCAATATGTAGGAAGCTGCGGCAGAGGCGTAGGATAACAAATGGGGTCCACAGGCTGAGGTGGGGGAGTGGGAGCTACTGGCGGAGGTGGAGGATAAATAATGGGGTCTGCAGGGGGAGGTGGAGGAGTGGGAGCTGCAGTCTGAAATTGTCTTTGCATTTCTGCAAACATAGACTGCACCGAATCTCTAATCTTGTCTTCCATTGTCGCATTAATATTTTGAACTTCAGCCTCCAAGGATTCTATTTTTTTTATAAACCCCCTCAATTTTAGAAGTTGAAGAACGTGGAAACACTTTTCTTACCGATACACCTGCCAGATATCCTCTTACACGACCAGGATGTTCGGGCCTTCCCAATGCTGCAAATAAAATATCTTCCCTCCCAGTAGCTGTAAATGTCCCCTCTGAACTCTGCTCCTCAAGAGAGTCCTGTATTAATTAATTGAACATTTCTGTAATGATTGAAACTTATATGAAGAAAAAAGTTAACTTAAATAAATTAAATAGATATCTTACAATTCTCTCAGCTACGATTCTCGATTCTTCCGAAAGATATTGCCCTTTTTTCCCTTTCTAGCTCTCTTACATTTTTCATGTCTAGATGGAGGGGATGGAGGGGCCACCTCTCCAGAGCTTGAAGACTCAGCTCTTAGCTGTTGAAATTTTTCTGCTATCATTTTTTCTTCCAATAATGTATACCCTCCCTGAGATAAACTATGAGGGTATACATTTTTAGATTGGATCTCCTGATGAGCTTTCCTTGTTTGCTGTAATTTAAGAATAAGAAATCATTAACAAAACATTAATAAAATCATTTATATAAGAAAGTTTATAAAAGTTTACATTGCCCTTACCAGAAATGACTCTTTTTTTCTACTTTTAAAAAACTGTCTCCATGTGTCTTCATCTATAAAAGGATATATACGACATGGATTATCATGACTCCTATGACCATAAATGAAATTAGATGAGAGGGTTGATTTGAAATCTCTCCATCTCCTGGCAGCCAACGATAAGCATTTCTTCCTGACTCCTCCAGTGTCAGGAATATCAAATGTCATCTGATAAAGAAGAGGTTAAACATATTATATATACTAGAAACATTAAAAGAATGGTCAAACAATGACAAAAGATCTTACCAAAATCGTCTCCCATAACTGATAGATAATCTCTTTATCCACACCTCTCCAATCATCATACAGAATGCTTACTTTGGTCTTATCCTGAGTTGCAACAAAACTCTTAAAATCTTTGGCATTCGGACCTCAAGGAATATCATCATCATCAAACTCAACTACTATCCTCTGATCCTGCGTACGGGCAAGTGATAATTTTGGTAAATGTGTGCACCCACGTTTACCAACCTTTGAACTCTTTGTCGTAATAGGAGCATGTGAATGTTCATCCCCAGAGGTATGACCAGCAATATGCTCCTCTCCAGAATCATGTGGTTGATCATCTGAATGATCTGTCATTATCCTTCAAATCAAGAAAACAAACGTCAGTTCACAAATATACAAATTCAAATATTTTAATACTACTGTAATCAGAAAATAGGAAAGTGTACTAGGTTACATAATAGTAAACATTGGTAATATGTTAAACATGTTAAACAATGGTAAAGATGGCAAAGATGGTCAAGATGGTCAAGATGATCAAGATGGTAAAAAATGGAAAAAATGGTAAACCTGGTAAACATTGTAAACATGGTAAAGTAATTTTCAGTGAAAAAATATACAAATTCAAATATTTTAATACTATTATAATTAGCAAATAGAAAAGTGTACTAAGTTACATAATAGTAAACATTGGTAATATGGTAATCATGTTAAACAATGGTAAAGATGGCAAATATGGTCAAGATGGTCAAGATGGTAAAAATGGTAAAAATGGTAAACCTGGTAAACATTGTAAACATGGTAAAGTAATTGTCAGTGAACAAAAATAAGCATTTTAAAATTCATGTAATGGTTATAAACATGATAAAGTAAACTAAAAAAACATAAAACAAACAAAAACATATACTTATTTTATTTTAAAACATGTTTTAATAAATAAAAAAATTACAATATCTAACATTTATGGAAAAAATAAATGTAAACAAGAAATAAACATATGTTACCTGTAATTTTAGGAATGTACAGATGGATTGTTTTCCCAAATTCTTTCGTCGTGATCGTTCCTTATGGCACAAACTATGTCTTCAACATGATCATCATTATGTTCTGTTAATATTTCCATTGAAGTAGGGATCTCACATAAATCAGCATATTCATCAAGTTCATCCTCACCAAAATATTGTTTTTTCCCTTGTAAAACAACAGCCTACTGCATATCTGATTGATCTACTACATAAAAAATTTGTTTTGCATGTGTTGCCATTATAAAAGAATCAGCTGTGTCTTCCAATCTATTCAGATTAACAAGTTTCATTCCAAATTCATCGTGTCTGACACTGTTGTTACCGTTAAGCCATTTACAGTTAAAAACGGGAACTTTAATTTTAAAGTAATCAACCTCCCATATGTCTTCAATCACTCCATAATATGCATTTGATGCAGAAATTGGGTTTTTGTCCTTAGCACTCGAAAAATGCATTGCTTCTACAAACACCAATACACCACTATTCTGAACTGCACTTCTGTTGTCTTGAGATTCTGTATGAAATGTATAACCATTAATGTCATAACCAGACCATGTTATCACATTTAAACATGGACCACCCACTATCCATTTTAATGTCTCTGATACATCTGATCTACCAAGCAAAGTCTTTTTAATCCATGACAAAAAAGTTTTGTTGTGCTCATTCAAAATCCACATTTCTTTATTCTTTGGATGACATTGTTTCAACTCATTAATATGCAATGTGATATATGGTTGAGAATCAGCTATATTATTCAAGATATATGATTCTAACTTCTTCATCTGTTCAGCTGACAATGATTTGACTTTCAAGCCGCGAATCCCCTTTCCCTCATTATTAACTCGTTCATGGAGAGATGGATTCAAACCTATGTGTTGCGTCGCAGCCAAGTAGCTCGTACAAAACTCTGCTACCTCCTCAGAAATATACTTTTCAATAATGGAGGCTTCAGGTCGATATAGATTTTTAACATACCCCTTTAATATTTTCATATACCTTTCAAAAGGATACATCCAACGAAGATATACAGGTCCACAAAGCTTTATTTCTCGAACCAGATGAATCATTAAATGCACCATTATATCAAAAAAAGTTGGAGGAAAATACATTTCCAATTGACAAAGTATAAAAATTGTATCCTTTTCCAAAATTTTCAAAGCATTCACATCAATTGCCTTGTTACAAATTGAATTGAAAAAATAACACAACTTCATTATAGTCTTTCTGACACGAATGGGCAATATTCCATGCAATGCAACTGGTATAATTTGTTGCATCATGACGTGACAATCATGTGATTTCATACCTATCAACTTCAAGTCCTTCAATGAGACAAAATTTTTTACATTAGAAGAATAACCTTGAGGCACTTTGGTATCATGAAGACACTGACAGAAGCTAATTTTCTCCCTCTTCGATAATGTATGACAAGCCGAGGGAAGAAATGTTCGTCTTCCTTTAGGAGTGGGAGCTAACTCCAAACGTATTCCCATTGATAGTAAGTCTAATCTTGCATTCAACCCATATTTAGTCTTTCCTTTAATATCTAACAATGTTCCAATCAAATAATCACAGATATTCTTCTCCACGTGCATGACATCAATATTATGTTTAACTTCATGATACCTCCAATATGGTAGCTCAAAAAAAATTGACCTTTTCTTCCAAATATGTCTATCATTACCAGATTTCTGTGTCTTTTCCAATGTCACATCAAGGTTTTTCACCCTCTCAAAATACAGATAAAAGGATAAAGGTTTTGGAGCAGTATCAAATTCTTGTGAGCCATTAAATGCCTTTTTTAGTCTTCTATAAGGGTGTTCCATAGGCAAAAACTTTCGATGACCCATGTACACTGTTTTCCTCCCATGATGCAATTGACAATAGGACGTCTATTGTTCGCAAATTGGACATGCTTTATGCCCTTTAACACTGTATCCAGACAAATTTCCATACGCTGGGAAGTCATTTATAGTGAACAGAAGCACTGCATGCAGTTGAAAATATTCCATTTTATAAGAATCATACACCCTAATACCATCAGCCCATAACAGTTTCAAATCATCAATCAACGGTGACAAGTAAACATCAATATCATTACCGGGTTGCTTTGGACCAGAGATCATTGTACTCAACATGAAATATTTGCGCTTCATACAAACTTCAGGATAGAGGTTGTAAATTACCAATAAAACAGGCCATGAACTATGTGTGCTACTGAGTGTTCGGTATTGATTCATTCCATCTGTGCACAACCCTAGTCTGAGATTTCTTATTTCATTTCCAAATGTAGAATACTGCGCATCAATTTTCTTCCATTGTGGACAATCAGCTGGATGACATATTTTTCCATCACATACCCACTCTTCAGCATTCCATCTTAACTATTTTGCATCATGTGAATTAGCAAATAAACGTTTGAAATGATTAATTATAGGAAGATACCAAAATACCTTTGAAGGGAGCTTTGTAATCTCTACATCACCCTGTGATTTTTGTTTCACCTTATACTGTGATGTACCACATTTTGGACACTCTAACAGAAATTCATATTCCTTCCTATATATAATGCAGTCATTCAGACAGGCATGTATTTTCTTGTAACCCAATCCCATCGGGCATAATATTTTCTTGGCTTTGTAATGTGAATCTGGAAGATCGTTATCTTTTAGAAGAATGTCTTTCATCAATTGTAGCAGCTCTGTAAAACTTCTTTCACTACATCCATGCTTCTCCTTCAGGTTAATCAATCTTAACACCGCCGACAGAACCGTAAAATCTGTACAACCGGGATATAATGGTTTTTCAGCATCACCATATAGACGTGCAACTATCGGTTCTATCTCAATTTGTTCTACTACAATATCGCGAATCATTTCTTCAATTCCATCGGAGTTACCATCTTGAGAATCATCATCATCAGTGACATTCCGTCCAGTTTCACCATGCCAAATCCAAGGGCTGTAACTCGGATTAAAACCATGACATATCAGATGATCTTTTATCTCTCTACTTTTCAACTTCTTCATATTCAAACATTTCAGGCATGGACAGAAAAAATGTCACTACTTGGAACATTTCGTTTTGCAAATTCCAAAAAGGCATCAACACCTTCCTCAAATTCATTGCTCATTCGATGTGCCGTAATCCAACTTCGACTCATTATTACCTATAACAAATATCAACAAAAAATATATATTTTTAAGATAAGACAAATACATGTTTATATGAAAAAAATCATAATTTGAATGTAAAACAATTTAAAATATAAAACAAATCTATAGGTATTTAAAAAAATATGCTTGAATATTATTTTTAAAACAAAATATAGTTAGATGTAACAGTTTAAAATTTCATTGAATCAAAGAAAACCATGACGCCTAATTATTCTCCAAATAAAATATACATCAATAAAACATAAACAAAATGATTTTTATCTGGAATAAGTGAATATGATCAGATGATACACATTTATAATAATCTCATTCCAATATACTAATAAACATGTTAAAATATAGGAATACCTAATGGAGCATATAACATGTGTTATTCATGCTTGTTGTTCAATCATTATGATCTAAAGTACTCAACACTTTCAAGTGCCAAAATCTTGAAAGTAGTAGTAGTTTTCATAAGTACCCAACACCAAATAGCTATACATCGTAAGTGTCATGTTAGAAATATGAATATAGACCATTTGTTTTATTGTTTAATAATATTGTCATATTATCTGATCATTCTGATTATATATTAGAATTACTATATCCTTTTGACCCGATATATAATCTAAGGAAATTAATATTTCTTTAGAAAAAGTAATGTTAATATCATTGTAATGTAAAAAAAAGTATATGTCGAACTATATATATGTAATACCAATAAAAAAATACATATGTGTTTGGCCTGGGTTTCACACATAAAACAACTCATCTCACGGATTAAATTTTTGAATCATCCTACATAATACTTATTTTTATAACTTAGGGAATGAAAATAATAAAAGTTTTGATTTACGATACTCATTATGGGTAAACATGATATATATAAATATAATATCTAATCTCATAAAAAGATATCCATGGGGGTATAAGAGCATACACAAAGCACATGATCAAAAAGATAAGTGAAACAGTTCTATATAATCATAGATCATAAAACCTGAGTCCAAGTATAACAATTTTAGCATAACATAAGACATGATTTATATGATAGTGGGAACATGATTTAAAAAACCTTATTCACAAGATCACAACATTGGTATGTGAAATAACATAAGAGTGTGGCACAAACATAATCATATAAGTCATAACATATTCAAGGGAAAACATAGTTTCATTCACCTCATATTGGGATATGTTAATCACCTTTCCTATAATTTATTATAATATTTCTTATGAGACACATCACATAACACATTGGACATGGTATAACCATCTGTATCCCATATTGATCTATGATATATAATGCATTGTCGAATTCATTAGAAGGATATTATGGACCCAAATGTCACATAATGACTAACCATATATATGGGTGAATCGTGATCATCAAATCATTTATAAAACTTTCGTAGATCAATTAACTAACAAAAATGAAATGGGGGTCATAATTGTTTTTACAAAACATAATAATTATTAATACATAAAAATGTGTTTGGATGGTAAGATAAGATAATATACCTAATTCAATCTAATTATCATTAAATTATTTCTACCTAGATAGAAAAGACCTTTATAAAAAATATAATTTAACTTGAGAATGAAAAGAAAGTACCCTTTAACTTTTTTATAATGAAAAATCTGAAAAGGATGATAATAATATTTAGGTATTATACTTTTTTTATGAATTATTAATAATAAAAGAAATCACCTCACTTGATTTTTTTGAAAATTGGACATACCATCGTATTCAAGAAATCAGATAAACTTTGCATGAAAAGGTCCATCATTTTTAGGAGATGACTGAAAGAAGAAATGTATTATCAGACTCACCATGAGTCCAGAATGAAATATTTGATTGTAATAGGTATGAATTGATATTTTTATGAATGCAGATGAAAACAGATAATGGTTTTCTGATCTAGGAGTTCTAAAAATCATAATTTTTTGAAAAAATATTATGATGTAAGAATGTTGAATGAAATTTTAAGGATAGGTATTACCGATTGTACCTGTTCCAATTTAATTCATGAAAATCATTTTCTGGACAATCATTTTGAAAATATGATTTTAAGAAAATAAGTACTACCAATCTTCATCCAGAAAGACACATTCCAGCTAAGTAGGAAATAATAATGTTGCTGGAAGAATGGAACGTTACAGTACCACCCATTATTTTTTAGATTTTGCTGAAGCTAATCCTCAATGTTTTAAAATTAATTATTCTTTCTAAATGATTGAATAATTTGAATGGTTGTGAAGTCAAATATCTATGTTCTCATGGTCATAGTAATATTTTTATCAGATATTGATTTATTTAGATACTTAAGAGGTTGCTCGTAATGAAGTTGCTGGTATTCAGATAGATCAATATAGCGATCATATTGGAGTTGTTACTGATTCGTATTTTAGAAGAAAAGATGAAGTATAAGTGGTTTAAGAAGCTTTAATGAATCTACTTTTTCATTGTACTATAGAATCGTAAAGCGTATATCAGAATGAAAATCTAGAATAAGAGTTAAAAATAGTCTTATCCAAAATACACCTGCTTGAATGTTGCGAGTTGAATGTTGCGAGTTGAATGGACATAATAACCATTTGCAATGACAAAAAATTCCACGAGATTCAAAAACGAACGAAAAGCACATCAAGAATCGAAACAAAAAACGAACGAAATAAATTCGTGGAAGGATTACTTGAATGTCGCGAGTTGAGATGATAGATCCGAGAGGAGTGAAGAAGATAAACAATGAAGCCAAAACGAGTTTAATGCAGGCAATCGACGAGCCGATTAGGGTTTACCGCGCGAGAGAGAGACGAGCTGGCGACTGTCAATCAAAAAATCGTAAATGACAGAACACAGGCTTTAATTTTTTTAAATGTTTTATAACATCGGTTATTATATAACTGACGTTATAAACTATTTTTTAGTTTTTTTTACATCGGTTATCTTAAAACCGACGTAAAAAAGCTCCCGCGCTTTGGTTTTTTACGTCGGTTATTTTATAACCGACGTAAAAAACGAGTAGATATCGGGTTTTTTTACGTCGGTTATTTGGAAACCGACGTAAAAAACCCCCTGGGGCTTTGGTTTTTTACATCGGTTATAAGATAACCGATGTAAAAAACCAATGCGCAGGGGTTTTTTTACGTCGGTTTCCAAATAAACGACGTAAAAAAACCCGATATCTACGCGTTTTTTACGTCGATTATTTGGTAACTGACGTAAAAAACCCGATATCTACGCGTTTTTTACGTCGGTTATTTGGTAACCGACGTAAAAAACCCCCCGCGCATTGGTTTTTTACGTCTGTTATAAGATAACCGACATAAACACCCAACAGGTGCGATTTGTAATGTCGGTTATTAAAATAACCGACGTGAAAAATCTACTCGCTGCATTTTTACGTCGGTTATATATAACCGACGTAAAAAATGGTGACGTAAAAAACGATTTCTGCACTCTCCTGCACGCGACAGCAGGTATATGGTGGAGCCTAATGCTCCAGGTGCACAATGAGGGATCTATACTTTGGTTGGACTTCGAGAACCTCTTCTGCTCAGAGTTCGTTCCTTCCACCCTCCATGCGGTGCGAATTCAGGAGTTACTACAACTGCAGCAGGGCAGCATGACAGTAGCCCAGTACTCGGCAAGATTTATCGACCTCTCGTGCTACTCCACAGATATGGTACGGGACCCGTTCTTCAGGGCCCGGACCTTCGAGCAGGGACTGAGGCATGAGATCAGGGCTTCGATGATCTCCCTCAACATCCCGATGCAGGTGGGGGTGCTGGAGAGAGCCCTTCTAGTGGAGAGTTTTCTCATTGAGTAGTCACCAGCGGCGAGACCCTCCGCAGGATGACCCGTAGAGGAGTCTTATGCAGCTGGTAGTCGACGAATGTCATAGGGGTCCAATCGGACCAGACCATCAGATGATCAATATCAGGATACAGGTTCGGTTGTGCGGGGCACACGAAACAGAGCCAACCACACAAGGAGCAGACAATGCTATGCATGCAGTGGGCATGGTCACATGGCTCGAGACTGCCCAACCCACCTTGCAGATGAGCAGTAGGCGGTAGAAGGACCTCCCAGGTAGAGGTTTGACCATGGAGGTCCGTAGGGAGCAGGCGGACGAGGCAAAGGTGCTGGCCGAGTAGCGGGTGATGGGAGACGCTTTGAGGCCCTACCACCACCACCACTAGGAAGACCACCCAGACCGCAGGGAACGAGTGGACAGGGAAGAGACCTAGTGGAGGAGACCTAGTGACCACACACTGCTGCCGACAGTGTAACTCGACCCTTGAAGGTGAGAGTAATGGTTGGATCTCATGGTAGTAGCGTCGAGGCCTTACGATGTCGTCCATGGAATGAAATAGTACCATTCATGATAGGATTGACTGTATTAGGCAAAGGACATGGTTCATCCAGGGGATGAGACTAGATTTCTCTTTTTCGGAAGAAGAGGAATCTCAACAGCTCATGTAGATCGTAGACGAAAAACGGTGGCGATGAGTTCTTACAAATGGTTAGTCTCACCCATTGTTCGACGAGCGAACGATTTACGGTTCTCACTAACTTAATAGTATCAGATGTATATTTTCTCAGAAGGACATGAACCTGAGATAGCGGTGATGGCTTGAGTTCCTCCAGGACTATGACATCGAGATAGTTTATACTCCTAGGAAGCAGAACTTTGTAGTGGATGCTCTTGGTAGGAGGTCGGGCATTCAGCTGTTAAGAGTGGCGAGACAGTAGCTAGCCACGTTTTCTGATATCCTTTGTGGATAGTGATGGAGTGAGTACGTGTAGAACTAGAGATGGTTTAGGCTACGTCAGAGAAGGTGCAGATCATCCTAGAGCAGATGAGGACTGCACAGAGCAGACAGAAGTCCTATGATGTTAGGAGGCAGAGACCACTGGAGTTCGAGGATGGCGACCATGTTTTCTTACGGGTCTCACCTCGAAGTGAATTACGAAGATTTGGCTATGGCGTAAAGTTATCTCTACGCTATATCAGACCTTTCCAGGTTCTCAGTAGGATAAGTGAGGTGGCTTATCACCTGGCCCTACCACCTCAGTTGCACCGGGTGCACGATGTCTTTCACGTATCTCAGCTGAGGAGATATGTGCACGACCCAACGCATATCATTGACCACGGGGAGCTGGACAATGATGACAGGGTGAATTTTGCGGAGTTTTCGGTGGATATCGAGGATCAACAGGAGCGGGTCCTATGTGGACGGTCGATTCCTCTAGTGCACATCATGTGGTAGCACGGGAACCTCCAGGACAACACATGGGAGTGAGAGGCTCATGTGCATCCACAGTACCCTCATTAGTTTCTCTAGTTTGTGTTGTAGCTTTATAGGGACGTAAATCACTGAGGTGGGAGTAATGTAAAGACCTAGAAATTTCAAGGAATTTTTTTTCTTAATTTATTTAGAATTTTATGAGTGCGTAGTTTCTGACGGCACCTGATTTTGAGGCCCGGTGTGCCCGGAATCAATTTCCAAAGTTTATCTCAGGTACGTTCTGTGAACGAACGAGGGGGTTTTTCTAACTTTTAAACTGGTGCTCAGAATCGAAATCTGAGGGCACCGATGAAACTGTAGTGCCGATTATTGCTTAAGAAGGCTTTTTTGGAGTTGTGTTTACTCGAGAGGAGTTGTTTACAAAAATGTGGATTAAGTATAAAGAGAAATAAAATTGTGTTACAAATTTTATTTCACTTATATGTGGTTAAACCCCATGTGTGGGAGTTGGGGTGGGACCCACTAAAATTCTAACTCCTCTTGATAGGATATTAGTGAGGTGGGGCCCACACGAGCCCCACCCCTTCAAATTCCCTAACACCTCTAACCCCCCCATATGAGTTAGGTAACTCTTCAACATTAATGCATGCCAACTAAACACCTAATTAATTTGACAACACAAGTTTAATTAATTAGGTGAATTCAACTTTTGAAATTTTAAAAAATGTTGGCATGTGTAAATAAAATAAGGCAAAGCCTTATTTTATTTTGGGTTGATGTGTTGTGTGGAGATTTGAGAGAGGGAGAATTCTTTACTTAGAAGAACTTCATCTTCCTCGTTGAAGAATGCGAAGAACATCATCATGCCTTCCATCTTACCTCCGCGTCAAAGAAAGGGAGACACCACTTCTTCCACGGACGTTCCCCGTTGACGTATACGAAGCCTCACCCACGGCGCCGTATTCCGTGACGCTAACATCCTCAAACTTCTTTGAGGTAGGGGTTGTTTCATAATTATAGTTTTATTTTGACGTTCATCGTTATTTTCTTTTGGCTGCCTGTTATCGATATAATGTGAGGGGGTCAGACTGCAAAAACTCAGCCGATCCTCCTCCCCTTTTTATTTTGATTACCGTCGTGGTTTGGAACGGAGGCGGTGCGGTGCAACGACACCGTGCGGGAACGAGGGAACCGCGGCCGGAGCGGGCCGCGGAGAAGGAGCGCGGTACTGTAGCACCGCGTCGGTGAAGCCGAAGGAATCCGAGGCCAAGGGTGGGCCACGGAGGAGGGGCGCGGTGCCGTCATGCTGTGCCGGAGCACTATGGAGGGCTGCAGCCAGGGCGGGCCGCGGTGCCGTCGCCGTCACGTCGCGCCAGTCGGACAGGGGCCGCGACCTAAGGCCTCGATGGTGCAGAGGAGGGCTTCTGGGCTCTACCGGCCACTGGTGCTCCATGAGGCAGGACCAGTAGGTCCTGCGACGGCACTCCGGTCAGCCATTACGACCGACCGTTTTCTGAAAGTCCGGGGGTCTTAACCCCCGACAGGTGGCAAGCCCCCCCCAAGAGTCGCCGTAGTTTCTCAATCAAGGGGGGAAACGCACCCCCGCATCCCACTCGGCCAAAGGACGAGCCGCCGGCCATGTGGGTCGGGCCGCGCCGCCCAGGCCGGGCCGACCCAAGGGGTATTAGGCCAGGTCGGACCAGGCCCAAACCCCCTGTTTTCAGACAGATCCATTCAAATGCCTATAACATGGGCTATAAACCTCCGATCAACGCATCGTCAGTTGAGTTAGGATCATTGTATTGAGATGGTCATTTAGGTATATTACACTCAAGGTTTCGGGGGAACTTTGGGTACGACCGGGTTGGTTCGAACACGAAACCAACCGGGCCCTCGGAGCGGAAACACTTATAACTTGAGCTCCGGACGTCCGATTGATGTGCCGTCGACTTTGTTGGATTACTCTTAGTGAGACAGTTCTTTTGGATTACTCTGCTCAAGGTATGGATGCATTTGGAGTATGGTTGGGTTGGTTTTGGATAAAAAACCAACCGGGCCCCTGGGACGAAAAAGCCAATAACTCTCAGACCGGGCGTCTGATTGACGCACCGTCTGTCGCGTTGATTTGCTTTCGACAAGGCGGAACTTTGTGATACATCAACTATAGACTTCGTGACAGTTGATGTATCGACCCCTTGGCTCGTGGAGCGGACCCTCCCGGAATCAAGCTAGCTGTGTGCGGGAACCCTAGAGTTGGCTGCGACTGCGATGACGATGACGACTGTACTTGAATCCTACTTGGGTTCGGCAGAGATGACGACTGTACTTGAATCCTATGTGGGTTCGGTAGCGATGTAGACTGTACTTGGATCCTCCGTGGGTTCAGCAGCGATGATGACCATACTGGAACCCTCTGTGGGTTCGATGATGATGACTACTGTTCTTATATCCTATGTGGGTCCGTCAGTATTTGACTCTGTACTTGTATCCTATGTGGGTCCGGCAGAGTATCTGGTCTTGTATCATTTGTGGGTCCGACAGCTTAGCTGGTTTTGTATCCTATGTGGGTCCGACAGCTTAGACGAATCAGTGGCTACATATGATCATCTCTTTCTCTTTACGAAGAGTATACTTGTTTGAGCTGATTCTTGATTTTCAATCAATAAATTCATTATGATTGACTTGTTATCCTCTGTGGATTGGGTTGTGCTTTCCTGTGTAGACTGGGTTGTACTTTCCTGTGTGGACTGTGTTAAACTTGGGCTCGTGTGCTGGAGCCGAGATGGAATTGATGACTTAGGTATATGTATGGGCATATACCTAAGTAGAGTTTGTTGATACTTCGTGATTGTATCTTTCCTTTGTGGTTTATCCTTCGTGGATTCTGGGAGACCTTCAGGGGTCTCGGGGTCCCTACTGAGTATCGTATACTCACCCCTGCACGGGCTATGCCTGCACTACGTTGTGTTGGATGCAGACGACGGACAACGCTGATCGAGGTGGAGGCTCGTGGAGCTAGACGGTACCTGGAGGTGGGTCACTGGACGAGATGTACACAGAGAGGACGGCTGGAGACGAGGAGCTGAGGAGACTATATGTACCTACCCTTTAGGTGGGATTACCAGAGGATGGCTCGAAGTTTCTCTTATACCTTTCTGCTGCTGTACTTTCTTTTCAGTTGTACTTTACTTTCAGTTGGGTTTGTATTCTGACCCATTTACTTTCTAGCACTTACTTTTGTACTCATTTTACTTAGTGTTTACTTCAGCTTGCGTACTTTGTGGTGTTTATTTACTTTATAAAGGCATGCCTTCCCTTTTATCGGGATTTACGCCTTTGGTGCTAGTCTCCAGCCCCTGGCCTATGGAAGGCGGGCTTGGGGTAGTCACAGCACGGGCCCCAAGGATGGGTCGTGACATAGGGTCCTTCATCGGTTCTGATGGATGCTTTTTGGAGATCCATAATGAGTTCTCCTATATTTCCCATAGGGTTTCTTCCATTCTTCTATTGTAAATGTGGGTGCCCTTGACCCAACTTTATCAGTTCTTTTGATTACCATATAATGGATACAATGAGTTATACATGATGCATTCTTACCATTATAGCATAGACATTTCTTCATCAACTATTTAAATGCTAATGTCTATAGATTATTTGTAGTATCAAAAGGTTATAACAGATCTCATGCTATAATAAGAACCTCAAGACACTATGAAATTAATCTTAAACATTTGTCATATGGTCTAGATATATCATACTGAGTGGAGACAGTTGATGTCTGATTATTAGGTACTGGGGGATCATAAGCATTCATACTTCTTCTCATGATGTTTACACTAGTTGATCTCTGATATGTGAGATCATAAGGACAAACCTGCCAATAGGAACACCACATGTTTTAGGTGTCATTGGTTGTTCCTATCTACAAACATGTGTATTGGTTTCCTAACTTGAGATCATTATCAATGTGTACCATTTGATCATGTAATTTGATGCAAGGAATAAACCATGATAATAAAATCATTGTGAGGTGGCTTGTGTTTGGTGCATCATTGGTGGTATGACATTAGTTGAATGATCAAGATATGATTTGTCACTTTTAGATTAAGGAAGTAATATCTTGGGCTAGGTTGATCAGGATGGTAATACCTTCATAAATCCATGACCATGATAGTCAACAGTAAATCTATTCTGTTAAATCAATAAAAAATAAATCATGAAAGGACGATGATACAAGTTTGTGTCTCACTTTATGAGATATCTAATGAAAAAGAGATTATTTTACATAGTACGTGTTCGTAGGTTGTTTGTCGTTGTTATGAATATTCCTTATCTATTTAGGGGCCTTGATGAGTTGCTGGACTCCGCTCTTGGCCAATGAACACTTTTCACTGCTATCAAGATAAAGACCTAAATGGTCACACACGATAAAAAATTTAAGAATCTGCCATATTCTAGTGAATATGTATACAGGGCATGGTGGGCCTCACCATTGGGGTTCGAGATATGTCTGAGGATACTCGAACACCAAGTAATAAATAAATTCATATTATTCAAATTCAAAACAATTAGTATTGAATTTATTTATTGAAAGTATTTACAAGTGTTTAAGTAAATACGAGTAATAATATTATACGAACAAATATTATTTTAATATTCCATGTTTGTTTAATATTAGAATAAAATATGAGTTGAGTTAAATGGCTCAGTTTTATCACGTAATATAATTAATATATATTACAGGTATGATAAAATATAAATAATATTTATGACATAGTTTAATTGGTCATAATTATTATTTATTTAGTGGACGTTAAATATATAGGGGTCAGGGAACCCTTTTCGGGTATTTGAACATCCACTATTTATAGGAGAGAGACCCTCACCCGTGACTATTCATGGCAAGCTCTTGAGATATTCTCTCTCCTCTTAGGCTTTCCAGAGAAAGAATCTATCAATCTAGGTGATCAGATCAAGTTCTACCTCACGCATCGCAAGAACATCAATGTGGTGATCATCGAGGTGTTGAAGGTGTCATCAAATCTCCATGCTAGCTCTTAGAATTCAACGATTAGTGGTCCTGTAGATTTTTAAAGTTATTATGGATGATCTATAGAAATTCAACTTCAGATTCTTTGATTATCGATCTCCTACGACGAGCAGATGATGAACGCGCGACTTCAGATGTAACCAGCTAATTTTTGTTCAATTTTATGCGCTTAAACATTTTCCGGTGTGATCCTCGTGCTTAAACCGGGGTAGATCTTTGCTAGTGATGAGGTTGTTACGTTGATTGTCGGTGAAAATTTTTAAATTCCCTAATCCACCGACTACTGCTACACGCCCTAGTGCTTTCAATTATTATCAGAGAAATGCGTGAAAATTTTAAGCTAAAGAAACATTAAATTTGCATGAAATTCCGAAGATAACGTTGTTCCAGTCCCCACACCGCAGACGATGTTTCAACCTGACATCGGATGTCGAGTCTACGACCATCTGAATTTTTTATGGAGATTAAAATTATTATTTCAGGTATAATTATGTATAATGTATATATTTTATATGTTAAATTTTACCCAAAGCTATCGACAAAAACAAATTTAGGAAGTAATCATTATTCGACATGAAGCTGGTGGTCGGAATAGTGTTTTCTGGCATTTGTCGTCTTCCTTTGGTTTGTGGAAACTTAAAAAAATATAAATCAATTAATTTAATTAATGTTTTAATTTAAAATCAAAGATCCTAATCATATATCCTTTTGAAAATTTTAATGGGGAGTAATCTATGTTTGGTTGTCGGCTGGACTTATTGGCCGACAAAGTAAAAGTTTATTTGTCAAAGGGAGGGACTCACCCTGGCTCCTCCACCTAGTGCGCCGTCCTCCAGCCAAATCCTGGACATAGGCATGCTTTCTGGCCTGATTTGGCTGCCCCAGATCTAGTCTCCTCATTGTTGGCCGACCTCCCAAGCTGCCTTTTCATCGCTGGCAACCCCCCTGATCAATGAGATCGCTGAGCCCAATCATCCCTTGACGGCGACCTCGGCGAGAGGAAATCCTTATTGTGGGCTTTCATAGACCTAATTTGACACAAAATAGGTTGGGATGGGTTGAACCAACCCGAAACAGGTCTGGGCGGATAGGTCGACCCAAAACACCCCTGCACAAGGTCTGCACGGGCTGACATGAACACAGAGAGAGTTAGCCCAACCCACAATGGCCATGCCCAGATTTCAGGGTCCGGGTAATTAAATATAATAAAAAATCAATTAATTTAATTTTTGTTTTAAATTAAATTAATTAAATATTGATTTTTGGTTTAGAAATTAAATTTTATACTCTGAGATAAATTAATTTAATTTAGGTATTAAATTAATTAATTAATTTAAATTTTGACATTAAAATTAAATTAATATTGGGACGAATGACGTAATTTTTTGAATTAAAAATAAGAACGATTTTTTAATTCAATAAATTTTCCTTTAAAAATAATTTATTCGAAGTTTAATTTTTGGTTTATTCTTTTAATTTAAATATATAGGTTTAATGTGTATCGACTGATCATAAGTCGTGAACCGACCAATGCATGTATGATGTTTATTTATTGCGATGCATGTTTGTAATAATCAGTTTAATAAACAAAGATCTGTGTATCGTCTATGCGTCATTATATGTATAAGGGTCCGCATGCCCAATTTATCAGTTGTATTTTGTACTGTTGATACCCCATTGAATGTGTGCGAGTATTATTTTATAATGGCAATGATGAGTAGTGACATACTTTGCATCGAGATTTGACGACGCACCGAGTTTGACGCAATGGATGAGTGAGTGCTGTAACTTGAGTCACAAATGATGTGACTTGAGGAGTTGCCCCTATGGTCTAGGTTGATCCATTATTCACTTAATGAATCATCCATTTTTATCAGTTCATGATCATGTTGTTATTTTATTTATGCATGGTTTATTATTTTGTGTATGTGTTGTTGTATGCATAATCACATAAAATAATAAAGCAAGCATGCATCGATAAAATGAACATGATACATGATAAATATTTTCTATTTATTGCATGATTAGTTGTAAGTACGATCACATAGTATGTGCTTATGAGATAGAAAATGATTCCATTTCTCCATTTAATAATAAAAACCCTCAAAGAAAGGTTAAGTCATTAAACACTTTCCATAATTTGAATTTGAACAAAACCTGGTGTTCGGGGTGCTCTTCAGCCAAAATTGAGGGTACCTCTTACTACCAGGGAGTTCTTATGAAAGTGATGAGTCGACTTAACTAACATTGGTAACAAAAAAGTAGTCAAAACTAGTTTGCTGCAACTTTAGAGGAAAGCATTGAGGAAATAAAGTTTATTATTTTAGTAGTTCGAGCTTCACTCAACAGATTATGGAGCCACTAATGAATGCGGTTGGCCAGTCAAACACCTACCTTAAACTCTATGAGAAGTGTAATAACCATAGATTGTAGATTCTGAAGGGAGGTTCAAAAATCATTGCCACTAGAATACTGAAGTGACAGAGTATTATGATTCTAGTACAGTTTGTTGCTATACCTCAATAAAATAATGGGAGACATTTAATGATTTAATGATTAATCAATAATTTCAAAAATGATAATCAAGATAAAAGTACCAATCTTCTAGATTTTACCAAGAAAACCCAAGATCCAGGAAAATCCAAGCCTAAAATTTATTAAGTAAAAAAGTATCAAGGCAAAATCAAGCATTGTAAGGGATCTTACAAAGATGGGAGTGTACAACTCCTTGTATATTTGATACCACCATTGGTTCACAATATTATGATAGATTTTATTTTTTTAGAAAATGGAAAGTAATACCACAAAACACACTATAATATTTATTGGATAAAAACAATGTCATATCCAGCACGAGTTTCCAAAGAGTAGTACAGACGTTTGTGCACAATACTACTATGTAGTAAATTCAAGGTGCGATGTGTCCCCAATACCTGTTAAGGTACCTTAGGAACCGAGGGTGTAAAAATTATTACAAGAGACTCATGTATGATGAATATTATGGTTATGTCATAATTATATCATCAACATCCGATGTAAGTTGTGGCTACTACATCAGGACAAGGATGATATTACATGTAGTTCCATCTCCTTTGAGAATTTTTCAAGGAGAATGTGAAGCGAGATACGAATTTGTGATAATTACACTGGTTATGTGTAAATTGAAAGATAAATCTTGATCTTTCAATGGATCCATTTCTCATATCATTTTCACCCATTTACTCTAGTTTTGTTTAAGATTAAAAATGAACATTGTGGATAAAACACTTCATCACTTTTAATGTAAGGTTTTCCAAGTAAATAAGAACTTTAAAGAAAGATTTATCTTTAATTCTTATAGAGAACAAGTTGAAAGGCTAGGTAAAAATACCACGGAAACGTTTCAGGAAAAAGAAACATTCACAACATCCTTCAAAGAATAGGTATTAAACATGAGGTTCTTTGCTTCACATATCATGAAATAAATCTATGGAAGTTTAAATGGAATGAACTGAATCACAAAAGCAAGCACTCGCTTATTCATTTTATATTCATCAACGAATGTTTTTGTCATACTTATTGGGTATTAAATACAATATTCCAGTCACATATATGTATTTAAAAATATTAACCAAGTATATAAATGTTACTAGAAGGTGTATTCTCCAAGAATATGAGAAATGATGGCTCATAAGTCAACAGTGAGAAGTACACAACTTCAAATTTTCAGGTTTAATGATTCTAATTGAACATTTATTGAGTATTACCAAAACATTTATCTCATGTGTCCTTTGGGAACAAGGAGACATTATTCCAGTTTCAGAATGAATGTTGTTTGTGGTGTCGAATACTCAAGTAATAGTTCAGTGATACATGAATCATAAACAATACATAATGAATATACAATGTAAAACTCATATACCCAGTTGTGGTGAGATAATTATTTATCAAGAAAAACTAATTAGTTTTCATGGATATACCTAGTATGATATTTAGACTCTTTGGAGTTAATGACCATAGATATTATCGATACACTTATGTATTTAGTTTTGAATAAATAAACCTTTAGAAATAAAGTTACATCACAAAGATTTCAGAATTAGTTCAGCTAAAGAGCGTGAACTATTCCAAGGGTAAGATAGTGGTGTGTGTGTGTGTGTATATATATAATTCATAAGACTCATTTAAGTGTTTAAGGAATGTGAATTTAAAGTATGGTATATGCATGGTTAGAACATATGAGCTGGTTCGGGCTAGTCTGCCAAAGAATATCTTAACCAAGCATTCATCGATCATTATTATGTAGTGTGAACTAATTCCTAAATACACATTACCTTATACACATCAATGTTATGATTCTAATAAGGAGGTTCGATGATGATTCTTACATGTTAATATTGATCATCAAAATGTAGTGTGGAAAAATTCCTAAACGTACATTTTCTTATTCACATCAGATTAATGATGCATGTAAAGAGGATATCAATGTTAAAACTCATGAACTGTAGAAACTTCCATTTTTCAAGACATGATTTGAAAATAATGATGATATCCCATAATCACATTCCAAATATAATGAAAAGTGGATATCATATGAGTTATAGTATGATAGAAATACATTATGTCATAAGAACTTATGTTTAGATGCTAAGAGTTTGTTAAGGATATAAACAAACTTGCATAAAGTAAAACAAAATGTTCATCTAAATTAATTACCCTAAAAGTTTCTTAGAATATTACACAAATCCCTTTGATATAAAAATTGAATTCAAGTCATAGACTACATTTCTATAAAAGGGTTAACATCTCTATTTGAGATAGTAAAAGCCAAATTGGCTTGGATTTAGTCAATGCCAAAGATGCACAAGTAGTTGGCATAGGAACAAGTTCCACAAGAGGTGTGAAGGAGAATGTTCCAGAGAAACATACCACCTATGAAGGATAAAACCATTGTAATGATTTTATATTCACCATGACTGGTGATACATTATTCATTGAGAATAATAATTCATACAAGTAGGCAGTATATAATAATTAACTAAAATTGACAAGATAAAAGAAATCAATATTGGATTCCATGTATCAAAATACACGAGGCTTGTTACTTTGAATACTTTGGTGGGTATTTAGGTGAGATGATACATGGATAGTACAAGATTAGTACTTAAAAGGTTATATTGGTAATAAAAATTTGTTATACATAAATTCATTAGAATTTTATTTGTCATAGTAACTTTCTATGATCATTTAATTGAATATTGTATGTCAAGACCAAATTTCGTGGAAGGTGTCTATACGAAGCAACTAGAAAGGGTTGGTGACACCATAGAATGCCAATAAGGGGTGAAAGTTACTTAAATCTAGTTTCATATTAAATTAACAAGATCAAATAACATTCAGTGAATTTTTTCCATGTGTCTACCAAAGGTTAGTGGGATCGTCATTGTTTTCCAAGTAAAATATGTTTGATCACATATGGAAAACAACTATTGGTCTTACAATTAACTAAGAATAGGATGAAATGTTTCTCTCTAGATATTGACTTAAATTAGAAACCTAAGTTCTAGGAAACATGATCTACTAAGGTATATCTAATAGTTTCTTAGACCTAGTTAATGGTACATATACTGACAAGGTATTGAAAAATACAAGATGGACCAATTTGAGAGAGAATTTTTATTATCACCACATGACATATATCTCTCCACGAAGACATGTATAGGCATGAGAGAGGATTGAAGTGGTGAGTTTACTTTCCATACGCTTAGATGATGGATCAATCACATATTCCATGATATATACAAGAAATGATACTACAAACATAAACTTTATACTAGGAAAATATCAGTTATATCTAGGAGAACTGCAATGGAAACAGTTAGAACTATTTGATTGTACTTGAGAAAGTACAAAGGATATGAATATGATAAGGGGAGAGGAAAGGATACTAGTTTTTAGGTGAAAAAAACTATCATACCTTGGATTAATGTGATCTAATTTCCTATTTAGGATAAGGTAATGATAAAGACAAACTCATTAAATCTAGTGATAGATATACCTACAAATACTGAGTACATTCCAACTTTGGGGGAAGCTAAGATGCAGTGTAAATCACACAAATATTTGTTCCAATTACTGGAATTGCATCTAGTAAGAAAAGTATTATCATAATTTAAATTATGATACTATTACTAGTCAAGATGTCAAGTTTTGACAATGAACAAAAAAAGAATAAATTTAGGGTTTACATCTCTTGAGAAGTCTTACTCAAGGAGCTGTGGTTGCACATAGCAGAATAGTCACACAATGAAGACGTTGCAAAACCAGCGACTAAATACTTGACTCAATAAAAACATGATCTCAATCATGTGAGAGATAACAAGGATAGTTAACAAGTTGGATCTAGTGCAAGTGTGAGTGTTGTAAAAGTGAGTTCCCTAGACCCAACTTTATTAGTACTTTTGATCACCACACCATGGATACAATGAGTTATACATGTTTCATTCTTACCATTATAGTGTATACATTTCTATTCCCACCATTTAAATGGTAATGTCCATAGATTATTTTTTGTATCAAAAGGTTATAGATGATTCCAGGCTATAACGAGAACTACGAGATACTATGACATTAATCATAAACATGTCATATGGTCTAGATACATCATAATTACTGGACATAGTTGATGTCTGACTATCAAGTGTTGGGGGATCATAAGTACTGAGACTTATTCTCATGAAGTTATCACTTGATGATCTCTAGTAGGTGAGATCATGAGGAAAAAACCGCTAATAGGAACACCACATGCCATGTCATTAACTGTTCCTATCTACAAACATGTGTATTGGTCTCCTCACTTGTGATCATTATCAACATGTGCCATTTGATCACATAGTTTTATGCAAGATAAAAACCATGATAATGAAATCATGGCGAGTTATCTTGTGTTGAGTCCATCATTGGTGGTATGACATTGGTTGAATGATCAAGATATGATTTTTCTCTTCCGGGTTAAAGAAGTAATATCTCAGGAAATGTTGATCAGGATGAAAATACCTTCATAAATCTCTGGCCATGGTAGTTGAGGGTAAATCATTTCAATTAGATCAATAAACAATAAAGCAAGAAAGAATAATGACACAAGTGTGCGTCCTTCTTTATGAGATATCTAATGACAAAGAGATTATATTACACAGTGTGTGTTCATAGGTTGGTTGTCATTTTTATGACTATTACTTATCTCTTTAGGGGTTTTGATAGGTTGCTAGACTCTACTCTTGGTCTGTGAATATTTTTCAATGCTATCGAGATAAGGGCCTTGAGAGTCACACACAATAGTGAATTCAAGAATTTGTCATATTCTGGTGAATAGGTATACATGACATGGTGGGTCCCACCACTGTGCTCAGAGATATGACCGAGGATACATGATCAATAAGGAATAAATAAATTCATATTATTCAAGTTTAGAATAATTAGTATTGAATTTATTTATTAAAATCATTCACAAGTGTTTAAGTAAATACGAGTAATAATATTATACGAATGAATATTATTTTAATATTCTTGGTTCTTTTAATATTAGCGGGAATTATGAATCGAGTTAAATGACTCATTTTTATTATGTAATATATTTAATATATGTTACAGGTATGTGATAAAATATAAATAATATTTATTATGTGGTTCATTTTGTCATAATTATTATTTATTTAGTGGACGTTAAATATAAGGGGATCGGGGAACCCTTTCCGGGTATTTGAACATCCTCTATTTATAAGAGGGGAGAGGCTCTCGCTAGTGACTATTCATGACGAGCTCTTGAGATCTTCTCTATCCTCTCACACTTTCTAGAGAGATAAGCTCTCAATTCAGGTGATTAGATTGAGTTCTCCCTCATGCATTGTAAGAACATCAATGAGTTGATCATCGGGGTGTCGAAGGAGTCGTCGAATATATACACCAACACCTTAAATTCGACGATCGGTGCTCCCATATATTTTTGAAGCATGAAACGATCACTGGTGATGAGCAGATTATGTACACGTGGATTCAGATCTAACTAGGTATTTTTGGTTTAATTTTTGTGCATAACATTTTCACTTGTGATTGTTGGGCATAAACTGGGGTAGCGCTTCACTGATGATGATGTTGTTGTGTATGTTTTCAGTGAAAATTTTTAAATTCCCTGGACCATCGGCTTTCACTGCACACCCTGGTACCTTCATATTCTTTGGAGTTCTACTGTGGTGGTGCAGTTTTGGTTTGGGGTGTGTATGAGTTGTGTTTTTGACAATCATCTAGTGTGGTGTAGGTTGATCCACAAGTTCCTTGTGCAATGGTGGTTTCTGAGCAATTTCTTCTTCGCCTTGCGGTGCGCAGTGAGATCGAAAAGCTTCCTTGAGGTAGAGAATCCTCATTCTCACCTGTTTATGTGCTATGTGTGAGATCTATATGGTTTTCTTTTTTTTGGTGGATAATAAAGGTCGACATAATAAGATAATTAATTGAAATGTCTAAAATTGATGGGTATGCAGAGTTATTGCACTCTTTAATGCTTTGATTCACGTTTTTTGTTGTTTTTATGCATGCCTGTTGCCAGTTATGAAAACAACGGCTGTTGGGGGCCTTGTTTGTGTCATAGTTATTACGCTGTAATGACCCTTGCTGCGTTGTTGTGTGATTGCACCATGAATAAATGGTTAAAGAACATATATTCAACTAATAATTGGTTCCCCATAGACATTTGATTTTTGTGACAATACCCATTCCAAATAAAAAAGATATGTGATAATTCCCCTGAATAATTATGGAAGTCGTCTTGTGTTGCTATTGTGTGTTTTTGCTTGTTATGTTTTCCCTCCGTGGTTTGGGCTGTTGTGTGGTGATGTTAGTGACTGGCTGGGTTGTGTAGTACGTGAGGTAGTGACGTGGTGGTTGGTTACCATGAATGAAGAACCCAATTTGGTTGAAAGTAATATTTTGTGGTGTAATTGTTATCAATACACTTTTTTGATAAAAAGTCAATTTGTCAGTAATTGAAGGTAAGGTTGGTATTTTGGTAATCTATCTTTGAATTGTTCTGGAGAATTATTCATATGTTGGAAATAAAATTTTGATTTAAATAATTTTCTTTAAATAAAGCAACAATTTAGTCTGACGATTGTTGAGATGTTCAGTAGTTCTTAAAACATGCGTTTTTTGGTGAATTGATTTTGACACAAATGTTTCCAACTTTAAGAAGAGTTAAATATTTGATATTTATGGTTTAATTCTAAAAGAAATATAAAAATTGAGTGTGGATCATGTTTTGTTAATCATAAGGCGATTGTAGTAAAAGAGGAACCATGAAAAATAATCATTGTTTTGTATAAAGTAGATTTGTGTATGGTTGGATTTCTACTACAGTGGATTTTTTAATAGTGAGAATACAAATCATTTGGTGATTATGAGAGCTCTCATTAACCGATTTTAATTAAAGGAAAGAATTCTTTGTATTATAAGAAAGTGGCTAAATGTTGACCGATTTGATGTGGGAATACATAACTGTAGTGCCAAAATAATATATACCGTCTGATTCAATGATCGTTTTATCTGAGCCAAATGATCAGTGATATTCGATGATCTTGTTTTTCTGGGATGTTTGATCGTGGTGATGAGCGCGTCTTCAACCTCGAGCTCTCTAAGGGTCTAGTGTGCTGTAATCCCTAGGCTACAATGTGAACATTCAATTCAACCATGTATTCTGAGCTTCATTTGGGTGTCCTGAGAATCAAAGTATGATCGAAATTAAATGCTGATTTGTTTGCATGATTTTTAATGATGAACAAACCAAGGCATTGTACAGTGAAAAAGATTATTTTCTTAGCGCCAGTGATGTTTTGCGATATGTAACTCAGAGACAATGAGTTCTTTAATAAAAATCAAATGAATCTCTATGTTTCTGGAAGGTTCTGAGACATGTGCATGTGCTTAAGTTTTTACAAAGTTTGTGTGAAGAAAGAAAGAACTGAACAATTGTGCTACACATGTCTTTGTGTGAAGAATTTTCATGGTACATGCATTTTTAAAATATAGTGGCATCATGCATATACACCAAAGGAAGTTTTTTAATATGTTTTCTGATTTTTTTTCTAAAAAAGTGTAGGTTATTTTTTTTAAATGTGTCTGAAAGGCGACATCACCGTTGCCACCTTTTGGTTAAGCCCAAAGTCAGTAGCAGCGATGCCGCCTTTTCCCTAAAACAATTTTTTTCTATTTTAATTATTCTTTTTTATATATTTAAAATTTTAAAATTTTATTATTATTTTGTTATGTATATATATATATAAATAAAACAAAATGTTTTAGCATAATTTATCTCTTATTCAAGTACGTGACTTTGATAGCCTATAAAATATAAAGTAGAAGACCAATATAAATAAAAATTAAAACATGGATTAAACATATATGAATTAGTAGAAAGTAAAAATAATTTCTTACAAAATGTTGATGAAAAATAATTTATAAGCTTTCTAATCCACCAACTTGAAACTTAAAAATGTTTCAAGTATGTGACTTTGCTAGCCTATAAAATATAAACTATAAGACCAATATAAATTAAAATTTAAACATTTATTAATCATATAATAAGTATTTTAAAATCAAAATAATTTCTTAAAAAATATCGATGAAAAATAATTTATAAGCTTTCTAATCCACCAACTTGAAACTTAAAAATGTTTCGAGTACGTGACTTTGCTAACCTATAAAATATAAACTATAATACCAATATAAATGAAAATTTAAACAGTGATTAAACATATAATAAATAGTCCAAAATAA
Source organism: Viscum album (assembly GCA_963277665.1). NCBI lineage: Eukaryota > Viridiplantae > Streptophyta > Magnoliopsida > Santalales > Viscaceae > Viscum > Viscum album. Next base: position 640,230,460 of record OY728131.1, on the reverse strand, counting down.
AAATAATTTTAATTTTTTTTTTGATGAAAAATAATTTATAAGCTTTTTAATCCACCACATTGAAACTTAAAAATATTTCAAGTATATGACTTTACTAGCCTATAAAATATAAACTATAAGACCAAGATAAATGAAAATTTAAAAATTTATTAAAAATATAATAAATAATCGAAAATAAAAAATAATTTCCAAAAAAATTTGATGAAAAATAATTTATAATCTTTCTAATCCACTAACTTGAAACTTAAAAATGTTTCAAGTATGTGACTTTACTAGCCTATAAAATAAAAACTATAAGAAAAATTTAAATGAAAATTTAAACATTGATTAAACATATAAGAAGTAGTAAAAGTTTTAATTTTTATTTATATGGGTCATATAGTTTATATTTTATAGGCTTTCAAAGTCAAGTAGGTTGTTTTGGATCCTCCTTGACATTCCTTCTTTTCAATCTCACTTCTGAGTAACTTTTCTTACATTTATTTCATTTTCATTTATTTATTTTATTTATGAAACTATTTATTTTAAAAAGAAATTAGATGTTGATGCTATCTTTTAAATTTTATTTACATTGTTTTTATAGTGTATATTTTATAAGTTTTTAAAGTTATCTACTTGAAATTTAATAATTATTCCTATGTTTCAAGTAATCGATTTTGAAAGCATTCAAATATAAATTGTGCCTAAAATATTAATAAAAACTAAAACACATGATAAACATATAAGAAGGGATGATAATAATAATAGTATCTTCATTTTAATAGACATAAAACGTATAAATGAAGATTTACAATCAATGTCTATGTCTATGATGAGAAGATTCAATCCCACATGGTGGTCTGCGAATAGGACATCCGCTTCGAGTTCGCTGTGGAGTCTGATGACTTAGAAAGGGATGATCCTCAGGCACTGGAATGTCGACTGTCGCATCCTCCACCTGTGTGTCAATGGGAGGAGCTATCAACTGTATTCCATACTGCGCTTCATATCCTTCTCCCACTAGGGTGGTAGAAGAACCTACTATCATCGCAGTGGGGAATCAAGCCTGCGATGGAGCTATATCTCAAGGCTATGATGGATCTATACCCCAAGGCTGTGATGGATCTAGATCCCAAGGCTATGATGGATCTGGACCCCAAGATGGAGAGAACTGAGGATATCCTGTCAAGAAAAATGTATCCCATGCCACCTGAGGCACATCCTGAATCGGTTGAGGCCAAACTACTAGAGGTCCGACCTCAGCCTATGAAATAGGTGAGACCTCACGTGTAGCACGATGCTGTATACATCATCATCATCATGTATCCTTAGTACTAGAAGCTACTGTAGAATGTTTCTCTGGGGTAGGAACCTCCTCTCTCCGGGCTGGACATTCGAAGATGCTCTTGGAAAGTGCATGATAAGATGACCTTAGCTCCAGCGCTTCAGCATGGACAGCTGCCCGGATAAAGACCCCCTCATCCTCTTCATCACTCATGCGAACAAGATGCTCTGATTGGATACCCTGTAAAGAGATTAAAAATGAATTTGAAAATTGTTCAATAAAATGACTAATATAAATTTATTGACTTACAATCTTATGAATCTCTCTACCGTGTCAGGTAAGATATAATATAGACTTTACTCTATACCATGGATCATACTCAACCTAATCTGAAAGAAAGAATCAATTCATAGGTACAACCTAGATATGAAACTCTCCACGTCTACGCCAGTAGTCGAGAAATAGGGCATGTACTCAGTGCCAGTCCTCATCCTGCCTCCCTGTCAGCTTCACCTCATGAAGCTGCTTTGTCTATCTCAGCAGCAATGGAATCAGCTGACCACAACAAAACTGGCACATGACTCTATCAAGATGCTGTCACTCAATAATATGGAAGTGAATGAGGGGAAATATAGCCATAACATCCTCAATCCCAACAATGAAGTATGGTGGAAACTGGTCCATAATAGTCCAGTATGGAAGCCATGATATCTGAAATGACATGTGACCTTTTTCAAAAATTCTCCTTACTAAAAACCAAAATTGATGATATTATTAAATTTATTAGACAGTGATAGATTGTATATATATACCTAGTTAGGTAATAGATAGTCCAACTAGAGCCGATATATTCCCAAATGGTGTCTTGGAACCGCATGGAAATTGTGTCTCTAACACCACCTATAAAATACAACATTGATAGTGAAAAATAATGAGAAATTAAAGTCAATAACTCCTAGTAGCATCAAAAACCAACATAAATGAGTGATCATACCAGCATCCATGTAGAGTGTCATGAAACACCTCCATCTCAACTAGTGTGCTAGAAAGCTTATGAAGGAATGTGGGGATGTGCTCCCATGACCACATTCGAAGAAGGATGACACATCCCCTAATACCTATGCAGTCCCTGTGGGATAGTATAACATCCCGCCTTTTTATCACATAAACTTTCATTACATTATACAAAACTGAGGATCTTTAAGGTTTAGTGTCTTGGAAACCAGGAACTTAATACATGAAAAAAAAACATTCTTCTTAAACACTTGAAAGGCTTATACTTATGTTCATCCTAGGTTCATTACTGCATCTCATAACCTGGGGACATACATCAAAAGAAAGGGTGAGCAGAAGGCCCAGTAAGGGAAACAAGAGGACCATTTTACATGTGAACTTGAGATACTTCAACAATGTCATGAAAAAGAACTTTAAGGAATGAGAAAGAAATCATGTGGCATATCATAATAAAAATAACTTTTTTCATAACTTTAAGATGTGGCGACATCATTTAACATAGACAATCATGAACATATCACCAAGGTCCATCCCCAAGGTGTCATTTGAAAATTACCAAGGTTATTCACCAAGATATCGTGAAAATTGTAATCTCTAGTGGTTACATCATTACCCAATGCATTGGAGCGCTATTAGGGAAAACCCTTAAATTTACCTTTATTATCATGTGATCCACATATATCATCATCAAAAATTTCATAAACAACCCATATAGCATAAAATAAATGGGTTTCATTTCATAATCATAACGTTTTAAGAAAAACTGTTTTAAAGACATGATCTTTACGTCACTTTAAACCCACGGAAGGGGAGAGAGGGTATCATGTATGTAAATAACAGAATTTAAAATAGAACATTTTGATATATATGTGAATACCCCTGTATAAATAAGAGCTTTGAGTATTCACTTTATAACATAAAATAATTTTGAGAAAAGAGAGAGGCATTTTGAGGCGAAAATTCTGCAGCATAACGGCTATGTTTCGGGTTTTTAGAAAACATTTAAAAGAGAGGGGAAATGGGTAAAAAATTCATAAATGACCCATAAAACAGTATAGGGACAGAATAATAAGGATATATGAACATGGTAATGAAATTTTAAGGACATACCATTTGAAATGAAAAAAATGGAAGGAAGACAAAAATTAGATTTCTTTTATGAAAGTTCGGTAGCCTAACGGCGTTACTTAAACTTCAACAAAAATGATTTGAAAAGATAAAATAGGGTCTATCATCATGTGAAAATAAGAGTTCAGTATGATAGATATAGAGATCATTCCCCAACATAATTAAAAAGGAACTTGAAAGACTTGACATGAAAGTAGAACTTTGAAAAGAATGAGAAGGCTGAATGAATCCCCTTAAAAATTCGGCAGCCTAACGGCGCCACTTAAAACTTCAAAATACTGAATTGAAGAGATCAAATGGGGTATCTCATAATATGATCATAAAATATCAGTATTATAGATATAGAGATCATACCCCAACATAATAAAAAGGAACTTGAAAGACTTGATAAGAAAATAGAACTTGAAAATGAGAAGGGTGAAAGAATCTGTTACAAAAATTTCGGCAGCCTAACGACGCCACTTAAACTTTCATAAAATGAAATGATGAGAGTTAGAGGGGGTCTCTCATAATATTAAAATAAAAAGGACAGTATAATGAATATAAAATAACATCCACCAACATAAGAACATGGAGGATGAAAGAAATTACATAAAAGAGATCACTTGAAAAGAAAGAGAGGGGTCAGATCCCTTACCTTAAAACGTAACTATTAAAACTCAAAGGTTTGGACCTTGAGGGCTTGGGGGAACCTTGGGAGGACTACTTGGGAGGTAATGAGACCCGAAATTCGTTGGGGGAGAGTGGGGAGTCGAATGGATGAGAGGATTTCTTGGTATTTATAGGGAAAGTGAGGGGACAAGGCATTAATGGCCAAGGGACACCTCATTGGTGGTTTTGGCAAAACCATGGGCTTGCCCATGGTATTTTACCATGGTATTGGCCACTTGGGACACCGCATACCTTATATTACTATTCATAAGTCGAACATATTGATTACATACTTAATACATCATTTAATGATGTCATTAAACACCCGTAACTTAAAAACTGTATTTTCACTATTCATCAAAAATTCAACTTTCTCAGAAAAATCCCAAAATTTCACCTTAACCAAATATCGATACTCTGATTTCAAAAATGAACTCCATTTTATAAAAATAATTTTATAAATATTTTTAATTTAATTTTTAAATAAATACACTATTCACCGAAAATTCATTTTTTTTTTCAGAAAAATCCCCAAAAATTACCTTAACATAATATCAATGCTCTGAGTTCAAAAATGAAATCCATTTTATAAAAATAATTTTCTAAATATTTTTAATTAAATTTTTAATTAAAAAACACTATTCACCTGAAAAAACTAATACTTGACTAATAATTTATGAAACCGTTATTTAACCATTTTATTGAATCACATTACTTAATCTATGTGCCTAGATTATATTAAAACTTTCTTTGAGTGAAATTACTAATCTATTTGGTCACATTACTAATCCTAAGCATAAAATCACTATTCATAATTTACTATTCTTCAAAAATCAAGTTGATCTTATTAGAATCTAAATTTCGTACTGGACATAATTGTAGAAGACCAATTTTTGAAAATCATTACACATTTTTTGATTATTTAAGGTTTACATAAACATTTTTAAAATATCCTTTCTCTAAAATTCACCAAAAATATGAAAACTATATTTATCCAGACATTTGAAAATTCATAAAATTCATCATAAGAAGAAATCAAAATTTTTATTTAAAAAAATGATTACACAAGGCAGTTATGGTCTCCTTACATAGCCCCTTATCACACCACCATAGGACCTAAGTGTAAGGTGTGCTAAGGTGAGAGAATCTGAGGGAGGCTCGGCCAACATCACACGTGTAGTAATTTTTATCAGTTTGAACTTCTCGCGAAGGCGATTCCATTCTAGCTTCACATGATGAAGTTCGGCTTGAGTTTGGTCCAAAGCAAAGCCCAGTGGGGCTACCTCCTTCCCAAGTTCTGTTAGATGGGCTTCGATCGGTCCAAGAATACTGGGTGAGGCCATCAAATCTTCTTTCTATATTAATTTACCAAGATCACTTGTATTTAGAGACAAAAGAAAATGAAACATTTAGTTTCCAACGATCATATTGACCAATGGGAATATAACAGTCAAAACCCAACAATCTCATTTTAATTATACTCATGTTATCCAATGAAACAGTTTTTTTGAGTATAAAAATAAAATAACACACAAAATTAGGAAAAAATATTTATTCAAAATTTCAGGTCGTTACAATCTTCCCCCCTTAAGAAATTGCATCCTCGCAATTTTTAAAATTGGGTTTTGAAATTTCATTGAAAGTCCCACACCGGAAAAGGAGTCAGTAAAACTGTTACTTTAAAAGAAAGAAAAGGAAGTAAAAAGGTCACCTGAGTTAACCCATACTAGGATCCCATGTAGGAAAACATGGACATGGAGGAAAAAAACCAAGGGTCACGTTCTAAGGGAGAGTGATATAAAACATGATTAGGAGAAAGTTAACCATGAGAAAATCCCAAACTTATGATGTGTGTAAACGGTCTTTGATTACCTAGTAGGAAAAGTAAACCAACAACGTTTTTGTTTTACGTTCCTTTTCATAATTTTGAGGAATTCATTTACTACATAGAATAAAAACATAAGGAAATATACCTATCTTCCAGTAGAGTTTCATCCTTTAATAAGTTTATACCAAAACTAATCTTTTCTCCAAACGATGAGCATTCAAAACTACTTGGTCTCATCAAAGCACAAGAATAATCTTCTAGAGAATTGCGTATTCCACAAAAGAAAAACTATCTATATTTAAACATTTATCCCAAAAATAGAAAGGGTAAGATAAAACAACTCTTCAAAAAGAAAGAATCCCATAGGAAGGGAAACTACTTTTAAATTTTCAAAGTTCCACAGTACTACCCAGAGTTCATCATAGACCATTCCGTAAATAACGGTCCTTAAAATTCATCAAAATAAACTAAACTAAGATTGAAACCCAAATATAAGAAGGATTTGATAACATAGTCTTCCAAAATAAACTTCATTGTTCATATCCAAACAACATCAACCACTCCTAACATAATATAACAAAAGTAGCTAACCTAAACATATTTTACCCAAGATTGGTTAATCATTCCCATAAGTAACCTAAATTACTATAAGTCCACCTTAAATTCATTGATTCTTCAAAATATAATTCAACCTTTACTCCTCAAAGAAAATACCGTAGTAATCTATTTACCTCGATCAAATAGGGTTCCCAAAATAGTGAACGTCTTCCAAAATAATAATCATATTTTAATCCTCTAATCATATCTATCATATTAATATGGTAATCGTCGCATTTCCTATCACATTGGTTGTTGGGACATGTTCTTCCATTTCCCACCATTAACTAAGAAGAGAAAGTATAATTAGGGGATTGAATACTTAGCTAATAATCATTAAAAGGAAACTTTAAGCATAGAAGGATAAACTTGTAGAAGGAAAGTATACCCTAACTTGTGATCCCCTAGGTTCCAATCTAGGTTATCCATGATCATATCTTCTTATGTGAATCTTTATTTTATTTTATCATTGTTCCTTTAATAATGGTTCATACTAAGCTTATGAATTTACCAAAGCATATCCCCCGGGAGTGTCGTAACCAAGAGTGTAGCAATGCCCGTTGTCGTGTACCAGTTCCCGATTGAGTCTAGATCAAAGCAGTGTTTTTTGGGTTTTACCCCTATGTACATCTGTGCCAGAGCCACCTCTACCTGCTCGTACCCAGACAGGGATGTATTTTCTTGGCAACCCATTAATCAATACTCACCAAAATACCAGGAAGATTTATTATATATAAACTTTTCTATAGGATTCTTCCTAAAGTTTTCATATCCTAATTTCCAAAAATAACTAAACAATCCTTTGATACCAACTATGGCATCCCGCCTTTTTATCACATAAACTTTCATTACATTATACAAAACTGAGGATCTTTAAGGTTTAGTGTCTTGGAAACCAGGAACTTAATACATTAAAAAAGACATTCTTCTTAAACACTTGAAAGGCTTTTCCTTATGTTTATCCTAGGTTCATTACTACATCTCATAACCTGGGGACATACATCAAAATAAAGGGTGAGTAGAAGTCCCAGTAAGGGAAACAAGAGGAACATTTTACATGTGAACTTGAGATACTTCAACAATGTCATGAAAAAGAACTTTAAGGCATGAGAAAGAAATCATGTGGAATATCATAATAAAAATAACATTTTTCATAACTTTAAGATGTGGATACATCATTTTACATAGAAAATCATGAACATATCACCAAGGTCCATCCCTAAGGTTTCATTTGAAAATTACCAAGGTTATTCACCAAGATATCGTGAAAATTGTAATCTCTAGTGGTTACATCATTACCCAATGCATTGGAGCGCTATCAGGGTGCACCCTTAAATTTTCCTTTATTATCATTTGAGCCACATATATCATCATCAAAAATTTCATAAAAAAAACCATATAACATAAAAGAAATGGGTTTCATTTCATAATCATAACATTTTAAGAAAAACTGTTTTAAAGACATGATCTTTACGTCACTTTAAACCCACAGAAGGGGAGATCGGGTCGCATGTATGTAAATCCCAGAATTTAAAATAGAACATTTGGATATATATGTTAATAAACCTATAGAAATAATAACTTTAATTATTCACTTTATAACATAAAATAATTTTTAGAAAAGATAGAGGCATTTTGAGACGAAAATTCTGCAGCATAACGGCTATGTTTTGGGTTTTTAGAAAATATTGAAAAGAGAGGGGACATGGGTCAAAAATCCATAAATTACCCATAAAACAGTATAGGGACAGAATAAGAAGGATATATGAACATGGTAATGAAATTTTAAGGACATAACATTTGAAATAAAAAACATGGAAGGAAGACAAAAATTAGATTTCTCTTATGAAAGTTCGACAGCCTAACGTCGTTACTTAAACTTCAAAAAAAATGATTTTAAAAGATCAAATAGGGTCTCTCATCATGTGAACATAAGAGTTAAGTACGATAGATATAGAGATCATGACCCAACATAATTCAAAAGGAACTTGAAATACTTGACATGAAAGTAGAACTTTGAAAAGAATGAGAAGGGTGAAAGAATCCCCTTAAAAATTCGGCAGCCTAACAGCGCCACTTAAAACTTAAAAATACTGAATTGAAGAGATAAAATGAGGTATCTCATCATATGATCATAAAATATAAGTATTATAGATATAGATATCATACCCCAACATAATAAAAAGTAACTTGAAATACTTGACAAGAAAATAGAACTTGAAAATGAGAAGGGTGAAAGAATCCGTTACAAAAATTTCGGCAACCTAACGATGCCACTTAAACTTTCATAAAATGAAATGATGAGAGTAAGAGGGGGTCTCTCATCATATGAACATAAAAAGTACAGTATAATGAATATAAAATAACATCCAATAACATAAGAACATGGAGCATAAAAGAAATTACATAAAAGAGATCACTTGAAAAGAAAGAGAGGGGTCGGATCCCTTACCTTAAAACGTAACTCTTAAAACTCAAAGGTTTGGACCTTGAGGGATTGGGGGAACCTTGGGAGGACTCCTTGGGAGGTAATGAGACCATAAATTTGTTTGGGTAGAGTGGGGAGTCGAATGGATGAGAGGATTTCTTGGTATTTATAGGGAAAGTGAGGGGACAAGGTATTAATGGCCAAGGGACACCTCATTGGTGGTTTTGGAAAAACCATGGGCTTGCCCATGGTATTTTCCCATGGTATTGGCCAATTGGGACACATCATACCTTATATTACTATTCATAAGTCTACCATATTGATTAAATACTTAATACATCATTTAATGATGTCATTAAACACTCGTAACTTAAAAACTGTATTTTCACTATTCATCGAAAATTCAACTTTCTCAGAAAAATCCCAAAATTTCACCTTAACCAAATATCGATGATCTTATTTCAAAAATGAACTCCATTTTATAAAAATAATTTTCTAAATATTTTTAATTTAATTTTTAAAGAAATACACTATTCATCGAAAATTCATTTGTTTTAGAAAAATCCCCAAAAATTACCTTAACATAATATCGATGCTCTGAGTTCAAAAATGAAATCCATTTTATAAAAATAATTTTCTAAATATTTTTATTTAAATTTTTAATTAAAAAACACTATTCACTCGAAAAAAACTAATACTTGACTAATAATTTATGAAACTATTATTTAACCATTTTATTGAATCACATTACTTAATCTAGGTGCCTAGATTATATTAAAACTTTCTTTGAGCGAAATTACTAATCCATTTGGTCACATTACTAATCCTAAGCATAAAATCACTATTCATAATTTATGATTCATCAAAAATCAAGTTGATCTTATTAGACTCTAAATTTCGTACTGGACATAATTGTAGAAGGCCATTTTTTGAAAATCATTACACATTTTTTGATTATTTAAGGTTTACATAAACATTTTTAAAATATCCTTTCTCTAAAATTCACCAAAAATATGCATACTATATTTATCCCGACATTTGAAAATTCATAAACTTCATCATAAGAAGAAATCAAAATTTTTATTTAAAACAAAGGATTACACAAGGCAATTATGATCTCCTTACATAGCCCCTTATCACACCAGCATAGCACCTAAGTGTAAGGTGTGCTAAGGTGATAGAATCCGAGGGAGGCTCGGCCAACATCGCACGTGTAGTAATTTCTATCAGTTTGAACTTCTCGCGAAGGAGATTCCGTTCTAGATTCACATGATGAAGTTCAGCTTGGGTTTGGTCCAGAGCAAAGCCCAGTGGGGCTACCTCCTTCCCAAGTTTTGTTAGATGGGCTTCGATAGGTCCAAGACTACTGGGTGAGGCCATCAAATCTTCTTTCTATATTAATTAACCAAGATCACTTGTATTTAGAGGTAAAAGAAAATAAAACATTTAGTTTCCAGCGGTCATATTGACCAATGGGCATATAATAGTAAAAACCCAATAGTCTCATTTTAATTATACTCATGTTATCCAATGAAACCGTTTTGTTGAGTATAAAAATAAAATAACACACAAAATTAGGAAACAAGATTTATTCAAAATTTCGGGTCGTTACAGATAGCCTACATAATGCTCTGTACGTGTATGCTAAGTAGGATGATTTCCAGCTGTATGTCCTGGACCGATCAAATTCCTCTATTAGGGGTAGATACATCATGTGCACATGCATCCTTAAGTGATAAGTAGACATGTTCCCTCCAATGAGCCATAATATATATGCACAGGCATAATGCATGACAGTCTGCTCATCAGCATCATCAGGTAAATGTGGAATCTGTGCCTCCAACAAAGGCATAAATATCGACGCTCCATCTGTAGCCCTATGATCAGACAAAATGTCGATGCCTAATAATTGCTGATCAAGGTCGGGCCAAGATGCACGACTGAGTCCAATAAAGGCTCTCCCCTGGTTAGGAAGATCGAGAAGCACTATCACATCTTGGAGGGTGATGGTCATCTCTCTCTCAAGTAGGTGGAATGTGTGTGTCTCTGGTCTCCACCTCTCCACGAGGTCAGCAAGTAGGTGATTGTCGGCCAATGTGAAATCTGATACGGTAATTCCATAGAATCCAACATGGTTCAAGAATGGTCTAATGGCATGTGAAGGCTCCCTGTAATAAAAATGGTGCGCTCGTTGCACCCTGATCGATCGATCCTCACCATCGTCTAACATGACCTGAGAAATATGGATATCCTACTGAGTGAGTAGTATAGTATCATCCATATATATATAAACAAATGAAATGAGTCATAAGTGTAAAATGTAAATATAATGTTATGGTCTGCAAAATGTTATGACTTGTAGAATGTGAGACATGCCGTGTTTATTCACATTATTTTATGAAGTTATTTTTACCAAAAGAAAGGGGTAAGCCTTCATGTTTTTAAAAGCATATTACTAACATGTTGTTAAGATATGATTTTACCTAAAAGAGAGTGTTTTGTAAGATATGGTTATATATATATATATAAAATTTGTCTTTATTATGTAGATGTTTATTAAAAAATGGTGTGCTTTGTAATTTATGTATGACTGTCCACATGATGGTATGTTTCATGATTATTTTGTCAAATGTAAAGGTCATTATGTAACACTAACTAAGTTTTAAGAAATAATTTGTGGGAAATGAATCACAACACAGGAGGAATGGTGACAATGATGACGATGATGACATAAACTCATTCCATCACCACTGTCATTGTAACTATTCTTCCTGCGTTATGGTTCATTTCCCACAAATTCTTTCTTGAAGTTAAGTTAGTGTTACAGAATCATCTGTACTAACCTATATTGTTGGTTGTGTACTATAACAATCTCCTTTATCAGTTTTCATAACATCCCCATATTATTACACATAGGTAAAACCTGACTATATACGTTGAAAATGTTTTCCGATCATGATTCAGATAGTGTAACTAATATTGAAAAAGATGGTCAATCATATAATCTTTATTATACTAAAATTTTATAACATCTTCTTGTACCGTCATATATGATAATATTATTTCTTTATATAAAAGTTTATTAAAATATTAGTCACATAATGTTTTGAAAACCGATTTAAAGGGAAGATGTTTTTGAGTTTATGGTTTATCTTTTAGGTTTTAGGATTTAGAAATTAAGGTTTCAGATATTGAGTTTTGGCTCTAGGTTTTTGGATTTTTTGTAAGGTTTTAAGGTTTAGGTTTATGATTTTATGGTTAGGGTTTAGGTTTTAAGGTTTAGGGTTTAGAATTTTGAGATTACGGTATAGGGAAGATGTTTTTGGGTTTAGTGTTATGCTTTTGGGTTTTGGGGTTTAGAAAACTGAGGTAAAAATAAGATATAACAAAATATAATTTACAATATGAGAATCTCAAAATGAAGAAAATACATCATTATGGCTCTGAGTGTGAACTTTACCCAACAATATTAGGGCATCATTCTTAGTTATGACCTTATTCATGACATATGGTGCATCTCAAACTCTGAACTTATTTTTGAGGCCAGTCCATCTCATTTTACATCCTGCTAGCCTTTGGTCTCCCATGGGGAAGCAACTGATTGATGTCAGGTATAACTACCCATACTTTACATACATTTTTATTACTTCAAAATTGAATCACACTTATTACAACATATAACAAAACCAAGAAAGGACCATATAGGTATAGTTTCTTTAGAAACTGGGAATCATAAACAACTGCTTCATAAAGCATCTACACTGTCTCCCATTAATTTCATCATATCTATAGTCCCTTTTGGAATATCTTACTTAATAACCTTCTTCCTAAACTAGGGAAAGAAAACATACAAAAGGGTGAGCTCAAATGCTCAGTAAGGGTAAACAAAAGAAATATCAATCACATCATATACATAAGAACATAACTTTTGGAAATGTTAACCTACAAAAGAAATCATAATTTCATAACATGGGATAAATCATAGTAGTGAAATGTAATCCCAATAATCATAACTTAAAACATGAAACTTTTTGGCATACACACATAATCATAGAGAATAATTTCTTATTATTCAAGGCTCATTGCCAAGACTATCTTAGTGGACAAAGTCCATTTCTGAACTGAGTTCACTCTTCGTTTCAGTCCTGTTTCACTGAACCGGTTTAACCTGCCGTTCCAGCCATGTCTATCTCATGAGATATAAAATATTTACCCAATACATTGGAGGGAGATATAGGCCCCACCCATCTCATAATGATACCATTATTATGTGTGCCACAAAATCATAAACCATACATCATAACGTAACCCATGTAATAAAAATGGGAATCTTAAACAATGTGACATCATAAAACAATTCATATAAGATACATGAATTCATAAAAATAATTCCATCATAACATAATCAAATCAATTTAATAACAGGGATAGAAAAATAACCCTTTATTATCTTAGATGGAAACATAATTTTGATAAAACACTTGAATTCCATTCTTGATGAAAATATCCTTTCTACTTCAAAAACATTTTTCCTTTCTTAACATGTCATACAATTTTAAACTAAAAGAAGTTGATTAAAAATAAACATGAAAACTTGTAATGGAAGCTTCTTGGAAATAATTTTTTAAAAATCCATTCATGCCATATAAGTTAAAAAAAACATTCTTCTCGTACTTTTGTCGGAAAAGTCAAAAAGTACCTCGTACGAAAAATGACAAAAAATTCCTTTCATATCTTTTACTAAAAACTCACCAAAGGGTAAAATTGGATATAAACTACTATAGAAGGATATAAATATTACATATTTAGGAAACATGGATGTGGATTATAAATATTCCCCAGTAAATTCGGAAGTATAAACAATCTCGGATAAAAATTGAGATTGCGAGATTTTCCCTTACCTTATGTCCGATTTGCTTCGTAAGTGTCCAAACCTCCTGTATAATGATTTAAATAATGTTATTGACTTATTACAGAATCATACTTATTTTTATGATATCATATATGGTCATATTCATAGCTTATTATTAGTAATATTTCATTACTACTTTTTTATTCGGGTATTTATTACTTTTTGTTCTTATGCGTGTTTTGTCGAATAAATTATTATCCTTCTTTTTAGGTTATAGATACCTCATTTCCAGAATGGTATTAGTGTAATATATATCATATTAATTCATTCAATTCATTTATATAACCATTATGCAATGAAGATCATGTAGAACGAGTTGTATCACATCGTGGAGAAGGTATTCCGTACGTACACACGAGTGATGATATCGTTCCTATGATCATGGAATTGTATTGGAGCGTATGTATACTATTTCAGAATCAATATAACTTCATAATAATCATATATATTCACTCTTTACACCATTATACCCATACAAGTAAGGTGGTGGTGGAAAATAGATTACACTACGGCGTGGAGACGGTATTCCGTACGTTCACGCGCGCGGTGATTTCATTTTCCGTAGGATGGATAGATGATGAAACAGGGTTGTTTAATACTTATAATAAAATATCCGTATATGAGTGATACTGATGTTAATAATTCATAATGAAACAACTAAAGAAGAAGAAGTGGAAGAAGAAATAAAGTTGAAAGAATTGGTAACGGACATTACCTCTTCTTTGAAACGCCTCTTTGAGATCTCCTTTTAGGGCACTAAAATTGGTCTTTGAAGAAGACCAGGACCTCTAGGATGTTTCTAGGGAAGTGTAGAGGAGAAATTGTCAGGGTTTGGCTGAGCTTGAAGGCTTAAATTGGTGTGAGGAAGAGGGGGAGGAGGTGCCCTTTTATAAGGGAGGAGAGGGGCACCTTTGGAATAACTAAAACTATTATTTTATTATAAAGTCAAATTCAGTTTTAAATAGCTCAAAATTGATTTATTTCGAAGCTAAGGTGGGGATGGGTCGAAATCCTATCATCCAATAGAATTTAGACAAGTTTAGGTTCCTATTTTAACCTTATCATTTAGATTTAACATTAAGTAAAGTAATTTTACTTTTATCGTGTCTTCTTTTGTTCTTATACTATAAGGTTAATAAACTTACTATAAGAAGCCAAACGAACCCCAAGTTGTTTATTATTAATATATATAACCTTATCTAAGTCATTTGGCCGAACCTTAGATTTTTAGGAATAAAATAACAATTACTAATATAATATTTGTTTTAAAAACTATTTTATGTCAATTTTGACACTATTTTGTAATTGATTTTTCTGAATATCATAACAGAATGATTAGTTCGAACAATGTTAATTAAATAAATACTAACATGTCATATTAACCTAGAAAATTAGTGTAATTCATAAAAAGTCTCAAATTATATTTATTTGGGTATTTATAACATCAATTATGTCAATATTTCATTAATAAGATAATTACTGCATCATATTGGTGTTATAATTACAAATAAAATATCATTATGTAGGAAATCTTTTTAGCTTTCTAATGAATATTTATAGTCGAATTTATCTTATGTATAACCCTATATTAAAAATGATATACTTATTAAACTTTGATTTTAACTATTTTAACCCTTCTTTAAATAAATTAATAATAAATGTCCTAATCTAATCCAAGTGGGCCTAAATGGTCATATTTTATTCCTAAGGTTGTTTTTGGTCGAATTACACTTGTCCAATAGAATTAGGACATGTGTTAGGGTAATAATAATATCATTTTTACCCTTAATTACCCTATTTACTTTTAACCGTGGTAAATAAAAGTAAAAAGTTACTATTCACCAAAAATTATTTTCATCTCATTGAACCACATTTTACTTACTGCCATCAACCGTGTCTCTCAGATTTTTGAAATTCCACTCACAGAAGTGGTAAAATTAAGTTTTATGAAAAATTCAGTTTTTTTAACTACCACTTAGTGGTTTCACTATTCACCAAAAATTGAAAGTTTTCAGAAAAATACCAAAATTTCACCCTAGGCTAATTTCGATATTCCGAATCCAAAAATGAAGTCCATTTTGAAAAATAAAATTTATAAAAATTCAAAAAGTGGTTATTACTATTCATAATGACTAATTTTAATAATATTTTAATAGCATATCGTTGTTTAGTGAAACTCAGTATTGCGTACGACGCAAGCTATCGAGGAAGGTCGCGATTTTGTGTAAAGTAAGCCAAGCAAGTGAAAGATTCTTTTGATGATTTATATTAAATAAAAGTCTCGGGTGTTACATTCTACCCCCCTTAAAATGAATTTCACCCTCGAAATTCATCACTTTGTAACAAACAGATGAGGATACCTCTCCCTCATCATATCCTCAAGCTCCCATGTAGCTTCTTCTAATTGGTGGTTCCTCCATAAAACCTTCACCAAGCGAGTGGTCTTGTTTCGTAGGAATTTTTCGCTATGATCCATAATCTCTATCGACTGTTCTTCATAAGAAAGATCTTGCTCCAGCGGTACAACTTCTGAGCTGAGTACATGTGAAGGATCAGGTATGTACTTTCTCAGGAGAGATACATGGAACACATTGTGAACTTGAGAGAGATTCGGTGGAAGCGCCAATCGGTAAGCTAACTTCGCAACATGATCCAGTATTTAGAAAGGACCGATATATCTAGGGCTCAACTTCCCCTTCTTTCCAAATCTCATGACCCTCTTCCAGGGAGATATTCGTAAGAACACTTTGTCACCCACTTAAAACTCTAGGTCTTTTCTTCGGTTGTTGGCATAACTTTTTTATCGACTCTGAGCTGCTCTTATGTGTTGTTGAATAGATCTGACCTTTTCTGCCATTTCATCAACGAGATTAGGTCCTAATATCTTTCTTTCCCCAACTTCATCCCAGAAAGTTGGAGTCCTGCATTTCTTTCCATAGAGAGCTTTATAAGGATCCATCTGAATACTGGAGTGAAAGCTATTATTATAAGAAAATTCCACCAAAGGTAGGTGTTGATCCCAACCACCTTTGAAATCCATAGAGAAAGCTCTCAACATATCTTCTAGAGTTTGAATTGTTCTCTCAGACTGACCGTCTGTCTGAGGATGATAAGCAGTGCTGAAACTCAACTCTGTATCCAGAGTATACTGAAGACTTCACCAGAACTTTGAAGTAAACCTCGGATCCTGATCAGATATAATAGAAAGTGGTACTCCATGCAATCTTACCACTTCCTTCACATATATCCTGGCAAGCTGATCCAGAGAGAAATCCTCTCTAATAGCGATGAAGTGTGCAGACTTTGTAAGACGGTCAACTGTGTCCCAGATAGCATTATTTCCTTTGGATGTTTTAGGAAGTCCGGTGACAAAGTCCATAGTGATGTTTCCCATTTCCATTTGGGTATGGTTAATGGTTGTAACATCCCCTTAGACTTCTGTCTCTCAGCTTTAACTTGCTGACAAACCAAGCATCGAGAGACATATTCAGCAAAATCTCTTTTCATGCCATCCCACCAGAAGTACTCTTTCAGGTCCCTATACATCTTTTTGCTTCCAGGATGAATAGAGAATGAAGAACTATGAGCCTCATCCAGCAGCTCCTTTAATTTGGGGATGGGAGGAACACAAACCCCATTCCTGAACTTTATTATCCCATCACAATCAAGGTTGAATTCAGGAACATTTCTCACCTTCTTTTGTAACTCGACATCTTCTTTTCTGTGGATCTTTAATCTTCACATGTATAGATGGTTGAACATTCATTTGAGAAAGATACAATTTTCCCCTTTCATTATAATTCCAAGATCCATCCTTTGTAAATCCATAAATATTGGATCTTTTGTGATCCTCATCATGGATAAACTGGCATGGTCTTGTCGACTTAATGCATCTGCCACCTTGTTTGCTTTCCTAGGGTGGTAATGGATTGAGCAGTTGTAATCCTTAATCATCTCCAACCATCTTCTTTGGCACATATTAAGATCCTTTTGTGTGAAAATATACTTTAAACTTTTATGATCAGAATAAATGTCACACCTTTCTCCATAAAGATAATGCCTCCAAATCTTTAATGCAAAGATTACCGCAGCTAACTCCAAATCATGAGTTGGGTAATTTTTCTCATGTATTTTCAATTGTCGTGAGGCATAAGCTATCACCATATCATTTTTCATAAGAACACACCCCAATCCCTTCTTGGATGCATCACTATAGATCACAAACCTTTCTCCACTACAAGGCAGTGTGAGCACAAGTGCACTGGATAACCTTGTTTTCAACTTCTTGAAATTCTCTTCACATTCCTCCGTCCAAACAAACTTAACTCCTTTTCGAGTCAACATGGTGAGTGGATTAGATAATTGTGAAAAATATTTCACAAAACGTCGATAATATCCAGCCAAACCAAGAAAACTTCGGATCTCAGTTACTGTTTTTGGTCTCGACCATCTTTCGATAACCTCTGTTTTTGCTGGATCCACAGATATCCCCTCTTTTGAGATTATGTGACCCAATAATGCAACTTTTTGAATCCAAAATTCATACTTGGTAAATTTGGCATAAAGATTCTCCTTTCTCAGGGTCTTCAATATAATTCTCAAGTGATCTTCATGCTCTTCCTTGCTCTTTGAATAGATAAGAATATCGTTTATAAAGACAACCACAAACTGATCAAGATAGTCTCTAAAGACTCTATTCATCAGATCCATGAAGATAGCAGGGGCATTAGTAAGACCAAATGGCATCACTATAAATTCATAGTGTCCATACCTTGTACGGAAAGCCATCTTTGGTATATCCTCCCTTTTGACCCTTAATTGATGATACCCTGAATGAAGATCAATCTTGGAAAAGTATTGAGCTCTGTGTAGTTGGTCAAATAAGTCATCAATGCATGGGAGAGGATATTTGTTCTTGATAATGATCTTGTTAAGTTCTCGATAATCAATGTAGAGTCTCATTGATCCATCTTTCTTCTTAACAAACAGAATAGGTGCTCCCCAAGGTGACGCACTAGGGCATATGAACCCCTTATCAAGATTCTCTTGGAGTTTCTTCTTCAATTCCTACAACTCAATTGGGGCCATTCTATAAGGTGTCTTTGAAATAGGCAAAGCACCCGGTATGAGTTCTATTGAAAACTCAACTTCACGATTTGGTGGAAGACCAGATAATTCCTCCGGAAAGACATCATCAAACTCCCGTACAATGAGCATATTCTTAATCGTGAGTTTCTCACTAACCATTTGAGATAAATAACCTTCATTTAGTGGAATCAAGACCCATAAGATCGAAGATATTTCCACTGGAAGGTTATGTTCATCCTTGCATTGATAGACGATCATAGATTGATCTGCAATATGAAATGTGACTTCCCTTCTTTGGCAATTGATATGATCTCCATTTAAAGAAAGCCAATCCATGCCAAGAATCACATCAAATTCCACTATAGGAAGGATCACAAGATTTGTATGAAGCAATTTCCCACAAACTTCGATCGGAGAAGAATTGTAAACTTTTGATGCGATTGTTGTGCCATTAGGGGTTATCACAGCTAACTCAACATCTAATTATTGAGGTAATATAGTGATATCCTTAGAAAATTCTTCAGAAATAAAAGAGTGGGTGGATCCAGAATCAAATAAAACATTTGCTACTTTAGAGTGGATGGTAAGTGTACCTTTCACCACATCGTTATCGCACTCCACATTGCTGATAGAAATTGCATGTGACATTCCTTTGTCTTTAGCCTTAAGAGTTTGTTGACGTCGACCATCATCATCAACCCTTGGATTCGGGAATTGATTGGCATAATGCCCCATCTCCTTGCACTTGAAACATTGAAGTGTAGTAGGTTCATTCTTTTTATCCCTTCCTTTGTTTGCATCATTAGACATCTTCTTCCCATCATTGTGGCATTTAAATGCCCTATGACCTTCCTTTCCACATTTGAAACATTTACTTGTCCCTTTAAGACAACTACCTCCATGTTTCTTTCCACACTTTGAGCATAAGGGAAAGCTCATCTTCTTTTCAGTGTGCTCTTTAGATTTTCCTTTGAATTCCATTTTCCTCTTCTTATCAAACCCATATGACTGATGGGTTACTCCAATCTCCATCTCGACTTTGAGAGCACATCGAACGATTTCCTCGTAGCTATTGAAGTCCCTTATAGCTAATGCCCTTCGAAGACTTGGTTTTAAGCCACTAATGAATCGATCGATCTTACTCTCAGGTTGGATAATAATACCAGAAACGTACCTTGCAAGTCTTGTAAAATTTGCTTCATAGGTACCAACAGATTCATCATCCTTTTGCTTTAGTTCAAGAAACTCCTTCTCTATATTTGTTCGGAGACTATGAGGGAAGTACTTATTGAAAAATAAGTTCTTGAACTCGTCCCATACCATGGAATCAATTTCATCCCTTTTCCTCGTATTCTTAATAAGATTCCACAATTGATCAGCATCACCTTCCAAATGATACACTGCTAAGATGACTTTATCATATTCAGAACATTGAAGAACTGAAAATATCTTTTCAGTAGTACTAATCCATTGTTCAGCAACTAATGGATCAGTAGACCCGTTGAATGAAGGTGGACGCTGTCTCATGAAGGATTCAACAGAATGTTTCTCCTTACTTTGCTCGTTTGGAAGTCCTGCATGATTCATAGCTTGAGAAAGTTGTGTGAGCATGGCTATAAGATTTTTCATTCTAGCTCCCATAACATTTGGTTGCTCCGGGGGACAATCATTGCATTTCCCGTCGCATTCCGCATTAACACAGTTCCTTCGGCTTCCAGCCATTGGCTAAAACCAATAAGAATAGTGTGAGCAACACTAATTATAATGGGAAAACCGCATAATCAAGAATAAAATTTCACACTTAAGATCTTATCCTAGGTTATTCATGGCCATTTCTAAAACACTAATATTGTGTTCTATTCTTAGACTTATCCTTAGGGTTCTTACTAAGGCTTTCACATCCTAGTTTCCAAAGGTTGACTATACCTTTCCTATGATACCAACTATAACGACCCATGCTTTACATACATTGTTATTACTTAAGAATTGAAGCACACTTATTACAACATATAACAAAACCAGGAAAGGACTGTATAGGTATAGTGTCTTTAGAAACTGGGAAACACAAACAACTGGTTCATAAATCAACTACACTGTCTCCCATTTATTTCATCATATCTATAGTCCCTTTTGGAATATCTTACTTAATAACCTTCTTCCTGAACTGGGGAAAGAAAACATACAAAAGGGTGAGCTCAAATTCTCAGTAAGGGTAAACAAAAGAAATATCAATCACATCATATACATAAGAACATAACTTTTGGAAATCTTAACCTGCAAAAGAAATCATAATTTCATAACATGGGATAAATCATAGTAGTGAAATGTAATCCCAATAATCATAACTTAAAACATGAAACTTTGTGGAATACACACATAATCATAGAGAATCATTTCATATTATTCAAGGCTCATTTCCAAGACTATCTTAGTGGACAAATTCCATTTCTGAACCGAGTTCACTCCTCGTTTCAGTCCTGTTTCACTGAACCGGTTTAACCTGCCATTCCAGCCATGTTTATCTCATGAGATATAAAATCTTCACCCAATGCATTGGAGGGAGATATAGGTCCCAACCATCTCATAATGATACTATTCTTATGTGTGCCACAAAATCATAAACCATACATCATAACATAACCCATGTAATAAAAATGGGAATCATAAACATTGTGACATCATAAAACAATTCATATAAGATATAGGAATTCATAAAAATAATTCCATCATAACATAATCAAATCAATTTAATAATAGGGATAGAAATAGAATCCTTTATTATCTTAGATGGAAAATAATTTTGATAAAACACTTGAACTCCATTCTTGAGGAAAATATCCTTTCTACTTCAAAAACATTTTTCTTTTCTTAACATGTCATACAATTTTAAACTAAAAGAAGTTGATTAAAAATAAACATGAAAACTTGTAATGGAAGCTTCTTGGAAATAATGTTTTAAAAATCCATTCACGCCGTATAAGTTAAAAAAACATTCTTCTCGTACTTTTGTCAGAAAAGTCAAAAAGTACCTCGTACGAAAAATGACAAAAGATTCCTTTCATATCTTTTACTAAAAACTCACCGAAGGGTAAAATTGGATATAAACTACTGTAGAAGGATATAAATTTTACATATTGAGGAAACATGGATGTGGATGATAAATATTCCCCAGTAAATTCTGAAGTATAGACAATCTCGGATAAAAATTGAGATTGCGAGATTTTCCCTTACCTTAGGTCCGATTTGCTTCGTAAGTGTCCGAACCTCCTGTATAATGATTTAAATAATTTTATTGACTTATTCCAGAATCATAATTATTTTTATGATATCATATATGGTCATATTCTTAGCTTCTTATTAGTAATATTTCATTACTACTTGTTTATTCAGGTGTTTATTACTTTTTGTTCTTATGCATGTTTTGTCGAATAAATTCTTATCCTTATTTTTAGGTTATAGATACCTCATTTCCAGAATGGTATTAGTGTAATATATATCATATTAATTCATTCAATTCATTTATATAATCATTATGTAATGAAGATCATGTAGAACGAGTCGCATCACATCGTGGAGACGGTATTCCGTACGTACGCACGAGTGATGATATCGTTCCATTGATCGTGGAATTGTATTGGAGTGTATGTATACTATTTAAGAATAAATATAACTTCACAATAATCATATATATTCATTCTTTACACCATTATAACCATACAAGTAAGGTGGTGGTGGAAAATAGATTACACCATGGCGTGGAGACGGTATTCCGTACGTACGCACGTGCGGTGATTTCATTTTCCGTAGGATGGATAGATGGTGAAATATGGTTGTTTCATACTTATAATAACATATCAGTATATGAGTGATATTGATGTTATTACTTAATAATGAAACAACTAATGAAGAAGATGTGGAAGAAGAAATAAAGTTGAAAGAATTGGTAACAGACATTACCTCTTCTTTGAAACGCCTCTTTGAGATCTCCTTTTAGGGCACTAAAATTGGTCTTTGAAGAAGACCAGGACCTCTAGGATGTTTCTAGGGAAGTGGAGAGGAGAAATTGGCAGGTTTTTGCTGAGATTGAAGGCTCAAAGTGGTGTGTGGAAGAGGGGGAGGAGGTTCCCTTTTATAAGGGAGGAGAGGGGCACCTTTGGAATAACTAAAAATATTATTTTATTATAAAGTCAAATTCGGTTTTAAATAGCTCCAAATTGATTTCTTTAGAAGATAAGGCGGGGATGGGTCGAAATCCTCTCATCCAATAGAATTTAGACAAGTTTAGGTTCCTATTTTAACCTTATCATTTAGATTTAACATTAAGTAAAGTAATTTTACTTTTACCGTGTCTTCTTGTATTCTTATACTATAAGGTTAATAAACTTACTATAAGCAGACAAACGAACCCCAAGTTGTTTATTATTAATATATATAACCTTATCTAAGTCATTTGTCCGAACCTTAGATTTTTAGGAATAAAATAACAATTACTAATATAATATTTGTTTTAAAAACTATTTTATGTCAATTTTGACACTATTTAGTAATTGATTTTTGTGAAAATCATAACAGAATGATTAGTTCGAAAAACGTTAATTAAATCAATACTAACATGTCATATTAACCTAGAAAATTAGTGGAATTCATAAAAAGTCTCAAATTATATTTATTTGGGTATTTATAACATCAATTATGTCAATATTTCATTAATAAGATAATTACTGCATCATATTGGTGTTATAATTACAAATAAAATATCATTATGTAGGAAATCTTTTTAGCTTTCTAATGAATATTTATAGTCCAATTTATCTTATGTATAACCCTATATTAAAAATGATATACTTATTAAACTTTGATTTTAACTATTTTAACCCTTCTTTAAATAAATTAATAATAAATGTCCTAATCTAATCCAAGTGGGCCTAAATGGTCATATTTTATTCCTAAGGTTGTTTTTGGTCGAATTAAACTTGTCCAATAGAATTAGGACATGTGTTAGGGTAATAATAATATCATTTTTACCCTTAATTACCCTATTTACTTTTAACCGTGGTAAATAAAAGTAAAAAGTTACTATTCACCAAAAATTATTTTCATCTCATTAAACCACATTTTATTTACTGGCATCAATCGTGTCTCTCGGATTTTTGAAATTCCACTCACAGAAGTGATAAAATTAAGTTTTATGAAAAATTCATTTTTTTTAACTACCACTTAGTGGTTTCACTATTCACCAAAAATTGAAAGTTTTCAGAAAAATACCAAAAGTTCACCCTAGGCTAATTTTGATATTCCGAATCCAAAAATGAAGTCCATTTTGAAAAATAAAATTTATAAAATTTCAAAAAGTGGTTATTACTATTCATAATAGCTAGTTTTAATAATATTTTAATTACATATCGTTGTTTAGTGAAACTTAGTATTGCGTACGACGCAAGATATCGAGGAAGGCTGCGATTACGTGTAAAGTAAGCCAAGAAAGTGAAAGATTATTTTGATGATTTATATTAAATAAAAGTCTCGGGTGTTACATTCTACCCCACATAAAATGAATTTCGCCCTCGAAATTCGTCACTTTGTTAGAAACATATGAGGATACCTCTCCCTCATCATATCCTCAAGCTCCCATGTAGCTTCTTCTAATTGGTGGTTCCTCCATAAAACCTTCACCAAGCGAGTGGTCTTGTTTCGTAGGACTTTTTCGCTACTATCCAGAATCTCTATCTACTGTTCTTCATAAGAAAGATCTTTCTCCAGTGGTACAACTTCTGAGCTGAGTACATGTGAAGGATCAGGTATGTACTTTCTCAGGAGAGATACATGGAACACATTGTGAACTTGAGAGAGATTCGGTGGAAGCTCCAATCGGTAAGCTATCTTCCCAACACGATCCAATATTTAGAAATGACCGATATATCTAGGGCTCAACTTCCCCTTCTTTCCAAATCTCATGACCCTCTTCCAGGGAGATATTCGTAAAAACGCTTTATCACCCACTTCAAACTCTAGGTCTTTTCTTCGGTTGTCGGCATAACTTTTCTGTCGAATCTGAGTTGCTCGTATGTGTTGTTGAATAGATATGACCTTTTCTTCCATTTCATCAACGAGATCAGGTCCTAATAGCTTTCTTTCCCCAACTTCATCCCAGCAAGTTGGAGTCCTTCATTTCTTTCCATAGAGAGCTTCATAAGGAGCCATCTGAATACTAGAGTGAAAGCTATTATTATAAGAAAATTCCACCAAAGGTAGGTGTTGATCCCAAACACCTTTGAAATCCATAGAGCAAGTTCTCAACATATCTTCTAGAGTTTGAATTGTTCTCTCAGACTGAACGTCTTTCTGAGGATGATAAGCAGTGCTGAAACTCAACTATGTATCCAGAGTATGTTGAAGACTTCCCCAGAACTTTGAGGTAAACCTCGGATCCCGATCAGATATAATAGAAAGTGGTACTCCATGAAATCTTACCACTTTCTTCACATATATCCTGGCAAGCTGATCCAGAGAGAAATCCTCTCTAATAGCGATGAAGTGTGAAGACTTTGTAAGGCGATCAACTATGTCATAGATAGCATTATTTCCTTTGGATGTTTTAGGAAGTCCGGTGACAAAGTCCACAGTGATGTTTTCCCATTTCCATTCGGGTATGGGTAATGGTTGTAACATCCCCTTAGACTTTTGTCTCTCAGCTTTAACTTGCTGAGAAACCAAGAATCGAGAGACATATTCAGCAACATCTCTTTTCATTCCATCCCACCAGAAGTACTCTTTCAGGTCCCTATACATCTTCGTGCTTCCAGGATGAATAGAGAATGAAGAACTATGAGACTCATCCAGCAGCTCCTTTAATTCGGGGATGGGAGGAACACAAACCCGATTCCTGAACTTTATTATCCCATCACAATCAAGGTTGAATTCAGGAACATTTCTCACCTTCTTTTGTAACTCGACATCTTCTTTCTGTGCCTCTTTAATCTTCACATGTATAGATGGTTGAAAATTCATTTGAGAAATATACGATTTTCCCATTTCATTATAATTCCAAGATCCATCCTTTGTAAATCCATAAATATTGGATATTTTTGTGATCCTCATCATGGATAAAATGGAATGGTATTGTCGACTTAATGCATCTGTCACCTTGTTTTCTTTCCCAGGGTGGTAATGGATTGAGCAGTTGTAATCCTTAATCAGCTCCAACCATCTTCTTTGGCGCATATTCAGCTCCTTTTGTGTGAAAATATACTTTAAACCTTTATGATCAGTATAAATGTCACACCTTTCTCCATAAAGATAATGCCTCCAAATCTTTAATGCAAAGATTACCGCAGCTAAATCCAAATCATGAGTTGGGTAATTTTTCTCATGTATTTTCAATTGTCGTGAGGCATAAGCTATCACCATATCATTTTGCATAAGAACACACCCCAATCCCTTCTTGGATGCATCACTGTAGATCACAAACCTTTCTCCACTACAAGGCAGTGTGAGCACAGGTGCACTGGATAACCTTCTTTTCAACTCCTTGAAATTCTCTTCACATTCCTTCATCCAAACAAACTTAACTCCTTTTCAAGTCAACTTGGTTAGTGGATTAGATAATCGTGAAAAATCTTTCACAAAACGTCTATAATATCCAGCCAAACCAAGAAAACTCCGGATCTCAGTTACTGTTGTTGGTCTCGACCATCTTTCGATAAACTCTGTTTTTGCTGGATCCACAGATATCCCCTCTTTTGAGATTATGTGACCCAAAAATGCAACTTTTTGAAGAGAAAATTCACACTTGGTAAATTTGGCATAAATCTTATCCTTTCTCAGGGTATTCAATATAATTCTCAAGTGATATTCATGTTCTTCCTTGCTCTTTGAATAAATAAGAATATTGTCTATAAAGACAACCACAAAATGATCATGATAGTATCTAAAGACTCTATTCATCAGATCCATGAAGATAGCAGGGGCATTAGTAAGACCAAATGGCATCACTATAAATTCATAGTGTCCATACCTTGTACTGAAAGCCGTATTTGGTATATCCTCCCTTTTGACCCTTAATTGATGATACCCTGAACGAAGATCAATCTTGGAAAAGTATTGAGCTCCGCGTAGTTGGTCAAATAAGTCATCAATGCGTGGGAGAGGATATTTGTTCTTGATAGTGATCTTGTTAAGTTCTCGATAATCAATGCAGAGTCTCATTGATCCATCTTTCTTCTTAAAAAACAGAACAGGTGCTCTCCCAGGTGACACACTAGGGCGTATGAACCCCTTATCAAGATTCTCTTGGAGTTGCTTCTTCAATTCCTGCAACTCAATTGGGGCCATTCTATAAGGTGTCTTTGAAATAGGCAAAGCACCCGGTATGAGTTCTATTGAAAACTCAACTTCACGATTTGGTGGAATACCTGGTAATTCCTCTGGAAAGACATCATCAAACTCCCGTACAATGGGCATATTCTTAATCACGAGTTTCTCACCATCCATTTGAGATAAATAACCTTCATTTAGTGGAATCAAGACCCATAAGATGGAAGAAATTTTCACTGGAAGGTTATTTTCATCCTTGAATTGATAGACGATCATAGATTGATCTGGAATATGAAATGTGACTTCCCTTATTTGTCAATTGATATGAGCTCCATATAAGGAAATCCAATCCATGCCAAGAATCACATCAAATTCCACTATAGCAAGGATCAAAAGATTTGCAGGAAGTAGTTTCCCACAAACTTCGATCGGAGAAGAATTGTAAACTTTTGATGCGACTGTTGTGCCATTAGGGGTTGTCACAGCTAACTCAACATCTAATTATTGAGGTAATACGGTGATATCCTTAGAAAATTCTTCAGAAATAAAAGAGTGGGTGGATCTAGAATCAAATAAAACATTTGCTACTTTAGAGTGGATGGTAAGTGTACCTTTCACCACATCATTATCGCACTCCACATCGCTGATAGAAATTGCATGTGACTTTCCATTGTCTTTAGCCTTAAGAGTTTGTTGACGTCAACCATCATCATCAACCCTTGGATTCAGGCATTGATTGGCATAATGCCCCATCTCTTTTCACTTGAAACATTGAAGTGTAGTAGGTTCATTCTTTGTATCCCTTCCTTTGTTTGCATCATTAGAAATCTTCTTCCCATCATTGTGGCATTTAAATGCCCTATGACCTTCCTTTCCACATTTGAAACATTTAATTGTCCCTTTAAGACAACTCCCTCCATGTTTCTTTCCACACTTTGAGCATAAGGGAAAGCTCATCTTCTTTTCAGTGTGCTCTTTAGAGTTTCCTTTGAATTCCATTTTCCTCTTCTTATCAAACCCATATGACTGATGGGTTACTCCAATCTCCATATAGACTTTGAGAGCACATCGAACGATTTCCTCATATCTATTGAAGTCCCTTATGGATAATGCCCTTTGAAGAGTTGGTTTTAAGCCAATAAAGAATCGATTGATCTTACTCTCAGGTTAGATAATAATACCAGAAGTGTACCTTGCAAGTCTTGTAAAATTTTCTTCATAGGTACCAACAGATTCATCATCCTTTTGCTTTAGTTCAAGAAACTCCTTCTCCATCTTTGTTCGGAGAATACGAGGGAAGTACTTATTTAAAAATAAGTTCTTGAACTCATCCCATTCCATGGACTCAATTTCATCCCTTTGCCTCGTATTCTTAATAAAATTCCACCTTTGATCAGCATCACCTTCCAAACGATACACTGCTAAGATGACTTTATCATGTTCAGAACATTGAAGAACTGAAAATATCTTTTCAGTAGTACTAATCCATTGTTCAACAACTAATGGATTAGTAGACCCGTTGAATGAAGGTGGACGCTTCTCATGAAGGATTCAACAGAATGTTTCTCCTTCCTTTGCTCATTTGGAAGTCCTGCATGATTCATAGCTTGAGAAAGCTGTGTGAGCATGGCTACAAGATTTTTCATTCCATCTCCCATAACATTTGGTTGCTCTGGGGGACAATCATTGCATTGCCCGTCGCATTCCACATTAACATGGTTCCTTCGGGATCCAGCCATTGACTAAAACCAAGAAGAATAGTGTGAGCAACACTAATTATAATAGGAAAACCACATAATCAAGAATAAAATTTCACACTTAAGATCTTATCCTAGGTTATTCATGGCCATTTCTAAAACACTAATATTGTGTTCTATGCTTAGACTTATCCTTAGGGTTTTTACTAAGGCTTTCACATCCTAGTTTCCAAAGGTTGACTATACCTTTCCTCTAATACCAACTATAACGACCCATACTTTACATACATTTTTATAACTTCAGAATTGAAGCACACTTATTACAAAATATAACAAAACCAGGAAAGGACCGTATAGGTATAGTGTCTTTAGAAACTGGGAAACAAAACAACTGGTTCATAAATCATCTACACTGTCTCCCATTTATTTCATCATATCTATAGTCCCTTTTGGCATATCTTACTTAATAACCTTCTTCCTGGCCTGGGGAAGGAAAAAATACAAAAGGGTGATCTCAAATGCTCAGTAAGGGTAAACAAAAGAAATATCAATCACATCATATACATAAGAACATAACTTTTGGAAATCTTAACCTACAAAAGAAATCATAATTTCATAACATGGGATAAATCATAGTAGTGAAATTTAATCCCAATAATCATAAATTAAAACATTAAACTTTGTGGAATACACACATAATCATAGAGAATCATTTCTTATTAGTCAAGGCTCATTGCCAAGACTATCTTAGTGGAAAAAGTCCATTTCTGAACCGAGTTCACTCCTCGTTTCAGTCCTGTTTCACTGAACCGGTTTAACCTTCCGTTCCAGCCATGTCTATCTCATGAGATATAAAATCTTTACCCAATGCATTGGAAGGAGATATAGGTCCCACCCATCTCATAATGATACCATTCTTATGTGTGCCACAAAATCATAAACCATACATAATAACATAACCCATGTAATAAAAATGGGAATCTTAAACATTGCGACATCATAAAACAATTCATATAAGATACAAGATTTCATAAAAATAATTCCATCATAAAATAATCAAATAAATTTAAAAATAGGGATAGAAACATAACCCTTTATTATCTTATATGTAAAATAATTTTGATAAAACACTTGAACACCATTCTTGAGGAAAATATCCTTTCTACTTCAAAAACATTTTTCCTTTCTTAACATTTCATACAATTTTAAACGAAAAGAAGTTGATTAAAAATAAACATGAAAACTTGTAATGGAAGCTTCTTGGAAATAATGTTTTAAAAATCCATTCACACCGTATAAGTTAAAAAAACATTCTTCTCGTACTTTTGTCAGAAAAGTCAAAAAGTATCTCGTACGAAAAACGACAAAAGATTCCTTTCATATCTTTTACTAAAAACTCACCGAAGGGTAAAATTGGATATAAAATACTGTATAAGGATATAAATATTACATATTGATGAAACATGGATGTGGATGATAAATATTCCCCATTAAATTCTGAAGTATAAACAATCTCGGATAAAAATTGAGATTGCGAGATTTTCCCTTACCTTAGGTCCGATTTGCTTCGTAAGTGTCTGAACCTCCTGTATAATGATTTAAATAATGTTATTGACTTATTCCAGAATCATACTTATTTTTATGATATCATATATGGTCATATTCTTAGCTTCTTATTAGTAATATTTCATTACTACTTGTTTATTCGGGTGTTTATTACTTTTTGTTCTTATGCGTGTTTTGTCGAATAAATTCATATCCTTCTTTTTAGGTTATATATACCTCATTTATAGAATGGTATTAGTGTAATATATATCATATTAATTCATTCAATTCATTTATATAATCATTATGCAATGAAGTTCATGTAGAACGAGTCACATCACATCGTGGAGACGGTATTCCGTACGTACGCATGAGTGATGATATCGTTCCTATGATCGTGGAATTGTATTGGAGTGTATTTCTACTATTTAAGAATCACTATAACTTCACAATAATCATATATATTCATTATTTACACCATTATACTCATCCAATTAAGGTGGTGGTGGAAAATAGATTACACCACGGTGTGGAGACGGTATTCCGTACGTACGCACGCGCGGTGATTTCATTTTCCGTAGGTTGGATAGATGGTGAAATAGGGTTGTTTCATACTTATAATAAAATATCATTATATGAGTGATACTGATGTTATTACTTCATAATGAAACAACTAAAGAAGAAGAAGTGTAAGAAGAAATAAAGTTGAAAGAGTTGGTAACGGACATTACCTCTTCTTTGAAACGCCTCTTTGAGATCTCCTTTTAGGGAACTAAAATTGGTCTTTGAAGAAGACCAGGACCTCTAGGATGTTTCTAGGGAAGTGGAGAAGAGAAATTGTCAGGGTTTGGCCGAGCTTGAAGGCTCAAAGTGGTGTGAGGAAGAGGGGGAGGAGGTTCCCTTTTATAAGGGAGGAGAGGGGCACCTTTGGAATAACTAAAACTATTATTTTATTATAAAGTCAAATTCGGTTTTAAATAGCTCCAAATTGATTTATTTAGAAGCTAAAGTGGGGATGGGTCGAAATCCTCTCATCCAATAGAATTTAGACAAGTTTAGATTCCTATTTTAACCTTATCATTTAGATTTAACATTAAGTAAAGTAATTTTACTTTTACCGTGTCTTCTTGTGTTCTTATACTATAAGGTTAATAAACTTACTATAAGCAGCCAAATGAACCCCAAGTTGTTTATTATTAATATATATAACCTTATCTAAGTCATTTGGCCAAACCTTATATTTTTAGGAATAAAATAACAATTACTAATATAATATTTGTTTTAAAAACTATTTTATGTCAATTTTGACACTATTTAGTAATTGATTTTTGTGAAAATAATAACAGAATGATTAGTTCGAAAAAAGTTAATTAAATCAATACTAACATGTCATATTAACCTAGAAAATTAGTGGAATTCATAAAAAGTCTCAAATTATATTTATTTGGGTATTTATAACATCAATTATGTCAATATTTTATTAATAAGATAATTACTGCATCATATTGGTGTTATAATTACAAATAAAATATCATTATGTAGGAAATATTTTTAGCTTTCTAATGAATATTTATAGTTGAATTTATCTTATGTATAACCCTATATTAAAAATGATATACTTATTAAACTTTGATTTTAACTATTTTAACCCTTATTTAAATAAATTAATAATAAATGTCCTAATCTAATCCAAGTGGGCCTAAATGGTCATATTTTATTCCTAAGGTTGTTTTTGGTCGAATTACACTTGTCCAATAGAATTATAACATGTGTTAGGGTAATAATAATATCATTTTTACCCTTAATTACCCTATTTACTTTTAACCGTGGTAAATAAAAGTAAAAACTTACTATTCACCAAAAATTATTTTTATCTCATTAAACCACATTTTACTTACTGACATCAACCGTGTATCTCTGATTTTTGAAATTCCACTCACAGAAGTGGTAAAATTAAGTTTTATGAAAAATTCGGTTTTTTTAACTACCACTTAGTGGTTTCACTATTCACCAAAAATTGAAAGTTTTCAGAAAAATACCAAAATTTCACCCTAGGATAATTTCGATATTCCGAATCCAAAAATGAAGTACATTTTGAAAAAATAAAATTTATAAAATTTCAAAAAGTGGTTATTACTATTCATAACAGCTAGTTTTAATAATATTTTAATTGCATATCGTTCTTTAGTGAAACTCTGTATTGCGTACGACGCAAGCTATCGAGGAAGGTCACGATTTCGTGTAAAGTAAGCCAATCAAGTGAAAGATTCATTTGATGATTTATATAACACAAAAGTCTCGGGTGTTACATCAGGTATCACTATCGGCTGGCCTTCTGGCATTAGGAAATAACAAAACTCCCCAATTGGCATCCATGGTGCAACATAACAGTTACCAATGGTGTCCATCTAGTACACTGGATCAACGTATTCTTCCCATGATATGTTCATAGAGGCACATGTTGTGATGGAGTGTGTGCATGGAAACCATAAGGCCTGAAAGTTTCCACATTGATATTGCCTCGTTTCCTATAATACCACCATTTTTCACCGATGCTATTTGTGATGGGGTCTGAATTCTCTTGAACTTCAAATCAAGAGTATTCTCATAGAAAAAGGTAGACATGATAACCAAAAGCTTCTTCAATATTCTTTTCAATCTCTTATTGAAAGTGTCTTCTGTACCTTATCCCCTACTATATTCCGTATGATACTAGTTTTTTTCTATCAAAAAAGTACTTCACGCAATGATATAATGTCTCTTGAACTAGGGAAGTTATAAGTAACTTGTGAATCCCTTTGAAGACACCATTTATGCACTTCAGAATGTTTGTGGTCATGTGTCCATACCTCTTCCCCCCGTCATATGCCAATATCCATTTTTCTTTTGGAATCCGAATGATATAATCATAAAATTATTGATTAGACTGGTGGATTTGTTCTAAACATTCTTCAAACCACCATTGATCCAAATCATATGCTACATAGAATAGATTATATTTCACATAAATTGATTTTATCTTTATATTTAAATAGTAAAGAATAACAAGGACAATGCGTACTAAGCCTCGTGATTTCCTTCTTCATCGGTTTGTTGTGGAATTTTTTATGCACATTGCTAGAAATGTGTCTAATGCAGAACTGATGATGTGCATTTTGGTATCTCCATGTATCAGGATCCACATTTATTGCCTCATTAATTGTTTGATACTGATCAGATATCAAACAATCACCTCGAATGTTGGTGAAATGGTTGCCGATACATGCCAAAAACCAACTCCATGATTCCTAGATTTCTTTCTCTACAATGGAAAAGGCAATCAGAAGAGGTGAACGATTTCCATCTTGGGTTGTCACAATCAATAATACACCCTTGTATTTTACGTATAGAAGCATTCCATCAATCTGAATGAACTGTTTGCTGAAACGAAATGCAGAGATACATGGGAGGAATGCCCAGAACAACCGATGAAATTGAACACAAGATGGATTAAGTCGCTAATCATGAGACACATGTCCATTTGTATCAAGATGGAATAAAACTAGGTTATGATGCCTCATTATGTCTAGAAATTACAGTAACACCCAATATGAGTCATCCCAATCAGCATAGACCTTCATAATTCCATTCTGTTTAGCCATCCATGACTTATTATAGGAAAACTTATAACTGAATGTCTATTGTTTCCTCTCTTACATAAGGGCTATTAGAACATCTTTTCATGTCCTAGTCATCTCAACAATAATGGATGACACAAATTCTGCATCCAATGAGGTATGATCTTGTGTCAGGATTGGCTGAACACAAGTATGAGTTGCCTCAATCCTACAGATTTCCCAACCTCCAAATGCAATGTCCAAAATCACCCTCAATATAAATCTACAATCATCCCCATACTTCTCACACCATATGAGATATTTACTATGGAATGATTCTTGAACTATATATCTACAGTTCCTCTCAATGTGAAATATCTTTAGTGTGATTTTTAATGCATCTTTACTTGGAAAATTCCTTCAAAAAATATAAGGTTTTTTGCAGCTCACTAAACCTATATGGTACAACTTCGGGAAACTCAGTTTCCAGTGTGAGAACATTATTGTCGAATTCATAAACACGTGTCATTACTTATGACCAAGATGAAAAGAGTGGTGGATGATTTATTGTAGTTTGAGGCTGCTATAAAACTAATTCATTTCTCAAAACCTCCTCCCTAACTTTCACTGGTCCCTCCTCATCAGCACTGTTGTCACCATCTTTTCCATCATTACGAAACTCCTCATTAGAAGTCAGATTGACATCTATATCCAAGAGATCATCTAGGTTATTTTCTTCTGCATCATTTGGAATAGGCTCAATTTCATGGAGAGAACTATCTTCAACCACTCTTGTAAGTATACATCTTCATACAACTGGACGTTGTTGTTGTACAGTAGAAACATCAACATATAACTCCATCATGGTACTATTTGACTGTTGAGAAAATAAATTTATTTCTTGAACCCACAACACATCAACAACCAATGGACAAGCTAGATGCCATACTGTTTCCGAGAATTGAAAATGTCTGTAGCTCATAGACTTGATCTCTTGATCGGGTCCCAGATTTAAGGAACGATAAATTCTGTCTTGAAGGTCGCTTAGGGTTACAAAATCAGCTGTACTAACCACTGTTTTTGGTCGTGTTTTGTAAAAATATCCTTTATCAATTTGAATAACCTCCCCATAGTAGTACACACAGGAAAACATGACTCTCTAAGTCAACAATGTTTCTTTGATAAAAATTATCATAGTGTAACAAATATTAACAATGATGGTTGACCATATAATATTTATTAGAATGTTATTTTAGGATGAATTTTTATACCCTAAAATATGCTAGTAATGTTTCATTATATAAAATTTTATTAGAATATAACTCACATAATGTTTTTGGCAACTGAGATAAAAAGAAGAGGAAACATAAAATTAGTTTATTTATCATTGAGAAAATGACATTAATGATCATATAAAGTGAAATGAAGAAGAACAAACACATTAAATAACAAATTAATTCTTTATAAAATACAATAAATTCATTGAATTTTTTCAATAAAATGTGGTTTGGATGATATGAGTCTCACTTCAGATATGAGGTAAAATCCAGATTATTTTTAATTAGTAGCTTAATAATATCTTCGAAAGATACGTACTTCACTTTTGAACTTTCAAAAGATTTAAACCTTCTAATATCATATCTTAGAGACCATTCCAAACACCTTAATATTGTTTTTAGTACATCGATAGAGCATCAAATTTATGCCAAGCTTGCTAAGTTTTACTTCTAGATCAACAAAGTTCAGTTCTTGGGTCATATTATCTCAAAATGAGGTGTTTCTGTTGACCCTAAAAAGGTTATTACTGTAGTTTCCTATAAGTATCCCAAGAACATGTTTGATATAAAAAGTTTCTTGGGGATGGATGGATATTACAGACATTTCATACAGGAATTCTCATGCCTTTCTTCACCTATCATTGGTCTTATAAAGAAGGGTGTCAAGTTCCTGTGGTCAGAATCGTGCGAGAAATATTTTCAGGAGTTGAAAGGGAGGCTTGTCTCAACACCTATTCTGAATCTTCCAGAGATAGGCATATTTTATACCATCTTTTGTGATTCATCAAGCATATAACTAGGAGAAGTGATGATGCCGGAGGATAGAGTCGCTACGTATGGATCTCGGTAGTTGAGGCCTCATGAGAGAAACTACCCGACACATGACCTTGAGCTAGCGGCATTTTTTCGTGACTTACGTTGCTAGAGACATTATCTATTGTGTGAGAACTTTATGGTGTAAATGGACGACAATATCCTCAAATATATATTTTCAGTATGTTACTTGAACCTTAGTTAGGGAAGATGAGTCGAGTATCTACAATCCTTTGATTTTGATCTTTCCTATACACCTGGGAAGGGAAATGTGGCTATAGATGCACTGAGTTAGAAAACTAAAATATAGGCCTTATGGGAATCCAGTAATGAATGGAAGTTAATGACCATATTCTATGAGATTCATACCGAGTTTCATGATAGTTATGAGGAGTCTTACCTATCATATTTGATAGTTATCTCTTCCCTCCTTGAGAAGTTGAAGGGTAGACAATTTTTGGTTCTCAAGGGTTTGGTTCTCTGTGAGAGTATATCAGGAGATAATCCATCTCTAGATTGGTATATGGATAGAGATGACATTCTACGTATTCATGGATGTGTCTGGATTTCTAAAGATATGAGGGAGTATTTTATGCTCGAGTCCCATCCTTCTCAGTGGGAAATTCATCCAGGCATATACAAGATGTATTGAGATATGTGACTCCAATATTGGTGGTCAGGGATGAAACATAAAATTGAAGGCTTTATCACTAGGTGTTCCACCAATAAATAGGTGAAGGCAGAGCACTAGAGATCTACAGGCTTGTTACAACTACTTCCAGTCCTAGAATGAAAGTGGGAAGATATTTCTATGGACTTCATAGTCGGTTTACCTAGGTCACTGAGAGGTAGTGATGTTGTATGGGTAGTTATTGAATGACTAATGAAATCAGCCCATTTAATTACAATTAAAAAGACTTTCTAAGTCAAAGATATAAGAATACTGTATGTATGTGAGATCATACAACTACATGGACTCGCACATACTATTATTTCAAATAAAGACGCTCGTTTCACATCATGGTTCTGGCATGGATTGTAGAAAGTTATGGGAACGAAGGTGATTCTAAGAACATATTTTCACCCTCAAACTAATGGACAATTAGAATAGACAATACAAGTCCTAGAGGATATGATCCGAGCATATGTCTTTGGTTTTTATGGTTATTGGGATAAGCATATCCATCTCATTAAGTTCAACTATAATAATAGATTCAAAGCGATGATTCAGATGGCTCTTTTTGAGACCATGTATGGTAGGCCATTTTATTCACACCTATGCTAGCTAGAGTTATGTGAGAAAACACTACTAAGTCCTTGTCTCATTCAAGAGACTTCAGAGCAGGTTCAGATGATCATAAAGCGTATTAATACTAATTAGTGTAGACAAATATTTTATTCCGATATCCATCAATCACCTCCGGAGCTCGAGGTTAGGGATCATATTTTCATTTGGGTATTTCTTATAGTGACCTAGGATTAACATACATGAATATTACATCCTTTTAGATGAATATTAAGTACATTACAAAAAATAATTTCCATTGGATTGTAATATTTTAGTGTCTTTGTAAACTTGGATACAAAATATTCTATCCTGGTGAAAGATCTTCAACATCTCCCATAAAGATCTCCACCTTTAGTACTTCTACTTAAAAACTTTCTTCATAACATGGAGAAACAAAATATAAGAAAGCGGTGAGCTCAGATACTCAGTAAGGTTCAATAAGGGAGACATGAAAGCATAAACATAAACATAATATTATGATAACACGATCGTAACATTAGGAGATCATACCCTGCATATCAAAGGTCATAAACATGAGTTATGGGATAAATATTGGCAGTTCATAAGACATGAATCATAAGAAAATAAACATCATGAGCCATGAAATTATAACTAAGGAATAAGACATAGGATTTGTGGTATACATATAAGAATATAAAATTTTATGTTAGGGCTACCTACTAAGAACTTTATAACATGTTAGTCTTGGGATACAACCCATTTACCTACTTCAGGCTTGGGATAGAAACCCGTGTACCCACTTTCTTTTAGGCTTGGGCTAAAACCCATGTAGCTTCTTGTTTTCGGGCTTGGGCTACAACCCATGTACCATTTTTTATTTATTCTTGGGATACAACCCATGTACTTTCTTGTTTTTAGGCTGGGGCTACAACCCGTGTACCCTGTTTCATTTAGGCTTGGGCTACAACCCATGTACCTTCTTGTTTTCGGGCTTGGGCTATAACCTGTGTACCCTCATTCATTTAGGCTTCAGCTACAACCCATGTACCTTCTTTTTTTTGGACTTGGGCTACAACCTGTGTACACTCTTTCATATAGGCTTGGGCTACAACCCATGTACCTTCTTGTTTTCAAGATCGGGCTATAACCCATACACCCTCTTTCTTTTTGGACTTAGGCTAAAACTTATGTACCCTTTTATATCATATAAAACTTATCATTACCCAATGCATTGGAGGTAGATATAGGTCCCACCCACCTCATAGTAAAATCTTTCTAACATGTTCCATAAGATAATAAAACATTCATCATATCAGGACCCATAAAAAGATATAGGTGTTATAAACATCAAATCATAACCCATAAAATTAAATGGGTATCATTAATATTTCATCACATCATAACCAATGTAAAGGAGATAGGTTTTATAACCATTTCATTTAATCATAACCCATGAAAGAGAAACAAATTTCATAAAAATATAACCTGTGAAAGGAAAATAGGTTTCATAAAGACTAAAATTAAGCCTAACCCATTCATAGAAAGGATATGAGTGGAAACATTAAAGAATTTTCAAAAAGGCATGATTAACATCAGTGGATTTCATCTTAGATGGAAAGTAGTTTTGAAATATATTTCAAAAAAATTCTTGAGGAAAATATCCTATTGGTCGGAGTAAGACATTCAAGAGGGGGTTGAATTTAGTTCCTATAAAAATTTCTGTTAAAAATTTTATTAAAAAGATTCCCCCAATTAAAAATAAAAACATGCCAGTTAATCAAGGTAGTAAAATTATAATAGCTTGACTTTCTAATAGTTTCTTAGAATATTGATTAATTCTAAGTTATAACAATATGAGATATTGATACAAATTTTGAAACTACTCTAATAAGGAAATACATTTATAAATACTATTCAATACTAAATATCAAAGTAATATTTAGTTTTCTGAAATATAAGTTAAAAGTAGATAATGAATAAATTGAAAGAAACAACAGATAAATTAAGTGGTTCAGTCTCAAATGGAGAGATAATCCACTCCACTTGGTGATCACCTACCACCAAACAATATATATATATATATATATATATATATTTTATCCACACCCTGAATCAGGGTTAATAGTAGTAAAAAAGACTATACAGGTCATAAGACCTCTTCCACTATTGTACGTGGGAAAACTAACAACCGGGTCACACAAGACCTCTCCCATAGTTATACATGGGTGAAACAAGGTGTGAAAGATATTTGAGTGAGGATATATTGTATTATCCACTTTAGTGCAAGAGATAATGTGTGTTTTCAATATATATACACACACTTCTAAAAAAGATCAATAAAAAAGTACATGACAGAGTAAAGATAATGAGAAAGGATTAGAAATAATCTGAGTGTTGTCCTATGCAGCTCTAGACATGTAGGATGTAGAAGATGTGATTTTCGAGTTCTCTTGTGGAAATAGAGTGTCATGATTCTCATGTTCTAATTTCTAGTTTGATGAGATGTTCTTTGTAGCTCTTTTTCTTATTAGAGTTGCTATTGTGAGGATGTTTGTGGTTCTGATCCACAGTAGATCACCCACCAAGAATCTAAAGTTCTTCGTGTGTTCTTCAGTGTATGTTTTTTCTTGCATGTGTTCTACTCTCTTTTCTCAGTCTCTTTCACTTCTTGATATATTTGAAGCTCATGCACCACCATGTATTTTTTCTTCAGGGTGTATTTGTTATGGATGATAGAGAGAACGATCTCTAAACATCATACCACATACTGTCAGGTGACATGTCTACAAAAGATCATTAATTTTGTTAGTGTCATTAAATGACTCAAATATGACCGTTAGAAACAACTTTTAAATTTAATTAAAAAAGACTGAAAAAATGGTTAAGTATGGAACAGTGTCACAAATTGTGTCTTGAAACAATGTCACTTGGAAAAATTTCTTCTTATTTACCTTTGAGCGGTATCACTGGAGTGGTGTTTGGTTCTTTGTCAATTGTGGAACTGATAGCATGTGGTAACGTTATCAAGATTACGGTAGCAGATCCTTTGTGAAATTTGAAACTGATAGCACAGTCATGGTAGTAAGGGTTATGGTATCAATGTTACAGTGTCAAGTCCTTTGCTAAATCAGGAAACAATGTCAAGGTTATGGTAGCAGGGTCACGGTGTCTGGGTTACAGTGTTTGGGTTAAAGTGTTTGGGTTACTATGTCTGGGACTTAGCCAATTTCTTTCACACCAATAGTGATAGAGTTACCATAGAAGCGGTGTCTCATACTTAGGAAAATATCTGTAAACCATTTTAAGAAGTAATAATCACAAAATGGATTGGACTTAACCATTATCATAATAAAACATAATATAACAAAATTAACCATAGTTTACAAGATTCATACATGATTTGTGATATGTGAAACATGATTTGTGATATGTGAAACATGATTTGTGAGAATTAAAACATGAGGAGTCCAAAAATCTCCCCCCATTTGATAATCACAAATCATGGAATTTATAAGCTATATATTTTATTAAAGACAAGATATTTGAGTATATATGTGATAGGCTGTATAAAAAATTTTCTTCTCCCATGAAGATCCTTTTCGATAAATGCTTCCATAAATGCCTTGTATTATTTCTCCCCCATTTGGGTTTATAAAAAAAAGAAAAAAAAGAAAAAGAAACACTGAATAAAGTCAATTAAGAGAATAAATAACAACAATGAACATTATACTGAATAGAATGAGAGATTTCATTACAAGCATGAGGAAAAATACAATACATCCCTATAAAAATATATCCTTCACTTATCTTTAGAGCCATTAGTATTTTATTTTACCTTGGAAGATACATCAGTAGGAGTCACAGGAGTAGAAATAAAAGTGGTAGAAGGGATTGATCCAACCGTGAGAGAAGTAAAAGGCACTCCTTCAAAGACAAAGGGTGCAAGAGATGGTCTGGCGGAAGAACAAGGCAATGTTTGTTCGACAATAATAGGCCTAATATGGCTCAAAGCATGAGATACAGACATGGTAGTGGGAGAAAAGGTAGTGGAGGAGGAAGGAGTTAGACTAGGCTGCAAAGGGATAACTTCTGGAGCCACAATGCCAGTACTTTTCACATGTAGATAGGGCTTTAACAACTTAATGAAATCAGTGATGACCTCACATC
Organism: Viscum album; assembly: GCA_963277665.1. Classification (NCBI taxonomy): domain Eukaryota; kingdom Viridiplantae; phylum Streptophyta; class Magnoliopsida; order Santalales; family Viscaceae; genus Viscum; species Viscum album. The sequence goes on along the minus strand of OY728131.1, from coordinate 640,188,893 downwards.
CATACTGCATAGCCTTCTAAAAGTCATCTTTATTTTCTAGGAACTTCTCTAGTGTGGGTGTGAATTCCTTGATCTTCTTTACTTGATCCTTAAAGGATTTAGTTACTGAAGGTATTTTCAAATTCTCTAAAAGATACTTGAAATGATTGGTCAACTCATGCTTAGAATAAATTCTCTTAAATTAGAAGTCCACTTTCTTAGAGATTTTTTCTTGAGAATCATTGGAAATATTTTAATGTAACCTTACCAAATCAAGTATATGGGTACTATTCTTGATGACAATAGAGAGAATTTCTTTATCAGCACCACTCAACACCGACTGAATCTCTTCTCTGACAACTGATCTGATCAAGTCACTATCTATAGATTTTGATGGCTATCCAGAGGCAGACGAAAATGTAATAACTGATGTGAGATACTTAAGTTAATTTAGAACTTTTTTAAACATAATTTATATTCATTGGTCATCTTATTGGGTCCATCAAAAAGTGAACGCATCTCATTTGCTATCATGGTGTTGTTCTCAACCACCTTTTGATATACAATGATCATGTTTGGTTGAATTAGAGATAAAACCTTTTATAGAATCTTATCAGCATCTTCTTCACTAGGATGAGAAACATTAGATTGAGAGTTGGAAAAAATTTATGCACATATTTAACCATATATTTTATAGATTTTACCTCATCACTAAAAATATTGTTCTCAATATGAACTTCCTGAATTTCATGAAGTATCTTCAGTTGAATCTGCCATATAATTTTCTCTAATAGCAGGGAAATATATCTTTCACTAAGATTAGTCATAGGGGCAGGCTGTGACTTCATTTCCTTTTCAAATCTAGATAACATGTTGTTTCCAAAATATTTTAAGTCGTCTTTACTTACATAAGTAGGATTTTCTTAGGTAGGTTTAGAAGTAGGAACTGATACATTTTCTAATTCCATTGATGGTACAATTTCTTTAGCAATTATTGGTTTTATATTAAACACTGTGGAGGGATCAGTTGATTTAACTGAGACTACTTGAGCATTATAAACATAAAAATACTCTAGAAATATGTACTATGTATCCACTGAACTTAAATCCATAGGGTTGGTCACTTCAATTATTTCAAAATTAGGGTTCTATGCCCCCTCAATAGGTGTATCTATGATAGGACTAAGAGACTCAGTCTCTTGAGTTACTTCCACTTCTTCTATTATGTCTGGCTTAGTTGCTTCTTTATCCAACTGAAATTCCTTCTCCATCCTCTCTTGAGAAGATAAAATAACTTCAGGTTGCACAAGTTATTCTAAATGTTCCTCAGGAACATCTTATTCTTACACAACGGCAAATTGTACTTCTTTAGCAACAACTTCTTCAGTAACTTCCGCAACTACATCTTTTGTAATTACTTCTTGTGGAACAGGTAGGCCACTTTCTTCTTCTTCTAGGATAGTTCCTTCCTTAGGCACAACTACTGCATCTTCTACCTCTTCATTTGAGTATTCAACAACTTCATCAGGTTCCAAAGAAGGTTCAGATACATTCTTAGGTCTTGAAGGGTTTTCAACTGGGTTGAAACTTTAATAAATTATTACATTATCTTATAACCAATATTTCTTTCATGGGTTATAGATAATTTTTATCCTTCTAACTATATCCTTTGAAATACAAAACTCAGAAAATTTAACTACTTCTTTATTCAGACCAACCACTCCATTGGATAATAACATTTCAGAAATTAAACTTGAATAAAACAAAGAAGTTGATTTTGAATTTGTCTTGATCATATCACACATGTGAAGTATAATATACTTACACAGATTGATCTTGTTCCCATTCTTCATAAAATTTATCAAGAACACATCTTGATACTTAAGGGTGGTGAAGTCCCCTTTCCTTGAAAAAATAAGATGTTTAATAAACTTAAACTACAGTCTTGTCTCACCATCCATCTCAACTGCTATCGGCCTTCTCTTCCTTTGGTTTCTAGTTAAACTTTCCAGAGACTATTCTAGGTTAAAATCATCACTTGGAGAAGGAGGACCTCTTTGTAAGTCCTCAAAAATTTATTCATGAGGTATTCTTAGGTAGGAATCCCACAACCTCGAATAAAAAGTACATCTTTGGCCATTTACCCAACTTCTTACTACAAAATCATCTTTAGAATTGAATGTGAACTGAACATATTGATAAAACTCAGAAAATAGCTTCAGATAAATGGAACTTTTCTATTTTTTGAACCAGTTCAACCACCCATGTTCATTCAATACTTTCAAAACAAGCGACTTAATTGTCAGCAACCACTTTGGACAAAATTCTTTCTCCGACACTACTATTCGATCAATAAGGCCTAGATTTAGTGGTTTCTCAGGCTTTATTTTTAGATACTTTTTTACTTTATTCAGAGACCAACGCTTCTTAGGAGTCGATGAAGACATATGCTTCATTATGGGCATACAATGTGGGTTTTATAAATATGAAAAGTTGAAAGAGGTCTAACGGTTTGAGAGATAAGGGTTTCATTTTTAAGAGAATAGAGCCTGAGTGAAGAGAGGAGTGGAAATATTGGATTTTTATCATTTAGGGATTTCAAATGTCGCAAACATAAATACATAGTATAAAATCAATTAAATAATCAATACAAAGATATGGAAAATAAATTATAAAAATAGAAGTCTGAGTCATTATGGTGAGACCAGAACAGGTAGTCACAATGTCAACATTATGATGTGACTCTAAATAGTGTGCCCATATCATTGAGATAGAAAGTATGATACCATAATTGAGAGATAATAACTATAAGATAGTAACTTGTGAAACCCTGAATCGTGAAATCGTAAACTGTGAAACAGTAAGCTATTTACTTAAGGATTATCAACCATAACTCATGTATGATGTAATTTATCCTTTCATAATTTAATGGCTTAGTGAATATATTAGCAAGATGATGTTCAGTGCCAATGAATTCCAAAGTGATATCACCTTTTTGATAATTATCTCTCAAAAAGTGATTCCCTATATCAATATATTTTGTCCTAGAATGTAAAACATGATTCTTTCAAATGTTAATATCACTTGTATTGCCACAATTTATAGGTACATGTCTGAATTGATATCCATAGTTTAGTAAAGTGTGTTTCTTCCACAAAATTTGTGCAAAAAAACTACTATTAGCTATGTATTAAGCCTCGACAATAGATAATGCAACACAATTTTTCTTTTTACTACACCATGATACAAGAGACTTACCTAAAAAGTGACATGTTCCAGAGGTTCCTTTTCTATCTAACACAAAACCACCAAAATCAGCATTAGAATAACTTAATAAATCCAAATTTTATCCTCTAGGATATAATAGTCCTAAATTGATTGTATGTTTGAGGTATTTGAAATTTTTTTTAACACCATTTAAATGAGACACTTTTGATTTTTCTTGAAAACACACACACATGAAAACACTAAACATAATATCTGGTCTACTAGCATTCAAGTAGAGTAAACTTCCAATCATTCCTATATAATTGTTTTGATCAATAGATTTACCATTTTCATCAAGATCCAACTTACATGTAGCACTCATTATAGTATCACTACTTTTATTGCTATATAAGACAAAATGTTTTATGAGATATTTTTTATATTTTCTTTGATTTAAAATAATACCTTCTTATTTTGAATGATTTTAAATCCAAGAAATAATTTTAGTTCACCCATTAAACTCATTTCAAATTCATTTTGCATCATTTTTAACAAATTAGTACATAAATAATTTATTTAAGATCCAAAAATAATGTCATCTACATAGATTTGAACAACTAAAAAATATTTAAAAATTCATTTTATAAAAAGAGTAAGATCATATATACCTTTTTTAAAACCTTTGGAAATAATAAAACAACTCAATCTATCATACTATGCTCTTGGAGCTTGCTTTAAACCATATAAATCCTTAGTTAATTTAAAAATATTATTTGGAAAGTGAGGGTTTGTAAAACCAGGGGGTTGTTCAACAAAAAAATCCTCAACTATATAACCATAAATGAATTCACTCTTGAAATCTATTTGATAAAGTTTTAAATTGATATGTGCTGTATATGAAAGCAAGATTCTATTGGCTTCAAGTCTAGAAATTGGTGAAAACGTTTCTTCATTTTCAATTCCTTCTTCTTGACTATAACCTTAAGAAACCAATATAGCTTTGTTTCTAACTATGTTACCATATTCATCTACTTTGTTCCTCAACACCCATTTAATTCCTATAGTCAAGGTGTCTTTGGGTCTATCTAAAATTTTCCAAAATTTATTCCTTTCAAACTGATTTATCTCCTCCTGCATAGCCATCACCCAAAATTCATCATTGATAGCATCATAGATGTTTTTAGGCTCATGCTGTGATAGAAAGGCTTGATGTTCAAAATTATTTTTAATAGAATCTCTAGTCTGTGTTCCTTTATCTAAGTCTCCAACTATTTCATCTAAAGGATAGTTCTTAAGAGTTCTAATAGGTCTAGAAAAAGAAGGACTAGTAATTTCAGATTCTTTATTAGGTTTAGGTTCATTGTGACTAGAATATATAGAATATCTAGAACTTGAAGTTTTAACTGATACCTTCATAGGATGGTCAGAAGATTTAGCATTAATGTATAGATTTGGCATATCATCCTCAAGATTATCTAGGGAGTTCTTTGGTTCATGTGGATCCGTTTCATCACATTTGACATGTACATATTCTTCCACACATTTTTTTCTTTTGTTAAAGTCTCTATAGAATTTACTAGAGATCAAATAACCTATAAAAATTCCTTCATCACTCTTAGAGGTATTTTTTATAGATTATCCTTAGTATTAAGAATTCAAACTTTGAAACCAAAAACTTTGAGGTAATTAACCTTGGGTTTTCTATTGTTCCATACTCATAAGGTGTTTTCTTAAGAACAGGTCTGGTTAACACTCTTTTAATAATATAGCATGCTGTATTGATAGCTTCAACCCAAAAGTAAATAGGTAGGTCATATTCATTAAGCATTGTTCTAGAAATTTCTTGTAGGCTTCTATTTCTTCTTTATACAACTCCATTTTACTGGGGGTGTACTAGGATCAAAGAAGTTATGATTGTAGCCATTTTGTGAGAAAAGGGATTTAAACTCTTGGTTTTCAAACTCATGTCCATGTTCAATTCTTAAGTATTTAATTCTAATACTACTGATATTTTCTACAATCCTAACATACTTGGTAAAATGAGAGTAGGATTCACGTTTGTAACCCAAGAAGAAGGTGCAAGTATATCTAGAGTTTCCATCTACAATAACATAGGCATAATGCTTCCCATTAAGACCTGAGACTCTAGAAGGTTCAAAAAAATCCATGTGAACCAACTCTATAGGTTGATAATTTTAAACTTATTTATTTGGTTTGAAATAAATTTTGTGATATTTACCCTTTTGACAAGGATTACAGACATTGTCATTTGGAAACTCAAGTTTGGGTAGGTCCTTGACTAAAACTTTTCTAGTAATTTTTCTAAGTGAGTGTATATTATAGTTTCCTAGTCTTCTATGAAAAATCCAGGACTCTTTATGAAATACACTGAAGCATGAAACATTTTGAGAAAATAAATAATCTAAGTTAACAGCATAAACATTTTCATTTCTAAAAGTAGAAAATACTAATTCATTCTTAGAATTAAAAACATTGCAAGCATAATTTTCAAATTTAACATGAAATCCATCATCACATAGTTGTGAGATACTGAGTAGATTATATTTTAATCCATCAACAAAAATTACTTTTGAAATTAAAACTGAGTTAGAGTTACCAATATGGTCGAGGAAATTTATTTTTTCCTTTAGCATTATCACCGAAGGTGACATGGCCACCATTAGTCTTTATTAAATTCTTGAAGCATGAGTAATATTCTATCATGTGTCTTGAACATCTATTGTCCAAGTACCATAATCTTTTATAGGAGATCTTCAAACATCTTTCCTACAAAATAATCAAATATAAACAGATTTTGGTACCCAAATTTGTTTGGGTCCAGTAACATTAGTAATCAGTGCTTCAGGAACTCACATCTGCTTAATAGGTTTCCTATAATTATTATGTAACATATTTTAAAAATAGACTCTATTTGATCTAAAAAAATAGAGGTAGTAAGAGACTTTCTAGAACTGGAACTAGCAACAAAATTTTCATTTTTAGGTAGAAATTAGATTTTCTAGATCTAGTTACAAACTTGTTTTTGGTGAGATTTCTTTACCTAGGTTGGCATCCTATACTAGTAGTGTATCTAAGGGAATTTTTTTTACCAAGAATCTGCATAAAATTATTTTTTACATTGGTAAATATCTCTAGGTCATTTTTCAATTGCTCATTAAATAACTTAAGTTCATTGTTCTCCTTGAGTAATTGAATTTTTTTATCTTTATCTATAGTATGCTCAAATTTAACTAGATAAGTAAGAGCATATTATTTCTTAAAGGATTTATATTTGTCTTTTAATTCATTACAAGTGTCTTCAAGAATATTACACTATTCAAATATTTCTTCACTAGTCATAGTTTCCTCATTGTCAGATTCATCTCTAGAATAATAAAAGTTATGTACAAGAGATTCTTGGGTTACCACAGATGTGTTTGTCATGAAGCATATATTTTCCTTGTTATCTCTATCATCTTGTGAGGATTTAGACTCACTAGTGCTATCTTCATAATCACTCAATGTGGCCTTTATTGATTTCTGATACCTTTTATCCTTGTCCTAAAATTTCTTCTTATATTTTAACTTAGGATAGTCTGATTTCACATATCCTTTTCATTTGCATTCATAATAGACTATTTCATCAGATTTTTCTCTTATTTTACAATCCTTCTTCCATTTTCCCTTGTGACCATATATTCCTTTTTAGTTGTTCTTTCTAAAAAATTTCTTCTTTCTACAGAATTTATTAAACCTTCTGGCTATCTGATACATTTCTTCATCACTATATTTTGATGATTGTTCACTACTAGAACTTTCTGCAGGGGCTTGTAATTTCTCCTTTTCCTTGTGTTTAGAGGTAGTAGTCTTGAATTCCATAGATTTACTTTTGGGTTCATCCTCTTATTCTTTGTTGACTTTTAATTCTTCCTCGTATATCATTAACTTTCCTGCCATCTCCCTTACTGGTAACTTACTGATGTCACAAGATTCTCTAATTGATATAGAAGTTCCTCTCCATCTATCTGGTAAGCATCTAAGTATTCTCATGATTTTCTCCTTGACTGTAACATCTCTTCCCAGAGATATCATAGTATTCAAAATTTCATTAAACCTGAGATACATGTCAGAAATAGGCTCACCAGGATTCATTTTAAATTTATCATATTTAATAGTATATGTGTTAAGCCACATCTCCTTAACACTAGAGGTTTCTTCATGTAAAACAGATAAATTATCCCAAATTTCATGGGCTGTTTTACATGTAGAAATCCCGTTAAACTCTTCATCTCCTAAAGAACAATATAGAGAATTCATGGATTTGAAATTATTATTATAAGAAGCCATAGTTGGGTTATCCCAAATATGACTATAAGTAGAAGGAATCTTATATTCATCTATAATTGAAGACCAAATATCAAACCCATACTTTCTAGGTGAATTTTCATTTTAATTCTCCATTGTGCATAATTTGTTCCATTAAATAATGGAGTTCTGTTGGTAGTAGCACCTTCCAATTTATTATCCATACTAAAGAATAAAGTATATATTTTTTAAAGAACTAAAAAATTTAGAACTAACAGTAATTTTGAGATCTTTAAAATACCAATAAAATCACAGTTGAAAAATATTTTAAATAGATTAAAAATGTTGAAAATAGGGATTTCAAAAACTCCTTTGATACCAAATTCTGGTCAAAGTAGGACACTCAAGAGAGGGGGGGGGGGGTGAATTGAGTTCCTATAAAAATTTCTTTTAAAAAAATTATTTAAAATATTCCCCCAATTAAAAATAACACAAGCCAGTTAATCAAGGTAGTAAAATTATAATAGCTTGACTGTTTAAATAGTTTCTTAGAAGAATTATTAATTCCCAGTTATAACAATATGATATATTTATAAAACTTTTTAAACTACTATAATAAGTTAAAAAAGTTATAACTACTATCCAAGACTAACTATCAAAGTAAAATTTAGTTTTCTGAAATATAATTTAAAAATAGAGAAAGACTAAATTGAAAGATACCGTGGATAAAACAAGTGGTTCAGACTCATGTCGAGACCTAATCCACTCTACTTTGTGATCAACTACCACAAATATATATATATATATATAAACCTTTGATCCACACCCTATATTGGCGTTAACAATAGTAAATAAGATCCTCTAGGTCACAAGACATCTTCCACTATTATATGTGGGAAAACTAACAACCAAGCCACACAATACCTCTTCCATAATTATACGTGGGTGAAACAAGGTGTAAAAGATATTTGAGTGAGGATATATTTTATCCTCCAATTCATTGTAGAAGACAGTGTGTGTTTTTAATACAGATACACACACTACTCGAAAAGATTAATAAAACAGTACATAATAGAGAAAAGATAATGAGAAATGATTTGAAATGATATAAGTGTTGTTCTATGAATCTATGGACTTGTAGGATGTAGCAGATGTAATTTTCGAGTCCTATTGTAGAAACAAAGTGTCGTGAGTCTCGTGTTACGGTTTCTAGTTCAATGAGATGTGCTTTATAGCTATTGTTCTTCTTAGAGTTGCTACTATGAGGATGTTTGAGGTTCTGATCCATAACAGTTCAGCTACCAAGAATCGAGAGTTCTGTATGTGTTCTTCAGTGTATGTTTTTGCATTCATGTGTTCTGCTCTCTTTTCTCAGTCTCTTTCACTTCGTGATATATTTACAGCTTGTGCACCAACATGAATTTTATCTCTGGGGCGTCTTTGTTATAGAAGTCAAGGAGCACAATATCTATACCTCATAACTTGTAATGTCAGGTGACATGTCTATAAAAGATCATTAATTATGTTAGTGTGATTAAATTACTCAAATATGACCATTAGAAACAACTTCTAAATTTAATTAAAAAAGACATAAAAAATGGTTAAGTATGGAATAGTGTCACGGTTTGTGTCATGAAATAGTGTCACTTGGAATAGTGTCTTCTCCTTTTCCATTGAGCGATATCACTAGAGCAGTGTCTAGTCCTTTTTCAATTATGGAACTGGTAGCATGTGGTAACAGTAGCAAGATTGCGATAGCAGATCCTTTGTGAAATTTTAAACCGATAGCACGGTCACAGTAGCAAGGGTTAATGTAGAAAGTGTTATGGTGTTAGTTCCTTATCTAAATCAGGAAAGAGTGTCAAGGTTATGGTAGTAGGGTCATGGTGTCTGGGTTACGATGTCTGGATTATGGTGTGTAGGACTTATCCAATTTTTTTCATACCAACAATGAGAGAGTTACCATAGAAGCGGTGTCTCATACTTTGGAAAATATCTGTAAACTATTTTAAGAAGTAATACTCACAGAATGGATTAAACTTAAGCATTAGCACAATAAAACATAATAGAACAAAATTAACCATAGTTTATGTATGAACCTGGTTCTTATTCTTGAGGTATGGGTTTATTCTTTTTCTTTTTCTTTTAGTGTTTTTGATAAAATAAGGAAAATGGGGAAACATCCCAAATTCTGTGGGTACACGCCATGTACTTTGGTCATGTGGGATGAGTACACGGGGTGTGTAGTCCTGTCGGTGATGAAGGGTGTAAAAAATGACTACACACCGTGTAATCAGTCGGTAAGTGAATAGTAAGGCGGTGGAGGTAGCTGCCAGCGGAGTGACCGTACATGCCGTGTAATCATAAATACACTCCGTGTACACATGTCGACAGATGAACAATGATGTGGTGGAAAGAATCCACAAGAGGAACAATTAAAAAATGAAAAGTACAGGTTGTGTACTTGAGAGTATATCCCGTGTAGTCTATTTTTTTCGCTTAAAATGTGCAGTAGCCTCCTCATTTGGCAGAGGAGGCAGAACCATCATCTGGAGCTCAGAAGGACAGCCAAAACTTTGGAGATCACCCGATCACGTATCGGGAATCCTATTCCACCTCCGTCGATCACGTTGGGACCGTACAGGTAAGCCCTCCCCTCTCCTTGCACTATTTTTACCAATTCTTCCTCTGAGAGAAGTTATTTGCGTTTGAACCGGAATTATTTTATCCCAGATCTACATCGTTCTTGGGCATTTCAAGAGGCGTCATTCACGTATACCGATCAGGGGTGATCGAGGTAGGTGTTCTGGTGTTCATTCCAACTGTTGGGTTGATTTTTGTGTATCATTGTGCTATGAACCCATGTTTGGGGTATCGTATGACTGAGCCCTTTGCTGATAAGATATCTAGAATTATATAGATAATCTAATGATAAATTAAAACTATTTTGTGGGATCACTGCTTGGATCCAGGGCCACCCTGGGGGCTGCGTTCCTCTGTTTAGCCATTTTTTCTGGATACTCGATGGTATACCGTGATTATTTACCTGTTTAAAGTTTTCTTTAGAGGAAATTTGGCATAAAATTTCTTGCTATGCATTAGGCTCGGCCTGGTTACTTATGCCTGAGGGCAGTGTTTTACTTTGTCATGAGGGAATGGTAATATTTATCCTGAGGGAATGACTATATTATTCTAAGGGCGTGATTATATTAGCCCGAGGGCAAGGTGATATTTAGCCTGAGGGCATGGTGATATTTATCCTAAGGGCATGACTATATTATCCTGATGACATGGTTACATTTATCCTGAGGGCAGGGTCATGATTAGCCTGAGGGAATGGTTCTGATTAGCTCAGAATTAAATTACTTTGAATTGTTAAAAGAATATTAAAATGGCAATGTAACTGGTGGTGATAGTTACTTTGAGTACTTACTAGTTTGCTGTATTTTATTATTGCACATTGTTGTTGCACATTTTCACTGACAGTTGGGCACAAGACTTTGGTGGGTGCATACAGGGATTTATTTCTCACACCTTGTTTGGGTCATGTATTCAGCCCAAACAGTCTATATTTCTGTAGGTGTCAATAGGGGAAAGGGTCCCTATATAGGTACATGATTTTAGATGAGGAGTAGGAGAGCATAGGACCAAGCTTAGGATTGCGATGCTGCTGCGTTCTGTTTACTCTGCTTTGTTTTTTTGCCTGTACCTTGTACTTTGAGTTGTATTATATTGTATTGTAGTGTATCCTGTTCTGACTACTTTCATATAATTAGTTATATGCTGCATCTTTATATACATGACTGCTGGTTCTGTTTTACTTCAGTTGTCCACTTCAGTTGTATATTGTTTATTACTTCAGCTGTTGTATGTTATTTATCTTTTCTGCTACGCTAAACTTTGACAAATGAGGGCATAGTTTCCCCACTATCATACATGGGACCTCGCTACTAGTCAATAGCCTCTGGCATTTGGGGAAATGTGCTTGAGTTCATGTGACCAACTGGGTTCGGGGCACCCATTAAGTGGATTCTGGATCCGGGACGTTACAAAGTGGTATCAGAGCAATTATTTTATTTGAATTACTGTTTAGAGCCTTATTCAGGGATAGGAAAGACATGGTAGTTGGTAATAAGTTGTGCCTAGGAGTATCTAACTCATGTACAGGGTTAATCCAGTCTACCTCGTATCTTGAAATTATTCTGGTTTTTTAATTTTACAGTTGATTTGATTTTCACCGTTGGGTGACGCACTTGTGGTGTGCTGTTTATGTGTTATACTTGGGTTTTATTTAGTTGCAACCTGATGAGATGTGGGTATGCCATCTCATGCATCATTTAGGCACATTTTAGAAATCACATTTCATGCATTCTTTCCATGCCATGTAGGTGTATTAGAAATTGCATGTTGTTTTGATAGTTGTTGTGCTAGAAAATCATGCCGTTGTGATAGCTACTTTGATAAATACATGCTATTTAATAGGGTATTTTTGTGTGAGGTTTTGATAGAATGAACTCCAAAATTTAGTTCTTGAGTAGTATGGGTCCTCAATGACTGGAATTTGGTGGATCATCGATGTGTTTATTTTGTTATAACAAGTGTAAGATACCAAGCTTTGATTCGCATGGAGTATGGGCCCTCACTGATCGAAATTTGGAACTTAGATGTTACTTTCAGAGTTTTTCTAGGTTTCAGATTAGTTTCTAAGGCTTAATATCTAGAAAACCTAGGATACAGGCCATGTAGTTCCTTGGACACACGTAGTGTGTTCTTTTGTTTGGGAAGAAATGGAAAATTTTTAAGTACACGCCGTGTACCCTAAGTACACGCCCTGTAGTCTCTTACCGTGTCATAGGTCGTGTGGGCAAAGACACGGGATAAGGATGTTTTGGGAGGAAGACATGCCTACATACCATGTAGTGTCGACCCGGAATCTGCCCGTGTAACTAACAACATGGACGGCAGAACCTTAAGACATACACGCCGTGTCGACCTTGAACACACCTTGTAGTCTGACCCAGGTACCTGGCCATGTCACTAACAACACAGGTCAATGTTATCTTCCAAGTACATGTCATGTGCCTGTGGGACACGCTGTGTAGCCTTGTTTTAGGAGAGTCGTGTGGCTTAGCCATGTAGAAGTACTCAGGCAGTGAAGGGGTATTCAAGTACACTCAGTGTATTCAGATGACACACCGTGTGTTTGGGGTGTTACACGACTAGTTTAAGATAGAGTACACGCCCATGTGTATGGCTTGTGAGTACACGCCGTGTAGTATTTATACACACAGTGTAATCAAATTTTTTAACTCTTGAATGCTTTCTTTCTCCTGTTCCCTTCTTGGCCTACTCACTTTTGGTATTTGATAATCTTGATTTAAGGCGTGTGTTTGACCATGTAGAGTCATGCCGCCGAGACGACCACCAGTTTTTTGCCAAGAGAGCGGCAACAAGTATACTCCAGATATGGTAGGCCACGGGCTACCGATGGATCCGTCAGCAGAGCCAGATGTGGCGCTGACCATTATATCGAACACAGGCACAAAGGCGCAGTTCCATGAAGGCTTCATGTGGTTTATGTAGACCTTCTAGGGAGAACCTACAGCTGCTACATCAATGGAAGAACTGACGTGCATCTTCCAGTAGCATCATCCGCCTACGTTTTCAGGGGATGGAGGACCATAGGCTGTGGATTCATGGCTGGATTCGATGTAGACGATATTCGAGCATCTGGAGACGCCTCCTGGGAGCAGGTTCAAGCTCACTACATAAATGCTGTGTGATTCCTCCAAGAGGTGGTGGGATGTTACCACCCAGTCTGAGCATCACCGAGACATGGCGTGGGAAGATTTTCAGATAGTCTTCTATGACTTATTCTTCCCAGAGACACTGAGGGTAGATCGAGCTCGAGAGTTCATGAATCTGCAGCAGGGCTCTATGATAGTGATTGACTATTCTGCCTGCTTCACTGAGCTTCAGTGTTTTGCACCTATTTTGGTTGGTGACGAGGCATTGAGATCTCGACGCTTTGAGGATGGTCTTCGATATGACATCTGAGTGCTGGTAAATGTTTTCAGGTTGCCTACAATACATGCTATTGTGAACCAGGAACTGATTTCTGAGCAGAACCTACAGAAAGCTAGTGGTGTGGGCCAGGGTGGTTCAACATCAGTTTATGGTACTATTTTTACCAGTAAGAGGAAGAGACAGATGGATTTCTCTCATGGTGGTAGTACTAGCCAGAAGAATTATACAGGTGGCCCGGTTATTTGCTACCAGTGTGGTAGAGAGAAGCACAAGTGACCTCAGTGTCCACGAGGCCCAGTCTAGTGCCGAGCTTGTAGAAATATGGGTCATCTCTAGCGTTTTTGTAGGGAGTTTCTACCAGTAGCTAGTGAGAGGGGTCCTGTGTGGACTCCATGTGCGAGATCAGGACCAACATCTTCTTACCAGTTGGGAAACTGGAATGCGTTAGGGAGTACAGGCTGAGATGGTTGTCATGGCCATGGTAGCCAAAAACTAGGATCTCAAAGGCAGCAGGGTGGGTCAGCTTAGGGTAGTCAGGTTGTGTCGCAGGGCCACGACACTAGGCAGGCATATGCAGTGCAACAGAAACAACAGGAGCAGGATCCCAGACCTTCCACAATTAACGGTACTATTCTAGTTGCTTCTGTCTTATCTTCTACACTTTTTGATACTGGTGCTACGCATAGCTTTATATCTATGCCTGTTGTAGAGAGCCTTGGGCTCTGTGTTTCTTCTTCTTCTTATGTTATGATGCTAGACATTTTTTTGGGGACTAGAATGACTGGTATGCATCAGTTCAGGGAGTTCCCCCTAGAGATTGGCAGGTGTCACTTTCTGTGGGACTTCTATGTCTTGGAGATGACGAGCTATGATGTCATTCTTGAGATGGATTGGTTGGTACCATTTCGATCCTTTGTAGATTTCCATCGTCGTGGGGCGAGTTTCATGTCACCAGAGGGTGGAGAGTTTCTATACAAGGGCGAATGGGATGTCTAGGTGAGCCGAGATGGACCCGAGCGTCATGGGTGAGGCAGAGTGACAGCCCAAATTGCAAGTTTATATATGGATGATCAGGTAACTTGTCAGAAATATTTCCCTCCTGTAGTTGATCATTTTAGGGATGTCTTCCCAGATGACTTTTCAGGTCTTCCTTTGGAGTGAGAGGTGGATTTCTTTATTGATCTTGTGCTAGTGGCAGCACCAGTGTCAATTCCTCCTTATAGGATGGCTACACCAATGTTACAGGAGATCAAGAGGTAGTTGGAGGAGTTGCAACCGAAGGTTTTTATCTAACCCAGTACTTCTCCTTGGGGTTCTCCTGTCCTGTTTTCTTAGAAGGTAGACGGTACACCCAGACTCTATGTGGACTATCATAAACTGAACCAGCTGAAAGTTAAGAACCGATATCCTTTACCAAGGATTGATGATCTTTTTGATCAACTTTGGGGAGCATGGGTGTTCTCGAAGATTGAATTGAGATCCAGATATCATCAGTTACGCATTAGACCATCAGACATACCGCTTATAGCCTTTCAGAGATGATATGGCCTATATGAGTACTTGGTTATGCCGTTCGGATACACGAACTCGCTAGTAGTTTTCAAGGATCTGATGAATCATGTGTTCCACCATTATCTGGATTATTTTGTGGTAGTTTTCATGGACAATATCTTGGTGTACTCTCACACTTGACACGACCATGACACCCATCTTGAGATCATACTGAGTACATTGAGATAACATTGAATATATTCTAAGCTCTCAAAGTGCCACTTTTGGATGGACTAGATTCACTTTCTGGGTCATATCATCTCAGAGGCAGGAGTTGCGGTAGACCTAGAGAAAGTGAGAGTAGTAGTATCCTGGGATCAGCCTAAGAATGTGTTTAAAATACGGAGTTTCTTGTGGATGGCTGGTTACTACATGAGTTTTATACAGGACTTCTCCTACCAAGAAGTGTCGTTGACGGGTTTGACTAAGAAGGGTGTGAAGTTCGTTTGGTCAGAAGCTTGCGAGACAACCTTTCAGGAGCTGAAGGGAAGGTTGACATTAGCACCAATCCTGATACTTCTAGAGCAAGGGAAGAGTTATACAGTTTACTGTGATGCATCTGGGATTGGGCTGGGAGCAGTGTTGATGCAGGGCGATTGAGTAGTTGTGTACGAGTCTCGGCAGTTGAGGCCACATGAGAGGAATTACCCGACGCATGACCTCAAGTTGGTTTTATTTGTTCATGAGTTATGCTTTTGGAGACATAATCTCTTGGGGGAACATTTTGTGGTGTTCACGGACCACAAAAGTCTCAAATATATCTTTACCCAGTGTGACCTGAATTTGACACAGTGAAGGTGGGTTGAATACCTTCAGTACTTCGACTTTGAGCTTGCCTATATACCTGGTAAGGGTAACACAGTTGTTGATGCACTGAGATGGAAGACTTAGATACAGGCAGTTCATGAGGCCAGTGGTGAGTGGCAGCTTATGGCTTTGTTCTCTGAGATGCATTTGGAGGTGCACGATAGTTAGGGGAGAGCCTATCTTTCATCCTTAGCTGTGACTTCTACCCTCCTGGATAGAGTGAGGATGAGACAACTATCTGATTCAGAAGGCATAGTTCTACGGGAGTTTGTGGCAAGTGAGGACCCTCCTTTTAGTTGGACGATAGGCGATGATGAGGTACTGTATTTCCATGGATGAGTATGGGTTCTAGGGGATATATGCGAGGAGCTAATGAGGGAGTTTCATACTTCAGCTTGGGCAGTGCATCCCGAAGTTACCAAAATGTACCGTGACTTGAGATGTCAGTACTAGTGGCCGGGTATGAAAAGAGAAGTAGCTGGTTTTGTTACGAGGTGTTCCACCTGTCAGCAGGTGAATGCGGAGCATCAGATTCCAGTCAGACTGTTATAGAAGTTACCCATTCCGAAATAGAAATGGGATGATGTCGCGATGGACTTCGTGATAGGGTTTCCGAGGTCACCTCAAGGCAGTGATGCTGTTTGGGTTGTTGTGGACAGATTTACAAAGGTAGCTCAATTTTTTTCGATCAAGGAGATCTTCAGTGTTGACAAGCTTGGAAAGTTGTATATCCTAGAGGTAGTAAATCTTCATGGGGTCCCTCATTCTATTGTTTCTGATAAGGATTCCCACTTTACGTCTCATTTTTGGCAGAGTTTTTAGAGAGCACTAGGTACACAGGTGCTTCTGAGCACAACTTAACACCCTCAGACTGATGGCCAGTTAGAGTGTATGATATAAGTGTTTGAGGACAAGCTACGCACATGTGTCCTGGACTTTGGGGGCTCTTGGGAGAGGCACATACCCCTGGTCGAGTTTTCCTACAATAACAATTTTCAAGAAACTATTAAGATGGAACCTTACAAGGATTTATATAGTAGGCCATGTCGATCACCCTTGTACTGGATGGAGGCTAGTGATGCAGCTTTACTGGGACCACGTCTTGTGCAGGAGACTTCAGAGAAGGTCCAGTTGATACATAAGTAGATGATTACTGCATAGTCTCATCATAAATCTTACGCTGATCGCTCTAGATGACCCTTGGAGTTTGTGGCTAGGGATCAGGTGTTCTTACATGTTTCACCGAGGCTGGGATACATGCATATCAGGAGATAGGGTAAACTTTCAATGAGTTATGTGGGGCAGTTTGAGAGTCTGGAGAGAGTCGGGTTTGTTGCCTACCAGTTGCAGTTACCATAGAAGTACTGGGCCATGCACGACGTCTTCCATGTATCTCAGCTGCACCATTATCACTCAGACCCATCTCACGTTTTTCAGCTTGAGGAGGTTGAGCTTCAGGTCGATGCATCCTTTGATGAGCATTCGATTCATATTGTTGATAGGAGCACAAAGGTTCTCCAAGGCTGGTCAGTTCCTCTCATACGGGTGCTATGGCAGCATGGCCGAGTGCAGGATGAAACCTGGGAGTGAGAGACCGATGTACGTGCTCAGCGGAAAGAGTTGTTCTTAGCTTGATCTTCACCACCATTGGGAGGGAAATTCAGGGAAGAATTTCTTTAAGGGGGGAAGTCTGTAAGAACCCTATTCTTATTCTTGAGGTACAGGTTTCTTCTTTTCCTTTTTTCCTTTAGTGTTTTTGATAAAATAAGGAAAATGGGGAAAAATCCCAAATTCTGTGGGTACACACCGTGTACTTTTCCACACGCTGTGTACTTTGGCCGTGTGGGATGAGTATGTCGGCGATGAAGGGTGTAAAAACCAACTACATGCCGTGTACTAGTTATTTACACTCCGTTTAATCAGTCAGAAGGTGAATAGTAAGGTGGTGGAGGTAGCTGCCAGCGGAGCGACCTTACACACCATGTAATCAGGAATACACGTCGTGTACTCATGTCGATGGATGAACAGTGCCGTGGTGGAAAGAAGCCTCTAGAGGAATAGTTAAAAAATAAAAAGTAAAAATCGTTTAATTGATAGTACACACTGTGTAGTCTGTTTTTTTCACTTAAAACAGGGAGTAGCCTCCTCATTTGGCAAAGGAGGTAGAACCACCGTTTGGAGCTTGGGAGGATGGCCGAAACTTTGGAGATCACCCGATCGCGCACCAGGAATCCGATTCCGCCTTCGTCGATCACGTTGGGACCATATGGGTAACCCATACCCTCTCCTTGCGCTATTCTTACCAATTCTTCCTCTGAGGGAAGTTATTTTCATTTGAACAGGAATTATTTTATCCCAAATCTACATTGTTCTTGGGCATTTTAGGAGGCGTCATTCATGTATACCGATCAGGGGTGATCGAGGTAGGTGGTCTAGTGTTCATTCCAACTATTGGGTTGATTTTTGTGTACTGTTGTGCTATGAACCCATGGTTGGGGTATCGTATGGATGAGGCCTTTGTTGATAAGATATCTATAATTTTATATATAATCTAATGATAAATTAAAACTGTTGTTTCAGATCACAGCTTGGATCCAGGGCCACCTTGGGGGGTTCATTCCTCTGTTTAGCCATTTGGCTTGGATACCTGAGGGTATACCGTGATTATTTCCCTATTTAATGTTTTCTTGAGAGGAAATTTGGTATAACATTGCTTGTTATGCATTGGGCTCGGCCAGGTTACTTGCGCCTGAGGGCAGTGTTTTACTTTAGCCTGAGGGTGTGGTAATATTTAGCTTGAGGGCATGACTATATTAGCCTGAGGGCATGATTATATTATCTTGAGGTCAAGCTGATATTTATCCCAAGGGCATGGTGATATTTAGCCTAAGGGCATGACTATATTAACCTGAGGGCATGGTTACATTTATCCTGAGGGCAGGGTTCTGATTAGCCTAAGGGAATGGTTCTGATTAGCTCAGAATTAAATTATGTTGAATTGTTAAAAGAATATTAAAATGGAAATGTAACTGGTGGTGATAGTTACTTTGAGTACTTACTAGTTTGCTGCATTTTATTATTGCACACTGTTGTTGCACATTTTCACTGACAGTTGGGAACGGGCCTTTGGTGGGTGCCTACTGGGATTTATTTCTCACACCCTATTTGGGTCATGTCTTCAGCCCAAATAGACTATATTTTTGTAGGTGTCGACAGGGGAAAGGGTCCCTGTACAGGTACATGATTGTAGCAGAGGAGTAGGAGAGAATGAGACTGATCTGAGGCTTGTAATGCTGCTGCGTTATATTTTCTCTGCTTTATTTTGTTTGGTTGTACCTTGTACTTTGAGTTGTATTGTATTGTATTGTAGTGTATCTTGTTCTGACTGCTTTCATAGAATTAGTGACATACTGCATCTTTATATACATTACAACTAGTTATCTTTTAATTCAGTTGTCCACTTCAGTTGCATATTGTTTATTAATTTCATCGTTGTATGTTATTTATCTTTTCTGCTGCGCTACACTTTGACAAATGAGGGCATAGTTTCCCCACTATTAGACATGGGCCCTCACTGCTAGTCGGCAGCCTCTGACGTTTGAGGAAATGTGCATGAGTTCATGTGACCAACTGGGTTCGGGGCACCCGTTGATTGTCTTCTAGATCTAGGAAATTATAGTTTACAATATCCATACATTATTTTTGATACGTGAAACATGATTTGTGAGCATTTAAACATGGGGAGTCCAACATATCCGTTATTCTTTGAAAAAGTCTTGTTAATACATAGAACCATTTAAAAATAATTTTATCAAAAGATACCTTGAAAACATATAAAGAAGACTTGAAACCATTTTGAAAACCTTTTTCATTGAAAATTAATTTTAAAATAATTTTTTAATGATTACCCTTTTAAAAATGAAAATTAATCTTCAAAGGAATGATGGTTGGTAAATCCATACATGTCATACAAAGTAAAAAAAGAACATTCCTTTTGCATGGTAAAAATGTTAGAAGGAATTACTTGTTCAGAAGGTGAAAAAAATAATCCCTTGAAGATATTGGTAAAAGAAAAAAAGGTAAAAATATCTTTAAAATATTATAGGATAATGCTATAATATTCTCAGAACCCATTTTTAGAAAACATAGATTTCTGACTGAAGAAAGGGCAAAGTCATGATTTCCTAAAAAAACTTTCTTAACTATCTTATATACCAGAGTAGAATATGGTAATAATACATGAGTATATAATGAAATATCATATTATAAGGAAACTAATTAATATTACTAAGAGATGGATCATAAGATTTCATCAAGGGAATCAATAACATAAACAATCTTAGAAAGTGATGAGATTGTCTCAATACACTCTTATAACTCGGTAACTTGGGTCATACTCTCCATGTAAAAAAATAAATTAAATAAAGCTTAATATATCATGAAAATAAGTATATTCATGACATATCATGTAAAATTGAAGTATATACACCATGAAAAAAGAGTTTAGGTGCATTACCAAACATGAGTCTCAAAGAAGGAAAATTGAGACAAAACTGTTTTACCGATTTGGAAACTTTTGAAAGTTAAACCACATGAAAGAAGGATAATAAAATGGGAATGTGAATACCCATACATTTAAGTACATGATACATATAATAAAATCATGTTAATTATATACAACACACAAAAGGAAAGAGTGGTGAACATAACATTTATCTCACGAAAATTAAAAGTGAGATGAAATCCCCTTACCTTGTGTCTTGACTTTCTCCGTACTCTTACAAGATTAATGTATAATAAATATAATTTTATTATAAATATTTTTAAAGAATAATATTATTATATCTATTACCATATATTGTTTTATTATAAACATATATTACCCGCTTGTTAACAATCCTATGTTAAGGTTTCACTTTGGGTAATATTGACGTTGTTCTTCGTATGTATCTTAATTTGTTACATATTTGGTCCTTATACTTATATCATGATTCCAAAATGTAAAACTCAATATAAATATCAGGTATATACATTATTTTTTTATTATAATAATCTATATAATATAGTATTATGAAATGGAATACACCATTCATGAAGACGGTAAACCGTACGTATGCATCAACACTATTTTCATTTTTATTGTCGTATTGAAAGAAAGTATGTAAATGAAATATGTATATATATGTTTATATATATATATATCATTATTATAGTATCATTAATATATCATATATACCATATAAGTTCATTAAACCCATCCTTAATACATTCCATGTGGTGTGTGAATGAATCACATAGCTTTGAGGGGGTAGTAGTCCACACTTCCTCAAACGAGATTATCATATTAACACCAAATGGAAAGTAAATAGATGTGTGTTAAAAAAGTAATAAATAATATTAAATGCATATTAAATATAATATATTACATATATAAATATATTTTCCATCATAATGTCCAACATGATTTCTGGTAAATGAGAAATGAACAATCATCATTTCGTGAGGCAGTAGTTCGCCGTACACATAAATAATATGTTCAATATCTATTAGATGGAGGTGTGTGTAATTTTAGGTCATATAATTTTCATAAAAAATAATATTATATATAGGATACTGTTTTTGTAACACAATAATGGAATACAGATAGTGGAGGGGTGGATAAGGAAAATAATAGAAAGGATTTTGAGAGAAGATGTTACCTCTAAATCAGGTAACTCCTTTTGGTTTATACCAAAAGGATTCCTTGAGAAGCTTTCCTCCCAAAGGGAGGATTCAAGGTAGAAGGGAAATTTTTTAGGCTAATTTTGAAGATATTGGAATAACTTAAAAGTTTCTATAGGTGTGATGAATGGGTAGATGTGATGGCCTTTTATAGGGAAGGAAAAGGACTCATTTTGAATTTTTAGAAACTAGTTAGGCGTGCACATGTTCTTACCTAAACAAAGTCTTAAAAAACAAAAAAAAACTCAATAATTTGAGGTTTATGGGATAAATATTGAAAAAAAGGGGTGTTGGAAAATTTTATAGGTCATTCGGTCCCTTAAATTTAAGGTTTAGTCTTCAATTAAGCTTAATTTGGCCTTAAGTGCTGTGATTAATTTTAATCACTTTTACTAATAATTTTGTTCAAAAATTAACATGGTATTATTAGAATATAAATATTAGACTGAATAAAATATTGCATTTAAGATTTTTTAAATTAAAATCATAGAATCAGAAAAATTAAGATTAGTGCTAATCTTATAAACGGGGCGAAATAATAGGGTTTTAAAGTTGGAAAAAGTTCAAAAGTTTGTTAATATTTTATATTCAGTTTCAAAGTGAAATTGATTATAACGAATTAAATTGTATTATTAGATTTAGTATTTATCTAATTTAACCTTAAAACATATTTATAATATCATTTATTATTAATAATTAATTATACAAAAATGCATTTTTAACTATAAAAATCAACATTTTTTACTATTCATCAAAAAAATAGAGTTTCTCAGAAAAATCCCAAAAATTCACCCTAGGATAATTTTTAAATTTTGAATTAAAAAATAAATTTTATTTTATCAAATTAAATTTATAAATGTGTCTAAATTTAATTTAATTATTGAAATCGGTTCATTCAAGAAGATGATATTTTTAACATAAAAAGACTTTACCAAAAATATTATCTTTCATTATCAATATATTTTATTTATATAAATAGATTATAAAAAATATATGAAAAGTAGTTATTACTATTACTATAACTAATTTTAACGGCTAGGTTATAATCATCTCATTTAAATTATATATATATATATATAAAGATATTTCATAGAAACTCAATGTTGCGTGCATTGTACGCCAAGTCGGTGTTGCGTGTAATGTATGCAAAATTGATGTTGTGTGTAGCGCAAGCCAAGTCGGAATTACATGTAGTGAAATCCAATTTGGTATTATGTGTTAAAGGAATGTTTAACTTAATTGTTTAATATATATATATATATATAACTATTTTCTATGTCGCATGAAATGAAAAAAATCGAAAAGATTAATTAATTTGAAAAAAATATTTCACAGAATCTTGTGGTGTTACATAACCCATGATAGGGAATAGAGGGTTACAAAATCAAGGGAAGATGTTTCCTCATTATGTAGGGCCATTTGAGATTGTAGAGAGAGTTAGGACGATAGTTTATCAGTTGCTACTACCGCAGAGGTATCGTGCCATGTATGATGTCTTCCACATTGAAATCTTTTCCAATATCACGTTGACCCATAAAATACCTTTGATCTTGAGGAATTTGAGTTAGATTATAATTATACCTCATAGGAGTATCTAATATGCATCATTGAATAGATAAATAAGGCCCTATAAGGCCAGTTTATCCCTCTAGTACGGGTGCTATGGTAGCATGACCAAGTGCATGATGAGACTTGGGAGCGGGAGGCCGACATACGTGCCCAGTGGCCAGAGTTATTCTCAGACAATATTTCCCCTCCCTTGGAAGGTGAACTTGGGGAAAAGTTCTTTTAATAGAGGAAGATTTTAATAACTCGTTTTTTTCACTCAGGTATGGATCCTTTTATTTTTAGTCTAATTTCTTATTTTGGACCTAATATGGATTCCTAACATGTTAGTGAAGGCCCTGAGGGTGTCTGGGGATTTTTATGAGACTGAAACCCATCTTTTTGGAAAAAATGGACCTATCACATGGTTAGACTAAACCATGTTGGTAGGGAGCACAATTAGATCTAACTGTTCATATGGTCTGGATTTTCAGTAGAGCCATTTCACACAATTGACACACGGTTTCCCTAATCGTGCAACATAACCATGTGGTGCACCCCTTTTTCTAGGTTACCATGTATGGTTTGCACATAGTTTAGAAAACCATACGGAAAATCCATGCACAGGCTAAATTTTGGGTAATTTTACATTTTTTACCTTAATGATCTAATTAATCCCCTACTTCCTCCTATACAATTTTCCAATAGGATAGAATCCATTTTCCCTCATTTTGGATCTTTTTGAAGGCCTAATCCAGGGATCAAGAGATCTCCTTCATCCAGGATCCATTCGAGCTTCTGTTCATCATGTTGGATGCACAACTGTGAGTACTCAAGTCCATTTGATATGTTCTTTGTCCCTCTTGTTATTAACCTAGTTACCAAGGTGTGATAGTTTTTACCTTTTCTTGAAATCCACTTTGATACAAGACAAATCAGAGGCTGATATTAGAGAATGAGATTTGTACGGGCTTAATGCTGGTGGTCTATAACTCATCCCTCAAGTTCGTTGATTTTGGAATTGTTGTGTGGGGCCCACTGATTTCATCAGGTGTGGTTTATTGAATTTATATGACATGCTTATAATTATTAGAACTTTATGGTTATGATATTTCTAAATATGTGATTAGTTTTTAGTGTTTATTCCCACAACTCTATCCATCCCATGTAGTATGTTGTTCTATAATTGTCGTTTTAGTGTTTTGACATGTTTGAGCCACCGTTCGGGTGTGCCTTGGATTAAACTTCCTAAGGGTAAGCTTTTCTATATTAAATGGCTTGATTTATATTGTGAATTACATAATTTCAAGTACCATGTATGCTCAATACTTGACCCGCGAAAGGTAAGTTCTATAATTAATAAACTTATGTGAAAGGGAAATTGGAAAGTATACTATGTATATGAATTTCCCTTTTTAAATGTAATTGAATAATAGGTTGCATTCCCGTAACACCAATTAGCATGTTTATGGAAGGTATCAGAGTGAAACTTTCTTAATAAAATTCCTTAAATAGATTAAATGAATGGTTGTAAGCTACTTGGCCCTATCACACTAATGAAAGGAAAGGTTTGAACCAAATGGACTTATTGATTAATTATTAATTGAATAAATGGATGCATGCTTAGTTAGGATTTTCAAACTAATGAAAGGTAATAGATTGAACCTTATGAATTATATATGACTTATTAATCAAAATCAGAGTGGCCTGAATCAAGCTCTAATTGGATTCCCAAGGGAATTCCTTGAGCTCTTGAGGACCCCCTTCCAGATTCAAGGATACAATTTGCTTAGGTTGAGACCCACCTAGAACCCAATCATTGTATAAATTTGGATGCTCAGTATGACACCGTAGGATCCCTCATATAGTACTATAGGATGCATTAGATACACTCATTGGATCTAGTATTGAGAAGTAGGTTCCATGGTTAAAGCCCGCCGAGCCTAGTCATTACGTATCCTAGTTTTACCTTGGATAAACTCCTTAAACTCGATAGGCATCTTATTGTGGAATGCCTTGGACTATGCTCTTTGGATTACACTCTCACCCCTAGCTAGGATAAAATTATTACTGATTTGGATACCCTTGAGGTTTATGGTGCCTTGGTTATTACCTTGGAACCTCATTATTAAATATCATTATAGGTTTCATTGTTACATCTTGAAACCTTTACTATTTTTAACATGTAACTTAAATATAAAATTGTAATAGCCAAATAATA
The DNA here is from genome assembly GCA_963277665.1 of Viscum album. NCBI lineage: Eukaryota > Viridiplantae > Streptophyta > Magnoliopsida > Santalales > Viscaceae > Viscum > Viscum album. The sequence goes on along the minus strand of OY728131.1, from coordinate 640,163,530 downwards.
AATTGGTTCCATGTTTAGACACTGGTCGTGGGTTGAAGCAGATACTTGAGTATTTAGTTATATTTTACTTCTTTACTTTATATATGCATGATTGTACACTGTTATATTTACATTACATGGGATGAATGTTATAGATACCATTCACAGTGCCCCTATGATATTTATCTCACACCCTATTCGGTCACTTTTTGGTACCCGAGGTAGATTACATGTATGCAGGTTTTGAAAAAGGGTAGCATAGGGATTAAAACACTTGATTGCTTGCTGTTTAGGATGGAGTTTGATAGCATATGACCAAGACAAAGCTCGAGATTCTTTGGATAGTATTTTGTTTTCCTTTATAATTTCTTGGAACATGTTATTACTACTGTCTTGTACCCATGTTTTCCAATTTTCTAGTAACATGACATATCATCATTAGTTATTCCAGTTGATACAGTTATTGTTATCATTGTCTATCTATTAATTTTGTCTTCTTTCGCTCTTTACTCACATTGCTTCTTCTATTTACCTTTGTTTATATTTATCCATTGTGCTACACTCTGGTAATGAGGGAATAATCTCCCCATAGACACACCCTAGGCCCTTGCTTCTAGTCAATAACCTCTGGAATTTGGGGAGATGCACTTGAGGCCATGTGGCCCACCGGGATCGGGGAACCAATTAAGTGGCATCTTGGTTTGGGATGTCACAACTGGTGGGATGCCAGTATAATTTGGAAAAAGGTTCATACCTATCTAAAATGTTTTTAGGGTGATACCTAACCAACAAATTTGCAATTTTTGATTAATTCATAATGGAGAATCTATGTATCAGATCATATCAAACATAGCAAGGATGTATTCACCCACATTGAGGGTGAACCTTATAAGAATAATGTGTTCTGCTCTTAATTTACTTTCTATCTTGCATGTGGTATAATTTTGTTTGTAAATAGGTAATACCTATTCACTATAACAAGTGTATAGGTTTGAATTAAAAAAGGTGTAAGAGAAAAAAATTGGTTAAAACTTGTGTACACTGATTCACCCCCATCTCAGTGTACCTGCATGATCCATTGGGCACTTCAGAATGTGATTTGATAAGTTTTGCAATGAAGTTGTGACACAATGGTTGTGGTGTAGTGGATTTGTTTTGGTAAGTGGTGATAGCATTATACAATAGCTGTGTTGTGAGATGTTAGGTCCACTAGGTTAAATACCCTGAGGGGGGGGGGGGGGGGGTGAATCAGGGTATGGTATATTAACACTTTCTCCCTTTTAGATCTTGTTTCCTTGTTAGAAAAAACTCAATTCTCTCTTCCTCCCGTGGAAATATACCGTTAGATATGAAATCATAAACAAGACACAATAATTTTTACTTGGTTCACCCTCACTGGGATACATCCAAGGAGTATAAAACGACAATGTTCCGATGTACCAAATTCACTAAGGCTCATAGCCAATAATGAGTACAATGTTTAGGCTAGATCTTCTATACCTAGGCTCTCGACCTTTACATGTTTTAGGGTATACTAACTGCATTCCCAAGGGTCACTCCCTATGCCTCTTTCTCTAGATCACTGCTAGTGGAAAGGGTCATCGTCTTCCCCTTCCTTCGACCACTGCTCTTGGAATGGAATCCAATCACAGTTTATGGACTTATAGGTCAAAAAAAGTTTATGGACTTGTAGGTCCCTTAATTTTCATGAATTATTGCATCCTCAAATATAGGTAGATACTCTGTTGAAGTTCCGGTTTCACCCATAGATGAAGTCTACCTTCCTGAGTACTATTGGGTCCCAGAAAATACTTTCAAAAACTGATTTGAAGCTCTAAAAAGCATCCTTGTGAAAATCGTGAACCACCTTCCTCTCCCACACTGAGTACTGATTTTGGTATGCAGGACACCTTCTTCGCGTACCCCTTCCACTTCCATGAACCTACCTTCATCCGTGGACTGCCTCCACCTTTGCGATCGCGTACTACTACCGCATACCAATTCCATGAACCTCCTCTGTGAAACCCCTCCTATCTGCAAACTATTCTTTATTCATGGACTGTCTTTGCTTTTATGTACTAGAGATCCCACTTTGCACACCAATTTTTGAATTATACCTCTCACGTACCGGAGATTCCTCCTCCACGTACTGATACAACTCCTTCATCGTACCGGACTTCCTCCTCCGTATACCAGACTTCCTTTGTGGGTTAAGAATCCCCGTAAATACCTTCAGTGCGAACCACTTTCAGACTTTTCCAAATTCACAGAGAAAAATTTATTCTCTAATAATGTTCAATAATTATAGTAATCGGTGGGATTAATGATTCCTATATAGGAAAAGATATTCACAGAATCCGTTAATCCTAGATTTACCAAATCTTTAATTCATTCTCCACCGCTTACTGATCCTTCTACTTCTGTGAACTGCAAGCCACCCACGAACTATTTTTCCATTCCTTCTACGTACTACATTTTCTTCTATGTGGTCAATATTTTCCACTGACAACAATCCATCCCCATATCACATCACCTTCCACCAAAAACTGTGTTCAGTTTCATGATCCGCACCCACGTACCGTTTCCGCCGCTCCACGTACCATTCCCAGAACATTGTATGCGACCCATGTATTATGGTACAATGTTCTCACTCTTTTCCGAATTTTTTCAATATTCTTCATACAATTCACTACTATGATGAAATAATTCCTTTTCCAACATCAAACACTGGATTTTGAGGCCCCAAAATTTGGAAAACACCGGGAAACTGCGCCATCTTAAAAACCTATCTTTAGTAAAAACAAATCATACTCACTTGCGGTCATCTTTATTTTTCAACAAGAACAACCATACCCAAAAACATACCAAGAGGATAGATTAAGGTATTTTCCCCCAAAAATCTCCTCCTTTGTTTTTTCTGAAAACTCTTCTCATAATAATTCATTCACACTTTGATACCTCATTAAAACTTCTTCCAACTTTAACAACCATTCACTTCACATGATCTAGATAACGATTATGTATTTACTCAAAAAATACTCTAAGCCCACATGATCCATGTTCGATGTGAGAAACAAGAGTATAATACAAAGTTCATCAATGAACCACTTAATTGATAATCACCAATTTTTGATACCATACTGATACCAATACACTACTTTCATCAAGAACCTAAACTGTCATGATATATAATCTTTGATCGATCACTTCTAGAATCATCAGATTTAATGTTCCCCAAAGTTACAGCTCCCCCAATAGCTTCATCTCAACTTCAATATATAATATTTGATCTATCACTTCTAGAATAGTTAGATTAATGCTCCCCAAAGTTACATCTCCTCCAATAGCTTTAGCTCAGATTCAACTCCCCCTATCTTGCTGCTCCACTTAAAAATTTCTCCCCATGTATTTTCTTCCCCCAGAAATAGTCACACTTTATATCCCTCTGTCAACAAACCCAAAGGGAACTTCAAGGTTTTCTACAATAGGGTAAAGAACAAATATCAGAACATTAGGGAAAGACACATCATACCTTGGAGAGAGGGGACCCACATCCACACTTTTTCAAGTGAGAGAAGTTGACTGGACTCCCAGATCTAGTCGATGCCTTTCAAATGATTCTTTGGGTGAGGCCTTTGTTAGAATGTATGCAACCTATTGTTCTATAGGCACATACTCCAACTTCACAAGACATTGCTCCACCTTCTCCGTGATAAAATGATATTTTATTTCAATGTTCTTTGTACTTGAGTGATGAACTAGATTTATGCTCATATTTATAGAACTTGAATTATCACAATGAATTTTGATTAGATATTTCACTTCAATTCCCATATTTTTAAGTTTTTTCTTCATCCACAATAGTTGTGTGAAAGTTTGAGTAGCTGCGATGTATTCAAATTCTATGGTGCTTAATGAAATGAAGTCTTGTTTATTTATTAACCAAGAAATACACAAACTTCCAAGATAAAAGGCACCTCCTGATGTTGATTTCCTATCATCTACTAAACCAGCCTAGTCTGCATCTATATATCCCAATAAATCTTGTTGATATTTGTCATTATAAATTAATCCAAAATCTATTATTCCCTTGATATACCAAAGAATATTTTTTACTGTAATAATGTGGATCCCCTTGGGATTGATTTTATACCTCGCTGCTTGGCATGTGGCAAATACAATATTAGGCCTTGTCCCTATTTGGTACAATAGACTTCCAATGATTTTCCTGTATTCTGTGATATTAACTGGCTTACCTACATCATCTCATGAAAATTTCAACTGGGTAGCAACCAGAGTCTTCATCTCTTTGGAATTATCCATTCCAAACCTTCTCAAAACCTCCTTGGTATATTTAGATTGAGAAATAAAAGTACCATTCCTTCTTCGTGTCACCTGTAATCCAAAGAAAAATGTCAACTCTCCAATCATTGTCATTTAGAACTCACTTTTCATGAATTCAGAAAATTTCTTGCATTGTGGATTTATTTGATTCACCAAAGATTATGTCATCGACATAAACCATCACCATCATCCTTTGACTGTTTCCATTGTTGTAATACAAATTGTAATCAACTCTACCACATTAAAAATAGAGATTCTTTAGAAACTGATCAAGCCTTGAATACCATGCTCTTGGTGCTTGCTTTAAACCATATAAAGCCTTATTCAGTCGACAAAATATGTTCTCATCTTTATGAATGAGAAAACCATCTAGTTTATAAATGTATACTTCTTCTTCTAGAACTCCATTTATAAATGATGACTTGAAATCCATCTGGAAAACTTTAAACTTTTGTTGCATGATTATAGCCAAGAATAATCTAATTGTCTCTAGACTTGAAACATGCATGAATGTTTCATAGACATCTGTACCCTCTATCTGGGAGTACCCTTTGAACACAAATCGTGCTTTATTTTGAATCACAACATCGTATTCATTCATTTTGTTGCGAAAGACCCATTTTTTCCTTATGTCATTCTTATCTTCTGATCTGGAAGCAATTTACCATGTTTGGTTCTTATTAATTTGGTCAATCTCTTTATTCATTTCCTGAACCCAATTCTCATCTCCAGTCGCTTCATCAAATAATTTTGGCTCTACTTGTGATAAGTATAATGCTTTCTGTATAGAATTCATCCTTCTTGTCTACACTGGTGATATCTAGTCACCAATTATGTTCTTCCTATCAATTTCATCTCTTCTTACTAGTCTCTGGGAAGAAACTAATTTATTCTCATCATCTAAGTTTGCTTCTGAATCAATCTTTAGAGCTAGAGAATCTCATGATCTTATCATCTCTTCATCACCATCCTCTGCAGTCTGATCATGTATTTACTAAAGATTCTATTCATTCTCTACTATAGTCACATCATGACTTTAAATTATCTTTCCCAGCCGCTTATTTAAGAATTTGTATGCTTTACTTTTCTTTGATTATCCAAGAAATATCCCTTTATCCCCAAAGGATTAAAACTTCTTATGTTTCTCCTTGTTGACAATGAAACATTTACTTTGTAATATTCGAAAGTACTTTAATGATGTCTTATTTCCACACCATAACTCTTATAGAGTCTTCTCCTCTTTTGGACAAAGTAAAGCTTTATTTGAAGTGTATACTATTGTCATCACTACTTCTTTCCAAAGATTTTCCAGAAGGTCTTTCTCAATGAGCATTGTTCTGGCCATGTTGTTAACAATCTGATTTATTCTCTCAACTACTCCATTCTACTGTGGAGTCCTTACTACTGAAACTTGATTCCTTATCCCATGTTTTTCAAGATAATCCTCCACTTGGCTACTTATGAACTCTGTTCCATTATCTGTTTGAATCATTCAAATTTTCTGACCAATCATCTTTTCAAATTCCTGTCGATATCTTGTAATGCAACTAAACACTTTAGATTTGTGAGTGATTATTGAAACCCATTCCATTTTTCTATATTCATCAATGAATAGAACATAATATCTCATCCCATCAATATCCCTTGTATAAATTTTCCCACACACATCAATATGTACTAGCTCAAGCAATATTATTGATTTTTTCTCCTTTTTCTTATATGTATTTCGAATGATCTTATCCTATTGGAAATAATCACACATATGAGTATGATCATGTGATAATATAAGGAGATTTTGAGTTGCATCACAATTTACTAGATCTTCCAAGGAACCTTGGATAATTTTCCCAAGACGCTTATACCATAACTTGTTTTCTTCATCTTTGGATAGAAAGCACATATCTTCTTCTCCACTTATGAGGTAAAGATTCCCTTTTGTATGCTTTCCTTGCAACACAAAAACACCATCCTTTTCCTTGATGATACATAATTTCTTGAAAAGACTTATGGAATATCCTGAGTCACAAAATTGACTAACACTAAGTAAGTTGTGACTCATCCCCTCAATAACCAAGACATCTGCTTGTCTCATGCCTTGTCCTCCAAACTTGGCTTTTTTCTGAACCAATAATTTTCAAGCCCTCATCATTACCAAATCTTATAATACCTTATTTATCATATCTGATTCCGGTTACTATATTCTTATTTCCCATCATATGGGAAGTGCATCCACTATCAATTATCCATATCCCTGTGCGATCTGAAGCCTTGAATGCAATTTCTGCAACCACGGCCTGCTCGAACCTTTTCTTTTTGACCCAAGCCTTTGAATTCATAACGAACATGGAATGATAATCTTGATCTTCCTTAGTATATGATGGGTTATCTTGAACTTATAGATCTGCAAATTGATTTTGAATTTTCATCTCACATGAAGATACTTTTGGCTATTTCTTAGGAACAAATTTAGTTTGCCTCGGCACATTCCTCCACATTATTGATGTGAAATATCTTACCATAAGTCTGAGACCTTTACAACTGAAACAACAACCATAAAATGATGACCTATAATTTTGAACTATGTATGGCCACCTCTATTGGCCTTGTTCCATTTGGAACCTCTTGGCTATGGAACATACATTTTGGGAGTGTCCCATATTACCAAAACAATAACATCTTATGTGAGGTACATTCCTGTGTGGTAATGATGCACTATTAGTTGAGCCTTGGGTTCTCTGAATCTTTTGATTCTGCTTCATACCCAAATCCGTCTTCAATCTTTGAGTGGGTTCTTGTGGTTTGACTTGAACCATAACTGCTTTAAGTTTTAGATCAAACCCCTTTTGTTCTTATGGAACATTCCACTCAAATATCATATTATTTGTTGCCTGTATGATCTTCTTTCTTGATGTCTAACCAAGAGTTACCAGTTTCTCCTGATCTTCAATTATTCATCATAGACTGATGACCTCTTCTTCTAGATGCTTGATATGTTTGATTTGATATTTTCTAGTTTCATTTAAACTATCAATTTCAATTTTCTGTTCTTCAATTTTGAGTTTGTACTCAACCACCTTTTTAGAGCTTTCTAGAATTGAAGACCTCAGATTTTTAATTTCTTCATTCAGCTCAGAATTATCTTCTTCCTGCTGTTGCATAAAGAGTTTGGCATCATGAACAACTTTTTTAGCTTTCTTCATTTTAGATCTCAAAATATATACCTCTTCAAGGGATGCTTCTAATTCAACCTAAAGATAAAATCTTCCTTCAATTTATCCTTCTTCATTGTCACATTCTTCTCTTGTTAAATAATTTATAGAAACTGCCACCAAAGCATCTACTTTATGATCCGTGCAGTCCTCCAACTCTTATGCCTCTGATTCTTTTGAACTTTCATCCTCTCTTGAAATCAAATTATTCTTTTTGAAGAAATTTCTCCTAGTACTTGTCCTCCATTTCTCATTTGATGAATACTTATTTTGGGGAATTTCATCATTTTATTCATTTTCATCATCAAAATTCTTAAGACACTTTAATGCAAAATGCCCAATCCTTCCACACCGAAAGCATGCAAATGGAAGTTTAACTTTGAACTTTACTTTTCCTATTTGAAGATTAGAGGATAGAAATGACATGACATCATCCATATTGTCTTCCTCTGGACTATCTTCAATGGAGAGATTCTTCATGTCCTTGAACTCCACTTACTTTGACTTACCCTTTTACACTACATCATTGTCATTGTTTCTCATTTTTTATACTACAAGGGTACTATTCAGGTTATCTAGTGTCAACTCTTTCGGTCTTTGTGTCCCAACACTGAAACTTTTAGATCGAACCATAGTGGAAGTTTCCTCAATATACGTTTCACAATATTTATATCTTCAATGACTTCTCCAAGACCCCACATGTCTTCTAAAATAATATTTATCCTGTCAAATAAAACATCAACAATCTCATTAGGATTCATTCTGAGATCCTCATACTTGTTCCACCAAAACTACAACTTTGCTTCTTGAAATTTTGTGTCACCCTCATAAATGTTCAACAAATTTTCCCACATTGCATGTGATGTTTTATAGGATATCACCTTTTTATAAATTTCATTTGATAGGGCTCCCCTAAAGCATTGATCCATTTATCATCAACATCCAATTCTGTTATTTTAGCTTCTAATAAAGCACCACTATTAATGTCAGCTAATATTCCATGCATAGCTGTTATAAATACATCCATCCCTTCTAATCAAAAGTAGTGTTCCATTCAATTATTCCAAAGTTGAAAATTATTTCCATCAAAAATTGGAATTCCATTATAATTGACCACCTCAATTTCTTCTTCTGATAGAGAAACACTGACTTTAAACCTTTCCCTCTGATACCAATTATTAGGTCCACTAGGTCAAGTACCCTAAGGGGGGGGGGGGTGAATCAGGGTATGGTAGATTAACACTTTATCCCTTTTGGATCTTGTTTTGTTATTAGACAAAACTCAATTATATATTCCTCCTGTGGAAATATACAGACAGATATGAAATCATACACAAGACACAATGATTTTTATTTGGTTCAACTTCACTAGGATACGTCCAAGGAGTATACAATGACAATGCGCCAATGTAAAAAATTCACTAAGGATCACGACCAATAATGAGTACAATGTTTGAGATAGATCTTCTATGCCCATGATCACTGCCTTTATAAGGTTTAGGGTCTGCTCTCTACATCCCCAAGTGTCACTCCCTATAACTCTTTCTCTAGATCACTGCCGGTGGAAAGGGTCACTATATTCCTCTTCCTTCACCCACTGCACTTGGAATGGAATCCACTCACAGTTTATGTACTTTTAGGTAAAACACAGTTTATGGACATGTAGGTCCCTTAATTTTTATGAATTCTTGCATCCTCAACTATAGGTAGATGCTCTATTGAAGTTCCATTTTCACCCGTAGATGAAGTCCACCTTCACGATTACTTCTGGGTACCAGAAAATACGTTCGCAAATTGATTTGAGGATCTCACAAGATTTCTTGTGAAAATCACGAACCACCTTCCTCTCCCGCATATTGAGTATTGATTTTGGTACGTGGTACACCTTCTTCGTGTACCGCTACTGCTGTTGTGAACCGCCCTTCGTCCGTGGCCTACCTCCACCTTTGCCATCACGTACCACTACTTCTTACCAATTCCGCGAACCTCCTCTGTGAAACCCCTCCTGTCTGTGAACTGTTCTCTGTTCATAGACTATATTCACTTCCTCATATTAAAGATCCCCCTCCATGTATCACTTTTGGAATTCTCCCTCTCGCGTACCGAATATTCCTCATCCATGTACTGAGATAACTCCTTCCACGTACCGGACTTCCTCCTCCACGTATTGGACTTGCTTTTCAGGTAAAGAATCCCTGTAAACACCTTCAGCGTGAACCACTTTTGGAATTTACCAAATTTCCAGAACAAAATGTAGTCTTTAATAATGTTCAATATCTACAATAATCAATGGTATTAGCGATTATTATATAGGAAAAGATATTTTCAATATTCGCTAATCCAAGATTTACCAAATCTTGAATTCAGCCTCCACCGCTTACCAATCCTTATACTTCCATGAACCACAATCCACCTGCGAACCATTTTTCTATGCCTTCTACATACTAATTTTTCTCCTACATAGTCAATCTTCTCCATCGATGACAATCCATTCGCATACCGCATCGCCTTCTGCCATGAACTGTGTTTGGTTTCACGAACCGCACTTATGTACCATTTCCTACACTCCGCGTACCATTCTCGAAACATGGTACGTGGCCCATGTATTATGGTATGTGGTTATCACCCATTTTCAATTTTCTTCAACATTATTCATATAATCATACTCACTTGCAGTCATCTGGATTTGTTAACAAACACAAACATACCCAAAACATACCGAGATAATGCCTTGAGGGATTTTTTCCCAACATGGGATGACTTGAAAGATGTGACATGGAGACAATGGTGGATGTGTGGTGATATGGTAGTGGTTGTGCGAGTTTTGCCATTTTTTGTGTGGCATGGTTATGTTAGTTGTCTGGTTAGCCATGAGATGAACTGTGATGATATAAAAAATAAAATAGGCCACTAAATAAACAAGGTGGACTATAAACAGATGTGTGATAATTGGATTAAACTGAATTGAGTGAAATAATGAGTAGTGTAATGTGAAATCACATGGTTAATGAATAAAAGTGGAAAAACTTGTATGTGGAAAGTGAAATATTGTGTGGCTTGTGTGGTGGTTGTGTGTTGTGTTTTATATAGTGGTGGTAGCAGTTGAGACGATTGATGTGTGGTATATGGTAGTGATGTGGTGTCACTAGTGTTATTGATGTGAACCCACAAGTTGGGTATTTGGTGATATCTATATATCAGGTATGTTTATGTTATTTTATATGTGCCTGACTTGAGTTGGAAAACATTACCAACTCTTAGATTTTCTGAGCTCTAGATGTTTTCCCCAACATCTAGAATGGTAGTGATATAATTGGCTAACTACCCCCTCTCCCATGCTCTTCCTTTAACAGTAGTGATATGGGTTGGTGTGGAGATTACCCAAAATTGATGTGATGACCCAAGTGTCTTCAGGTGAGATGCGATGCATTGACCCGAGTGTCTATGAGTGATATGTGATGTGGTGTGATGTGATATGTGGTGAGGGACATGGATGGTAGGAGGAGGGCATGAGGCTGATGCACTTCAAGTTCGTGATACCATACTACTATGGTTTTGGTTGTGATATGATGTGATATGTGGCCCCAGGTGTCTACCGGTGAGATGTGATGTGATGAGATGTGATGTGTGACCCAGGTGTCTATGAGCGAGATGTGATGTAATGTGTGACCCATGTGTCTGCGGGTTGGATGTGATGTGATGTGATATGTATCGAAGGTATGAGAGCATATGATGTTCAATGTTTGGGCATGGGAGAAAAAAATATGTGGGTAAATAGCAGCGGGGTGCCTAAATTTGTTATGATCTAGATTCTATATTATTATATTGGATGTGTGATTTGGTGAGCGATCCATGGTGAAGTTGAGTTTGGTTGGATGACCTATATAGATTCTTATTGGTTCTATTGTTTGTTCACTGGTGCATTACCATGTTCTTTTCATATGTGCATGCGAGGCCTTGGTTATGTCCCTACTAAGTATAACTGTTATACTCTCCCTGCATATATAAACTAATTTTAAGGTTTCCAGGAGGTCTTTGGGGACTAAGATGGACATTAATAGCTAGTTTAGAGTTGTTGTTGAGTCGATGCCATATACCCTTCTTTTGGTATTTATTTTAGAGACTTTTATATGTATCAATTTTACTTTATTCATTCATTGTGAGATGATTTTTGGTTTAACTTTATATTTTCTGATGAAGTTTTTTGGTGATTGTTTATCCTATCACCCAATACTATTTCATTTATAGAGGGAAACACCTCCCATACTATGAGATTTTTATACCCTTGGTTCTAGTCACCAACCTGGGGCCTACTGAAGGTAGGAATCAGGGGTCATCATCTCTCTCTCCTCATTGTGATATCTTTAGTGGGATGGGCTCATTACAGAGTGGAATCAAAGGGATATGGTTGAGAGATAAGATGAAGTTTGGAGTTAGGAAAACTGAGGTTTTCATGAGTTGGTATGACAATAGTGCTAGTTGAATTTGGTGTGTGACATAGGCCAGAGAGACCAGCTAGGAAAAGAGATTTTATCCCCCCCTGTGATCCAGTGCACAAACTCTAAGATTATTGAATGATAAAGTGAGGTAGACCTTCTTGCGAGGTAGAAACCTAAGAGAGGTATAAACATCATGTTTTTTTGTTTTCATGTCTGAAATGGGTGTTTTGGGAAAATTAAATGAATAAATAAATAAGATTTGATAAAATTCCCTACTATTGGGTTTCAGATGTTCTTCTTATTTTTAGGAATGACCCCTGTTTGTCATCTGTGAGTTTCTCATCCAGTAGAGGTTCAACAAGATGATCTAGTTGATCATTAGAGGGTTAACCTGATAGATAAGGTTGAGACATGACAACAGGATTTTCATGCCTTTCAATGAAAAAGTTTGGGTAAGTATGAGGGGAGTGTCTCGGATCTGGAGATAGATCACTGGATAGAGGAGATCAAGATCTCTTTTGGTCTGATACAAGACCAAGTTGAGTTTTGGGTACCATTAGTAATTATTCAGATGTGGGGAGCTACATGTCAGTGGTGGACACTATTTCTTGGTGACTGCAAGGAGGAAGAAGTGTTTTGGACAGACTTTTAGAGGGTGTTTTAGGCAGAGTTTCTGTCGTCGATGACGAGGGAAAACAAGAGGTAGGAGTTTCTCTCCCTTTAGCAGGAGATTCTAAGTGTGCAGGAGATTTGGATTTCAAGGACCTCCTGCACTTTTCTCTAGATGTTTTCTCTGATGAGGAGTCCATAACATGATTTCTAGAGGATTATTTCACCTAGTGATTAGGTATGCGGTCACTCCATTTACACTCCCAACGTATCTAGAGTTGCAAAAAATTCTATGGTCATAAAGAAGATGCTCTGATTGGGAGTTGAGCCTTAGTAGGGCAACCAATGGGGTGTTTTTAGGAGTAGAGATTCAAGTAGTGGACAACATGTGTTCATTCAATTAGGGTTTTGTTCAGTGGGGAACCAACCATGACAGTTTCATTCCCAACTACCAGGGATAGGTGGTTCCCAAGTGCCTTTCAGGGGTTTATGTTTACATTCCATATCTTCATGAGATATGGTAACCACCAATATTAGTGTCCGAATACTCAAGGAGGTCAATTTCATATGGTTATGCATGTCCCTTTTCATCAGCAACAGTTACCTCCAAGGTAGTTCCAGTGGCAGGGATCACAGATTATTGTTCAGTATTTGAGAGTAGGTAGAGTTGGGAGAGGGTAGCCTCATGATAGTCTTCTTACATAGGGTCTCAGGCCAGAGCATGGTCATGGAATCCAACGACATAGAGGTAGAGGAACTGGGTGTTGTTAGGTGCACACATTAGAGGCAGCAATGCTAGCAGAGTTGAGATTTGTTCAAGCTACAATTGATTTATAGTCTATCCTTGTGCATGCTCTGTTTGATTTAGAATTATCTCACTTCTTTGTTTCTCCTTCTTTGATATGTATGTTGGGACTGGATGTGGAGAGGCTTCCAGTTACCCTAATGTTATCTACATCATTTGGAGGTCACACTTACTTATTTGATGCTTTTCATGAATATAGTCTAGTGATGGGGTAACACCATTAAGTGGAAGACTTCTTGTTACAGATACAACCATATGATATTATCCTTGGTAGGAATTGACTATATTCCATGCATACAGTCATCGACTAATTTTGGAGAAGAGTTTCATTTTACGATATAGAGGTCCACTGAGTGGCATTCATTGGTGAGAAAGGTTATCAGTTGGGTGGTGGGAAAGTGGATCATATTTTTTGTAGTTGGAAGAGATGTCGGTATAATCTCAGGTTGGGGATGTTCCCAGGGATGTGGAGGAGTTACTAGATTTTTTCTCAGAGGAAGTTATGACACTAACCCCTCAATGCGATATTGAGTTTGGGATTGAGTTGCAGCTAGACATGTCTTCTATTTTGATGGATCCCTATAAGATGGTTCCCACATAGTTTCATGAGTTGACATTGTAGGTGGATGATATGATGCATAGGGGTTTTATCTGACCTAGTGTGTCACTGTGGGGTGCTCCAATGTTGTTCTCCATGAAAGAATATGGTAGTATGAGGTTGTGTATAGAAAATCAGAGGTTGAATCATGTGATGATCAAGAATCATTACCATCTTCTAAGAATATATGATCTATTCAACCAATTGAGAGGATCTAGCTAGTTCTCTAATACCGATCTGTGGTCTGGATATCACCAATTGAGGGTGAAAGATGAGGATGTTTAGGAGACTACCTATATATGTAATTATGGGAACTTTGAGTTTTAGTCATGTCGTTCGGTGTTATGAATGCACTGGATGTGATTATGGGGATTATGAAATCTGTGTTCTGTGAGTTCTTTGATTGGTTCTTCATCATATTCATCGATGATATCCTAGTCTACTTGAAGTCAGAGGAGGATCATGCTGAGCATATCAGAGTTATTTTGTAGGTCCTTAGACACCACTATCTTTATGGGAAGTTGGATAAGTGTGAGTTATGGATGCGAGAGGTGTGTTTCCTTGGACATGTGGTGTCTAGACAAGGTGTGGGAGTGGAACCGCCAAAGGTATAAGTAGTTATTTCTTCAGAATCACCCAAGAATGAAGTAGAGGTCCATAATTTCCTTGTTCTTGTGGGATATTATCCAAGGTTTGTACCCAATTTATCTCAAGTTTGAGCCCTAATAACATCGTTCACCTGGAATAACCTGATTTTTTTCATGGTCATAATAGTGTTATACTGTGTTCAATTACCTGAATGAGAAGTTTTTAGTGCTCTAGTTCTTTAGTTTTCGGAGGAGGGTTTGTTGTTTGATGTTTTCTATGATGCATCTCACATGGGCTTGAGATGCATGTTGATGCAATAGAGAGCAGTGATCTTTTATGAATCTTGGCAGTTAAATCCCCACAAGAGTAACTATTACACCAATGATTTGGAGTTAGTAGACGTTGTGTTCTTACTAAAGTTGGGGTGAAAATACCTCATCAGAAAATGTTTTGTGGTTTTCACAAACCACAAGAGCATGATATATGTTTTCTCTCAACATGAAATAAATCCTAATCAAGAGGCATTATAATACGATGCGATTAAACCCATGTGTGTGAGTCAGTGTCTCCCAAAGCAGATAATATCTTAACATGGAGGATGGAAATTCCATGATTTATGTGCTCGATGAAGTATTGTGTGTTGGTTGTGGCAGTGGTTGGTTTGGGCTATGCGAAGGTTGGTGTGGTTATGTAGAATTTAGGGGGTGTGAATGGTACCAGATGATGCAATGTGGTGCATGGTGAGAGGTGGTGATATAGCTGTGCAATGTGTTTCATGGGTTTTTCAATTGGTGTGTTTGGATGGTGGCTACATTGAGGAGTAATGAGATCCTTGAGAGCTATATCGTGGGTTGGTTATTCCGACCCCTTTCCTTCTCTGATTGATTTTGGATTCTCGAGAGAGATAATAATTTGAGAGGTATCTAATGTAATGGTATATTCCTTCCCATTCCATTACTTCACCGGTTTTGAGTGTTGGAGGTGTTTCAGAGGAGGTTAGAGGAGGTTTCTTGGTGGTTAAAGGTGCAATGTCAGTGCTGTGATAAATTCACGCTATGAATGGTTTACACAAAATAAATTGATGAATAGTGGCTTATGAAGCTAGAAAATTCATTATTTGTATTTGGATAAGGTGTGTAGTGTTAAATGGACTCACGTCGTGAAAGGTGAATTCATGACATGTAATTAATTCAAGTCGAGGCGGTGTGGATTTCGACAAAAGTTGAAAAAATGAGAATTTACATCATGAATGTGCTATACGATGTGAATGTGTCACGTTACATGTAATTTTATAACCCTTTATAAAGGTACTGGGCCCATAGATTAATTCCTAAAAAAGGGTTTTAAATTTTTTTCCACCAATGATCAACATGGACTCGTCGACATCGGTGGATCACTACCCATTATAAGCCCTTAGATCCCACGTGCAGAGTTTTAATCCCAAAAATTAAAACCATAAATAAATGGTTTGATCCAAAGGTGTGCTCAAAATATAATCATCATTTTTAATCACTGCTAAAAACATTCAAATCTGAATTCATATAGATTTTCCACACACACTTCGAAAATCTACAGGAGTGCCGATCATCAAAATCGAGGTGCTAGAATGGAGTTCCAGTGATACCTTCAATGCTCTGATGACCACTGCATTACCTTGATTGGGATGCATGTGAGGGAGCTCAATCCTAAATCCTAGACCTGAATCCTCTCTCTCTAGAGCGTGGGATAGAGAAGAGGAGAGAGATTTTCTATGAATAGTATATAGAAAATACCTCTCCTCCTCTATTTATAGGGTGTTAGGAGATTATCTGTTATTTCCTCCCCGACCCCTGAATAATTAACACTTGATAGAAATAATATTTAGACTACTGAAAGGAGTCGTAAATATCATTTATAAATTTTATCACCTTTTTGTAGTATAATAAATATATTAGGTGATAATACCCAAGCCATAAACTCAACTTTTCATTCCCGCAAATATTAAATGAACCTTGAATATTTTAAACTAATATCCATTCAAATAATATTTCCATATATTTACTTTAAAACTTGTAAATACATTTAATAAATAAATTCAATTCCAATGATTTGTAACTTGAATAATATGAACTTAATTATTACTTTGATGATCGTATCGCCTTGAAAAAAAACCTGGACCCCAGTGGTGGGGCCCACCATGTCTAATCTACATATTCAACTGAATAGGGAAGATTCTTGAATATGCTATTGTATGTGACCCTCTAAGAAATTATCTCAATAGTAGTAAATACTATTTATAGACTAAGAGTGAGATCTAGTAACTTATTATGACCCCTAAAGAGAAAAGTAGTGCCACAATAGTGACAACCAACCTACGAACACACACTGTGTAATATAATCTCTTTGTCTTTAATATCTCATAAAGTGGGATGAAAACCCATGTCATCACCCTTTTATTACTTTATTATTTTTTTATCTAACTTAAAAAATTTACTGTTGAATTCCATGGTCATGGTATTATGAAGGTACCACCATCCCGATCAACATGGACCGAGATATATTACTTAACCTAGAAGTGGAAAATCCTTTCTTGTCTATTCAACCAATACCATACCACCAATGTCACACCCATCACAAGATAACTTGCTAAGATTTCATTATCATGTTTTTCTTCCTTTCATAAAAGTATGCAATCAAATAGAACACATTGATAATGATCTCAATTTAAGATACCGTTACACATGTCCATATATAGGAACAACCAATGACACCTGAAACATATGGTGTTCCTATTGGTGGGTCTATCTTCATGATCTCAATACTAGAGATCACCAAGGGAAAATTTCATAATAATAAGTCTCAATGCTTATGTGCCTCCAACATCTGATAGTCAAACACCTACTGTGTCTAGTCAGTATGATGCATCTAGACCATATGACCTTTATTTAAGATTAATGTCATAGTATCTCAAGGTTATAATTATAGTTTTAGATCTACTATAATCTCTTGATATGATAATTATTCCATGATCATTACCATTAAATAGTGGATGTAGAAATATCTACACTATAATGGTAAGAATGCATCATGTATATCTAACCATACACACAATATGATAATCAAAAGTCTGAATAGTTGGGTTTAGGGAACCCACTATTACAACACTCCCACTTTCACTAAATCCAACTTTCTAACCATACTTTTTATCCTTCACATGATAAAGATAATGTTTTTGTTGAGTCACAACTTTAGTTGCTGGGCCTTCCATGATTTCACCGCGTGGAATGTTTTCTATATGAGACCTCATCGCCTTGAGTAAAAACTTCTCAAGATATGAAATCCTTGAGTATATCCTTTTTTCCTACTATCATAACTTGAAATTTTGTCTAGTAATAGTATCATAATTTACATTATGATAACACTTCACTTACTAGGTGGGATTCCAAGAAATAGAATAAATCATTGCATTTAATTTCTTTTTAGCTTCCTTAGAAGCTGCAACATAGTCACTATTTGTAGGAATGAGTACCACTGACTTATACGAGATTTTATCACTCATCACCTTTAGCCTAACTATTATATTAGATCACATAGATATAAGGAATATTAGTTTGTGTCCCCTAAAAAACTAGTATCCTTTCTTCTCCACTTACCAGATAGATATCTTTTGTACATGCCGAAGTACAATGGATAGTTTTGACTACTTACCTACTAGTTATCATGGATATAACTGATATTTCCCTACAATAAAGTATATTATGGAGATATAAATTATTGTACGTATCATGTCATACATGATTGATCCATCGCTAAATCATATAGAATCCAACTTACCCTGTTAATCTCTTCCCATGTCTCGAACATGTCAACTTGGAATTCCATGTGGCATAAACAAAAATTCTTACTTGAATTGTTCCAAATTTTATTTATTTAAATACCATGTCACAATATGTACTATTTAATAGGTCCAAGAAAATGTTAGATATACCTTAGTAGATCTTGTTTCCTAGAGATTAGGTTTCTACTTTAATTCAATCACTGGATAATAGATTCTTTTATTCATGTCTTAACTATTTTAAAGAACAATAGTTGTTTTCTATATGTTTTTGAACATATTTCACGTGGAAAACATTGGAGATCCCACTATCCTTTGGTAGATACATGAGAATTATTCATTACAAATGAGTATTCTATGATCATGATGCTTAACTTAATCCTAAACTGGATTTAAGTAACTTGAACCCTATACTAGCATTCTATGACACGACCATATCTTTCTGTTTGCATCATATAGACACCTTCCATGATTGGTGATCATGACATATAATACTCAATAAAATGATCATAGATATTAACTATGAAAATTAAAATTCAAAATGTATTTAGGCACAATGACTTGTTATAACCAATAAAGCATTATTGGTACTACACTTGTACCATAAATGTATAAACTCAATTGAATACCCACCATAGTATTCTAAATAATAACCCCCTTTACATTATGATTCATGGAATCCATTATTGAATTTTAATTGGTATTTCCAATATTATCTAATTTCCATATAATGATTACATGTCGGTATCATTATTCAAAATAAATAATTTATCACCGGCCATGGTGAATAGAAAAACCATCACCATGATTTTTCTTTCCTATACAATATGTGTCTCTGGATTACTCATATTCCACATGAACTTGTGAAACTAGTTCCTATGACAACTGCTTGTTCATCTATAACATTGACTAAACCCAAGTCAATCTTTCTCCCACTATCTCAAGTAGATACATACACCCTTTTATAGAAATATAGTCTATCACTTGACTACAAATTTTTTATTTTAGGGATTTATGTAATATCCTAAGAAACCACTAGGATAATTACTTTATATGCACATTATGTTTCATCCTGATGCAAGTTTGTTTATATCCAAACAAACTCTTTGCATCAAAACACATTTCCTTATGAAATAATGGATTTCCATCATACTATAACTCACATGATACCAATTTTTCATTATATTTGACATATAGTTATAGGATATCACCATTATTTGTGAATCGCATCACAAAATATAATGGAAGTTACTATAAGTTATAATATTGATACTTCTTATAACTCAGAGGTATAAAATGTTCATTTAAAAATTACTCCACACTATATTTTTTTGATCAAATTTAACATGTAAGACTTCATCATCGAACCTCCTCATTAACATCAATGTCATGATGTAGATAAGGTAATGTGCATTTAGGTATTACTCCACCCTACATTTTGTTGATTGATGAATTCTTGGTCAATATATTCTTTGAAATGTCGCCCCGAAGAAACTCATATCCTTTGACCATGCACATATCATACTTCATTTTCACATTCCTTAATAAATCATAATGAATTATTTTTACCATGAGCTTTCCTTTAGAATAGTTCATGCTCAATAGATGAAATAATTCTGAAAGCTTTGTGGCATACCTTTATTTATAAAGTTTTATTATTCCAAACTAATAACATTGATAATACCAAATGTGTTTAGCTTTACCAAGCCTAAATACCAAACTAGGTATATCCCTAATTTCCACTTTAGTTTTTATTGTAAAATAATCATCTTTTCACAAATGGGTAAATAATTCTTACATTTTACATTAATCATGTATTGCCTATGATTCAAGTAACATTAAAGTATTTTTTGAGTACGATACACCACAAACAACATTGATTCCTAAAACTAGAATAATGTCTCCTTGTGTCCAAGGACACATGAGATTAATGTTTTGGTTATACTCAATAATAGTTTTATAAGAATCATTCAATTGGAAATTAAGAAGTTATGTGTCTTTCACCACCGACATAGGAATCACCCTTTCCTAGCTACTTGAAGAATACACCTTACATATAGTATTGTTTATATTATTATTTTGTTACTGTATTTAGATACACATATGTGAAAATAAAATTGTATTTAATAACCAAGTAGTAGGATTTAAACATTACTTTTATATTGATGAATATTCCTAGATAAGAAGCGGGTACTTGCATCGCTGATTCAGTTTATTGCATTTAAACTTCCATAGTCTTATTTCATAATATGAAATGAAAATAACCTCCTGTTAATACCTCTTTCATTGAAAGATACTATGAATGTTCCCTTGACGCGCCACTTTCTATTGTCCTTTTTACCTTGCCTTTCAATTTTTTCATCATAATAATTAAATATGAATCTTTATTTATTATTATTATTTACTTGTCAATCCTTACTCGAATAGGTAATTAAGAATTTTACTCTGAACTATTTGTTTTATAACCTAAAATAAAATTGGTTTAAATTGGTGTATGAATGAGATGACATGAAATATCATGATCTTCCTTCTCATTTGCACATGACCAGTGTAATTATCCCATTATTATCTTGCTTCACTCTCGCATTGAAAAATACGTAGAGATCAGAACAAATGTTATATCATCCATGTCTTGATGTAGTGATCACAAATAGCATCGGAAGTTGATGATAAAATTGTTACCTAACCATCATATGCACTGTACATTAGTCTCATGTAAGAAATGTTTCTAACACCCTCACTTCATGAGGTGGATTAACAGATACAAGGACACCAACACCTTGAATTTACAATATCATAGTATTATGTGTTAGAGCCTGTACTATTCTTGGAAACTAGTGTTAGTGTGGACATTTACTTTTTCTATTATTTATCATAGTTTTTCTTTGTGGTAAAACTTTTCATTTTCTACAAAAATTAAATTCTAATAGATTAGTACTTTTAACCATGATTACCAATTTAGAAATTTTGATTAATTAAAAATATTATTAAATGTATCCCACTGTTTTATAGAATTCTAGTAACCCTATATAATAGAATCAGAATACTATTTTGAAAGTGTGGCCAATTGGCACCTATCGACCGGTCAAAGTTCTGATGCTCTTCTAATGTGTATAGCAGCACTCGGGTCAAATCCTTGGTGATGATACTTTTTAATAGTATTTTTTTAGTTGATTGTATTTTGATTAGGGGGGTTTGTTTTCAAATATTAATTGGAATGATTGATCTATTTAACAATTTAATAAAGATTGTGGTGAGTTCATACTCAGGTAGTTAAGCTTGTGATATCCTTGAGCTTTGCTTTATATTGCATTAAATTAACACCCATGTCACAAGTTGACATTGATTGGAATTCCCAAGTGTTAAGGATTTAATCCAAGCTTTAACTTAATTAAGGGTTCTAATATAAATCATATCTTGTTTATGGTAGTGTATTTATGGTTCCAATAATCCATGGAAACCACTCATTAAACAAAACAAGTCATTAATCCATGACATGTTAAGTCCAACATACACAATGTTAATTCAAAGAATACTCATCGAGAAAAAGCTCTCAATCGCTTAACATCCCTAAATTAAAACTCACCCCAATGAGAGATTTACTCATCCATTGAAATTACTAGTAATATGATTATAATTATTATGATTATAAATTAAGAATATAATAAAAATAAATAGATAAGAAAAGAGTGGTGCGTCGAACACACACACAAACGATGATGATAATTAAAAATGAACATTAGATTGATTGAGAAAGAAAAAGAAAATAAGGGGATTCAACTAAATTTAAACTATATATTGAAGAAGAAACTTGCATTAAAATAGAATTACAAAAAAAAAAGACTTACAAGATTACAATAATGAAGAACACAAAAGTAAAAGGAAACAAAGAGAGGAGGAAATATCTCTCAAGTGAAAACATGAGTATGGAATGTCCTACCAATCCTTTTTAAAGTCTTTGGTAATGCCAATATTTTCTACTCTCTTCTGAAATTCCAACTCTTTTGAAAGGAGAGGAGGGGATGTATTTATAGCCCAATGTTGTGGGCTGTTTGCATTCCAAAAATACCCCTCCACTTGAATCGCCACTTTGAAAAATTAGAAAGTCAAATCTCAAGATATGATATTATTACACATTGTAGACAAATATCTCTTATATCTACTATAAAAATTTGACATCCATTTAACTTAATGATCCAAATTTATGGTGGTTGGATTAAACAACTTTAATTTGTCCATTTCAATACAAAATTTTTGAAGGAAAAAATGTGAATGGGTTTTTGAATTGTAAAATTCTTTCAAATACAAATTATTTCTTCAAAAAAGTCAGATACCTATATCTCTTATTTCATACTGCAAAATATCATTATTATTTTATGATTACATCATGAGATATGTTATGACTAGTATCCATATTTTAATTCCCATCTAGAATGGTGGGATGGACTTCAAAGGTTCATTTGGGCCCATTTTTGTTAGAGTTGGGCTCTGAAAGTTGTATCCATGATTCTTTTGAATAATCAAGAACATATGGTGGAGTATCATAAAATTTGGCCTTCGGTATTTAGACCAGTAACTCAATAATCATGGCTGGTCCAGTTTCTTCACAAATTCTTTGGGTCATCTAGTGAGGACCATATGACCCTTAAAATGGAATAATTGGCCACTCATTCCTTATAATGATATGTTGGAAATTCAATATGTAATCCTTAAAAACAAGAATCACACAATTTATATCAGTAGGTTGATAGTTATAAATAAAATAGTAAACTATCTCAATTGGAATACTTCTAAAAATGATCAAAAATTATACTTAGTATTAAAAAATTAATATTTTACACAAATTATGCACATTTCATATAAAATCAGTAAAGGTAGTATATAATAAGTGATGAAAATATTAATAACATAAACTCCCCCACACATAGTCTTGTGCATGTCCTCATGTGAAACAAATATAAAAATGACAAAAATCATTTTCACTCACCTTCAAATATTAATTTTTTCCCCAATCAGGGAGGTTTATACAATATCACTCATCCATATTGAATTTGAACACAAGTTGTTACACAAAAAATGTTCCAAAAAAAATTCATTTTTTCATTCTCAAATTTAGAAATGGAAAATGGTGGCACACAAATCTTACTCCTCTCAAGATGATAAAATTAATTTATGGAGCTTCACCCATTCACCAACCAAAAGTTAAAATCTTAGAGTTTGAAAGAGATCTCAACTTCCACACCCTATCCAAAGTGCAAAAGAATCAAGAGGTATTTTTAAGGGTTTTTTCTGTGGCTATGGGATGGTAGGAATATAATGTCCAAGAGAGAGAAGAATTGGGGTAAAACACCAACATGGAAAAATCATTGCACATTTTTTTTGAAATGAGACATGAAAGTAAATGGAAACACATGTTTACAAGGGAATGAAAATGTGAAATAAGACACAAAATTGGAATTAAATATGAAGGTAATGAGAAGATGTAATATTTAAAAAATGCAAAACTTCCCCCAATGACATAAGAATATAATTCAACTGTTCTTTTTTTTTCTATTTTTTTTCAAAAGTTGAACTTGAAACAGATCTCACACTCATATCCCAACCCATTATTGATCTTCTAACGACACTAATTGTAGTATTTATAACATGATCAATGTTTGAGGAAGAGTGATTTTTGACTTACCCAAGACACAACCCAATTTTTTTGCTCTTTTTTTGATTTTTTGTTGATTTTTTTAATACTGTTCAATAACATTTACAAAATTACATAAATAAAAGTACATTACATTCCACCAAAAACACTAAATTACTACCTATAACTCACACTATAATGGATGATTTCCCTCAAGCATATGATAACATAGTGAAATCAACAAAGGGTACACAAAATGAAATCCATTCCCCCAAACTTAAATTTCATAAAATTATGCAATGAAAATACATATTGATATCGGGTGGGAAAAGGTATTGGGATTGTAATGTGGCTATTAAATAAAAGTCTTTCATAGGATCAAAGGGGATTTCAAAAGGAGGATTAATGCAAGAGAAATTGCAGGCTATTTGGTTATCATGATTCTCATGTGGTTCAGAAAATTACTCGATCATATTAATGCACACTAAAGTAGGAAATTGAGATCAAAGGTCCACAAAATCTAGATTCACAAATGGGGGTGAAAAAAAACACTCATTTTTAAAAGATGACCATAGTTGGACTTGGCATGAAAGCTAATTTTGTTCCTCAAAGTTTGGGAAAATCATTTTACAAATTAAAAATTGAGAATTCAAAATTGGTTGGTTTTGACACAATATTATTTATCCAAATTTATGAATAAACCAATTTTTTTTTAGATTAAACCATGTATTTTAACTCCCCAAAATGGTTGGACAAAATTTGAAAATTTGAAGGTGAGTAAGCATGACTCTTGATTTTTCATATTATTATTATTATTTTGTTTTTTTAGTTTTTTAGGTTTTTTTTAGTTTTTTATAAATACACACCCACACAAAAGAGGAAGAGTAAATAAAAAAAATGTGAGGAGGAAAGTGGTAAAAAATGAGAATGAGGGAGGAAGAAGAGAGATAAATAGAGAGAGAGAGAGAGAGAAAAGAGGAGTTAAAGGGAAAGAGGTGCCCCCTGGTTTGGATTTGGTGGGTTGCCATCTATATCCAATGGTGGGTCAAATGTAGAAGTTGAGGATATGATGGAAGTCGATGTGGTTACAAGATTGTGTTTCCTCTCATGGTGATCCTTTAACCGATGTCCATTAACCGTAAATTTCCTTTTGGAAGAGGGGTATTGGACTTGCACTGCACCAAATGGGTAAACATTAGTAATAACAAAAGGATATTCCTAATAAGAATTAAGTTTACCTGGGTGAAGTCGAAATCGAGAATTAAAGAGAATTACCTTTTCACCTTCATGAAATACCTTTCACAGAATGTGTTTGTCATGGAGGGCCTTGGATTTTTCTTTGTAGAGATTAGAATTCTCATAAGAATCAAGTTGAAGCTCCTCCAGTTCATCTAATTGCAACAATATTTCTTCACCAAATTTTTCACAATCAAAATTATAGGTTTTCACATCCCCAAAGGACTTATATTGGATTTCAACTGGTAAATGACATGATTTACCAAAAACTAGCCTAAATGGAGACATCCCAATGGGTGTTTTATAGGCAGTTTGATAAGGCCAAAATTCTTCACCAAGTCTCTAGGGCCAATCTTTTCTGGTGGATTTTAGAATTATCTCAATCACTCTTTTCACTTCTCTATTGAAAAGTTCAGCCATGCCATTTGTTTGGGGGTGATATTCTATTGAAGTTTTATGTACAAAACCATTATTTTTCTAAAGAGATTCCATGGTTTTATTTAAAAAATGGGTTCCTAAGTCACTTATCAAGGCACGTTGTGTGATAAATCGGTGGAATATGTGTGTCTTTAGGAACTCAATAA
The DNA here is from genome assembly GCA_963277665.1 of Viscum album. Taxonomy (NCBI): domain Eukaryota; kingdom Viridiplantae; phylum Streptophyta; class Magnoliopsida; order Santalales; family Viscaceae; genus Viscum; species Viscum album. The sequence goes on along the minus strand of OY728131.1, from coordinate 640,137,693 downwards.
CAGTATGTGAATCATCCTTTCTAGTGGGTTTGGCCTCAACCCACCTAGAAACATAATCAACCATAAGAAGGATGTATGAGAATCCATTGGAAGGGGGGAAATGGTCCCATGAAATCGATTCCCCAAACATCAAAGATCTCACAAAAAATTAAAGGTTTTTGGGTCATTTAATTTCTCTTTGAAATTGTTCCAAACTTTTGGCAAGTGAGACATGATTGATAGAACACATGTGAGTCCTTGAAGAGTGAAGGATAGAAGAATCCAGAGTCTAGGACCTTTCAGGAGGTCCTTTGTGGTCCAAAGTGGCCACCACCAGGCATTGAGTGACATAATTCTAAGATGGAAGAATGTTCATTTTCATCGACACATCTCCTTATTACCATGTTAGCCCCAGTTTTCCAAAGTTTATTTTCTTCCTAAAAATAGTAATTTGAATCACTTTTCAACTTTGTTTTTTGTTATTTAGAAAAATTTTCATGAAAAACACCAGAAACCAAGTAATTTACAATTAGGGAATACCATGGTATTTTTGGAGTGAGAGATGAAAGGTGATCAGTTGGAAATTTTGGATCAATTATTTCAGAATGAGAAAAATTATATATTCTACTCAAGTGATCAGCCATAGGGTTTTCTTTTCCTGGTCTATCTTTTATTTCAAGTTCAAACTCTTGGAGCATTAGTATCTATCTTATTAGCCTTGGTTTGGAACCACTTTTCTTAAGTAAGAACTTTATAGTAGAATAGTCTATAAAGATAATGATTTTGGCACCTAAGAGATAGGGCCAGAATTTATCTAAGGCAAAAATCACTACTAAAAGTTCCTTTTCATTTACAGTGTAGTGAGATTGAGTTTCATCCAATGTTTTTAAGGCATAATAGATGACATGAGGATTTTTTTTCTACTTTATCCAATAACATCCCCAACGGTTCTATCAGAAGAATCACACATAAAATCAAAGGGTATGGACCAATCTGGGGGTTGGATTATCAGGGCATATGTAAGATCAGTTTTGAGTTCAATGAAGGCTCTCTTTCAAACCTCAGCGAAATGGAAAGTAACATCATTTTGGAGAAACTGATTGAGTGGGAGGGAAATCCTACTAAAGTTATGGATGGATCAATGATAGAAACTAGCATGACTGAGGAATGAACAGATGTCTCAAATAGAGGTGGGTTTAGAAAGTGATTGGATCACTTCAATTTTGGCAGGATCAACTTTAATACCATATTTTGAAACTATGTTCTCTAGAACAATCTCATTTGCAACCATAAAGTGACATTTTTTAAAATTTAACACAAGGTTACACTTGACACACTTTTGAAGGACTAAATAGATTTAATTCAAACAAGATTCAAATGAATCACCATAAATGGTAAATTCATCCATGAAGACTTCCAATGCAGTGTTAAATGAATTCAGAATATATTCTCATCATATACCTTTGGAATGTTGTAGGAGCATTGCAAAGGCCAAAAGGCATTCTCCTATATGCATATGTTATAAAGGGGCATGTGAAAATAGTCTTTTCTTGGTCTTGAGGTGCGATAGGAATTTGGAAGTAGCCAGTGTATCCATAAAGAAAGAAATAGTGTGACTTTCCAGCTAATCGTTCCAGCATTTGATCAAGTAATGGAAGAGGGTAGTGATATTTTATTGTTTCAACATTCAATTTTTTGTGGTTGATTCACACACACCATTTCTTATTCACTTGTGATTACCTCCCCATGTTCATTTGTGACAATAGTTATCCCACCCTTATTAGGTACAACTTGAATTGGACTAACCCATTCACTATCGGAAATTGGGTAGATAATACCATCTTATGGAATCTTGGTGATCTCTTCCCTCACTACCTCAAGTATGAGTGGATGAAGTCTTTTTTATGGTTGTCTAATTGGTTTGGATGATTCCTCAAGATGAATGTGATTCATAAAAAGAGTAGGGTTGATTCCTAGTATGTCATCTAGGGTCCACCCTAAGGCATTTTTTTTTCCTCTAACACCTGAACAAGTTTGGACTCCTCGGTTTCAATAAGTGAAGTAGAGATAATGACTGGATAAGAGTGATCATGGAAAAGAAATGCATATTTTAGGTGTTCAGGAAGAGGTTTCAGATCAATATCATCTTTCATTTGTGGGTTAGAAAACTCAAGAATAGAGGAAGGGACTTCAGTTGGTTCAGATTCATTTTCCTTAATACCGTCCAATGTGGAGCAGTAGAGATCAGAGTTCATGTGGGATTCAAGAGAGTTTTTAAGATCCCCTATATTGATATAGTCTATGAATGAAAGCTCCACATAAACTTCCCCATTTATGACTTGGTTAACTATGGTGAAGATTTCACAAGATCCTTTGTCATTAGAACATGAAGAACAAGATGGATTGGGGTTCAATTGACTCTTATAAGTGTCCTTGGAAGCATGGATTGAGAATGTAGAGTGATCCTTATATGGGTATGGCATGGCTTGGAAAATGTTGAACTTGACCAGTTGGTCACCAAATTCCATAGATAAGATGCCTAAATGGACATCAATATTAGTTATAGCAGTCATGAGGAATTGTCTTCCTAGAATTAGGGGAGATCGAGAGGAGTTCATCTCACCTTCCATGTCAAGGACATAAAAATTAGCAGGGAAGATAAGATCATTCACACGAACAAGGACATCCTCAATTATACCCTCAGGAATAGTAGTGCTTCAATTGACCAATTGAATGACAACACTCATTGGATGTAAGGGACCTAGACCAAGGTTTGAGACGATATATTTGGGCATGACATTAATTGAGGCTCCTAGGTCTATGAGTACATCATCAAAGTTGGAACTTCTAATTTGGAATGTAACTGTAAAGGTCCCTGGATCTTTTTAATTTATGGGAATAGACTATTGGGTGGAAAAATTCTCAAAGGTCCTAAGTTGCCTCTTATGGGTGGACAATTCCTTAAGAAACTTAGCATACTTAGGGATTTGTTTTATGGAATCTAAGAGGGTTATGCTGACTTCAACATGTCTAAACATGTCGAGAATTTTAAGATCGGGTTCAAAGGACTTATTTGTTTTTGAAATGTATTGAGGAAAATGAATTGGGTTCCTAAGTAGAATGGAAGGAGGTGATGGAATGACTTCAAATTCCTTTTCAAGTTTCTTTTTATTTTCAATTTTTAGGTCAACATTCAAAGGGGGTTTGGAGGACTTATCTTGAGGCATAACAATTTGATTCCCCAATCTAAGTGCAATTTCACTTACATTACCTTTGGGGTTGGGTAATGGTTGAGTTGGGAGTTGGGAAAAATTTTATTGTTGTTGCTGGCTTAGATGGGATGAAAGTTGACCAATTTGGGTTTCAATGTTTTTGAGGCTAGAATGGGTGAATGAGGCAAGATATTACACTACACTTTCCCATGGTTTCTTAGAAGAAGAGGCTTGTCTAGGATTGGGATTACCTTGATTTTGGTTCTTAGGAAAGCGACTGTATTGGTTTTGGAATTGGGAAGGCTCACTAGGGTAATGGAATCTAAGAGGAGGATTGTTCCTTTGTTGTTGAGGAATAAAAGGATAAGGTTGTTGGAAGTCACCAACACCTTGAACATATTGAAACTGGTTTGGGTTTTGAGGAGGGAATTAAGGGGGATGAGATACGGGATTACCATACCTCAGGCCTTGGTTATAAGAAGAATAGAAGGGCTCAGAGTGAGGTTGGTTGATGTAGAGACCCGAAGCTTAACGTACATGAACATTACATTACTTTTGCGGAATAATTAGTATATAACAAAAAACACACACACAAGGATCGTAATAGTTTAGTGTCTTTGGAAACTCGGAACGTAATCTTCTAATCGTGGTGAAAGATCTTCAATATCTCCCATAAAGATCTTCCCTTTTTTTTTACCTAAAACCTTTATTTATATCCTGGGGAAAAGAAAACATAAAAGGGTGAGCTCAAATGCTCAGTAAGGGTAAACAAAAGAAAAATCAATCACATCATATTCATAAGAACATATCTTTTGGAAATATTAACCTGCAAAAGAGAGCATAATTTCATAACATGGGATAAATCATGGCAGTGAAATGTAATCACAATAATCATAACTTAAAACATGAAACTTTGTGGCATACACACATAATCATAGAGAATCATTTTTTGTTAGTCAAGACTCATTGCCAAGACTATCTTAGTGGACAAAGTCCCTTTCTGAACCGAGTCACCCTCGTTCCAGTCCTGTTTCACTGAACCGGTATAACCTACCGTTCCAGCCATGTATATCTCATGAGATATAAAATCTTTACGCAATGAATTTGAGGGAGATATAGGTCCCACCCATCTTATAATGAATCCTTTCTTATGTGTTCCAAAAAATCATAAATCATACATCATTTCATAACCCATGTAATAAAAATGGGAATCTTAAACATCATGACATCATAAAACAATTCATATAAGATAAAGGAATTCATAAAAATAATTCCATCACAACATGATCAAATCAATGTAATAATAGGGATAAAAACAGAAATCTTTATTATCTTAGATGGAAAATAATTTTGATAAAACACTTGAACTCCATTCTTGAGGAAAATATCATTTCTTCTTCAAAAACATTTTTCCTTTCATAACATGTCATACGACTTTAAAATAAACGAATTTGATTAAAAATAAACTTGAAAACTTGTAAAGGAAGATTCTTGGAAATAATGTTTTAAAAATCCATTCATGCAGTATAAGTTAAAAAAACATTCTTCTTACTTTTTTCGGAAAAGTCAAAAAGTACCTCGTACGAAAAACGACAAAAGATTCCTTTCATATCTTTTAATAAAAACTCACCGAAGGGTAAAATTGAATTTAAACAATTTTAGGTGGATGGAAATAACATTACATGTTGAGGAAACATGGATGTAGATGATAAAATACACCCCAGTAAATAATAAAGTATAAACAATCTCGGATAAAAATGAGATTGTGATATTTCCCTTACCTTAGGTCCGACTTGCTTTGTAAGTGTCCGAACCTCCTGTATAATGATTTAAATCATGTTATTGACTTATTCCAGAATCATATTCATTGTTATTATATCATATATGGTCCACTTATGACTTTATATTACCCGTTCTTTTGTAAGTTCATGTTAAAGTAGCGTTTTGGGTAAAATCGTCTCATTTGTCGTTCGTGTTTTTAACTTGTAATTATTAATATGATTACTTGGATCATGATTACTTATATCCATAATGTAAAACATGATTTATATATAATATATATTCATAATATATATATATAATATATATATATATATATATAATATTGATAAATGGAATGAAATACACCGTTCATGGAGACGGTAGTCCGTACGTACGCATGAACGCTGTTTTCGTTTCCTTATTGAATTGACTGGAATTAAGTAGACGAAATACATATAAATATACATAAATACAGTATCATTATTATGTAATATATTTCATTATTACTTATTATATATACTTTATAATCATTCATGAATGGTTAATCATTGAGAATGAATCTCATCGCGTCGTGGAGACGGTAGTCCGTACGTACGCACGAGCGATGATATCATTCCCATGGTCGTGAAATTGTGTTGAAGTGTATGTATACTATTTCAGTATCAATATCACTTTATAATAATCATATATAGTTACTTATTACACCATTATACCCATCCAATTAAGGTGGTGGCGGAAAATAGATTACACCACGGCGTGGAGACGGTATTCCGTACGTACGCACGCGCGGTGATTTCCTTTTTCTGTAGGATGGATAGAAGGTTAATTAGAGTTGTTTCATATTTATAATAACATATAAGTATATAATAGATACTGATGTTGTTACTTTATCATGAAACAACTAAAGAATAAGAAGTTGAAGAAGAAAGAAATTGAAAAAGATCAGTAATGGATATTACCTCTTTTTGACGCGCCTTCACTTAACCTCCACTTAAAGAAATAAGGATGGTCTTTGAAGAAGACTAGGACCTCTAGGATGATACTAGGGAAGTGGAGAAGAGATTTTTTAAGGGTTTGGCCGAGCTTGAATGCTCAAATTGGTGTGAGGAGGAGAGGGAGGAGGTGCCCTTTTATAAGGGAGGAGAGGGGCATCTTAGGAAAATCTCAAAATATTATTTTATATTAAGGTCAAATTCGGTTTATAATGGTTCCAAATGGTCTTATTTCGAAGATAAAGTGGGGATGGGTCTAAATCCTTTCATCCAATAGGATTTATACAAGTTTAGGTTATTATTTTAACCTTATCAATTAGATTTAACTCTAAGTTAAATAATTTAACTTTTACCGTGTCTTTTTGTTTTCTTACAATATATGGTTAATAAACTTACTATATCAAGCCAAACGAACCCCAAGTTGTTTATTATTAATATATATATCCTTATATAAGTCATTTGGCCGAACCTTAGATTTTTAGGAATTAAATAACAATTAATAATATAATATTTGTTTTAAAAAAGTAATTTATGTCAATTTTGACACTATTTGGTACATGATTTTTATGAAATTTCTAACAGAATGATAAGTTCGAACCAAGTTACTTAAATAAACAATAACATGTCATATTAACCTAGAAAATTAGTGTAAGTCATAAAAAGTCTCAAATTACATTTATTTGGGCATTTATAACATCAATTATGTTAATATTTTCTTAAAAAGGTAATTACTGCATCATCGTTGTGTCATAAATAAGTTAAATTATTTAAAGTATAAAAATTACAAATAAAATACCAATATGTAGGAAATATCTTTAGATTTATAATGAATATTTATAGTCGAAATTATATTATGTATAACCCTATATTAAATTTTTTTTCGTAAATAAACTTTGATTTTAACTCTTTTAACTCTTCTTTGAATTAAATAATAATAAATGTCCTAATCTAATCCAAGTGGGCCTAAATGATAATATTTTACACTTAAGGTTGTTTTTGGTCGAGATAAACTTGTCCAATAGGATTAGGACATGTGTTAGGGTAATATTAATATCATTTTTACCCTTAATTACCCTATTTACTTTTAACTGTGGTAAATAAAAGTAAAAAAGTTACTATTCACCAAAAATTATTTTCATCTCATTAAACCACATTTTACTTACTGACATCAACCGTGTCTCTCGGATTTTTGAAATTCCATTCACAGAAGCGGTAAAATTAAGATTTATGAAAAAATTAATTTTTTTAACTACCACTTAGTAGTTTCACTATTCATCAAAAATTGAAGTTTTTCAGAAAAATGCCAAAATTTCACCCTAAGCTATAATTGATATTCCGAATTCAAAAATGATTTATATTTTACAAAATTACCCAAATATAAGTTTCATTAATTAATTTTATAATTAATTTCCGCTGTCACAACAAATAGCGTGTTTTTAAGAGATAATAACTATCAAAAGATTAACACTTGTTTATGTCTGGTGTAAATGTGGAATTACATTCAATGACCAACATTGTATTAAATTGTAAAAATATATTCTAAATATACTTTAAAACCACTCAAATTAACAATTTATCACTATTAATTATTTCGATTAAAAAAGTTGTTTTTAATTAAAATTTAGTAATTTTCACTATTCATCAGAATATGAAAGTTATCCGAAAAGTACCAAAATGTCACCTTAGGCTAAATTCGATACTCCGAATCCAAAAATGAAGCCCATTTTGAGGGATAAAATTTCTAAAATTTTAAATGGTGGTTATTACTATTCATAACGGCTAGTTTTAATAATATTTTAATAGCATATCGTTGTTTAGTGAAACTCGGTATTGCATACTACACACGCTATCGAGGAAGGTCGCGATTGCGTGTAATACAAGGCAAGTCAAGGATGCGTGTTGTGCAAGCTCCTTTTGGTGTAGCGTACAACACAAGACATTAGTGAAATTAAAAAGAATATTTTTTATAAAATCTTGGGCTGTTACATTCTACCCCCCTTAAAATGAATTTCTCCCTCAAAATTCGTCGGGGTTATAAATGGTTTACTATTCGAAAGTTTCTTTAATAGAAACCCACATCGTAAAAAGGAATACCAAAACCAATCTTTAAAAATGAAAGTATGAAACGTAACGGTTATCCAAATAAACTGATCACTGGGTTTCCACATAGGTGAAAATATGGATATGGAAGAAAAATCTAACCATCATGTTCTGATGGAGAGTGGTAGAGAACATGGCTATGGAAAAGCCAATAATCACAAATCCATAAATTTGTGACGATCTAGGGTACCATCTGATTAATCAGATATAAGAGCACTAGGACAACATTTTTGGTTTTCAAGATCGTTTCCCTAAAGTTGATGAAATTGGAATTAGAAGAAATACTTTCGTGATTTTGGTATAGTCTCAATGTTTGTCGTTATTTGGACAATTTCCACTTCATCTCTTAAAGAAATGAAGTTGAATTTGTCATTCGTGATGTGTTAGAAGATCATGTGATAGAATGATGGGTCATTCCATCTGTCTCAAACAAAAGGTTAGAAAAGTTATCAAAAAATACATAAGTCCATCTATAGTGAGATTAATCATATATGGTTCCTAAAATGGACTTTATACTTCATATATCATACTGGTTAATATAATAAAACTAGTTTCTACTAAACAGAGACTTCCTGTAGGCTAGTGGTAGGCAATAAAGGCCAGTCGCACTTCGGTTGTGGGTTCGATTCCCACAGCCTTGTCCGAAGCGATGGGCTGTCGCCCGTCCTGCAGGTTGTCCTTTTTCTAAAACTACATTACTATAACATCCCATCAATAATATCAAAAAACTTCTATCCTTAAACAATACTAACTTATGTCCAACATAATCCATTCCAATCTTTAGGCTTATCTAAAATACTTCGGTCCAAGATCATAGTATAAAGAAAATGATCACGTGAATGCCATCATTTATCCCTCATATATCTTGTTCGTCACATTCCAGTCATGTGAATACCATAAAATGAATACCCATTGAATCTTAGTGAAAACATGAGTGCTGTCAAAAGTTAAATCTTTCCACATACCAAAATCCTCAAAATTCTATATACTCAAACCATGATATCACTTAGTCCTTATATCAATCATGAGCTCATGAATACAGTCAAACATTTCATTTTCTCCTTATCCCTTCATTATGCGCATATCATCTGCTTTCCAAAATATTTGAATCACTTTTCATGGTTACCGGTACCTTAAAATTATTGAAAACCACAATAATACAAAAATATTCTAATACACAATAAAAGTACCTCAACAACATTATTCTTGAATACCAATACATAAACACTTCAATCCATCCTCTTCAATTATTTTCCTGGAATAAGTCCTTCCTTGATTTAGAAGTAACTTTTTAGGTCAGGGCATTGAGTTGGGTAATGCCCATGTTCTCCACAAATAATACATTGAACTCCATAATAGTCTGTCACTCTATGACCCTTTTCTCCACACAAATAACATCGATCCCTCCATTTGAGGTATTCCTCAAGGTTCTTCTTCCCTTCTTTCGAAATCTCAATCTTCCTTTCTTTATGCTCCTCAACATGCGAACATGCATAATAGTCTATATTCCTCGTCTTTGATGAATTAGGTATACCACTAAATTTCACCTTGTTAATCATATATCGCGATGACTGATTCTGCATAATCACAATATCTTTCTCTCTAGGCATTACATAATTTTGTTGCTCATAGTCACCAATTTGTCCATTGGATTCAATGTTAACCAAATTCCGTCTTGTTCCCTCCATTAACTAAAACACAAAAAGAATTCTGTGAGAGGCAAAAATCATGCTAGAGAAAACACCATAGTAAAGGGGGAGTACCCTCAATATCTAACATCATAGGTTAAATTCTAATATCGTTAGCGCAATTCTAGTACTATAACCTATATGTATACTTAACCTTAGGGACATCCCTAGAAATACCTTAGAAATATCTCTAGGGATCTCACTAACGTTTTCGCATCCTAGTTTCCAAAGGTTGACTAAACCTTTCCTCTGATACCAACTGTAGAGACCCTAAGCTTAACGTACATGAACATTACATTACTTTTTCAGAATACTTAGTACATAACAAAAAACACACACACAAAGATCGTAATAGTTTAGTGTCTTTGGAAACTCAGAACGTAATCTTCTAATCGTGGTGAAATATCATCAATATCTCCCATAAAGATCTTCCCTTTTTTTTACCTAAAACCTTGATTTATATCCTGGGGAAAAGAAAACATAAAAGGGTGAGCTCAAATGCTCAGTAAGGGTAAACAAAAGAAAAATCAATCACATCATATTCATAAGAACATATCTTTTGGAAATCTTAACCTGCAAAAGAGAGCATAATTTCATAACATGGGATAAATCATGGTAGTGAAATGTAATCACAATAATCATAACTTAAAACATGATACTTTGTGGCATACACACATAATCATAGAGAATCATTTCTTGTTAGTCAAGACTCATTTCCAAGACTATCTTAGTGGACAAAGTCCCTTTCTGAACCGAGTCACCCTCGTTCTAGTCCTATTTCACTGAACCGGTATAACCTATCATTCCAGCCATGTCTATCTCATGAGATATAAAATCTTTACCCAATGCATTGGAGGGAGATATAGGTCCCACCCATCTTATAATGAATCCTTTCTTATGTGTGCCACAAAATCATAAATCATACATCATTTCATAACCCATGTAATAAAAATGGGAATCTTAAACATCATGACATCATAAAACAATTCATATAAGATAAAGGAATTCATAAAAATAATTCCATCACAACATGATCAAATCAATGTAATAATAGGGATAAAAACAGAACCCTTTATTATCTTAGATGGAAAATAATTTTTATAAAACACTTGAACTCCATTCTTGAGGAAAATATCCTTTCTTCTTCAAAAACATTTTTCCTTTCATAACATTTCATACGACTTTAAAATAAAAGAATTTGATTAAAAATAAACTTGAAAACTTGTAATGGAAGCTTCTTGGAAATAATGTTTTAAAAATCCATTCATGCCATAAAAGTTAAAAAAAACATTCTTCGTACTTTTGTCAGAAGAGTCAAAAAGTACCTCGTACGAAAAACGACAAAAGATTCCTTTCATATCCTTTAATAAAAACTCACCGAAGGGTAAAATTGGATTTAAACAATTTTAGGTGGATGGAAATAACATTTCATATTGAGGAAACATGGATGTGGGTGATAAAATACACCCCAGTAAATACTAAAGTATAAACAATCTCGGATAAAAATGAGATTGTGATATTTCCCTTACCTTAGGTCCGACTTGCTTTGTAAGTGTCCGAAACTCCTGTATAATGATTTAAATCATGTTATTGACTTATTCCAGAATCATATTCATTTTTATTATATCATATATGGTCCACTTATGACTTTATATTACCCGTTTTTTTGTAAGTTCATGTTAAAGTAGCATTTTGGGTAAAATCGTCTCATTTGTCGTTCGTGTTTTTAACTTGTAATTATTAATATGATTACTTGGATCATGATTACTTATATCCAGAATGTAAAACATGATTTATATATAATATATATTCATAATATATATATATATATAATATCGATAAATGGAATGAAATACACCGTTCATGGAGACGGTAGTCCGTACGTACGCATGAACGCTGTTTTCGTTTCTTTATTGAATTGAATGGAATTAAGTAGATGACATACATATAAATATACATAAATCCAGTATAATTATTATGTCATATATTTCATTAGTACTTATTATATATACTTTATAATCATTCTTGAATGGTTAATCATTGAGAATGAATCTCATCGCGTCGTGGAGACGGTAGTCCGTACGTACGCACGAGCGATGATATCATTCCCATGGTCGTGGAATTGTGTTGAAGTGTATGTATACTATTTCAGTATCAATATAACTTTATAATAATCATATATAGTTACTTATTACACCATTATACCCATCCAATTAAGGTGGTGACGGAAAATAGATTACACCACGGCGTGGAGACGGTATTCCGTACGTACGCACGCACGGTGATTTCCTTTTTCCGTAGGATGGATAGAAGGTTAATTAGAGTTGTTTCATATTTATAATAAAATATAAGTATATAAGAAATACTGATGTTATTACTTTATCATGAAACAACTAATGAAGAAGAAGTTGAAGAATAAAGAAATTGAAAAAGATCGGTAATGGATATTACCTCTTTTTGACGCGCCTTCACTTAACCTCCACTTAAAGAACTAAGGATGGTCTTTGAAGAAGACCATGACCTTTAGTATGATACTATGGAAGTGGAGAAGAGATTTTTTCAGGGTTTGGACGAGATTGAATGCTCAAATTGGTGTGAGGAGGAGAGGGAGGAGGTGCCCTTTTATAATGGAGGAGAGGGGCATCTTAGGAAAATCTCAAAATATTATTTTATATTAAGGTCAAATTCGGTTTATAATGGTTCCAAATGGTCTTATTTCGAAGATAAAGTGGGGATGGGTCGAAATCCTCTCATCCAATAGGATTTATACAAGTTTAGGTTATTATTTTAACCTTATCAATTAGATTTAACTCTAAGTTAAATAATTTAACTTTTACCGTGTCTTTTTGTTTTCTTACACTATATGGTTAATAAACTTACTATATCAAGCCAAAAAAACCCCAAGTTGTTTATTATTAATATATCTATCTTTATATAAGTCATTTGGACTAACCTTAGATTTTGAGGAATTAAATAACAATTAATAATATAATATTTGTTTTGAAAAACTAATTTATGTCAATTTTGACACTATTTGGTACATGATTTTTATGAAATTTCTAACAGAATGATAAGTTCGAACCAAGTTACTTAAATCAACAATAACATGTCATATTAACCTATAAAATTAGTGTAAGTCATAAAAAGTCTCAAATTACATTTATTTGTTCATTTATAACATCAATTATGTTAATATTTTCTTAAAAAGGTAATTACTGCATCATCGTTGTGTCATAAATAAGTTAAATTATTTAAGGTATAAAAATTAAAAATAAAATACCATTATGTAGGAAATAGTTTTAGCTTTCTAATGAATATTTATAGTCGAAATTATATTATGTATAACCCTATATTAAAAATGTTTTAGTAAATAAACTTTTATTTTAACTCTTTTAACTCTTCTTTGAATTAAATAATAATAAATGTCCTAATCTAATCCAAGTGGGCCTAAATGATAATATTTTACACTTAATGTTGTTTTTGGTCGAAATAAACTTGTCCAATAGGATTAGGACATGTGTTAGGGTAATATTAATATCATTTTTACCCTTAATTACCCTATTTACTTTTAACCGTGGTAAATAAAAGTAAAAAGTTACTATTCACCAAAAATTATTTTCATCTCATTGAACCAAATTTTACATAATGACATCAACCGTGTCTCTAGGATTTTTGAAATTCCATTCACAGAAGCGGTAAAATTAAGATTTATAAAAAAATTAATTTTTTTAACTACCACTTAGTAGTTTCACTATTCATCAAAAATTGATGTTTTTCAGAAAAATGCCAAAATTTCACCCTAAGCTATAATTGATATTCCGAATTCAAAAATGATTTATATTTTACAAAATTCCCAACATATAAGTTGCATTAATTAATTTTATAATTAATTTCCGCTGTCACAACAAATAGCGTGTTTTTAAGAGATAATAACTATCAAAAGATTAACACTTGTTTATGTCTGGTGTAAATGTGGAATTACATTCAATGACCAACATTGTATTAAATTGTAAAAATATATTCTAAATATACTTTAAAACCACTCAAATCAACAATTTATCACTATTAATTATTTTGATTAAAAAAGTTGTTTTTAATTAACATTTAGTAATTTTCACTATTCATCAGAATATGAAAGTTATCCGAAAAGTACCAAAATTTCAACTTATGCTAAATTCGATACTCCGAATCCAAAAATGAAGTCCATTTTGAGAGATAAAATTTCTAAAATTTTAAAAGGTGGTTATTACTATTAATAATGGCTAGTTTTAATAATATTTTAGTAGCATATCGTTGTTTAGTGAAACTCGGTATTGCGTACTACACACGCTATTGAGGAAGGTCGCGATTGAGTGTAATACAAGGCAATTCAAGGATGCATGTTGTGCAAGCTCCTTTTGGTGTAGCGTACAACAGAAGACATTAATGAAATTAAAAAGAATACTTTTCATAAAATCTTGGGGTGTTACAACCAGCACCTCATGAAGGCGGACACCGATGTGGTGCGGGATACGTTGGGTTAGGGTTCCGCTGAGCATATACTACATTGAGCTCTATTGGTCCAGATGAATCAGATTGATCCTCTTGAAGTTTTGGACATGTGTCAGTTGAATGAGCTGGTGAGTTGTAGATTCTATAGTTTTTGATAGGTCTAGGAAACATTGATTATGGAGAAGATGAGTTTGGGGCTTTGGATGCCACAACTAGTGTCCGCACAAGACCTGTAAGTTCACTCATCCACTCGGTCATCTTTTTAGGCTCTATGGATTGATTGTCTTGGACTTGTTTTACTTGATCATGTGCTCAAGTATGGAATTTTTGTGTGTTTTCATCCATTTTGCTTATAAGATCTCTTGAAACTGTAGGAGTTTTATCAACAAGAGCACTGCCACTTGCGACATCAATGAGAGTTCTCTCCATATCCAATAACCCCTCATAGAATTATTGAATCAAGATTTTGTCAGGGATTTGGTGGTGTGGGCAGGTTGCAACAAGATTTCTGAACCTCTTCTAGTATTCATGGAGTGATTCACTTGAGAACTAATGAATACCACCTATTTCCTTTTAGATAGAAGCAGTATGAGAAGTAGGAATGAATTTCTCTAAGAAGAGTCACTTCATGTAATTCCATGTGGTTATGGAACTAGGAGGAAGGTAGTAGAGCCATGAATTAGTAGTGTCAGCTAGAGAGAAAGGGAATGCTCATAGTTTGATTTGTTCCTCAGAAACCCCTTGAGGCTTCATGGTAGAGCACACCACTTGGAACTATTTAAGATGAAGATGTGGATCCTCATCAGCTATCCCGTGGGAATGATGGAGAATATGAATCAAACCCTATTTGAGTTCGAAGTCAACATCTTTGTTTGGATATTGAATACCAAGAGGTCGGTAATTCATATCAGGGCAGTGAGTTCTTTAAGTGTTTATTCCCTAGGATTGGACATATTTAATTTGATTGGTTGGACAAGGTCTGGTTCTTGAATTATTTGATTATCCCTAATGTTCCTCTTATTTTGGCGAAGTTTTTTCTCAATTTCTGGGTCAAACAAATCTAAGGGATTTTTTGGGAGGCTACGGGGCATTTAGAGAGATGTTGGAAGAAAGAGGAAGATGAGTTTTTATTTTTGTGATTTCCATTTATGATTTTGTAATTTAGTGTTTTTGGGGAACTTTAATATACTTTCATTTATGTAATTTTGTAAATGTTATTGACATGTTTTCAAAAAAATAAAAAAAAAATCAAAAAAAAAGAACAAAAAAATTGGATTGTGTCTTGGGTAGGTCAAAAATCACTCTTCCTGAACCTTTGATCTAGTTATAACTATTAAAATTAGTGTCGTGAGGAGATCAATCATGGTTTGGGATATGATTATTGAGATCTGTTTCAAGTTCAACTTTAGAAAATAAGAGAAAAAAAAGAAAAAAAGAACACTTTCATTATATTCTTATGTCATTAGGAGAAGTTTTGTGTTTTTTAAATATTTCATCTTCTTGTTGACTTCATATTTCCTTCCAATTTTTTGTCTTATTTCACATTTTCATTCCCTCATAAATATGTGTTTCCATTTCCTTTCATGTCTCATTTCAAAAAAAATGTGCATTTCTTTTTCCATGTTGGTGTTTTACCGCTCTTCTTCTCTCTCTTGGACATTATATTCCTACCATCCCATAGCCACAGAAAACCCCTTCAAAAGACCTCTTGATTCTTGTGTACTTTGGATAGGGAGTGGAAGCTGAGATCTCTTTCAAACTATAAGATTTTCACTTTTGGTTGGTGAATGATTAAAGCTCTATAAATTAATTTTATCATCTTGAGAAGAGTATGTTTTGTGTGCCACCATTTTCTATTTCTAAATTTGAGCATGAAAAAGTGAATTGTTTTTGGAACATTATTTATGTAACAACTTGTGGTGGAATTCAATATGGATGAATGATATTGTATAAACCTCCCTTATTGGGGAATTTTTTTTAATAATTGATGATGAGTGAAAATTATTTTCGTCATGTTTTTATATTTGTTGCACATGAGGACATGCATAAGACTAAGTGTGGGGGAGTTGGTGTTATTAATATTTTCATGAGTTATTATATACCCCCTTTACTAATTTTATATGAAATGTGCATAATTTGTGTGAAATATTAATGTTTTAATACTAAGTATAATTTTTGAGAATTTTTAGAAGTAGTCCAATTGAGTCAGTTTACTATTTTATTTATAACTATCAACCTACTGATCCAAATTGTGTGATTCTTGTTTGTTCATTTTTTAAATTTTTTTTAATTTTGTTTTTATTTGGGTTTTTTTTTAAATAACCAAAAACTAATGAATACATAAAGCACCATACTCGGCAACGATGTCATTTGAAAGCGAGGTCAATTATTGCCTATTGACCGGTCAAAGTTTCGATGCTCTCCTAATGTGTATAGCAGCACTCGAGTCAAATCCTCGGTGATGATACTTTTTAAAAGTCTTTTGTTTTTAGTTGATTGTATTTTGATTAGGGGGGTTTGTTTTAAGAGATTAATTGAAATGATTGATCTATTTAATAATTTAATAAATATTGGGGTGATTTCATCATTAGGTAGTTAATCTTGTGATATCCTTGAGTTTTGCTTTATATTGCATTAAATTAACACCCATGTCACAAGTTGACCTTGATTGGAATTCCCAAGTGTTAAGGCTTTAATAAAAGCCTTAAATTAACTTAGGATTCTAATCTTAATCATATCTTGTTTACGATAGTGTATTTATGGTTCCAATAATCCATGGAAACCACTCTTTAAACAAAACAAGTCATTAATCTATGACATGTTAAGTCCAACATACACAATGTTAATTCAAAGAATACTCATCGAGCACAAGTTATCAATCGATTAACATACTGAAATTAAAACTCACCCCAATTAGAGATTTACTCAGCCATTGAAATGATTAGTAATTTGGTTATAATTATTATGATGATAAATTAAGAATATAAGAAAAAGAAATGGATAATAAAAGAGTGGTGCGTCGAACACACACACAAACAATGATGATAATGAAAAACAAACATTAGATTGATTGAGAAAGAAAAATAAAATAAGGAGATTCAACTGAATTTAAACTATTTTAATAAAATTAATATTAAACTACATAATGTGGATGAGAATAAGAGATATTTAAGAAGAAACTTTCATTAAAACTGAATTACAAAAAAAGACTTTTAAGATTACAATAATGAAGAACACAAAAGTAAAAGGAAAAAAAGAGAGGAAGAAAGATCTCTCAAGTGAAAACTTGAGTATGGAAGGTCCTACCAATACTTTAGAAAGGATCTTTTCGTGCCAATATGTTCTCATCTCTTCTGAAATTCCAACTCTTTTGAAAGGAGAGGAGGATGTGTATTTATAGCCCAATGTTGTGGGCTGTTTTCATTCCAAAACTAACCCTCTACTTGTATCGCCACTTTGATAAATTAGACAGACAAATATTGAGATATGATCATCTTAAAAGTTTTATATAAATATCTACTCTATCTACTCTGAATTTTTTTCTACCATTGGACTTAAGGAGCCAAAGTGACGGTGGTTGTATTAAAAAATTTTAATATGTCCATTTCAATACAAACGTTTTGAAGGCCAAAATGTGAATGAGTTTTTGAATAGGAATATGCTTCAAATCTGAATGATTTATTCAAAAGAGTAATCCAAATATATCTCCTATTTCACACTAAAAAATATAAACTTTATTTGATTATTACATCATGAGATATATCATGAATAGTTTCCAGATTTTAATTCCCGGTCAGAATGGTGGGCTGGACTTTAAAGCTTCATTTGGGCCCCTTGTTCTTAAATTTTGGCTCTAAAATTTTTATCCCTAATTCTTTTGGATAATAAAGAACATATTGTGTAGTTTCATAAAATTTGAGCTTCAGGATTTATACCAGTAACTCAATCATCATGGATTGTCCAGTTTCTTCACAAATTCTTTATGTCATCTTGTGAGGACCATATGACCCTTAAAATGGAAGAATTGGCCACTGATTCCTTATAATGATATGTTTTAAATTGAATAAGGAATATAAAAAACAATAATAAAACAATATTTATAATTAGGTTGATAGTTATAAATAAAATAGTAAACTAAATCAATTGGAATACTTCTAAAAATGTTCCAAAATTATACTTAGTATTAAAACATTAATATTTCACACAAATTATGCACGTTTCATATAAAATCGGTAAAGGGAGTATATAATAAGTCATGAAAATATTAATAACATCATATATCGCTTGATTATTCTAGTGGATAAAGTCTCCAACCTCCCCTCATATTCTACAATCTTTGACTACGCCACTACTCAGAGGGTTCAAGGTAGGCATTTGTCTAGCCAACCACATTCACTCGTGGTTACTTGATATATTGAGTGAAGTGCCAACTTCTAAAATCATAACATGGTTAACTCAAAACATTCCTATAAAATGATAGAAAATTATCTATGGATAATCCTTACTACCACTTTAGTTAAGTTAACCCACCACTCTCATAAGAACTCCCTAGTAGTAAGATGCACCCTCAGTTATGGCATGATGAGCACCCCAAACACCGAGTTTTGAACAAATTTAAATATTGGAAGGTGATTAAGAATTAGTATTTCAATGAGGTTTTTATATTTTTATGTGATTAAATAAATTATTTTATATCTTCTAAGCACATACTATGTGATTTCACTCACAATTAACCACGTAAGAAATAGAAAAAATTCACCACGTCACATGTTCATTTTATCTGTGCATGTTTGTTTATTATTCTATGTGATCACGTGTAAACTACACATTAAAAAAATAATAAACTATGAAAAAATAAAATGACAACATGATCATGATCTGATATTAATGGTTGATCTATTAATTGAATAATGGATCAACCTAGAAACTAGGGGTAATGCCTTAAGTTGCGTCGCTTGCGACTCAAGTTACAACACCTGCCCATCCAATGCATCAAACTCTTGTCTGGTGAGTTGCCATAGCTCAGTGCATAGTACATCACTGCATGTCTTCTTCATTATACAACAATACTCGCTCGTAGGAAATTAGGGAGTATAAAATATAATTCTGAATGGGACAAGCAGACCCTTATACAACTAATGATGCTTAGATGATTCACATATTGCCTTTTAATTAAACAACTTATTATAAACCATTAAAATAAGAAATTTAAAAAAAAATTAAATACACACCAAACATGCATTGGTAGGTCCAATGGATCATGATTAGTCTAATACGCATTAAAATCATGTATTAAAATAAATTCATAAATTAAAAATTAAACTTTAAATAAAATTATTTACGAGGTAATTTTATTGAATTAAAATTTAATTTTTTTAA
This sequence comes from Viscum album, assembly GCA_963277665.1. Lineage (NCBI taxonomy): Eukaryota > Viridiplantae > Streptophyta > Magnoliopsida > Santalales > Viscaceae > Viscum > Viscum album. Next base: position 640,118,091 of record OY728131.1, on the reverse strand, counting down.
TTCAATATTTTTTGTTGTCTAGTAAAATTAATTAGTTTAATTTTATATCCAAAAATTAAATTAATTAATTAATTTAATTTAATATAAAAATTAAATTAATTTTACTTGTAGTTAATAAAATTAATTTTTAAATAAAAACTAATATTTAATTAATTTAATTTACAACTAAAATTAAATTAATTAAATTTATTAATTTTTGATTATTTAAATCACCTAGGCCCAAAAACCAAGGGTATAGCCCATTCTTGGTTGTGCTGACCCTGCGCAGGGGTGTTCTGAGTTAGGTTGGTCTGTCCAAACCCATTCCAGATCGGACAGACCTGCCTAAGCCTGATTTGGGGAAAATCTATCCAACATGTTACCTCAAGTAGCTATGACGGGTCTAGTAAGGCAAGATCTGGCCTTGATTCTCAAGGAGGATGGTGTTTGGTGCCAATAGCCCAAGGAAGAGGGGTCTTAGATTGGCCAAATCTAAATCTGGGAGGGGGTCTTCAGGATTCCGAAATAGGGGGGAGGGTAAAGCATGCTGAAGGCAGCATGGCACATACCTTGGCGGTGTGGCTCAGCATGACAGGTAGCGCTTGGCTATTGGAGGACGGATGTGTGAAATGAATTGTAACAGGGAGCACACTCAATCGAGGGAGGGATTACCGGATCTACCAGAGGTGGGAGGCACAGGAACAAGCATTCCATCAGGATTTTTTGGGAACGGTTGAGGGAGGAGTCTCCTATGGTGTCTGGTCCATGTGGAGAAGCCAGTGGCATCAGTAGATCTATAGGGAGACAACAGACAGACATGGGGCCGTCATCCTCTAATCGCGGAGGTGCACTGGGTGCTGTGGTCAGGAGGAGGCTGAACCAGGAGAAGCCTCCAGTGGAGATGGACTGGGTGGTCCACCAGGTTCTCGTCAGATCTCAGGTACTCGCGAAGGGTGGTGTCAGATGGGAGTTCCACAGAGAGGAAGACCAGTGGGAGGAGTAACCAACAAAGCTGGGCCCGTGTGGTGGATTCTTCCACCATGAAAAAGGCATTTTTATTTAAAAAAAATTGGATTCTAGTTTACCTATTTAATGTTTGTTTTCTTCTAGGTTTCATCACTTGATAACAATTGAACCACCCGCCAAAAATTTCTCATCCTATAGACTAGGATTTAGACAAAAATAATAATATTATTATAAAAATATTATTGTTAAGACTCACCAGTCGGTGGCTGGAAATAACTATTCTAGTGATCAAAAAAATACTGATAATCGTGTTTAACAATGAAATCCCACTCTACAAATTTTAGGCATAAAATTAACATATAATATATATATATATATATATGTGTTTGTGTTTGTGTGTTATTCAAAAATAAATACCCATTATTCAAAAATTTCAATCTATATTGAAAACTTTTCAGGACCATAACTTGGCCATCCAATCTCAGATTGAACCGTTGTTTATGGAATTGGGACCAAATTGACTCCCTATTCTTAAACATAATAAAAATTTAATTTTTTTGGCTTAAAATCATCACGCATTTCTATAAGACCAATTGAAGGTACCGAGCATGCAACAGAAGTCCCAAAAATGGGTTTTTAGATTTTTTCTATCGATGATCGACATGAACTCATCGACATCGGTGAATCACTATCTGGTATAAGCCCGAGGACCACAAGTGAAGATTTTTAGGAACAAAAATCAAAACCATAAATACCTGGTTTGATTTGAAGACTCCCTCAATGTTTTCTCATCATTGGAAATCACTACTCGAATAATCCAAATCCAAATTCCAATATATTGTCCACAAATGCTTCAAAAATACATGGGAGTGCTGATCGTTGAAATCTGGGTGCTAGCACGGAGTTTCAACGACACCTTCAATGCTCCGATGATCACCTGATCGCCTTTCTTGCGATGCATGAGAGGAATCTCGATCTAAACTCCTGGATCTAAAACCTCTCTCTCTCTAGAGTGAGGGATAGAGAATATGATAAAGAGTGGATATGAATAGTATATGACAAATCCCTCTCCTCCTCTATTTATAGGGTGTTAGGAAATTATCCGATATTACCTCCCCAACCCATGAATAATTAACACTCTATAGGAAAAAATTTTGACTACTAAAATAAGTCATAAATATCATTTATTATTATTATCACCTTCTTATAATATAATAAATCTATTATGTGATAATACCTAACCCATAAACATAACTTATCAATCCCACAAATATTAAATAAACCATGAATAGTTTAAACTAATATTCATTCAAATAATATTTCCATGTATTTACTTTAAAACTTGTAAATACGTTTAATAAATAAATTCAATGCCAATTATTTATAACTTGAATAGTATTAATTTATTTATTACTTTGATAATCATATCACCTTTGACAAAACCCAAACCCCAGTGGTGGGACCCACCATGTCCAATATACATATTCAACTGAATAGGGAAGATTCTTGAATGCGCTATTATAAGTGACCCTCCAGGACCTTATCTTAATAATACTAAATACTATTCACAAACCAAGAGCAAGATCTAGAAACTCATCATGAACCCTAAAGAGAAAATGAGTGTCACAACAGCAACAACCAACCTACGAAAACACAATGTGTAATATAATCTCTTTTTCTTTAATATCTCATAAAGTAGGAAGCACCCCCATGTCATCTCCCTTTCCTTGCTTTATTATTTTTTGATCTAACAGGATGGATTTACCCTTGACTTCCATGACCATGTTCTTATGAAGGTACTACCATCCTGATCAACATGGGCCATGATATATTACTTCCTTAACCTAGAAGTGACAAATCCTTTCTTGACCATTCAACCAATACCATACCACCAACAATGCACCCAATAAAAGCTACCTCACCATGATTTCATTATCATGTTTTTTTCCTTGAATCAAATTATGCAATCAAATGATACAAATTGATAATTATATCAAGTCTGGAGACCATTACACATGTCCATAGATATGAACAACCAATGTCACCCAAAACTTGCGGTGTTCCTATTAGCGGGGCAGTCCTCATGATCACACGACTAGAGACCACCAAGTGTGAACTTCATGAGAATAAGTCTCAATGATTATGAGCCACAAACACTTGATAGTCAAACATATACTATGTCCAGTTAGTATAATGTATCTAGACCATAAGGCCTTTACTTAAGATTAATTTCATAGTATCTCGAGGTTCTCATTATAGTATGAGATCTGTTATAACCTATTGATACAATAATTAATATATGGAAATTACCATTAAATAGTGGACGAAAAAATATCTACACTATAATGGTAAAAATATATCATGTATATCTTACTGTACATATGACATGGTAATCAAAATTACTGCATAGTTGGGTCTAAGATGCCTAATATTACAACACTTTCATCAGATTTATTTTCATTAGGTTGTACCTCTCTCTCTCTCTCTCATTATAGATGAACCCTTGGTGTCCTAAGGAGATATTCTATACCTCTTCCTCCTAATTCAATCCTTTGGTTCTGGTGTATGATCCTTGACAATTTGTGGTGATTTCTCCTCTCTTTCCCATGAGTTTCTTTCCATTATTCTTTGAATATCTGCTATGGTGGCATAGTTTTGGTTTGGGATGTGTATGAGTTGTGTTTTTGACAACCCTTTGGTGTGGTGTAGGTTGATCTAAAAGTTCCTTATATAGTGGTGGTTTCTTGGTAGTTTTTTCTTTTCCCTGCAGTGCACAGTGAGATTAGAAAGCTTCCTTGAGGCAGGGAATCCCCTTTATCACCTGTTTATGTGCTATGTGTGAGATCTGAATGGTTTTTATTTCTTTTTGGTGGATAGTTTGTGTCAGAATAATTAGATAATTAATTTTCATGTCTAAAATTGATGGGTATGAGGAGTTATCACATGATTTACTTCTTTTATACATGTTGTTTATGTTTTTATGCATGTCTGTTGGAAATTATTAAAATAATGACTGTCAGGGGACTTTTTCTCGTTGTAGTTGTTATGCTGTGATGAACCATGCTGCGTTGTCACATATTTTCCCCCTAAATAAAATGTTAAATAATATATATTATACTAATAATTGGATTCTCATGGACATCTTATTTGTGTGATAATACCCATGCCAAATAAAGAAGAATTTTGATTATTCCCTTGAATAATTGTGGAATCTAGTTTGTATTTCTGTTGTGTGTTTGTGCTTGTTGTGTTTACCCTAAATAGTTTGGGATGTTGTGCAGTGATGTTAGTGACTGATTGGGTTATGTAGTACATGGGACAATGATTTGGTGGTTGGTTAGCAGGATGTAATGTGGGTAGTTGTGCAATGTTTTGTGATGAGGTTGTGGTGCAGTAATTGTGGAGTAGTGTCTTTGTTGTGGTATGTGGTGATAGCATTATACAACAGTTATGTTATGAGATAGCTTAGGAAATGTGACATGAAAACTATGGTGGATGTGTGGTTCTATGGTGGTGGTTGTGCGAGTTGGACCAGTTGTTCTATGGTATGGTTATGTTAGTTTCTTGGTTAGCCATGGGATGGACTGTGAGGATTTACAAAACAAAATAGGTTGGTAAATAAACAAGGTGGACTAAAAAAAGTGTGATAATTACCTTAACCCAAATTGAATGAAAGAATGATTAGTGTAATGTGAAATGAAATAGATAATGAATAAACATGGTGAAAATTGTAAGTGGAAAGTGGAATGTTGTGTAGCTTGTGTGGTGGTTGTGTGGTGTGTTGCATATAGTGGTGGCAATGGTTGAGACGATTGATGTGTGGTACATTGTAGTGATGTGGTGTGCGCTGGTGTTGTTGATGTGAACCCATAAGTTGATTATTGTGTACTATATATATATATATATCATGTATGTTTATGTTATTTTATACCGACCCACCTAAGTTGGATAAACATACCAACGTTCAGAGGTGTTGAGTTCCTGGTGTTTTCCCCAAAATCTAGGATGGTTGTGATACAAATGGTTGACTACCCCCTCTCCTTTCTCTTCTTTAAACAGTAGTGATATGAGTAGGTGTTGGAGATTACCCAATATTGATGTGATGACCTTGGTGTCTTTAGGAGGGATACGATGTGTTGTCTCAGGTGTCTATGGGAAAGATGTGATGTGGTATGTGGTGGGGGTCATGCGTGGTAGGAGGAGGACACGAGGTTTCATGATAACTTACTTATATGGTTCTGGTTATGATGTGATGTGATATGTGGCCCAAGTGTCTATGAGAAAGAGGTGATGTGATATGCATCCCAGGTGTCTGTGGTCGAGATTTGATGTGATGTGATATGTGTGTAAGGGATGAGAGCATAAGACATTCTTCCTTAGGGCATGATAGCATAAAGTTAATGGGGGAAGTGATAATAAAGTGACTTTCTTTGTTATGACCTCGATGCTATATTATTATATTGGGTGCATGATTTGGTGAGTAGGCCATGGTGAGGCTGAGTCTAGTTAGATGACTTGTATATGTTCTTGTTGGTTCTGCTGTTTGTTCACTAGTGAATTATCATGTTATTTTCACATGTGCACTTGAGACCTTGGTTATGTCCCTACTGAGTATACCTGTTATGGTCACCATATGAATATAAACTGATTTTCAGGTTTTCAAGAGAACTTTAAGGACCGATTTGGACATTACTAGTTGGGTTGGAGATGTTGTTGAGTTATTTCCTCAAACCTCTCTTTTAGTATTTACTTTGGAGACTTTTATTTGTATCAGTTTTACTTTATTCATGCATTGTGGTATGGTTTTTGTTTTACCATTATATTGTCTTATAGAGTTGTTTGGTGATTTTTTATCCTATCTCCCCATCCCATTTCATTTATATAGAGTAATTCTTTGCATACTATGAGATTTTTATACCATTGGTGCTAGTTTCTAACCTGGGGCCTACTGGAGGCGGGACTCAGGGGGTCACCATCTCTCTCTCCTCATTGTGGTATCTTTGGCGGGAGGAGTCATGACATCAGAAGTAGAGAATGAATTTTAATCATGGAAGTATGATGAAGAAAACTCACAGTGGCAAGAAATTCCAACATCATACTTGTCAAAAGTATGGGAAGAATCATTCCAAAAATTGGTTGAAGGGGACAAGGAAGTGATTTAGGTGCGATGAGGAAGGACACCTAACTGACAAATATTATCTAGAGAAACCAAAAAATATGATGGAATAAAGGAATGATTCTATCAACCCTCAGCCTGTAACGACCCAATCTTTTTGAGTATTATATTAACTTACTCTTAATGATTTAATAAGATGTTAATGGTTAATGCAGAAAGAGGAGTCGATGGCTTCATACAGTAGACTCAACCCTTACGAAGCCCACTTATCAGAGCTTGGGAAGGAGGTAGCATCTGTGGGCTTCGCTTTGGACCAAGCCCAAGCCGAACTCCAGCATGTCAAGATTGAACGAAAACGCTTGCGGGAGAAGTTCAAGTTAGTGGAGATTGCTACTAGGGCAATGTTATCTGACCCTCCCTCAGATTCTCTCACCATAGCACACCTTACACTTAGGTCTTATGCCGGTGTTATAAGGGGCTATGTGTTGAGACCCTAGCTTCCTTGTGTAATCCTTTCGGGTGAATAAATTGAGATTTCTTCCTTTAGTGATGTTTGTGAAATTTCAAATGTCCAGATAATTTTAGAATGTATTTTATTGATGAATTTTGAAAAAGGGATATTTTGAAATATTTATGTAAACCCTAAATAACTAATGATGTGTAATGATTTTCAAAAAATGGTCTTCTACAAAAGTGTTCATTAAGGAATTTGGAGTCTAATAAGATCAACTTAATTTTTGATGAATAGTAAATAGTGAATAGTGATTTTATGCTTAGGATTAGTAATGTGACCAAATGGATTAGTAATCTCACTTAAAGAAAGTTTTAAAATAATCTAGGCACCTTGGTTAAATAATGTGATTCAATAAAATGGGTAAATAACAGTTTCATAAATTATTATTCAAGTATTAGTTTTTTCGGATGAATAGTGTTTTTTAATTAAAAATTTAATTAAAAATAATTAGAAAATTATTTTTATAAAAATGACTTTATTTTTGAACTCAGAGCATCGATATTATGTTATGGTAATTTTTGGGGATTTTTCTGAAAAAATGAATTTTCGATGAATAGTGTATTTATTTAAAAATAAAATTAAAAATATTTAGAAAATTATTTTTATAAAATGGAGTTCATTTTTGAAATCATTGCATTGATTTTTGGTTAAGGTGAAATTTTGGGATTATTCTGAGAAAGTTGAATTTTCGGTGAATAGTGAAAGTATAGTTTTTAAGTTACGGGTTTTTAATGACATCATTAAATGATGTATTAAGTATATATTCAATATGATCGAATTATGAATAGTAAGTTAAGGTGTGAGGTGTCCCAAGTGGCCAATACCATGGGCAAATACCATGGGCAAGCCCATGGTTTTGCCAAAACCACTAGTGAGGTGTCCCTTGGCCATTAATGACTTGTCCCCTCACTTTTCCTATAAATACCCACCCTTTCCTCCTTTACTTTTCACTCCCAACTCTCCCCCAACGAAGTTCTGGTCTTCTTACCTTCGAAAGAGTCCTCCCAAGGTGCCCCCAAGCCCTCAAGGTCCAATCCTTTGAGTTTCAAGAGTCACGTTTTAAGGTAAGGGATCCGACCCCTCTCCTCTTTTCATGTAATCTCTTTTATGTCATTCCTTTTATGCTCCATGTTCTTATGTGAGAGGGTGTTCTTTTATATTCTTCTTACTGCCCATTTCATGTTTATATGATGAGAGATCCCCTATTACTCTCATCATTTCATTTTATGAAAGTTTAAGTGACGCCGTTAGGCTGCCGAATGTTTAAGTGATTCTTTCACCCTTCTCATTTTTCAAGTTCGATTTTCATGTCAAGTCTTTCAAGTTACTTTTTATTATGTTGGGGTATGATCTCTATATCTATCATACTGATCTCTTATGATCATATGATGAGGGACCCTATTTGATCTTGTCAATTCTTTTTTATTGAAGTTTAAGTGACGCCGTTAGGCTGCCGAATTTTCATAAGAGAAATCTAAATTTTGTCTTCCTTCCATGTTTTTCATTTCAAATGGTATGTCCTTCAAATTTCATTACCATGTCCATATATACTTCTTATTCTGTCCCCTTACTGTTTTATGGATCATTTATGAGTGGGTGACCCATGTCCCCTCTCTTTTCAATGTTTTCTAAAACCCCGAAACATAGCCGTTATGCTGCAGAATTTTCGTCTCAAAATGCCTCTCCCTCTTTTCTCAAAATTATTTTATGTTATAAAGTGAAAACTCAAAGCTCTTATTTCTACAAGGGTATTCACATATATATAAAAATGTTCTATTTCAAATTCTGGGATTTACATACATGAGACCCACTTTCCCTTCCATGGGTTTAAAGTGCCGTAAAGATCACGTCTTTAAAGCAGTTTTTAAAACGTTATGATTATGAAATGAAACCCATTTATTTTATGCTATATGGGTTATTTATGAAATGTTTGATGATTATATATGTGGCTCACATGAAAATAAAGACAAATTTAAGGGTGCGCCCTGATAGCGCTCCAATGCATTGGGTAAAGACTTAATCTCTAGAGATGACCATTTTAACGACGCCTTGGTGAATAACCTTGGTAATTTTTAATGACACCTTGGGGATGGACCTTGGTGAAACGAAACGATTGTCAATATTAAATGTTGCAGCCACATCTTCAAGTTATGAAAAATGTTGTTTTTATTATGAAATGCCTCATGATTTATTTCTCATGCCTTAAAGTTCTTTTCATGTCCTTATTGAAGTATATCAAGTTCCCATGTAAAATGTTCCTCTTGTTTCCCTTACTGGGCTTTCTACTCACCCCTTCTTTTGATGTATGTCCCCAGGTTATGAGATGCATAATGAACATAGGATGAACTAAAGGAGAATCCTTTCAAGTGTTTAAGAAGAATGTTTTATGTTTTTTTTATGTATTTTGTTCCTGGTTTCCAAGACACTAGACCTTAAAGATCCTCAGTTATGTGTAATGTAATGAAAGTTTATGTTATAAAATGGCGGGATGCTATAGTTGGTATCAAAGGATGGTTTAGTTATTTGTGGAAATTAGGATATAAAAACATTAGGAAGAACCCTATATAAAAGTTTAAATATAGGAAAACTTCCTGGTATTTTGGTAAGTATTGAGTGAGTGGTTTATCAAACAAATACATCCCTGTCTGGATACGAGCAGGTAGAGGCGGCTCTGGCACAGATGTACATAGGGGTAAAACCCGAAAACACTGCTTTGAGCTAGACTCGAACGGGAACTGGTGCACGATAACGGGCCTTGCTGCACTCTTGGTTACGACACTCCCGTGGGATATGTTTGGTTAATCACAAACTTTTTATGAATCATTATGAAGGAATTATAGAGAAGTATATTTTTCTAAGCACGAAGTCTTAGTTAAAAGATTCATAAATGAAATAAGTTTCTCACTAAGGTTTTATTCTTTTAGAAAATGGCGGGCAATAGGAGGAACCGTGCCGATGGTGACCGCAATGCACCATGTGCTGACGGCCCTCCGATGGAAGCTGGAATGGAAACATTCATGCGAATGATGAACCAACTGACTCAAGTTATGAGTAATAACTTGAATCAAGATGAGAGGCCGACCTCACCGCGAAGGGAACGACTTTCTGTTGAGTCCTTCATGCGTCAACGACCACCAACATTCAGTGGATCTACTGACCCATTGGTTTCGGAACAATGGATAAGCTCCATTGAAAAGATCTTTTCTGTACTTCATTGTTCGGAACAAGAAAAAGTCACCCTTGCTGTTTACCGCCTAGAGGGAGAAGCTGATCAGTGGTGGTCACTAGTCAAAAACACAAAGCCACGAGGAGAGATGGAAGCTATGGAGTGGGAAGAGTTCCGGGGAATATTCTTTAACAAGTATTTCCCTCGTTCCATGAGAACGAGAATGGAGAAAGAATTCCTCGAGCTGAAGTAGAAGGAGAATGAATCAGTTGGAACCTACGAGATGAACTTCACAAGGCTTTCCCGTTATACCTCAAGCTTTGTCATGGACCCTAATGGGAAGGTTGATAGATTCTTTGGTGGACTACGACCTCATCTGCGGAAGAATCTAGCCAACATGGACTATGATAGCTATGAAGAAATAGTTCGAAGTGCTATGAAAGTCGAGCTGGAGTTTGGTGAGACACAGTGGTCTCACAAACCAAATGAAAAGAAGAGGTCGTTGGAGCCTAGTTTAGGGAAGTCTTTTGATCAGGGAAGAGGTGGAAAGCAAATGCAACTTACCACATGCAATAAATGTGGGAAGAATCATCTGGGGAACTGCTTGAGTGGAAGTGGCAAGTGCTACAAGTGTGGAAGAGGAGGCCATATTGCTCGGAATTGTCATAGTGAGGTGAAGCCTCAGCTTCCCAACACTAACGACAGAGGAAAGATGGTTCTGGCCCTACCCGAAGTCACATGCTTCAAGTGTGGACAGCTTGGGTACTTTGCTAATCAATGTCCAAATCTGAGGGCGGTGGAGGGGAATCACCATCAACCTCAGCAGAGGCCAAGGGAGCAAGGTCGTGCTTTCGCTATCACCACAACTGAAGTTGAAGTTCCGAATGATGTGGTAGAAGGTACTGTTGTTGTCCTCTCAAAACTAGCAAGTACTTTATTTGATTCTGGTTCTACGCATTCCTTTATTTCCTCCAAGTTTGCAAGGAATACAGAATCAATCCCGGAATTTCTTGAGGTAGAGTTGTCAGTCAAGACTCCGAGTGGGATTATCCTTGCATCAACAGTATTTAGAGACTCTAGTGTTTACTTTGGTGAGCACAATCTTATCACAAATCTAGTAGTCATTCCCATGAAGGAATTTGACATTATACTAGGGATGGACTGGCTCTCAAAGTATAATGCTAAGATCAAATGCAGAAGTAAGGAAATCTCAGTAGTCTTGAATGAACGACCTACAGTTATCTTCCGAGGAGAGATATCCCGAACTGATCCCTATCTAGAAGCACCTCCTACAGCTTTCTTTATGGAGTTAATCGGTGATGAGGAAGAAGGGAAAGGGAGCATACAAATTGAAGATGTCCCGATTGTTCAGGAATACATGGATGTATTTCCTGAGGAGTTACCTGGACCTCCCCCAGAAAGGGAGGTAGAGTTCTCCATTGAACTCGTACCTGGGTCTCAGCTGATATCAAAGACTCCGTATAGAATGGCAAATGTGGAGTTAGAAGAGTTAAAGAAACAACTCAAAGACTTGTTGGAGAAGGGGTTTATCCGACCGAGTGTGTCTCCTTGGGGAGCACCAGTTCTCTTTGTGAAGAAGAAGGATGGATCAATGCGGCTATGCATTGATTATAGAGAACTGAACGGGATAACAGTGAAGAATAGATATCCTCTTCCAAGAATTGATGATTTATTTGACCAACTTCGAGGGGCTCAATTCTTCTCTAAGATTGACCTTCGATATGGTTATCATCAACTGAGGGTGAAGAAGGAAGATATTCCAAAGACTGCCTTCCGATCAAGATATGGGCATTATGAGTTTACTGTTATGCCCTTCGGCTTGACTAATGCTCCTGCTATTTTCATGGATTTGATGAATAGAGTCTTTAAGGACTACCTTGATAACTTTGTGGTAGTTTTTATTGATGATATTTTGATATATTCAAAAAGTCGTGAGGAGCATGAAGATCATCTGAGGGTTATTTTGAAAACTCTACGGAAGGAGAGGCTCTTTGGGAAGTTCAGAAAGTGTGAGTTTTGGTTACAACAAGTGGCTTTCTTGGGGCACATCGTAACCAACGAAGGAATCTCGGTTGACCCTGCAAAGACAATGGTTGTGGATGAGTGGCCTCAACCCACAATAGTAACTGAGATTCGTAGTTTCCTTGGTTTAGCGGGATATTATAGGAGGTTTGTGAAAAACTTTTCACGGCTTTCTAATCCACTAACCAAGTTGACTCGAAAAGGGGTTAAGTTCATCTGGACAAAGGAATGCGAGGAAAGTTTCCAAGAGCTGAAGAAGAGATTGGTTACTGCACCTGTGTTAACACTACCCTCTATCGGAGAAGGATTCGTTATTTTTAGCGATGCATTTCTGAAAGGGCTTAGGTGCGTCCTCATGCAAAATGACAAAGTAATTGCTTATGCATCTCGACAGTTGAAGATTCATGAGAAGAATTATCCTACGCATGATCTAGAGCTGGTGGAAGTTGTTTTTGCTCTAAAGATATGGAGGCAATATCTTTATGGGGAGAAATGTGATATATACACTAACCACCAAAGTCTAAAGTATATTTTCACACAGAAAGAATTGAACATGAGACAAAGGAGATGGTTGGAGCTTATTAAAGACTATGATTGTTCAATTCATTATCACCCTGGAAGAGCAAACAAAGTCGCGGATGCGTTAAGCAGGAAAGATCCTGTTGTTCTGGCAACAATGAGGATCGTAGGAGATCCCTTGATTAAAGATCTAGTAAAACTGGACATGGGAATTATAAGGAAAGGGACATCATCAACCCTATTCCAAATGATTTCTCAACCTTCATTACTAGAGAGGATCAAGAAGGCTCAAAAAGAAGATCCTTTGCTGCAGGAGAAGTTTGAGGCTGTAAAGGATGGTAAGTTCCCTGATTTCCATATTGATCAAGAAGGTGTATTGAAATTTCGTACAAGACTATGTGTTCCATCTATTCTGGAGATAAAGAAAGAGCTGATGGATGAAGCTCATAGCTCTACATTCTCTATACACCCGGGAAGCACTAAGATGTATAGAGACCTTCGTGATCATTATTGGTGGGATAACATGAAGAGGGAGATTGCTGATTACACTACAAGGTGCCTGGTGTGTCAGCAAGTAAAGGCAGAAAGACAACTTCCTAAGGGGGTATTACAACCGCTACCCATACCAGTATGGAAGTGGGATAATATCACCATGGACTTTGTAACTGGTCTCCCAAAAACATCCAAAGGAAACAATGCAATATGGGTTATTGTGGACCGTCTCACCAAGACAGCCCATTTTATCTCTATTCGGGAAGATTTCTCTCTGGATCAGCTTGCCAAGATATACGTGAAGGAAGTGGTAAGGCTGCATGGGGTACCACTATCCATTGTATCTGATCGTGACCCAAGATTCACATCAAAATTCTGGAGAAGTCTTCAACATGCTCTGAATACTGAATTGAATTTTAGTACGGCCTATCATCCTCAAACTGATGGCCAATCTGAAAGGACTATTAAGACACTCGAAGACATGTTGAGATTATGCTCAATGGAATTTAAGGGTGGATGGGATCAACACCTCCCATTAGTGGAGTTCTCCTATAACAACAGCTTCCATGCGAGTATTCAGATGGCACCCTATGAAGCTCTGTATGGAAAGCGGTGTAGAACTCCTACTTGTTGGGATGAAACTGGTGAGAGGAAGCTTCTTGGGCCTGATCTCGTGCAAGAGATGACGGAACAGGTTCATGCCATCCAACAACACATAAAGGCTGCTCAGAGTCGGCAGAAGAGTTATGCTGACAATCGTCGAAGGGACTTGGAGTTTGGTGTGGGTGACAAAGTCTTCCTTCGAATTTCTCCATGGAAGAGAGTCATGCAGTTTGGGAAGAAAGGGAAGCTCAGCCCTAGGTACATTGGCCCCTATGAAATCCTTGATCGCATAGGAGCAGTGGCCTATCTTCTAGCACTTCCACCGAACCTAGCTCAAGTTCATGATGTCTTCCATGTATCTCTCTTGAGGAAGTACATACCCGACCCTTCGCGTGTACTGAACCCAGAGGTGGTACAACTTGAACATGACCTCTCTTATGAGGAGCAGCCAGTGGAGATCTTGGACCGTAGAGACAAGGTTCTACGAAACAAGACTACCCACCTTGTGAAAGTGTTGTGGAGGAATCATAAATATGAAGAGGCGACTTGGGAGCCGGAGGAAACAATGAAGCAAAAGTACCCTCACCTTTTCGACTAGGCCTCAAGTATAAATTTCAGGGACGAAATTTCTTAAGGGGGGAGAATGTAACGACCCAATCTTTTTGAGTATTATATTAACTTACTCTTAATGATTTAATAAGATGTTAATGGTTAATGCAGAAAGAGGAGTCGATGGCTTCATCCAGTAGACTCAACCCTTACGAAGCCCACTTATCAGAGCATGGGAAGGAGGTAGCATCTGTGGGCTTCGCTTTGGACCAAGCCCAAGCTGAACTCCAGTGTGTCAAGATTGAACGAAAACACTTGCGGGAGAAGTTCAAGTTAGTGGAGATTGCTACTAGGGCAATGTTATCTGAGCCTCCCTCAGATTCTCTCACCATAGCACACCTTACACTTAGGTCTTATGCCGGTGTTATAAGGGGCTATGTGTTGAGACCCTAGCTTCCTTGTGTAATCCTTTCGGGTGAATAAATTGAGATTTCTTCCTTTAGTGATGTTTGTGAAATTTCAAATGTCCAGATAATTTTAGAATGTATTTTATTGATGAATTTTGAAAAAGGGATATTTTGAAATATTTATGTAAACCCTAAATAACTAATGATGTGTAATGATTTTTAAAAAATGGTCTTCTACAAAAGTGTTCATTAAGGAATTTGGAGTCTAATAAGATCAACTTAATTTTTGATGAATAGTAAATAGTGAATAGTGATTTTATGCTTAGGATTAGTAATGTGACCAAATGGATTAGTAATCTCACTTAAAGAAAGTTTTAAAATAATCTAGGCACCTTGATTAAATAATGTGATTCAATAAAATGGGTAAAAAACAGTTTCATAAATTATTATTCAAGTATTAGTTTTTTCGGATGAATAGTGTTTTTTAATTAAAAATAATTAGAAAATTATTTTTATAAAAAAGACTATTTTTGAACTCAGAGCATCGATATTATGTTATGGTAATTTTTGGGGATTTTTCTGAAAAAAATGAATTTTCGATGAATAGTGTATTTATTTAAAAATAAAATTAAAAATATTTAGAAAATTATTTTTATAAAATGGAGTTCATTTTTGAAATCATTGCATTGATTTTTGGTTAAGGTGAAATTTTGAGATTATTCTGAGAAAGTTGAATTTTCGGTGAATAGTGAAAGTATAGTTTTTAAGTTACGGGTTTTTAATGACATCATTAAATGATGTATTAAGTATATATTCAATATGGTCGAATTATGAATAGTAAGTTAAGGTGTGAGGTGTCCCAAGTGGCCAATACCATGGGCAAATACCATGGGCAAGCCCATGGTTTTGCCAAAACCACTAGTGAGGTGTCCCTTGGCCATTAATGCCTTGTCCCCTCACTTTTCCTATAAATACACACCCTTTCCTCCTTTAGTTTTCACTCCCAACTCTCCCCCAACGAAGTTCTGGTCTTCTTACCTTCCAAAGAGTCCTCCCAAGGTGCCCCCAAGCCCTCAAGGTCCAATCCTTTGAGTTTCAAGAGTCACGTTTTAAGGTAAGGGATCCGACCCCTCTCCTCTTTTCATGTAATCTCTTTTATGTCATTCCTTTTATGCTCCATGTTCTTATGTGAGAGGATGTTCTTTTATATTCTTCTTACTTCCCATTTCATGTTTATATGATGAGAGATCCCCTCTTACTCTCATCATTTCATTTTATGAAAGTTTAAGTGACGCCGTTAGGCTGCCGAATGTTTAAGTGATTCTTTCACCCTTCTCATTTTTCAAGTTCGATTTTCATGTCAAGTCTTTCAAGTTCCTTTTTATTATGTTGGAGTATGATCTCTATATCTATCATACTGATCTCTTATGATCATATGATGAGGGACCCTATTTTATCTTGTCAATTCTTTTTTATTGAAGTTTAAGTGACGCCGTTAGGCTGCCGAATTTTCATAAGAGAAATCTAAATTTTGTCTTCCTTCCATGTTTTTCATTTCAAATGGTATGTCCTTCAAATTTCATTACCATGTCCATATATCCTTCTTATTCTGTCCCCTTACTGTTTTATGGATCATTTATGAGTGGGTGACCCATGTCCCCTCTCTTTTCAATGTTTTCTAAAACCCCGAAACATAGCCGTTATGCTGCAGAATTTTCATCTCAAAATGCCTCTCCCTCTTTTCTCAACATTATTTTATGTTATAAAGTGAAAACTCAAAGCTCTTATTTCTACAAGGGTATTCACATATATATCAAAATGTTATATTTCAAATTCTGGGATTTACATACATGAGACCCACTTTCCCTTCCGTGGGTTTAAAGTGCCGTAAAGATCATGTCTTTAAAGCAGTTTTTAAAACGTTATGATTATGAAATGAAACCCATTTATTTTATGCTATATGGGTTATTTATGAAATGTTTGATGATGATATATGTGGCTCACATGAAAATAAAGACAAATTTAAGGGTGCGCCCTGATAGCGCTCCAATGCATTGGGTAAAGACTTAATCTCTAGAGATGACCATTTTAACGACGCCTTGGTGAATAACCTTGGTAATGTTTAACGACACCTTGGGGATGGACCTTGGTGAAACGAAACGATTGTCAATATTAAATGTTGCAGCCACATCTTCAAGTTATGAAAAATGTTGTTTTTATTATGAAATGCCTCATGATTTATTTCTCATGCCTTAAAGTTCTTTTCATGTCCTTATTGAAGTATATCAAGTTCCCATGTAAAATGTTCCTCTTGTTTCCCTTACTGGGCTTTCTGCTCACCCCTTCTTTTGATGTATGTCCCCAGGTTATGAGATACATAATGAACATAGGATGAACTAAAGGAGAAGCCTTTCAAGTGTTTAAGAAGAATGTTTTATGTTTTTTTTATGTATTTTGTTCCTGGTTTCCAAGACACTAGACCTTAAAGATCCTTAGTTATGTGTAATGTAATGAAAGTTTATGTTATAAAATGGTGGGATGCTATACAGCCTGTTACCCAGTATTTCAATTGTAAAGAACAAGGATACAACGTGAACTAATGCACTAAGCCAAGGGTTTTCAATGACAACTGATGACAACAACCTCCAAGGCCTAGAGATAAAGGGATGGATTATGCAATCCCAACTGCTGAGGTGGATCTCGACAATGACATGGTGAAGAAAGTTTTCTAGCTATTTATTCAAGGATAACAAACATACTATTTGATTCTGGTTATATACAATCCTTCATATCACACAAGTTTAGTAGAACTATTTAAACACCACCGCAAAACATGAAAGTAGATCTATCCATGAAAACAAAAAATGGAGCAATTATTTCATTCCAAGTATATAACTTATCCCATGTCTATATTTGCAGGATGAACTTCCTAACAAACATTGTGATACTCCATTTAGCAGAATTTGATGCTATTTTGGGTTTGTATTGACTTTCCTTGTATAGATAAAATATAAATTACCGAGCAAAGGAAATAACCACCCACCACACAAATCGCTCTCTGATTCTATAAAAGTGCAATGAGGAGGATAAATCTCCTTTGGAATCATCATCTCAAATATGGATGTTATTTCCTTATGAGAAAACATATCTAGAACAAATAATTGAGTCTAAAGAAAATATCATCTTTGATGGAATGCCCATTGTAAGAGAATATGGTGATATGTTTCTCAAAGAACTGTCTGGTCTTCCATCAAGCCATGATATTGAGTTATCCATAAAGCTTATACGTAGATATTTGATGATATCCAAGGATCCATATAGTATGACCATTTTTGAACTTGAGGAGGTAAAGAAGAAACTACATGAGAATCTAGATAAAGGGTTTTTATGCTTGAGTACTTCATCATAGGGTGAACCAGTATTTTTTTGTTATGAAGGATGAGTCAATGCACATTTTCATTGATTATTATGAGATCAACAAGATAAAGATAAAGAACACATGTCTTCTTCCATAGATTGATGACTTTTTCAATTATCTACATGGAGCCCAATAATTCTCCAAGATAGATCTTTGGTTGAAATATTATCAAGCAAAGGTGAAGGAGGATATCCCCAAGGATGATTTTTATACAAGGTACATGTTGTGAATGGGTGCACTAGACCCAAATCCTTAATGTAATATGATTACCGTTATATGTATATAGTTTGTTATATACATGTGTTTATTCTTACCATAATATTGTTGATACTTTTGTATCCATTTTTTATATGGTAATGTCCTTAGATTAATTTTTTGTATCAAAAGGTTATAATAGTTCACATTTATAATTAGATACTTGAGATACTATAACAATAATCTTAAATATATGTCCTATAGTCTATATACATTATAATGATAAGACAAATATGATTTTTGAATATCAGGTGTTGGATGCTCATAAGTATTGTGACTTATTCTCATGAAGTTTGCACTTGATGATCTTTAGTAGATGAGATCATGAGGACTGACCCACCAATAAAAACACCACATGTTTCAAGTGTCATTGGTTGTTCCTATCTATAAACATGTTTATTGGTCTGTTAAATAGAGATCATTATAATGCGTACCATTTGATTGCAAACTTTAATGAATGAGAAAAACCATTAGATTGAATTCATGGTGAGGTTGGTTGTGTTAGGTATGTTTTTGATGAAATGACATTGGTTGAATGATCCAAATAGAAATTTTCACTTCCTAGTCGAGGAAGAGATATCTCATGGGCCTAGGTTGACCATGACGGTAGTACCTTCATTAAATACATTACCATGGTACAAGAAGGTAAGTTTTTCCATTGAATTCATGAAATATACAAATCATCAAAAGGATGATGACACAAGTGTGCATCCCACTATATAAAATATCACGAGACAAAAAGATTATATTAGAAAAAAAATGTTTGTATGAGGTAGTTGTAGCTATGACATTCCTTATATACCTAGGGGTCAATATGAGTTGTTAGATTCTACTCTTGGTTTATGATTTATACTCACTACTATTGAGATAAGGACCTAGAGGGTCACACACTAAGTGTATCCACAAGTTTCACCTATTTGGATGAATAGTAGTTTAAGATGAAGTGGTCCCCAAGTGTGCGGGCCAGTGAACATCCAAATGTGATTGATCAAAAGTAAAATAATTCAATTATATTATTCAAGTTTAGAATAACGATGATTGAATTTATTTCTCAAGGTATTCACAAGTTGTTTGATCGTAAAAGTGAATACGATACGAGATAATTTTTTAACAAACGTAACACATTCAAGGTTTGTTACATTATATGGGGAGCTTACAGGATTATTTAATTATTCATATCTTATCACGTAACATGTTAAAGTGTTACAAGTGAGTGATAAAATATTCAGGACATTTATAAAAAGTTTTATTAATTCATAAGTGTGCACAAATGTCTAAAATGGTGATTATTACTTTCCAAGGACCAAAGTGAAATTTTGGAAACTATAACCTAGGCCTAAAAGCTCATTTTAGCCTCTTGAATAGTGAGCTAAACCATTTGGATAAATTTATAGAGAAACTCTCCTCTCCTCTTCTCAAGTTATTAGAGTGAGATTTGGAAGAATGAGCAAGGTTGAATCGATCCCACTTTCTCGACCGAGTCCGTGCTCTTCACACGATCGAAGTAATGTTGTAAATCTCTTAGATTTTCCAAAAAAATCACAAGATAATTTTAGATTGATGGTCCAGGATATGTTTTGCAAATGTGGATGATATAGAGGATGCCTAGATTAGAGCCTTTGAGCCATGACACACTGATAGTGAGTGAATCAAATCGACAATTTCAAACAAACAAGGTACCATTTACACTTTCATTTGATTTTATTTTTCATGATTAAATAGAATTGGATGTGATCCTTTGAGAAATCTAGGCAATATTTTTTTGGGATTCTTTATTTTACATGAATCTGGACCATTTTTTTAAATTGCATGTTTCTATGCTTCCGCTACGCTCCAAGTTCCTTCAATAGGTATTAGAGAAAAAAATGAAATTATTTAAATAAAAAAATTTGAAATTTCAATTAAATATTCTTTTATTCAGAAAAAGGGTTTCTATATTGTCCCAACACAACTGACGATGCATCGATCTGAGTTCGTATGACCAAGTTATGGTCGATTGGAGATCGAGGGGTTTTTGCATATATTGTGACGAAAATTGAAACACACACACACACACACACACACACACACATATATATATATGTGTGTGTGTGTGTGTGTGTGTGTTATTATTTTTGAATAATTTTGTGGGTGGAGTTTATTGTGCGATGCATGAAGAACTTATGTAAATCCAGAACATAAAAGTCAAAAATATTATATATATATTTATATCTCTTGATAAGATGATATATCCTTCCCTCCCCATTTTGGTTGGGGGCATCAACATATCACCACCCCATGATTGGGTGACACATATATAAATAAATAAATATTATAATATTATATATATATTATATATATATTAGATATTATAATATTATAATATTATATATATATTATTTGTTATGTGAATGTATATTTGGATGCCCCAATTAGACTTGGGTCGTATCAGGTTAGTTCGGATCCAATCAGCCCAACTTGTTAACCCTTTCAAAGCCCTAAATTAATATCTAGAGATCTATTTTAGGTCTAAATGGACTCTAAAAATTATGAAAAAAAATCAGAAATTGAATTTAATGATCTAGAATTTAATAAAATTATTTCAAGTATCATGTGACGTATCAATAATTAATTAAAATCATTTTAATTATAGTTAAAATATCAAAAATACCATCGAGTTGAATTTTAATAAATTTAATTTTTCTTATACAATATAATTGTATGTTGAATAAACATGAGCCGAGATCGGCCCATGCATGTTTGATTTATTATTTATTTAATTTCATTATATCATTTATGTTTCAAGATGTAATAATTATTTTATTTTGATGATTTGTGCATAGTCCCACCATCTTTAATTTTTATAATTTTTAAGTGATAAAATTTATTTTTTTCCCCGAGTTCCCCTCACCTGCGTGTGAGTATACATTTTACTGATTGGAGGAGTTTTTGATGATGCAGTTCAAGTTGAGAGTCTGTGTACACCAAACAAGTTAAGTGCATAATATTTTCTAGTGCTGCAACTCAAGTCATGCATTGACTTAAGGAATTACCTTAAGGTATTGGTTAATCTATTATTATCTCGATGAATTAACCAATAGTTAATGGATCATGATCACATCATTATTTTTTAATGATATTAATGATTTATTATTTTTCAAATGTGTATTTATTATGTGCGATCATGTAGTATAATAATAAATTGGCATGGATAGATAAAATGAATATATGAAGGGAATGTTTTCTATTTAAAATTATGATTAAGTTGTGAGTGAGGTCACCTAAAACAAACATGTTAAATAGAAAAATAATTTTATTTGCTAAAATTAAATTAAAAAATACCTCAAAGAAAATATTCAGTCATTAAATGCCTTCCATCACTTGAATTTGGACACAATTGATTATTCTAGGTGCTCTTCATCCCTAGTTGAGGGTGTCTCTTACTCCCGGAGAGTTTTTATGAGAGTGGCAGGTCCACTTAATTAAATTTGATTGCAAAGAAGTATCCATAACTAGATTTTTGTAACTTTAGAGGTAATACATTGATAAATGAAAAACAATTCTTTGCTGGAGACGAGACTTCACTCAACATATCAAGGAGCCCTGAGTTAATGTGGTTGGATATTCAAAAGGGTACCTTAGACACTTGGAGTAGTGGTGATGTCCTAACTTAAGAAATTTAGAGAGGTTTAAGGATTCTAGCCACTAGAATACTCAAGAGATTGAGTATTCCGAATCTAGCAGTTGAGAGTTACTAGGATTTGATAAAATTTTGAGACATTTAAAATTATTAATTTGAAAATTTATATTTCTAATCAAGATAAAGTATTAATATGCCAAGTTTATTTTTTTAGATAAAATGAAAATCACTAATATTTCAATTTCACTGCGATCAAAATTGGATAAAGAGAATATCCTGAACAACCATAACTTCCAAGAGTGGTATAGGCGCTTGTGTATAGTGTTGTGTTGAGAGAGGAAGATTTATGTGATGAAATCCTGACCTCCTGTTGAGTCCTATCAAAGAGAAAGAAAGAAAGATAAAGATAAATACAAGAATTATATGGATGATCCATGAGATGTTTAGTGTTTATTTTTTCATCAATGTTCAGTGAGTTGAAAAAATGCATCAGAAAAAAGATGCTTTTCAAATGCTATTTTATCTCTAAGAGTTATATCAAGAGAAAGATCAAAAAGAAATATATGAGATATCTAGTTCTCTATATAGATGTAGGCAAGAAGAAGGGAATAAATCAGGACCTCATGCACTAAATATGATCAAGTATATTGAGATATTAAAACCCTTGGGTTCAAACTGAATTAAGAACTAGAAACTAGTCTCATTCTTCCCTATTTCCCATATAAATTCTCAAATTTAATTTTAATTATAATATGAATAATATGAATAAGTCACTCCAAGATTTTTTGGCTTTATTTTTTGAAGAATATTAGGATATGAAGAATTCCAACTCTTCACTCCTTATTGAAGGTATAAGTGTCACAACAGAAGCATGGTGGAACCATAACCCACAGGTTGGAAGATCAAAACCTCCCTTAAATATCAATTAAAGGTACCAGGGTTGCAGCAGAAGCTGGTGGGTCATATATTTTAAACAATTTCATCATCGTAGTGATGAAACTTGTCGTGTTTGGTGATATGATCCCCAATACAGTCTGAGGATCTCATGTAAATTAAATAGAGCATAAAAACATAAATTGAAAACATACCTTTTTAGATATGAAGCTTTAGTCAACATATGATTTTTCCTAGTGATCATTGTACAAAGGATTAGAATCAGAATCACTCTAGGTCATCCACACATGCTTTAAATATCCACTGGAATGTTGATCGTTGAATTTTGGGTGCTAGCACAGAGATCCGACAATGCCTTCAATTCCCTGCTGATCATCACATTAACACGCCTTCGATGCATGAGAGAGAACTCAATCTAAATGCCTCTATCGAGAGCCTCTCTCTCTAGGAATAGGGAGAGAAGAGAGAGGGTTTGAAAAAATTTCTATGAGTATCCATCATTGTCCAAGATCCTTTATCTATTTATAGTGGATATTAAAAATACATGGTAGGGTTCCTTGACCCCCAAAAACTTAACATCCACTAAATAATAATCATGATGAACTAAACTGCGCCATAAATATTATTTATAATTTATCAAATACCTATATTATATATATATATATATATTAAATATATTATGTGATAAAACCGAGTTATTTAACTCGACTTGTAATTTCTGCTAATATTAAACGAACACGGGATATTAAAATAATATTAATTTGATTAATATTATTCCTGGTATTTAGATAACTTGTAAATACTTTTAATAAATAAACTCCATCCAATTTTTCATAACTTGAATAATATGAATTTATTTATTTATCAGTGATCAATAACTTGGACAACACTCGGACCCCATGGTGGGGCCCACCATGTCATGTATACTTATTCATCAGAACAGAGTAGATTCATTAATACAATATTGTGTGTGACCCTCTAGAACCTTATCTCGATAGTAGTGAATAAAATTTACAGACTGTGAGTGGAGTCTAGCATCCCATCAAGGCCCCTAAAGAGATAAGGATAGTCATAACAGTGACAACCAACCTACGAACACATATTGTGTACCATAATCTCTTTGTCTTTAATTATCTCATAAAGTAGGACACACACTTATGTCATCATCCTTTTATTACTTAATTATTTGTTGATATAGCCAGATGGATTTATATTTTGACCACTTTAGACAAAGAGTTCAGAAGTTAGTACCATCCTGATCAACCAGACCAGAGATATATTACTTTCTTAAATTGGAAGTGAAAAATCCTTTCTTAACCATTCAAACAATTACATACCACCGATGACACACCCAACACAAGCTACCTCAACATGATTTCATTATCATGGTTTTTTCCTTGTATCAAAGTACACAATCAAATGACACACACTAGTAATGGTCTCAAGTCAGGAGACCAATACACATGTCTATAGATAGGAACAACCAATGACAGTTGAAACATGTGGTGTTACTATTAGTGGGTCTAACCTCAAGATCTCACTACTATAAATCACCAAGTGTGAACTTCATGATAAGAAGTCTTAATACTTATGAGTCCCCATCACTTGACAGTCAAACAAAAACTATGTCCAGTTAGTATGATATATCTAGACCATAGGGCATTTATTTAAGATTAATTTCAAAGTATCTCTAGGTTCTCATTATAGCCTGATATATACTATAACCTTTTGATATGAAAATTAATTTATGGAAATTACTATTAATTAGTGGACCCAAAAATATATACACTATAATGGTAAGTAAACATCATGCATAACTAACTGTATACATGATAAAGTAATCAAAAGTACTATTTAGGTTGGGTTAGGGAAATAACTATTAAAATAATCCCAGTTGCACTAGATCCAACTTGCTAACAAACCTTGTTAGCTCTCACATGATAAAGATAATGTTTATGCTGATTCATGAATTTAGTTACTGGGTCTACCATGTTTATACCATGTGGCTATTCTACCATTTGTGACCTCACCTACTTGAGTAAAACTTCAAGATATTATATCCTTGAGTAAATACCTTTTTTCCACTGTCAAATCTTGACATATTAGCTAGTACCAAGAAAACAATTATCATAATGATAAATATTTACTTAGTAGGTGTGATTATAAGAATTGGAACAAATTGTTTCAATTAATAACTACTTTTTATCTACCTTAGAAGCTACAACGTACTCAATTTTGTAGGTATGGATACCACCAGATTTTATGAGCTTTTATCACTCATCACCATAGCCTAACTGTGATACTAGATCAAATTGATCCAAATAAAGACTAGTTTGTGTCCCACCAAAGCTAGTATCATTTCTTCTACACTTACCTAATACATATATTTTGTACTTTACCAATTATAATGAGATAGTACTGAATTACTTACTTGAAGATCTCCTAGATATAAATGGTATTTTCCTACCGCAAATTATATGTTGGAAATATCATATCTTGTACATATCATGGAATACATGATTAATCCATCACTGAAGTGTATGGAACTCAACTCATCACTTAATCTCCTCCTATTCCATTACATGTGTACATGGAGAAATTTATGCCATGTGACATTGGAAGAAAGTATTTTCTTGACTTGTACCAACCTATATTTTTCAATACCATGTCAGTATATGCATGATTAACTAGGACCAAGAAACTATTATATCTACCTCAGTAGACCCTATTCCTTAGAACTTAGGTTGCTACTTTAATTCAATCATTATAGAAATACTTTCATCCTGATCTTAATTAACTATAAGACCAATATCTATTTTCCATACATTACCTAACATATTTCACTTAAAAAACAATGATGCTCCCACTAACCTTTATTAAACACATGGAAAATATTCATTCCAAATGAATATTATATGATCCTATTACTTACTTCAATCCTAAACTGGATTTTAGTAACTTGCAACCTTTATTAGAAGTATTGTTGGAGCTGGTGCCCTAGAACCAAATTATTTATACTTTATGATAAACATGTATTAATTGGATAGATATTAATAGAATCCTTATCACATCATGATTTTTCTTCTGCATGACATTACATGTGATAATTTCTTAAGAGTAGCTATCGCACTAGAAGGTCATAGTTGATCCCTACTATGATGAGAACCCAGAAGTGCCATGACACTATTCTTGAATATATATTCTATAGCTGGATGATATCATTTGAAGGGACACAAATGATACATGCTATTAGGGGTGGATACTCATAGGATATTGAGGCACCTTATCATGGTGTACTCCCTTGGTAATGTCCATGCAAATATTATGAGAACGAGGCCCACCAGTAGAAAATCCACATTTATAAGTATTATTGGATGTTACTATCTGTGGAAATGTGTATTGGTCTTTAGACTTCAAGATTATTATTAATGGGTATTTTGACTCATGCACATAGATGTATTGGAAAAAACCATGAAGAAATATGTTCAAGGCCTGGTAGGATATATTGGGTGTGTCGCGAGTAATACTGAATTAATGAATAATGCGAGAAATGATTTTTCTCTTCTATTCCATAATGAAAGTTGATATCTCAGTCCCTTTGAAGTAAATGAAATAGCATAAATAAATCCATGTCCATGGTGTTATATAGGCAAGTTCAATTCCTGGGAAGTCAAAGAATGAGAAATCAAGCACATGGGTCGATGGAACTCACACATAACATGCTTGATTGGAGATATCAAGACAAAGGGATTATATAACACATTAAGCATTCATATGAGGTGACAAGTCATTGCATCATTAACTTATTTATTTATGGATGCCTTGGTGTGTTTCTAGATGATAACCTTGGAATTTATCCTTCTCTGTCTAATTCCACTGAGAAAGAGGCCTAGAGGGTCACACACTAAGTGTATCTAGTATCTCAGTTAAATAATTTTTTATTTAATAAGTTGAATAAATATTCTTCTCGGTTGTGGTTTGATAATTATTCATGGATGGATGATCACATTTATTTCGACACTAGTTATTCGAGAGAATATTTTATGGGTGGAATAATTAATAAATATTTATTTTCTATTAATATAATATTTATATATTTATTAGACAATAATGCAGTGAAATTTATTTAATAAATAAATAGTCATTATTCAAGGTTTAATAAATACGGTGGAGGATTTTCAGACCAAGTTAAGGGTCCAGTGATAAATAATAATATTTAATATTATTTTATTAACTAATATTCAACTATAACTCACAAGTTAAGCATATGTTAAGAAATAATAATGTTGCTGTTATTATTTTACATGATGGGGTTTCTAGGATTAATAATATAATTAAGGTACTTGTGAAAATTATTTATTATTACCCTTGTGAATAAAATGATAAGTTATATTATTATTTAATTAGCCAAGTTCTAGCCAATAGAAATTGTTAGTGTTATGCACAAACAATTGAAGAAAAGATCTCAAGACTAGAGAGTTCATCCCTCTTCAATAATGTTCTCAAGAATAAGAGAGATCCTCCTCCACTGGATCAAGGAGAACGCTTTGGAAGCAGTTCTTAAGGTGATCAAAGGTTGACATTACAAGTGAAAGGATATTCCATCCTAGTACCCAAAGACTCCTTCAGCGATGTCTGAAGATACATGGAACACATGTGGATCACCACTAGAGGAGATCTACCCTTGATCTCTATAATGAAATGACATTACACCTATAGATCTATGGATGAATGCATCAACAAAGAAATAATCACCTTAGAGGTAATTATTATTTAATTAAATTAATTATAAACAAAATATGTAGATCCTATCTCTTGGTTTTGAGTTTCTATTCCTTTTTCCGATTTCCTTAATTCAATCCATGGATACTGGCGTTCATCATCATATTGACCGAGAATTGATCTTCAATTATGGAGAAAAGAAAAGTTGGGCACCGTCCCTCCCATGCTTCCGCTGTACCTAGAACCTACAAGTGGTATCAGAGCGAGCATATTATTATTTATAATTATTTAAATATTTCATTGATGATTTAAGTTTTAATATTTTTTTAATTAAAGTTTAATCATTCTTTTAATCTAAATTATGAGATTTTTTCTTCCTCTATCATTTTTCGTAGATCTAACACAAAAAATTAATTTTTTGATTAAAATTAAATTGAGGAACTCATCCAAAGGCGCCAAGGGTTCTGTCTAGGTAACACAATAGTAAACTTCATGTAGTCAGATCTACATGCCATGTATTTTTGTTCAATGCATCAGGAGAAGTTCAGAAATTACTCAACCTATGTGAATTAATGACACACAATGTAGTTAATTCTTACACTGTGTGTTGACCATGATAGACCGGTGCACAGTCAACCAAACTACACACCATGTGGCCCACTAGACATGGTGTGTAGTCCCTTTTGGGTTAGCACCTGGCCGAGTATCCAATACATGACTTTGCTGACTGGTGAGCATGTAATGTGAAGTCAACACGGAGTGTGGCCCACTTGACACACCGTGTACTCCAAAATTTCCAAATTATGCCTCAAACATTGAGTCCCTAGGTGTGTACTTCGGATTGATGATGAAGGTAGTACATACCCTATAGATAGGATATACACACCGTGTAATTTACCAAATTATGAAGAATTAAAACTTTAAATATGTTCATAATTTTTAAATCTTCCTATCATGTATAAGTCATATTTCATGTTGTTACTCTAAGTGCATTGAAGCATAACACATGGCTGAAAATTCATGTAATTTGTGTAGTCATATGCAAAGTACACATCATAAAAGTACACGATAAGTCATGTATTTCATATGTCAAGAGAGTAAAACAATATAGGAGCATAATATATGTTGGGTAGGTTTGGACAGGTATTCATTAGGTTACCTCCAAAGTACAAGTTATGTACAAGGTTAATTTTAAATGAACTCTATTTTGTTTAAAATTATAATGGATGAGAATCTCATGGAAATTCAGAAAAAGGATTAAGATAAAAGGATTTATTAATTAAATATAATAATTAATCGATTCGAGTGTGATTTATCTTAAATAATAACAATTAAATAATTGATACTGGTTTTATTAAATGCATAATTTGTTGCATTCATGTGAATGATCTCAAGCTAGACTAGACCTTTTGTATGTGATTGGTTTTCATTTGAATTTATTAAATTAAATTTTTGGACTACATGACTTCTCTCCTCATTAATATATAGGGCCATCATGCCAATGGTTTGTTTTATATCAACCCACTTTTACCCCTCAACTGCATGTGAGTAAAATCATATGTAATGAATGGAGCTCCCAAGCTAGTGGAGGCAGTTCAAGTTAGGAGCCGAGGTGAAACCAATACAAGGAGATACAAAGGTGGATAAGTGGAAATATGTAAACATGAACCTAATTCATTTAAGGTGTTTCTCCCCTAAGTCAGTGGTTAGTTTATCAATTTCTAGATAAAATAACCATTAGAATAAGCTCATGATCATACCCTTTATTTTATTTATATCTATTGTATGGTTATTCATTAGGGAAGTTTTTTCATGATCACATAATTAATAAGATAACAAGCATGCAATATAGAACTAAAATAAACTGGCTTATGCATAAATATTATTTAATACATGGTTAATCACTTAAGCATATCCCCTTAATATAAAAAAGCATGTGAAAAATTAATAAATGGAAATTTACACATAAAGGATAAAATCCCTCAATAGAATATTACATCGGTATAACATTTAATTACTTCAGTTAGAATTGAACCATAGTTCAAAGTGCTTGACCAGCCAAAGTTGGGGTGCTTTCAATTATCAAAGAATTCTAATTTGAAGTTTTGGGTTGACTTGACTTAGTTCAAATTAAGGGTTGACTTCCAAAATAGGATTTAGTGTAACCAAGAGGTAAAGGTTAAGGAAATCTAAAATAACGATTTTAGGATTGGGGAGTCCACTCAACATATCAAGGAACTTCGAGTTAATGCAGTTGGAATTTTGAATTCCTACCATAAACCATTCAAGTTTCTTGACCAGCCAAAGTTGGGGTGATGAGAATGGAATATAGATCTTTACCACCAGAATGTCCAAGAAATAGGATATTCTAGAGCCAATGGTGAGGTATATTGGGTTTTTATAAAATAGTGGGAGACTAAGGAATATTTATTTATTTATTTGTCTTAATTTAATTAGATAGAGTACTAAAACTCTGTTCATATTATTTGTAGAAATGACATTAAAAATGACATCAAACACATCATTGTGATCCATACATGAGAAGGAGAACCTTATCACTAGCACTAATTTCTAGGAGTGTCAAAGGATCCTTCAGGTCATCATTCTACATGAAAAGAAACTATATGTGATGGAATAACCTTTACTAGTTGTGTTTAGAAATGAGGCGAGTGATGAGGAGCTCTCTGTGTACAAGAAACATCTGAATGATTCCACAGATGCTTAGTGCCTTATGCTATCATCCATGACCAATGATATCTTGAAAAAACATAAGGAAATGGATATTTATAGCATGATGTATCACCTTTGGTATCTCTATCAAGAGAAGGTGAGGCAAGAGAGGTATGAAATCTCTAATTCTTTGTTCATGACTAATATTGGAGAGTCTGCGCCAGCTGGGCCTCATGTAGTCAAGATTATTGGATACATTGAGCGTTTGGACATCTTTGGGATTAAATTACCAGATGAGTTGCATACATATCTTATACTATCATCATTGCCTAAGAACTTCTCTAATTTTATTATGAATTATAATATGAGAAATAATGAGAAGAGTCTATCATAACTTCTTACTTTAATTCTCCAAGTGGATAAAGACATGGGGCGTGAAAAATCTGCAGTCCTTATAGTGAATAAGAAGAGAAAGGATAATGAAAAGGGGTCTAAGACTTATAAAAATTCTAAATCCCCCAAGAATCATCTGTCCAAGAAGAATAAGATCCAAAGGTAGGGAAAGGAAAAGAGGTAGTATGATTCGTACATGGAAAGGTAGTCTACTAGAAGAGGAATTGCACCCAGAGTCAAGGGGAAGCCAAATGTGCATTTGTTATCGCGTGAAATATTTCCATTTCTACACATTAGGTATTAGATACAGATTGTGGTGCTCACATATGTATTAAAATAAAGTAACCAAGTAGATTTGGGTAAATTCCCATAGGAGAGGTGGATCTGTAAGCTACCAATGGTGTGAGGATGGCTGCTTTTTCCATTGGTGACTACCGCCTCACAATTCCAACAAGAATAATTTTGGTTTTACATGGATGTTATTATGTACCTACTATTACCAAAAACATAATTTCTATATCAAGTTTGGATATAGATGTGTTTATTTTCATGTTCGGAAATAAAAGTTGTTTCTTTTATAAGGAAAACATATGTTATGGTATGACACATTTAAATAATGGTCTGTATGTATTAAATTATAAAAACCAAGTGTTGGAAATTGATAACGAATCAAATTCACATGACTCATATAACACGTAGTTGTGACATCACTATCTTGGTCATATAAAAAAGAAGTATTTGACAAAGCTCTATCAAGATGGTTATTTAGACTCTTCTGAGCTAAAACCACTTGAGAAGTGCCATGCTTGTTTACAAGGTAAAATGAAAAAACACCATTTTTTGGATAGGGTGAAAGGGTCAGAGGTATTCTATTATTGGTACGCACTAATATGTGTGGACCATTTCCATTAGATTCTAGAGGTGGATATTCATACTTCATAACTTTTACTAATGACTTGAGTAGATATGGATATATTTAAGGAATTAAAGAATGAAGTAGATAATCATCTTGGTAAGAAGATAAAGAATCTTTGATAAGATGAATGTGAATAATATCTTAACCAATAGTTAATCAACTTTCTGTAGGAGTTTGGGATTCTATCTCAACTCACTCCACCTTATACACCACAGTGTAATGATGTTAGTGAAAGGAGGAACCATACCTTGTTGGACATGTTAAGGTCAATGATAAGTCATACAGATCTTCTATTATCCTTTTGGGGATATGAATTACAAAATATGACATACACATTAAATTGAGTACCAAATAAGGCAGAAAATGGAATTCCCTTTGAGTTATAGAGTGGAAAGAAACCCATTTTGTCGCATACACGTGGATGAGGATGAGAGGCATTTGTTAAGGCTTTCTCAGGAAACAAACTAGCACCCCTGAGCATGAGGTGTATCTTTTTAGGGTATCCCAAGGAAATAAAGGGATACTACCTATACAACCCCTCACATAAGAAATTAAATGTCTCCAGACAAACCATATTTCTTGAGAGGGAGTAAATACTCAAAAAGGATAGTGGGAGTAAGATTGAATTCAATGAATTTGATGTTAAGATACAAAAGATTTGGTATAGGAACAAGTTCCACAGGTCCCCATGGAAGTACTTCCTGAAACACAAGTACTGCGTAGGAGTGTAAGAGAGGTAAGGTAACTAGATAGATATGGTTTTATTATCTATGAGGATAGTGACTGATTATTGTTATACAATGATGAACTTCTATCCTACAAGGAAGAAGTAGGGAGCTCAAAAGATGGAAGATGGCTAGAAGCTAGGAATTTTGCGATGGATTCCTTGTATCAGAACCAAGGTTAGGTTCTGGTTGATGCGCCAGTTGATGTAAAGCCTATTGGGTGTAAATGGGTATTCAAGAGGAAAATGGTCATGGAAAGTAAAATAAGTACCTAAAAAGAAATGATAATGAATAAAGGGTATAAATAGAGTAAATGAATTGACTATGATGAAACATTTTCACTAGTTTCCATGTTTAAATCCATTAGAATCATATTTTCCATAGCAGCTTACCGTGTTTATGAGATTTGGAAAATGGATTCCAAAACTACATTCCTTAATGGGAACCTTTAAGAAGATGTCTATATGATGTAACCAAAATATTTTGTGACACTAGGTGACGTCAAAAGTATTTTCATGTTGTAGAGGTCCATTTATGGATTGAAGCAAGCATCCATGTCATGAGATATTCTATTATATGAAGACATAAAAGAATTTGGTTTCATTAAGAATGAATGTGAGCCATGTGTTTGAAAAAGGTTTAATGGGAATGTGATAGTTATATTAATAGTATATGTTGAATACCTATTACTTATTGGAAATGACATACTATCCTTACAGTCAGTTAAAGACTAGTTGAACAAGTTCTTCTCCATGAAGTAATTATGGGAAGCAACCTATATTCTAGGGATCAAGATCATTCATGGTATATCTAAGAGGATGCTTAGACTAAGTCAAAGTATATATATTGACCAAATACTAAATAGATTTAGTATAGAAAAATCCAAGAGGGGATTGTTTCTAGTGTCACATGGTTTACATATTTCTATGAAAATGTGTCCCTGGACACAAAATGAGAAATATAGAATAAGTAAGATCCTATACGCTTCAGCGATAGGATCTATCATGTATTCCATGTTATGTACTAGAGTTGATGTTTCATATGCACTGAGCATGGTATGAAAATTTCAAGCAGATCCAAGAGAATAGAATTGGACTAATGTTAAGACTATTCTTAAGTATCTGAGAAAAACTAAGGATATGTTCATGGAGTATGGAGGAGATGAGGAGCTTGCCATCAAAGGGTATGCTAATACTGGTTTTTAGGTAGATTAGAATGATCTAAAGTCACAATCAGGATATGTTTTATATCTCAATAGAGCAGAAGTGATCTGGAAGAGTTCAAGTTAGCTAGTTTTAACTGATTCTACAGTGGATTATGAGCATATAACGGCTTTTGATATAGCCAAGTAATCCATATAGATTTAGAACTTTGTCTAGGAGTTTGATGTGGTATTTAGAAGTAAATAACCTATCACATTATATTGTGATAACACTAAATTGGTGACCCTTGAAAAAGACACATGGTCACATTAACAGACAAATAACATACTCTAGAAGTATCACCTATTGATGGATTTCTATCAAAGGTGTGAAGTTGTAGTGATAATAGTATCCACATAAGAGAATGTGGAGTACCACTTGAATAAAGGCCCATATTTTCAAAAGCATGTATATCATGTGAGATCTATGGGACTGAATAAAGTTAGCAGTTGGCTATAGTGAAAGTGAGAGTCTGTTGGATTTGGTTCCCTAGAACCAACTTATTTGTAATTTATGTTAAAAATGTATTCATTGGATTGATATTAATAATTTTTTTATCATATCATGATTATTATTATTCATGACATTGTATGTGATAATGTCCTAAGAGTAGTTTTCACTCTAAAAGGTCATAGTGGATCCCTACCATGATGATAACTCTGAAGTTCCATGAAACTATTCTTGAATATATGTTCTATAGCCAGATCATATCATTTGAATGAAAAAATGATATAGGATATCAAGGCTGGACACTCATAGGACTTTGATGCACCTTCTCATGGTGTACTCCCTTGGTAATGCTCAGGAGGATATTATGAGAATGAGATCCGCTAGTAGGAAATCAACATTTATAAGTGTCATTGGATGTTCCTATATGAAGATGTGTTTATTGGTCCTTATACTTTAATATTATTATTAATGGGTATTATGACTCACACACTTAGATGTATTGGAAAACATTGTGATGAAATATGTTTGTGGTGAGGTAAGATATGTTGGGTGCGTCATGAGTAATACTGAATTAATGAATAATGCGAGAAAGGATTTGTCCATTTTGTTCCATAATGAAAGTTGATATCTCAATCCCTTTGATGAAATGATATATCCTAAATAAATCCATGGCCATGATGTTCTATAGGAAAGTTCAATTTCCAAGAAGTCAAATAATGAGAAATCAAGCACATTGGTTGATGGCACTCGCATGCAACATGATTGATTGGAGATATCAAGACAAATGGATTATATTATAGGGTAAGAATTTGTATGAGGTTACATGTAATTATGGAATTAACTTCTTTCTCTATGGGCTCCTTGGCGTGTTGCTATACGCTAACCTTGGACTTTATATGCTCAACCTAATTCCAATAAGAAAGATGCCTATAGGGACATACACTAAGTGTATCCAATGTCTCAGTTAAATAATATATAATTTATTATTTAACAAGTTGAATAAATATTATTCTCAGTTGTGGTTTAATAATTATTCATGGATTCTAGATCACATTTATTTAAACACAAGTTATTCGATAGAATATATTGTGGGTGGAATAATTAATAAATATATATTTGTTATTTAGTGAATATAATATTTTTATATTTATTGGAGAATAATGCATTTATATTTATTTAATAAAAAAATAGTCATTATTCAAGGTTCAATAAATATGGTCAAGGATTGGCAGACTGAGTTAAGGGTCTATTGAGAAATAATAATATTGAATATTATTTGATTAAATAATATTTAACTATAACTCACAAGTTAAACGCATTCCAAAAAATAATAATGTTGCTATTATTTTTTGACATGGGGGTTTTTCTTGGATTAATAAAATAATTAAGGCACTTGTGAAAATTATTTATTCTTACCCTAGTGAATTAAATGCTAGGTTATATTATTCTCTAATTAGCCAAGTGATAGCCAAGAGACACTAATAGTGTTGTTCAAAATTAATTGGATAAAATATCTCAAGAATAGAGAGTTCATACCTCTCTAATAATTCTCTCAATAATGAGAGAGATCCTCCTCCAACGGTTCAAGGAGAATGCTTTAGAAGCAGTTCTCAATGTGATCGATGACAGACATTGCAAGCGCAAGGATCTTTCATACTAGCACCTGGAGACTCCTTCAGCGACATCTGGAGGTACATGGAACATGTGTAGATCACCACTAGTTGAGATCTACCCTTTATCTCTACAACACAACGATGTTACAACTGCAGATATGAGGTTGAAAGCATCAACGAAGAAAAAATCACCATGGAGGTAATTCTTATTTAATTAAATTAATTATAAACAAAATATTTTGATCCTATATCTTGGTTATGAGATTATATTCCTTTGTCTTATTTTCTTGATTCAACTTGTGTATACTTCCATTAATCTTCCTATTGATCCCATATTGATCATCGATTATGGAAAAAAGAAAAGTTGGGCACCGTCCCTCCCACACTTCCACTGTGCCTGGAACCTTTAATTCTATGACGTGACCATCCTTTTCTAGTTACATTGTATAGAAACCTTCCACATAACTTGGTCATGAAATTCAATAATTAATAAAATGATAATAGATATTAGCTATGAAAAGTAAAATTATAAGGGATTTAGGCATACCGACTTGGTATAGCCAATCAAGCGTTATTAGAACCACACATGTACCATCCATATATCATTCTGGTTGAATACCCACCATAGTATTCTAAATAATAATCCCCTTTTTTAATTTGATACATAGAATCAATTATTTAATTTTAAGTGACCTTGTCAATCTTGGATGATTTCCATAAACTGCTTATTTGTAGGAATTATTATTCTCACTAAATAATGTATTACTGACTACAGTGAAAATAAAACCATCTCTATAAAATATGCATTTATCTATTACTCTATGATATATTATTTTATCAATGTTAAAATGTAATAATCTATCATCAATCCTCCTAATTAAAATCAATTTCATGATGTAGATAAGGTAATGTGCATTTAGGAATTAATCCACGCTACATTATATTGATCGATGATTTCTTATTCGGATTACCAACCCAAAGAAACTCATATATTCTAACCATGAATATATCATAATTCAATTTCATATTCCTTAATCAATTAAAGGAATCTAATGAAGTATATTTACCACTAGCTTACCCTTGGAATAATTCACACTCTCTTGTTGAACTAATTCTAAAAGATTTGTGGCTTAAATTTATTTCTAAAGGTTTCTTTGTCCTAAAATAAGTATATATGTCAATAATACGTAAGGTTTTTAGCTTGGTTGAGTTTAAATACCATACTGGGTATATCCTGGACGTTTAATTTTAGTTTTTATTAACAAATATTATCTTGTCACAACTGGGTAAATAAGTCTTACATTTTATATTCATCAGTTATTGCCTATGATTAATGTACCACTGAACTGTTTATTGAGTTTGAGACACCACAAAAAAAATTTATTCCTGAACCTCGAATAATGTCTCATAGTGTCCATTGGACACATGAGATAATTTTTTTGGTTATACTCAATAATAGTTTTACTTGAATCATTAACATAGCAATTTGAAGTTATGTGTTTCTCAATGTTGACTTAAAAAATCACCATTTCTCAGCCACTTAGAGAATACACCTGACTTCTTAAAATGATTCTATTACTTGGTTACTATATTTAGATACACATATATAGTAATCATATTGTATTTAATACCTAGGTAGTATTTCAAAAACATTACATTTATTAATATACATGAATAAGAAGTAGGTGTTTTCTTCTTCAATTTAGTTCATTGCTTTTAACTTCCATATAATTTATTTCAAGTTATGCGATGCAAATAACCTCTTGTTTAATAACCAACCTATACCATTAAAGGAAATTGCGATGGTTCCTTTGGAATCAGTCTTTCCATTGGCCTTATTTCCTTTTCATTCATCTTATTCACCATAATAATTAAATATTAATTTGTATTTAATATTCTTATTTCATGGTGAATTTTACCCCAAAGGTAATGAAGCATTTAATACATATTTTTCAACTTATAATCTTAAACTAAAATCGAGTAATTGGGTGAAAAATATGTAAGAATGGGATGTATTTGAGAGGTTGTGGTCCACATTTCATATTTACACAAATCCAGTGTATTTGTCACCCATTCATATCTTGCTTCACTATCTCCTGAATGTTTTCTTGGAGATGAGAATACATGTTATATCATCTATGACCTGATGTAGTATATGAAACTAACATCAAGCATTGATGATAGCATGAAATAACCTCCATATGCTTGATTAATTAGTCTCCTACAATCATTTTTACACCCTCACTTCCTGAGGTAGCTTAATAGATATTAGTACACAAGAACCTTGAATTTCCTGTATCACAGTATTATGTGTAAGTACCTGTACTACATTAAGAAATTTGTGCTAGTTCTAACATTTAATTTGTACAATATTTATCACAGTGCATCATGTGGCATTTCTTTCAATTTTTAACAAAAAATAAAATTTATCATATTATTAATTTTATATTGATTACTGATTTAGACATTATTGATTAATTATATCATTAAAATTTAGGAACCCTCTGTACTAGAATCGGAATACTCTGTCACTTGAGTATTCTAATGGCAAGGATCCTTGATCCTACCTTCATAGTCTATAAGATTTTTCCATGACACTACTCAAAGGGTTTAAGGTAGATCTTTGACTGGCCAACCACATTACTTAGTGGTTCCTTGATCTATTGAGTGAAGTTCCAACTTCTAAAATCATAACATAATTTACTCAACACTTGCCTCTAAAATGATATAAATTTATATTTGGATAATCTTTACTATCTCTTTAGTTAATTAAACTAACCATTTTCATAAGAACTCCCTGGTAGTAAGAGCCACCCTCATCTTTGGCTAATGAGCACCCTGATCACCCGATTTTGTCTAAATTCTAATGATGGAAGCCATTTACGACTTAATATTTCTTTGAGAGTTTTTGTTTTCTTCTCTCAAAGAATGTAATCATTTTTATTAATCTTTTCCATCTATATTTTCACAATCACAACGGAAAATTAATATAAAAAACATTCACATATTCTTTATACATTTTATTGTTTATTATTTTATGTATTTTTCTGCTGTTATAAAATTCAATAAATAATAAATAAATTATTAAAGTAATTAAACCATCCAACTGGTCTTGAGAATCTAAATTGACCAAGGGGTATCATACCTGAGTCGTAGCTTGACTCTTAATGTTGCCCCTCCCCAATTCAGTATGTCTGCTTCTGATATGGATATCACCTCATGTTGGCATTTTCTACATCTTGCACCATCCTCATCATGGCGTACCACCTCGTCTTGGTGGGGTCCATGCCATACATCATCTTCATCAATTGTACAAAAATACTCACATGCAAGCAAGGGGAACTAGGAGTGAAATGTATATAAGGTGAATTTGGACACATAGTTCCTTAGAAAAATTTACTAAAAATAAAAAACGATGCGCCTACTGTCTTAATTGATTAATTACAATTATTGCAAGAAGTTAAATTAATTAATTAATTAAGTAAAGGAAGAAATATATTGGTTGGGTCATTACTCAAGACTGGTTAGTATAAATTTAATCACAATTAAAATTAAATTGCAATAAATTAAGTATGAGGGTATTTTAATTAAATTAAATGATTTAATTATATTCAAATAATTTAATTATTTTCGGTCCCTTAATTAATTTAATTTTAATAACAAAAATTCAATTAATTAATTAATTAAATTTAATACCAAAATTAAGTTAATATATTCTGGGTATTAAAATTATTATTTATAAATCAAAATTTAATATCTTAATTAATTTAATTTGATTTTGAAATTAAATTAATTATTTATATTACTTTTTGGTTAAACCAG
The DNA here is from genome assembly GCA_963277665.1 of Viscum album. Classification (NCBI taxonomy): domain Eukaryota; kingdom Viridiplantae; phylum Streptophyta; class Magnoliopsida; order Santalales; family Viscaceae; genus Viscum; species Viscum album. The sequence goes on along the minus strand of OY728131.1, from coordinate 640,079,038 downwards.
TCCCTACTAACCCAAACAGGCCCAAAGTGGGTCATGCTGAACCAGTGTAAACCCATTTCGGGTTGTGCAAAGCCCATGCTGGTCTATTTTAGGTCATATGGGCCTAACCAGACCCATTATAAGTTGGGAATATCTGATCAGGCCTAATGTGGGGAGATTCGACCAAAAAAGACACGATAGGGGTTACCTTGTCCGAGTGCGCACACAACCTAAGCTGATTTGGGTTGGTAGGAGGACACTTCCAGTGGTGGTGGTATCTAACAAGGATAGTATGTGGGACCTCGACCATGGGGATTAAACCAAGAGATCATCTTGTTGGATCATAGGAGGGTGACCAATGGTGTGTGGGCCGCTGCAAGGTGCCGGTTGCTTAGATGATATAAGGAGAACTATATTGGAAGGGAAGATCTATGGTGGGTGGAGAATACTAGTCAGGAACCTAATTTAGCTGGCTGTATTAGAGGAAGGAGGTCTGCACTCAGGGGAAGTTCCACTAGGTCAAAGGTAGACAACCAAAAGACCCAAGAGTGGTGTGGCCAGGAAACTCTGATCGGATCGAGGACTACTGAGGGAATCACTAGATCTGAAGGATCAGAGGTACCTAGGAATCTATAGTAGTTTAATGGGTGTGTGTGGCATCACAGAAGAGGGATTCCAACTTGTATTGCTCACAACAGATGGGAATCAGATCCAATCATAGGAGGTGCACCATGACAATTCAAGGTTTGACTTAGAGGAGCCCACAATTATCTGGTGCTTGAATGGGAGAGGAGTTTTGGGTCTTGATAGTGTCTTTGGTGGGTGACCCTATGACTAGGGAGGAGCCACAACTTCCGATGGTGAGGGCGGTCCACATGGGTCTTTGGATAAGAATCCAAAAAGTGGTGAAGGGGGACCGGCCATACCCTTTTTGTCTCTTTTTTTTCTTTATGGAAAAATCAACACACGACACACATTTTCCCTCACTCCAAAAACAACACCCACCCCTTTACCCTTTTTCCCTTTTAATAAAATCAACATTTTTCTTGTAATGAAACAACCACCCACTTGAAAAAAATATTTCCGTTTTTGTTTTCATTGAGATAAATAAAACTGATATAATAATTATAATAATTATAATGTTATAATATTATAATTATTATATTTTATAATTTCCACAAATTATCAATTCTCCATCAACTTGAAAAATTTGACGACCGAATTCTGACAAGTTCTTGGTCGGAATAGAACTATGTTGCCAGACTAATTTTTCTTCTGATTGAATTAAATTTGAACACATATAAAATGTGTTTTTTATAATTCTAATACCCAAAAATAGCCATGAATGATCCGTAAAATTTATTCAGATGACCATAACATGGTTATTCAAAATAGGATCGATGTGTGATCATATTCATTGGGACCGATTTAATACCCTTTACTTACTTTCAATGCAACTTAATTTTTTTCTTGGCTAAGATAATTTATGCATTAGCTATGATACTAATTGAAGGTACCAGAGTCATAGAGGTGGGCCCATAACCCATAGTTCGGAGGATTAGAACCTCCCTTTGATACCAATTAAAGGGACCAAGGTCACAACAGATGCCGATGGGCTATATATTTGAAAAGTTTTCATCTTCAGAGTGACATAACTTATCATCCTTAAAGATTTGATCCCTAATACAGGATGTGGATCCTGTTTAAATTAACCAAAGTATAAAAACATAAACTGAAAACATACCTTTTTGAGATATGAAGCTACGATCAACATCTTATTATCATCGTCGATTATTGAATGAAGGATCTGAAGTTTAATACCTCTATATCATCATCACAAACTTCAAAAATTGGCTAAAATGTTGATGTTGAATTTTAGGTGCTAGCGAGGAGATTTGACAATGACTTAGACATCCCAATGATCACCGCATTGACGTGCCTTTGATGCCTGAGAGAGAACTCGATATGGATGCTTGGATCGATAGACTCTCTCTATAGGAAGTGGTAGAGTAGATAGATGATCTGATGAAATTTCCATGAATAGTCATCATTGTTAAATATCCTTTCTCTATTTATAGTGAATATTCAAAATACTTAGTAGGGTTCCCTAACCTCAAAAATAATAACTATGATGAATTAAACTTTACCATAAATATTATTTATAATTTATCACATACCTATAATATATGTATATATATTAAATATATTACATGATAAAACTGAGTCATTTAATTTGACTTGTGATTCCCTATAATTTTAAACGAACTTGGAATATTAAAATAATATTCATTCAATTAATATTATTTATCATATTTACTTAACTTTTAAATACTTTTAATAAATAAATTTCAACCCAATTATTCATAAATTGAATAATATGAATTTATTTATTTATTAGTTATAGATAGCTTGGACAAAACTTAGACCCATGGTGGGACCCACCATTTCCAATATACTTATTCAATAGAATAGGGTGGATTTTTGAATACGCTATTATGTATGACCCTCTATAACCTTATCTCAATAGTAGTGAATAAAATACATAGACCAAGAGCTGAGCCTAGCAACCCATCAAGGCCCCTAAAGATATAATGATAGTCATAGCAATGGAAACCAACCTACTAACATGTTAAATATACTATAATCTCTTTAATTTAAATATATCATAACGCAGGATACACACTTGTATTATCACCCTTTTCTTGATTTATTATTTATTGATCTAACCAGATGGATTTACCTTTCGACTATTTTGGCCAAATACTTATGAAGGTAATAAATACCTTACTAATTTTCCAGACTTGAGATATATTACTTCCTTAACTTGGAATTGGAAAATCCTTTCTTAACCATTCAACTAATGCCATACCACCAATCAAGCACCCAATATAGGATACCTCTCCAAGATTTAATTATCTTAATTTTTTCCTTGTATGAAAGTATGTGATCAAATGACACACACTAGTAATGATATCAATTCAGGAGACCAATACACATGTCTGTAGATAGAAAATACCAATGACACCTGAAACATGTAGTGTTCATATTGGCGGGTCTGGCCTCATGACCTCACTACTAGAGATCACTAAGTGAGAATTTCATGAGAAGAATTTTCAATGCTTATGAGCCCCCAATACCTGATAGTCAAACATTAACTGTGTCTAGTTAGTATGGTGTATCTAGACCATAGGAACTTTGTTTAAAATTAATGACATAATATCTTGAGGTCCTCATTATAGCCTGAGATCTTCTATACCCTTTTGATATGACAATTAATCTATGGACATTACTATTAAATAGTAGACTCAGAAGTATCTACACTATAATGGTAAGTAAACATCATGCATATCTCACTATATAAATGATATGGTAATCAAAAGTACTATTCAAGTTGGGTCTAGGGAACCTACTATTACAACACTCCCACTTTTACTAAATCCAACTTTCTAACAAACCTTGTTAGTATTCACATGATAAAGATAATTTTTATGATGAGTCATGGATTTCATTTTTGGGTCTTCCACATCTCCACCATGTAGCTATTCTACTATTTACAACCTCACCTCCTTGAGTAAAACTTCTCATGAGATGGTATCCCTAAGTAAATCACTTTTTCCAATGTCAAATATTGACCTATTGGCTATTACTAGTAATAGAATTATCATAATGATAAATTTTTTATTGGTAGGTATAATTCTAATATCTGGAAAAAATCATTGCATTTAATAACTACTTCTTAGCTACCTCAAAAGCTGCAACATACTCAGTTTTGTAGGTATGGATACCACCAGATTTTATGAGCTTGTCTCGCTCATTACCTTATCATAACTGCAATACTAGATAAAATTGATCCAAAGGAAGACTAGTTTGTGTCCCACAAAAACAAGTATCCTTTCTTCTCCACTTACTAGGTACATATATTTTGTATTTTTTCAAGTACAATCAGATAGTACTGACTTCCTTACTTACATCTCTCTAGGATATAACTGATATTTTTCTGCCATAAAGTATATATTAGAAATATTAGTTATTTTACATATCATGGAATACATCAATTTCTAAAGCATATATAACTCAACTCACCACTTAATCTCCTCTTATTTCATTGCCTTTATACTTGGAGAGATTTAATTGATGTGACATTGAAAAATATTATTCTCTTGAATTGTTCTAACCTGTATTTTTCAATACCATGTAAGTATATGTACGATTGACTAGGTCCAAGAAACTGTTAGATCCACATTAGTAGATCATATTCCCTATAATATAGGTTTCTACTTTAAGTCAATCATTAGATAATTACTTTCATCTTGATATTAACTAATTGTAATACCAATATCTATTTTCCATATGTTTTCAAACATATTTCACATGGAACACAATGATTATCCCACTAACCTCTAGTAGATACATGGAAAGGATTCATTCCAAATGAATATTCTATGATTCTATTTCTTAATTTAATCCTAAACTGGATTTTAGTAACCTGCAACCTTTATTATCATTCTATGATGTGACTGTACCTTTCTGGTTGCATCATATAGATACCTTCCATGTATGGTGTTCATGACATTCAATGCTCAATAAAATGATCATAGATATCAGCTATGATAAGTAGAATTATAATGGGTTTATGAATACCTACTTGGTTTAGCTAATCAATCCTTATTGGTACCACACCTATACTATATATTTATCATTCCACTTGAATACTCACCACAATATTCTAAATAATAATCCCCTTTTCACATTGATACATGGAATCCATTATTGAATTTTAATTGAATTTTTCAATCTTAGCTGATTCCTATATAATACTTGTAGGAATTATTATTCTCACTCAATAATGTATCAATGAATGAGGTGAAAATAAAACCAACTCTATGGTTTTAACCTTCTTATGTAGTATGTGTCTCTAGAACATTGTTGTTCCACATGCGCTTGTGGAACATGTTCCCATGCTAACTACATGTGCATATCAAGCATTGACTAAACCCAAGTCAATCTTGCTTTGACTATCTCAAGTAGATGTGTGCACCCTTTTATAGAAATCTAGTCCATTAATTGACTACCACTTTTCTATATTATATTTTTATGTAATATCTTAAGAAATATTTATCATAATTAATTAGATGCACAATATGTCTAGCTTGATGCAAGTTTTTTTATATCCTAACCAAAAATTTGCATCTAAAATCATGTCCTATAAAATAATTGATTTTCATAATAATATGACTTATATGGTATCCATTTTTCATGATAGTTGGCATATGATTATGGGATTTCACCTTTATTTTATTAGCACGTCATGAAAATATAATGGAAGTTTCTACAAGTTTTAACATTGATACTTCATACATCATGAATCTGTATAAAATGTGTGTTTAAGAATTACACCATGCTACATTTTTTTATAATTGTTAACATGTAAGACTCTACCATGAATCCTCATTATTAACATCAATTTCATGATATAGATAAGTTAATGTGCATTTAGGAATTACTCCATGCTTCCTTATATTGATCAATGATTTCTTATCTTGATAGCCAACCTGAAGCATCTCATATCTTATGACCATGCATATATCATACTTTACTTTAATATTCCATAATCAATTAAAGGAATATAATGAAGTATATTTACCACTATCTTACCCTTGTAATAGTTAATGCTCTATTATTAAACTAATTCCAAAAGGTTTGTGGCTTGCATTTATTTCTAAAGGTTCAATTTTCCTAAAATAAGTATATACATCGATAATAACTAAGGTTTTTAGATTGGATGAGTCTAAATACCATACTGGGTATATCTTGGATGTGTAATTTTTGTTTTTCTTGAAAAATATTATCTTTCCACAACTGGGTAAATAAGTCTTACATTTTATATTGATCAGGTATTGCCTATGATTCATGTATCAATGAACTATTGATTGAGTTTGAGACACCATAAAAAAAATTCATTACTGAACCCTTAATAATGTCTTATAGTATCCAATGAACACATAATATAAATGTTTTGGCTATACTCAATAATAGTTTGACTTGAATCATTAAGGAAATTAGAAGTTATGTGTTTCTCACCAGTGAATTAGAAATCACCCTTTCTCAACTGCACTGACTTCTTGTAATGTTTCTATTACTCACTTGGTTATTGTATTTAAATACATATATGTTTTAATCATATTGTATTTAATACCCAAGTAGTATTTCAGAAACAATGCATTGATGAATATACGTGAATAAGAAGCGATTACTTGCTTCTTCAATTCAGTTCATTACTTTTAACTTCCATAGAATTTATTTCAAGTTATGTGATACAAATAACCTATTGTTTAATAACCAAAATCTATCTTTGAAGGATGTTGCGATGGGGCCTTTGGTTCTAGTCTTTCCATTGCACTTATTTCCTTGACTTTAATATTAGTCACCATAATAATTAAAGATCAATCTATCTTTACTATTCTTATTACATTGTGAATTTTACCCAAAAGGAAATGAATCGTTTACTCCATCCTACTCAATTTTTAATCTTATAAGAAACTAGAGTAATTATGTGAAAGAGATGTAATAATGGTATGTATTTGAAAGGTTGTGGTCCTCCTTTCATATTTACACAAATCCATTGTATTTATCACCCATTCATATCTTGCTTCACTCTCTCCTTGAAAATTTATCAGATATGAGACTCCATGTTATATCATCCATGACTTAATGTGGTATCCAAAAATAATATCATACATTTATGATAGTATGAGGAAATGATATATTCTTAATTCATGTGTCTACTGTAATAATTTTCACACCCTCACTTTCTAAGGTGGCTTAACAGGTATTGGGACACCCGTACCTTGAATTTCATGTATCATAGTTTTCTATGCAAGCGCCTATAATACATTTGGAAATTCGTGATAGTTTGTACATTTAATTTTTCTAATATTTATCATAGTTTATTTATGGTATTTCTTGCCATTTTATACAAAAAAACATTTTAGTAGATTATTACTTTTATACTGATTACCAAATTATACATTATTGATTAATTATATGATTAAATGTCTCCCACTATTTTATCAAATTATATGAACCCTTTGTACTAGAATCAGAATACTCTATCACTTGAGTATTCAAGTGGTAAGGATCCTTGATCCTTCCTTCATATTCTACAATATTTTTCCATGGCACTACACGGAGGGTTTAAGGTAGGTGTTTGACTATCCAATCACATTAACTTACAGTTCCTTGATCCATTGAGTGAAGTCTTTTCTTCTAAAATCAAAACTTGATGTACTCAAAGTTTTCCTTTAAAATGATATAAAGTTAGATTTGTGCAATATTTAATTCCAATTTAGTTATGTCAACCCACCGCTCTCATAAGAACTCCTTGGTAGTAAGAGACACCCTCAACTTTTCCTAATGAGCACCCCAAATACTGCACCAGTAAGCCATCATAGTGGAAGAATGTATAATTATCCAAGAAATAATAATCAACTAATAACTGGAAACTAAATCATATACAAAATATGATAATGTATGTCATGTCTCTAGAAAGATGGAAAATAAGTATAATGGCAGCAGGAAATATAGTACATGCTATAAAAAGGTACAAAAATGCCAAAAGGTCTAGCCAAGAATCCTAAGCTCGAGACTGGTCATCTGCTACCATGATCCCATCTTAAGAAATGAAAGATTCCACACATATATAAGAGAAAAATTCCCCTTATCCACACTTTCAAGCATATAGTATGCCTAGGTTCCATCAGTGGCCCAAATAGTGTTTGAGATAAACACAATAAGCCACCACCAATGACATTTATAAATATCCAGCTATGTATATAATATGGTAGTGTGTGGATATAGTAACGAAAAGCTATAATGATAATTGTAAATGGGCTGGATTTAGTTCCTAAAGGAAATCAGACTCACACTACCTAATTTGGATCTTGCTAGAATAACTCTGAACATGTATGAATGGACACAATACCTGGTATTATATTTATATAAGGGATACCTTTCCTAGTATCAAAGTAGTATAGGGTATGCCATTCCCGATATCACATTTATAAGGGAAACCATGCCCAAAATCACATTGATAAGGGATTCCATGCCCAATATCACATCACAAGGGTTTTCATTGCAATATAGTATCATAAGGGATGTAATTCTCATATAGTATCACAAGGTCCATCATTTCCATATAGTATCACAAGGGTCTTCATGCCCGTATCACATTTATATAAGGATCTCCATGCTCGTATCACATTTATATATGGGTCTTTATGCCCTAATCACATCTATATAAGGGTTTCTATGCCTGTATGTATATATAAAATTCACAAGGGTTGTCATTCCCATTCATCATTTTAGTGATAGACCATTGGGTTTAATACAAGATAATGTATATTTCGTAATTCATTAACAATAACAGGGGAATGAACATTGTTCCATTTAATCAGGTGTTGTGGGATCACCACTCACATTCAATTCAATTAGTTATAATTGATAAGAGAATTAGTTGTACTATGCCACAACATTCATCCACAATCATTGTGATGTCATTTAAAAATAAAGCCAACCACACCAATAGGTGTTTTGTCCATAAGAGCTTGAAATCCAATATGGCATAAAGAGGATACACCCAAAGGGATGGATCACTCAGAGGTTTAATGACCTCAAACATCTCATGGGGTCTAATAATTCCATTAGGTTTCAGAATAGATGGCCAAGTTAAGGAAGAATCAGTTTAAAGGAAATGCATAGTGTAATCGACATGAAGTACGTTTCATATATTATAAAACATCTAGACATGAAGAAATAATTAAAAGGCCACCTACCTCATGCTCGTATAACTATCATCATCCAGTATCAAATTTTAGTTTGGAATGGATCATAAGAAATTGAAATAATGAAATAATGCTATGAAAATAGGGCATATGAGCCTGTAACTCGATAACTCTATCAAGGAGAAGAGAAATGAAGAAATGTGCAAGATAATTGAAGAACTTACTAGTGTAGATCTAATTAGATGAATGGTTATAGAATCAGAGTTTAGATAAATGATTTCCTTTAATACATGGGTTAGGTTAAGAAGGGAGCTCAATGAGAGAAGAACCCATTGCATGCTAGAAAATAGGAGAAAATAGAGGGAGGAGTAAGCTTATACATCATTAAGGAAAAATGAGAATTTTTCCTAAAAAATTAGGGGCACACAATTTGGCCACACAATTGGACAAACCATGTGCCAACTGTGTGAAATGGATCTGCTAAAAACTGCATACATGATGTACAGGCATGTGGCCCACTTTGTATAGTTTCATTAAATTGTAAAACCCCATGCTACTCTTTTTCAAGCTGTGCATGGTTAGGGGTAACCATGTGTTCTGTACCGCACAGTTTCTCTTAACCATGAAGTTAGTCCATTTCTCCAAAAAAGTTGGGTTCCAGACTCTGAACAGGCCCCAAACACCCCCGAAATAGCCATGAACTAATTTAGCATCCTTATTAGATAAAAAATAGTGGATTTAAAAGGATCCGCACCTGATGCAAAATTTGGGATCTTACATTCTTCCCCACTTAAAAAAAACTCATCCTCGATTTCACCTTCCAAGGGCGACAAAACTTCATCTGAGAAAAACTCTGACCACTAAGCACATAAACTAGATTCCCATTCCCAAGTCTCATCATATAACTGACTGTGCTACCATAGCACCCATACCGAAGGGACAAACCATCCTTGGAGAACCTTCATACTCCAATCAATGATGTGTATATGATGCTCCTCAAAAGAAGCATCGACATATAGCTCAACATCATCAGGATCAAAAGTATGAGAAAGGTTTTCATGATAATGGTAAAGATGTGAAACATGGAAGATGTTGTGCATGACATGATACCTCTGAGTTAATAGTAATTAATAGGATAATGTACTTCCTCTCTCTAGAATATCAAATAGCATGAAAAAGACCGATGACAGCTTCCCTTGCCTCCATATCCCTCTATGCCCAAGTCTGGGTGATACCCATAAGAAAATACAATCTATGACCTTGAAATAAAGAGATCATTAATGATAATTGACATAAAATTTCTATTTAGGATGAGTGGTATAAATCCACTTCCTGATAAGATGAACCTACTCCGAAGTCTCCTAAATAAGATGAGGACCTAGTGATGTTGCCTTTCCTTCCTCTAACCAACATAGGGGTGAATGACACAACCTACAGTATAGGTCCCCATAGGGATCCATCTAAATATTCACCTAATAACTATTATTGTAGGAGTACTTGATAAGAGGTATAGGCTTCTCCCAAGAACCATCAAAATCACGAACACATTCTTAGAGAATGCTCTCTAGAACCTATATAGTCTATTATGACTAAACATCTATCTGAGGGTGAAAATATGTTCTCAGAAGCACCTGTGTACCCATAGATTTATGAAATCTCTTCCAAAACCTCAATGTAAAGTGAGTATCCCTATATGAAATGATAGTATGATGGACCTCATGTGGTCTTATGATCTTATTGACATACAATCTTCCCAACTCATCAACTGATACTGTCTCTTGGATAAGAAAGAAGTGGGTTACTTTTTTCATTTGATCAATGACTACCCAAGATGCATCACTACCTAGAGGTAACATCGATATGATGACTAAAAAAATCTATCACACCATCCTCCCATTTCTATTTTGGAACCAGTAATAGATGTAAGAATCCTGTAGGTCATGGGTGCTCCTCCTTCACCTACTTCTAGGTGGAACACCTAGTGGTAAAAATTTATATCTAACATTTCATCCATGGCCACAAATAATGTTGGTGCATATCACAATGCATATTGGAAATTCTTGGGTGTACAACCCACTATTGATCTTGTGACTCACACATCAGTTCTTATCCCATATACATGGGAAACCAGATACACCATTTTATATGCAGCATGTCGTCATCATCAACAGACCAATCTAGAGGCGGGTCATCTCCAACAATACTCTCTCATAAGACCAAGCCTTCAGTGTCATAAAACCACCTTATCTTCACCATCCCCAGAAGTGAATAAATCATTGATAGCAATTCTAGTACAAAATTTTCAATATCGTCCTCTGCCTTAATTTACATCTCAAAAAATAGATACAAAAGATGCCATTTTCTACTGGCCTCATGAACTACATATGTCTGAGTCCTGATGCTCAGAGTATCAACAAAAACATTTCCCTTTCTAGATGTATAGGTGAGATTTATGTCAAAGGATTGTAGAAATTTAACCCATATTCGATGACTAATATTTAATTCATGATGTGTAAAAATATACCTGAGGCTCTTGTGGTCCGTAAACACCACAACACACTCTCCAAGAAGGTAATGCTTCCAACAATGCAAGGAGTGTACAACAACTGCCAACTCGAGATCACACATCGGGTAAATAATCCAATAAGGCGTCAAATATTGCGACCTGTATGTAATGAATCTATCCTCCTGCAACATGACTACTCATAACATGATAGCTGATGAATCAAAATATACTGTATAGCTTCTTCCTAGCTCTGGCAGAATCAAGATTGGCACTAAATCCAATATCCCTTTCAGCTTCTGGAAGAATGTCTCATAGAATTTAGATCATATAAACTTTACAATATTCTTAGTCAAGCATGTAACAGATGCTTCTAAGTCTGATAAGTCTTATATAAAATTCATATAGTAACCAGATAGTCCCAAGAAACTCTATTTACCAAAGATGTTCTTAGAATACTCCCAGGTAACCACAACTCTCACCTTCTCTAGGTCAACTAAAACTCCTCCCTCTAAGATTATGTGACCAAGTAAGTGTATCTTTTCAATCCATATGTGACATTTGGTCATCTTATAATATATATGGTTCTCTCTTAGTGTATTCAAAATGATATCAAGATGAGGGGAACGTAGAGACTCAGGTTTTGACCCTTTCAGACTTTGGAATATTCCTATGAATAATTCTAGAGCTAGGCGTGAAGACGACGTGTGATTCCGAGGCCCTGTGTGCCCGAAATTAATTTTATAAAAATATGAAGTATTTTTATACTATGCACGTGGAGGGGGTGTTTTATCTCCAAAACGGTAGCTCATAATAGGAATCTGAGGGCACGGTTGTGTCCAGAGCGTGCTGTTTACCCTAGGCGGGGTATAAACTTTGCGGGCGCGAGCCTGCTGTGAGAAAAGCCACCAGGGGCATTTTTGTAAATAAATGGAAAAGTTTATTTACAAGCGTCGCCTCAAATAACTCTTGGAAGGAGTCTCAGATCGCAATTATGAGTCTTCCGTTGCGTTCAGAATTCCATGTTTACCCAAGGTGCAACATAATTTTAGTCGGTGCCGGGTGCCGGGTCGAAGACGTGTTGGCGGGGAGCTCAAATGAGGTTTTTATTAAAAAAATAAAATAAAAATAAATCTCTCCCCCAAACCCTTGTACGTGCACACAACAAAACCCTCCCCCTACCTCATCCGATCTTGTTTGAATCGATCCCCGGGCATCCGTTTTCAGTGCCGATCGTCAACGGATCGAGCTTCAGGGCAACGTGGGCGTCGTTCTGCACCCGAAGCTTCGACGATCCGCCAACAGGTAGGAGTTTTGAGTTTTCAAATCCCGGATCCCTTTTGGTTTGTTTTTTATCCATTTTGACCCTGAAGATGTGTAGATCCAGTCCTGAGGGGCACGCAGATGCATTCAGATGCGCGTTTGGACCCCCGGGGTGCCCCCGGTGGCCCTCAAAAGGTCCGCTGGTGGTGGTCCGTAGCGGCGGGTTGCAGGACTCAGTCGAGACGGCCGCATTGCAGTGGTCCAACAACAATTACCAGAAACCCCTGTAGTGGGGGTCATCCAAGCGCACGCGTGGGCTACGCCGCACCACGGCGGAGTGGACGGCAGCGGCGGCGGCCGGGTCGGCCGACACGGGCCGGTCCGACCCTCTCTTGGACACGGGGGTTTTAAAACCCCCGTGTCTTGCTCCCTGGAAATCCAAATCATGCGCCGTCTGTGGCGACGTGACCCTAGAAATGAGACGAACCCTTATATGTGGGTTTGGGCATTTTAAGTTTGGGATCGTGGCTCGGGAGATTGAAACGTCGAATAAAATAATAATATTTTATTATTCTTCGACTTCGGGTCGTTGTATATTCTACCCGGAGTGTCCGATTGACATTCCGTCAGTGGAGTTGAAGCCCTGATGGTATGGAAGACTTTTCTTGATGGTTTTTGGGTGTTGGGGTTGAGTTTGGGGTGTGGGCCCCATGAGGCCGGGTTTGGGCATTTACGGAGAAACACAATTTTTTCACCAGGAGTCTGATTTTGGAGGATGAATAGCTGAACCTGTGTGTTTTTCCAAGAGGATCACAATGGTGTGATCCATTTGATGAGTTTTGGGATCGAGGCATGGGCCCCACCCGAGCTGGCTTTAGTGAATAGTACCTTTTCCACTGGGTGTCCTTTTCGGATGAACGAGTAGTCGATCCCTTGTGTTTTTCCGAGGGGATCGCAGTGGTATGATTCGCTTGATGAGTTTCGGGATCGTGGTGTGGGCCCGCATAGGCTAGCTTCTGTGAATAATGCCTTTTTCACCGGTTGTTTTTTTCGGGCGAGTAAAAAGCTTATCCAGCGTGTTTTTCTGCGTGGATCGCGTTGGTAGCCTTAGTGTCAGCCTTAGAGGTGCGCGATGTGGCATTGTGGTGGGTCTCTGGGTTAGCGATGTTTAGACCTGAAGTGGTTGAGGTTACTCCCTTGGTTCATTCCTACGAGGGTTCATGCGGCATCACAACCTTCGTATAGGTTTGTGATCCTCTCGATGGGATGTTTAATCTGTTAGAGTTGTGGCATACCTCTAGTGGGCCCAGAGCGGAATCCTCTAGCATCGTTTATCTAGATCGGGTTCTTGGTATCACTGTGACCACTTATCCATGGGAGGCGATCCCTTATCTAGCAGTTTAACCCCATAGGGTTTGTGAAATGATAAGGAATATGACCCCCTACACAGTGGTCCGTGCTCAGTAGGGTTGTGGCATTGTCGGGTATACGATCCCCTACTCAGTATGAGGATTATATTAGGGTTGCAGTATCATTGGTTATATGATCCCCTACTCAGTGCGTGGTTTCTATAGGGTTGTGGCATCGTCAGTTCGATCCCCTACAACGCGAGATGTACCAGATTAGGTTTCTGTATCATCATGACCATCATGACATGGGTGATGATCCTATATCTAAGTGACGTGTTTCTGTATGAATGCCAGATCGGGTTTTGGTATCCCCCAGCAGATCCTGGGAGTGATCCCCTATCTATGAGATCTACAAATGCCAGATCGAGTTACGGTATCCCCCAGCGGACCCTGGGAGTGATCTCTTATCTATGAGATCTTCATATAACAGTGTGGGTTCTGGTATCCCCTAGAGGACCCTAGGAGCAATCCCATATCCCAGAAGTTTGGTATTTATGTTGTTTCAGCGAGGTTTCCTCAGTGACGGTATCCGACGAGCGTGATCTCTCGGGTGAGCATCTGAGATGTTTGTGTGGGACCCGATGGAGTGTATCTCTCGGACGAGTGTCGTCTGGGATGACAATGATCGTGGATTGTGCTCTCCTGGTTGTGAACCATTTTTGGTGATGAGGTTGGTACCTCATATGGCTTGGTGTGTGAGCTGTGTATATCTGGATGTTCATGGTTTATGTTTGGGTGTATACCTGAATGGATGTTCAAGGTGTATGTATGGTAATACACTTATTTTGAGTTGACTAGTTGTGTTTAGCCAAGGATGGTCATGAGGTGGAGTTTCTCTCTCGTCTGGGTTCCCTCTAGCTGGGACGAGGGACTGTTTCATTTTAGTTGCTCTCTCTTTTTTTGGGGTTTTGGGGTGCCTACTGAGTATTGTTATACTCACCCCTGCACGGGCTTTGCCCGCACATGTTTGTGTCTTTTCCAGACCACATGCTTTTTGACGAAGTCCTAGGAGGACCCAGAGTAGGTGTAGCTGAGTGAGCGGGACTGACTGTGGAGTTTTACCTGAGCTTTGCCGAGGAGATTTTGGGTGGTGCTTTAGGTAGCGTACCCCTTCTTCCGAGCAGGTTGGATGCCTTTGTAGTTTTCTTTTTGTGGACCCTGTTTTTCCTTTTTGTACTACAGTTTCACTCTGGTTTGGGATAGATGTACGCATGAATTTTCTTTTTAATTTTATATATCTTTGCACTGTTGCATGGAGGTGTATGTGGGTGCATGTGTACATGTACTTTAGGATAATGCCTCCCTTGTGTGTGATAGCCTACTCAGCGCTAGACGCCAGCCCCTGGCCTATTGGAGGAAGTCCTAGGGAGTCGTGGCTCGTGCCCCATTGGGCCGGGTCATGATAGAGTGGTATCAACGGAGGTTCCACCTTTGGGATCTCAGAGCGTAGATGGTATAGCTGTGAGTTTGGTTTGGGTTGCATAGCGGCAATGTCAAGGTGTTTCGAGTTTGGATTTTAGGCCAAGGAATCTAGTGTTGGTGCAGTGGCTGACATATCCATTCACTAGGACTCTGATAACCTGGATTTTGACTTAGTACATTTGGACACTAGTCACAGGGATTTAATGGTGAATGCATAATATAGGACTGGGTTTTTGGGTTTCCCTTATTCTTCTTGAGTCAACTCTCTAGATATACTCTTTAACTATGGGGCGTCTTGATTGTATTTCAGGATGCCTGCATGATGATAGCCAGCGAGGGTTCCGTAGTGCGATTGTGGTGACAATATGCCTCGTATAGAGGCTATAGACCAGGGAGTAGGTTCTAAGGCTGCACCTCTAGGTGGTTTTCCACTTGAGCCACCACCTATCGAGCTACTGGTTGTGTCGGGAGTGTAAGATGAGGTTTCTCCCAGGATGAGTGCGCTGCACGAGTTCTAGAGGCAGCAACCTCTAAGGTTCTGGGGTGATCCAGACCCTCAGGCAGCTGATGACTAGCTCGAAGCAGTCACCCATGTTTTCTGCCTAGTGATGACAACTCCAGATCAGATGGTGGTCAAAGCAGCGAGCCTTCAGCATGGTTCGACTGAGTGATGGTGCAGCCTAGTGATGAAACCCCACGATGAAGAGACGCTGACGTGGGAAGAGTTTGAGTGGGTCTTCAGGGAAGAGTTCTATCCGGTGATGCCAAGGTTAGTATGGATTCATGAGCTTCTGCAGCTTTGATAGGAGGGCATAACCATGTTATAGTACTCAGTGAGGTTTAAAGACCTGTCACACTACTCCTTATATATGGTTCAAGTCCCGTTCTTTAGGGTTCAGACCTTCGAGCAGGGCCTATGCAGGGACATCTAGGCAGGTGTGGTTTCCTTGTGTCTTCCCACCTATGCTGGAGTGCTAGAGCGAGCCCTAGTGGTGGTGAGCTTTCTAGCCAAGAAGACCCCACCTGTTAGTGCTGTGCACATAAGAGTTGAGACTTCATCAGTTGGATCGACATCTGGTAGCAGATGAAAAACTCAGAGGCCCGGACTTGGGTGACATTTCAGGAGGTGACCCTAGGATGGAGGATCTGAGGCTCAGGGCTCACAGGGCTTGCAGGCCAGTTTTGGTCAGCCGTAGGAGAGGCAATGTTATTCTTGAGATGGTCGGGGACATCTTGCTAGAGATTGTCTGACCCATCATGTTGTTGAGTGGGATCTGGTCGACAGACCGCCTTGGCAGAGGTAGCATTTCAAGAAAGGAGATCCGCATGGCGGCAGACATGATGACAAAGTTGGTGTAGCAATAGGAGGTGGTAGCCGGTATCAGTTTCCACCACCCCCACCCCCAGGTGGTCCACGCCGAGCTCAGGTAGCTGGGGGACGAGGGTGAGGACAGTTGCATGCCCTAGAGGCTGTTGACCTAGAGGCTTTGTGGATGGATAAAGGTACGCCTTCTGTCCTTTCTACTTTCTACAGTAGTTTAGATAGACACTGTTTAGCAGTACTCTTTCCTTTCTGTTTCTTGCTTGAGATTTGTTCAGGGCGTTGGTAAAACCCTGTGTGGGTGTTGTTCGACGTGCTTCAAATGTGTGAGGAAGAGGGATCCTTCCCCCACAGAGAAACATTTTTGTGACGTGATTAAAACCGTGTGGGTGAGTCAGTGCCACCCCAAGTGGATAGTGTTGAGGTGTGGTAGATGAGTCCCTCTAACTTATGTGTTCAGTCATGGGTGTTTGTTGGCGAACTCGCTAGCATGGGAGACCTAGTTGAGAGTCAAGTCACTTTCCTTGTGCTTATGAATTTTCGAGGACGAAAAGTTCCAAGGTGGAGAGGATATAACGACTCGTGTTTTGACCCTGTAAAACTTTGCAATATTCCTATGAATAATTCTAGAACTAGGCGCGAATATGGCATGCGATTCCGAGGCCCGGTGTGCCAGGAATTAATTTTATAGAAATATTAAGTATTTTTATACTATGCATGTGACAGGGGTGTGTTATCTCCTAAAATGTAGCTCAGAATGGGAATCTTAGGGCACAGTTGCGTCTGGAGTGTGCCATTTACCCTAAGCGGGGTATAAACTTTGAGGGCACATGCATGCTGTGAGAAAAGACACTAGGGTCATTTTCGTAAATAAATGGAAAAGTTTATTTACGAGCGTCAGCTCGAATAACTACTGGAAGGAGTCTCAGATTCAAATTCTGAGTTCTCCATTGCATTTAGAATGTCGTGTTTACCCTAGGCGCGACATAATTTTAGTCGGCGCCGAATGCCGGGTCGAAGGCGTGTTGGCGGGGAGCTCAAATGAGGTTTTTATTAAAAAAAATAAAATAAAAATCAATATATCCCCCCCAACCCCTTGTATGCACAGGTGACAAAAACCTCCCCCTCCCTTGTCTGATCTTCGCCGAATCGAGCCCCGAGCATCCGTTTTCAGCACCGATCGTCAGCGGATCGAGCTTTAGGGCGTCGTTCTGCACCCGAAGCTTCGGCGACCCGCCAACAGGTAGCCGTTTTGAGTTTTGAAATCCCAGATCCCTTTTGGTTTGGGTTTTCTCCATTTTGAACCTACGGATGCGTAGATCCGGTCCCAGGGGGTGGGAAAATGCCTTTGGATGCGTGTTTGGACCCCCAGGGCGCCCCTGGCGGCCCTCAGAATGTCCGCCGGCAGTGGCCGGCGGTGGGCCGCGGGAATCAGCTGGGACCGCCGCACCGCGGTGGTCCGACTACAATTACCAGAAACCCTCGTGGTGGGGGTTGGACAGGCATGCGCGTGGGCTACACCATGCCGCGGTGGAGCGGACCACCGACCGGAGCGTCTGGTGGCGACAGTGGTCGTGTCGGCCGGTTCAGGCCGGTCCGACCCTCTCTTGGACACGGGGGTTTTAAAACCCTCGTAGCTTACTCCATGAAAATCTGAATCATGTTCCATCTACGATGACACGAACCTGGAAATGAGGTAAACCCTTCAGTGTGGGTCCGGGAGTTTTATGTTTTGGGATCGTGTCCTGAGATCTTGAAACATCGAATTAAATAATAATATTTTATTATTATTTGACTTTGGGTCGTTGTATCTTCTACCCAGAGTGTCTGATTGGTGTTTCATCAGTGGCGTTGAGGCCCTGATGGTATGGAAGACTTTTCTTGTTGGTTTTTGGGTTTTGAGGCTGAGTTTGGGGTGTGGGCCCCATGAGGCCGGGTTTGGGCGTTTACGGAGAAACACAACTTTCTCACCAGGAGTCTGATTTTGGCGGATGAATAGTCAATACTATGTGTTTTACAATAGGATCGCAATGGTGTGATCCATTCGACGAGTTTTGGGGTTGAGGCATGGGCCCCACCCAAGCTGGCTTCGGTGAATAGTACCTTATTCACCTGGAGTCCTTTTCGAAAAAACAAGTAGTCGATCTTGTGTGTTTTTCTGAGGGGATCGCAGTGGTATGATCCGCATTATGAGTTTCGAGATCGTGGTGTGGGCCCGCATGAGCTAGCTTTGGTAAATAGAGCCTTTTTCACCGGTTGTCCATTTCGGGTGAGTAAACAACCTATCCTACGTGTTTTTCTGCGTGGATCACGATGGTGGCCTCAGTATCGGCCTTGGAGGTGCGCGATGTGGTGTTGTGTTGGGTCCCTCGGGTTAGCGATGTTTGGACCAGCAGTGGTTGAGGGTACTCCCTTGTTTCGTTGCTATGAGGGTTCACACGGCATCACAACCTTCATATAGGTTTCTGATCCTCTCGATGGGATGTTTAATCTGTTAGAGTTGTGGCATCCCTCCGGTGGTCCTAGAGCGAGATCCTCTAGCATCGTTTCCCTAGATCGGGTTCTTTGTATTGCTGTGACCACTTTTCCACGGGCGACGATCCCCTATCTAGCAGGTTAACCCCGTAGGGTTTGTGGAATCATCGGGAATATGATCCCTTACACAGTGGGCTGTGCTCAGTAGGGTTGTGGAATCATCGGGTATATGATCCCCTACTCAGCATGAGGATTATAGCCGGGTTGAAGTATCTTTGGTTATACAGTCCCCTACTCAGCGCGTGGTTTATGTAGGGTTGCAGCATCGTCAGTTCGATCCCCTACAACACAAGATGTACCAGATAGGGTTTTGGTATCGTCGTGACTGCCATGTCACTGGTGACGATCCTCTATCTGAGTGACATGTTTCTATACAAATTCCAGACCGGTTTGTGGTATCCCCAGTGGATCCTGGGAGTGATCCCCTATTTGTGAGATCTACGAATGCCAGATCGGGTTGAGGTATCCCCCAGCGGACCTTGAAAGTGATCCCATATATGTGAGATCTTTTTATACCGGTGTGGGTTCTGGAATCCCCTAGTGGACCTTAGGAGTGATCCCCTATCCGAGGAGTTTGTTGTTGATGTTGTTTCAGTGAGGTTTCCTCAGTGATAGTATCCGATGAGTGTGATCTCTTAGGTGAATGTATGAGATGTTTGTGTGGGACCTGATGGAGTGTATCTCTCGGACGAGTGTTGTCTGGGATGACAATGATCATGGAGTGTTCCCTCCTGGTTGTGAACCGTTGTTGGTGATGAGGTCGGTACCTCATGTGGCTTGGTGCGTGAGATGAGTATATCTAGATGTTCATGATTTTTGTTTGGGTGTATACCTGAATGGATGTTCAAGGTGTATGTATTGGAATACACCTGGTTTGAGCTGACTATTTTTTTTAGCCGAGGATGGTCACGAGGTGGAGTTTCTCTCTCGTATGGGTTCCCTCTGATTGGGACGAGTGGACTATTGCCTTTCATTTTCTCACTTTTGTTTTGGGTTTTTGGGGTGCCTACTGAGTGTTGTTATACTCACCCCTGCACGGGCTTTTCCCACAAATTTTTGTGTCTTGTGCAGACCACAGACCTTTCGACGGAGTCCTAGGAGGACCCGGAACAGGCAGAGTTGAGTGAGCGGGACTGACCATGGAGTCTTACCGGAGCTGTGCCGAGGAGATTTCTGATGGTGATTTTGGCAGTGTACCCCTTCTTCCGAGCAGGTTGAACACCTTTTTAGTTTTCTTTTGGTGGACCCTATTTTTCCCTTTTTGTATTGTTCTTGAACTCTGGTTTGGGATAGATGTATGCATGAATTTTCTTTTTAGTTTTATATATCTCTACACTGTTTCATGGAGGTGTATGTGGGTGCGTGTGTACAGGTACCTTAGGCTAATTCCTCCCTTATGTGTGATAGCCTACTTGACGCTAGATGCCAGACCCTAGCCTATTGGAGTCGGGCCTGGGGAGTTGCGGATCGAGCCCCGTTGGGTCAGATCGTGACATGGCATGACCGTTTCAAGTATGAGAATACACCAAGATTTCATTTACACAGACTACAAAAAAGGAATCCAAATAGGGATGGAAAAACCTATTTATAAAATATATGAATATGAAAGAAATATTTATAAGACTAAAATATATAACAAGATACTCATATATTCCATACCGACTATGGAAATCCATGTGTGGAATATCTGAAGGCCTGAATCATACCTTATGATAACCTAATATCAGGTTGATCTTTGAGAATATCCTTGCTCCTCTGAGTTAGACTAATAGATCATATATGTGAGGTAAGGGATACATGCTTTTCACTGTAATATGATTCAACTCTTAGTAATACTCATAAATCTAAAGGGGTTTTTTTCCTTTTTCGCAAAAAGGACTGGAAAACCTCACAGATAAGTACTGGGCCATATAAACCCCTTGGACTCTAAATCCTATAGCTGCCTCTTGTGAAGTTCCCAGTCAGGATCCAAGTATCACTGAGAGGTGGAGGGGGTGAATTAGTGATATCCTTTTTTTTTATGTTTCTTTCTTTTTGAAACAACCTTCACCTCCTTTTAAAGAGTTTCTTCCCTGTTGAACATACACAACCACAGGAACACAAGATTTACAAGGTTCACTACTCAACAAGAGTAGCTATGTCCTTGGTATAGTACAGAAACAATCCAGTACCACACAATCTATTAGAAAACAATCCTTTTATGTGGAATACAATGAGTAGGATATACCCTTACACTCGTGTAGCACTTTGAAAACCATCCAATAGTGTGTGTGCTCCCTCTTAGTACATATAGGGTAATGTAATGATTCTGTGCTTCTTAATGAACTTTCACAAATCAAATCTTTCAAAACAATTCTTCACTTTCCTACCCAGAATCTGGTAAGCACCTCTTGGAGACGACACCTTGTGTGCCGCTCCCTAATTGCGCGGCTCCCTGTTTTCACGGATCCTACTTGCGCACCTTCCTGTTAGCGCGCCAGCTGCTTGTGCACCTCAAAAAATGCAGGCCAAAACTTGCGTGCCACCCCTTACTTGTGAGCCACCCAACTTGAGTGCCTCTCTGAACTTTCACGGAAACACTTGTGTGCCAAAACTTGTGCGACAACACTTGCGTGCCAAACCTTGCGTGACAACCTACTTGTGTGCCTTGTAAATAACCTTCAGCTTGCGTGCCACTTCAACTTGCGCATCGCCCTCTTCTACTTGCGCAATCAGAGAACCCTCTCCTACTTACACGGTCAAAGCTCGAATTTTCTCTTATGTGTTGAGCATACATAAAATAAGGTAGCTAGTCGTCTATTTATAGGAATTTTGGTGACTTGTGCGCTACATATACTTGCACGCCTCACTTGCGCCCCACTCCATCACTTGCACTCCCTTCCATCATTAGCACGACACTTTCTTGCCTTTGTCATATTTTGATATGATGATGTTAGAATATGACTTGCGCCCAACATGTACTTGCACGCCAAGACTTGTGCGCCAATACTTGCATGAATCTCTTGACTTGCGCGACACTTTCTAACTTGCACGCCACTTTATTTCCTTTTTCATATTTTGATTGGATGATCTTTGAAATATGAATTGCGCGCCACTTATATTTTCATGCCAATACTTGCGTGCCAATACTTGCGTGCCAATACTTGCGTGCCAAAACTTGCATTCCACTCTTGACTTGTGCTCCAATTTCTTTCCTTTGCCAAAATCACTTCTTTACATTTTTTGATTTTCAGGTCCAATAATTTGGCAAACACTGGAAAACAGCACCACCTTAAACTGTTCTTTTGTGCCACCTCTAGATGGTCTGTTCCTTTGTCATTTATCTCTTCACTGCTTCCCATAACCATTCTTCAGCTTTAATCATGAACTCTTCTATCGTGATATATATCCTTTGACAGATCATCATTAGCATCATCAGAGTTACAATGGAAAGTACTAAAACATCCTTATCTTCTAGAAACATCATTACTTCCAATAGAAACTGTATATGACTGGCATCATCATTTCTCCCCCTTTACTTAATAAGGCTTACATCACAAGTTCTCCTAACTTATGATATTTTTGAAATACATATAAGCAAATCATTGTCTGGTTTGTGGTCCTTTTACAAAGTGAATTGATTTATCTTCTTTGACAACAAAATACAACATTCTACAAAGGCTAACTCTTCAAACTTCCTTCTCCATCCAACTTGGTCCCAACATCTTGATCTCCTGTAACTCATTATTAGACATAATTGAAGGAGGAATGAACACTTTTTTAGATTCATACACTAGATCAATAGTAAACTCTACCTCTATTAGGTGGAATTCTTGAAAAGTCTTCAGGGAAAACTTCCCAGAACCGATTGACTATAGGAGGGAACTCATTCTATTGTAGTCCTTGATCCTAAATGTAAAGGCTATAAATTTTTGCAGTCAATCCACCAAGACCAAGATGATATGGTTTATCTATACCTTCTTAGACATCCCATTCTCACTTGTAGAGATATATACTACCCCATGGTGATGTAAACAACACTCTCCAATGATAAGAATACATATAGGTATGATATGGAACCAAACAATCCATCTAGAGAATGACATCAAAGCCTATCATCTTGAAAAAGAAGATGTTACATAAGAAATGATGGATTAATACCTCAAGAAGATAGTCCTTACATTTTCGTACGCTCTCTAATATGATCCCAAAGGTGTATCAAGTGTTGTAACGTCACATAAGTACTTAATATGAAGCCCATGACTCTCCACAATAGATGTAGATATGAAAGAATGTGATGAAACTATATCAAATAATGATAAAATATTGGTAGATTATACTAGAATATCACCTCTAATATTAGATGACCTGACTTCCTGATCCTCTGGTATAGGTTGTACTGAATAGATATTGCATGATCCGTGACCTTGTGTAGCAACCTAACTACCTGGAGTGAGTACGATGTATTGGATCTTTGTATATGAAGCCTGGATACCATATTCACAACCTATGAATCTACCTATATGGCTAGTATTACTCTATAAACCTAACTAATGAGGTCCTATAGAACATGATCCTAAAGGTGGAGCTAACATAGATCCTCACCAACTCAAAATGGAAGGGAAGGTCCTGAAAAATCACTGTAGATGCCCCAATCTACTTAGTCTCGGCACTCGATAGGGTCTCTAGGACCCCTTGGGGATGATCATTTTTAGGCTTCCCACACTGATGAAATATCATATAACTATTAGTGGGTGTTAACTGACTATTTCATCACACACATACAGTCTCAAAGCATCACTTTTGACCTTTTTCAAACCCCTACTCTGTCTGGGTTTTGAACCGCCCTGGATCACACCATTTTCTTTCCTCAGGTTCCTCTCGGTGATAAGGACCTAATTAACTATATCATATATGATATTAAACTAGAAAACATAAACCTAATAATGAATAGTATTTCTTAGATCATCCTCAAATCATCTCTCTTTCCCTAGCTCATTATTAGTATAGATGGACACCAAACACTGAAGCTCTATAAAACGATGTGAATAGTCTATTATTCTCATCAAACCCTACTAAAGGTTCATGAATATCCGAGCATGATTGACCCTTAGGGTATATTGGAATAAATATTCAATGAATCTAAACTATAAATCCATCCATGTCACTTCCCAATATTGACCATATTGATTTAGAATATCCCACTAGCATTTGAAGGATTCTTGAAGCATTTATGTAGAAAATTTCACTCTCCTATTAGGAGGTGTCTCCAGATGTTCTAATATAGACATGACCATATCAAGACATAACTCTATAGCATGTGGTTCTCCATTCCCCAAAAACATGGGTGGATGCTACTTCTAGAACTCCCGAGTCAACTCTCCCATAAATGGGGTAGAGTGCAGAGCTCCCTATAAAGTTTTCATAAGCTATATAAAGTCTCCTTGAAACCGAGAATCATTGATCACATTGGGAATAGGAAGAGGTTCCACAAGAGGAACTTCTAGAGGTATCACTATCATCTTATGACCCACCACCTCTAAGGCATGGTCATCACTACCCTCATGGAATACGACTAGAGGACATAACAGTGGCATTGCTCTAAAATTTCCAAACACACACCTCATATAAATTTTTATAAGGAAATAAGCCACACATATAGAAATAGAATAGGTACAATAACTTTATATATAATTATCTTACCACTATTCTATCTCAAAGTGTTTGTTCTGGGTGATAGAAACATTTATATAGAACAACAGAGGCACTACCTTCTTTCAACTACTAAGTCTAGGACCTGATCAAGATCTTTATTTTCAAATTTCAATTCCATTTTAAATTTTTATTTATATTTAAAATTTATTTAAATGGTTGAACCAAATAATTCTCTACTTCTGATCCATAAGGTCCCATACACCTTATGAAACTAAGTGTATTATCCATTTAATCTTTACCATAACAAATTCCAGTCTAGGAGAACAATGCTCCATGACTCAATGTGCCATAGTTCACTACTTAGGGTGACTTATATAGCCTATGTAAGAAAAAATTATTAGGTTATGGAGGACACTCTATGAACCAACTTTGTTTTCTAAATTCCTTAAAAGAATCATTAGCCAATAAAAATTCTATTTATAATAGTAAAAACACTCATGAAAATCATAGTCAATGAAATCAACACAATTCTCCTATATGGAATGAAATATGGATGACATGTGAATTTAACAAAAGGTGCCTAATATGATTCATACCCAATGATTCCTTTCTCTCATCTCTTTGGTCCAAATATTTCAGAAAACCCTCAGTTATATCAATAGTAATATCTCAATTTGATTGCACCACCCAATGGTGGAATTAAATCAACAGTAATAAGAAAAATGTTGAAAATAATAATTTACATTCAAGGAAATTTTGATTTTCTCTATACATGAGTTAAGTACTCGTAGACCCAAATCATTACAAAATAACACAGTGTTACTAATCTCATGTCTATTGTCTCAAAATAGCAAGGCAAGAAAAGAATGTTCTGATACCACTTTGTGCCATCTCGGACCTGGGTGTCACTTAGAGGTTCCCTGAGACCAGTTGGCCACATGGACTCAAGCACATATCACTGAATGCCAAAGGATGCTGACTAGTAGTGAGGGACTAGGGTGTGTTCATGGGGATATCATGTCTTCATTACCAGAGTAGAACACAATAGATAAGTAGTAACTGCTTAATAGCATAAATATAATGTAAATAGATGACACAATCGAAACATATACTATAAAGGCTGGACTAGTAACCTAAAGTAGTAGAAGATTTTATAAACACCCAAGAAATTATAATTAGATAATAATTGTAAATTAAATCATATAAAAAAGATGATAATGTATGTCATGTCTCTAGAAATATAAAAAGAAAGTATACATGACAACAAGAAATATAGCACATGCTATAAAAAAGGTACAAAAGGAAAAAAGGTATATCCTAGCATCCTGAGTTCTAGACTGATCATCTGCTGCCAAGATCCCATCCTAAGACATGAAAGGCATCATGCATTTGTAGAGGATGTTTTCCCTTATCCAGACTTGCAAACTTATAGTCTACATGGGTGCTATCGGCAGACCATATACGGTGTGAGATAAACTCAGTAGGACACCACCAATGACGTCTATAAATATCAAGTCATGTATATAATATGGAAGTGTGCATATATAATAAAAAAAGTTGTAATGATAACTATAAATGATTCAACTCTAGTTCCTAAAAGAAACAAGACTGACACTACCTGATTTGTCCAATGCCAAAATAACTCTGAACACATATCAAGGGATGCAATTCCCAATATCTCATTTATATAAGGGCCTCCATTCCCAATATCATAGTAGTATATGGGACGCCATTCCTGATATCACATTTATAAAGGACTCCATTCTCAGTATCACATTTACAAGGAAATCCATGCCAAATATCATATCACAAGAGTCATCATGCCCATATAGTATCACAAGGGATGCCATGCCCGTATAGTATCACAAAGGGAGGCATGCCCATATAGTATCACAAGAGTCATCATGCCCATATCACATTTATATAAGGATTTATATTCATGTATAACATTTATATAAGGGTATCCATGCTAGTATGTATATATAACATGCACAAGTATTGTTATGACCATTCATTATTTCAGTGATAAACAACCATTGAATTTAATATGAGAAAATGCATATTTCATAGTTAATTAACATTTAATAATGACAAGGGTGTAAAAATTCCATTTAATCAGGTGATGTAGGCTCACCAATCACATTAAATTAAATTAATTATAATTGATAAGGGAATTAGCCATGCTATGCCACAACATTCATCCACTATTAGTATGATATCATCATTTTAAAGTAAATCTAACCACACCAATAGGTTCTTTGGGTATAGTATCTTGAAATCAAATTTGACCTAAGGAGGGAACACCCGAAGGGATGGATTACTTGGAGGTTGAATGAACTCTATCATATCAAGGGGTCTAATAAGGTCGCTGAGTTCCAAAATATACAACCAATTTAGGGAAAAGGTTCAAATTAGGGGAAACCTGTGGTGAAACCAGAGTGCGATATATTTAAAATAATATAAAATATTGAGACTTGAAGGGGTAATTATTAGTCCACATACCTCATTCTTATACAATTATCCTTGTCTATTAGTAGACTTTAGTTTGGCCCGGATCAGAAGAAATCATAATAATGGATGAACGCCCTAAAAATAGGGCATATTAGCCTACACCTCGATAAATCCATCAAGGAGAAGAGAAACGATGAAAGACGAAAGATGATTGAAGAAAGCAGACCCAATGAGATGAACAATGATAGAATTAGAGTTTGGATGAAGGAGTTACCTCAATACCTAGGTTATTCCAAAAATTAATCTCAATGAGAGAAGAACCCCATACACGATGGAAAATAGGAGAAAAGAGAGGGAGGGGGTAAGTTTATACATCATTAAGGGATAAATGGTAATTTTAATAAATTTTTATGGGAAATGTGGTTTGGCCACATAGTTGAAAAAACTACGCACCAACCGTGTTTAGATCATTTCCTTGGAAGGGTACCTACATAGTTAGGCCACACAGTTTGGGAAACCATGCTCTAACTATGTGAAATGGTTCTGCTAAAAACTACAGACATCCTGCATGGGCATGTGACCACTGTTCACTGTTTCCTCAAACTGTGCATCACCCTTGCGCTCTATGTCAAGACTCATATAGTTAGGGGTAACCATATGGAATTTCCCATATGTTTTCTCCTAACCATGTGAGTAGTATGTCCCCCCCCCAAAGTTTGGTTCTAGGCTCCAAAAAAGACCCACAAACCCCTGAAACACCTGTGACCAAATTAAACATCCTTATTAGATTGAAAAAAAATAATTAGACCAAATTTAAAAGGATATGTAACTAATACAAAAGTCAGGATCTTATAGGATGTAAATAGGTATTCAAGAAAAATATGGACATGGATGGTCAAGTAAGAACCTATAAGGCACAAATATTATCAAAGGTTTTTAGAAAACATCAAGGAATTGACTATGTAGAAACATTCTTTCCAGTATCTATGCTAAAATCCATCTGAATATTACATTAAATAGAAGACTTCCATGATTATGAAATTTGACAAATGGATGTCAAAAATGATTTTCTAAATGAGAAATTATTTGTAGATGTCTATTTGACACAACCCAAAAGTTTTATTATGTTAAAAAGTGACAATAAAGTATTCAAGATGTGGAGATCCATTTGTGGATTGAATCAGACATCATGATCATGAAATGTTCAGTTTGATGAGGTTATAAGAGAATTTGGTTTCATTAAAAATTAAAATTATCAATTTTCATATAATAAGTTTAATGGGAGTGCTTTCTTTTTCCTAGCATTGTATGTGGATGACACATTGTTAATGGAAAATGAAGTGAATATTTTTACAGTCAGTGAATACTTAGTTAAATGAATGGTTATCCATGAAAGATTTAGGTGAAGCATCTTATATTATAGGGATCAAGATCTATAGAGATAGATATTAGAGGCTTCTTGGGATATGTCAAATTACATATATTGACATGGTACTCAAAAGGTTTAATATGAAACAATCCAAGAGAGTATTTTTTCTAATGTCACATGAAATTAATCTCTCCATGAAGATGTGTCTACATACACATGAGGAGATTGAAAGTATGAGTAGAATAAATTATACTTTTATAGTGATATCTATCATGTATGCCATGCTATGTACTAGGTTTTATGTTGCCTTTTCTTTAAGTTTGTTGGGAAGATATCATACCAATCTAGGAGAGATGCATTAGAAAACTAAAAAAAACTATCCTAAAGTACTTGATATGTACAAAGGATATTCTCCTAGTGTATGAAGGAGATGGGGATCTAGTAATGATGGGATACAATGATGCTAGATTCTAGATAGATCAAGACAATCTAGAATCATAGTTAGGATGTGTATTTTTCCTGAATGGTGGTGCAATAAACTGGAGTAGATCAAAGGATTCTATGGTTTTTTATTCTACAATAGAGTCTGAGTATATAGAAGTTTCTGTTGCAACTGAGAAAGCAGTTTGAATATGATACTTTTTTTTGATCTTGGTGTTATACCTAGTAGTGCAGACCCAACTATAATATACTGAGATAATAGGAGCTCAGGACACACCATAGGACAAAACATATACTTTAGAAGTTTCATCTCTTGATAGATTTTACTCAGAGAGGTAAATTCATTGTTAGTAGATTATCCATAGAGGATAATATGGAATACCCTCTAACCAAAACTATATCTTAGTAGAAGCATGATACTCTTGTGAGAGCTTGTGGGTTGAGAATTGTTAGCAATTGACTCTAGTGAAAATGAGAGTGTTGTGAGTGGGTTACCTAGATCCAACTCCATTATGTACTTTGATTAAAATTACATGTATATAATTTGATGTATACATGTGATTATTCTTACCATAATAGTGTTGATACTTCTGCATCAACTGTTTACGTGGAAATATCCTTAGATTATGTGTCATATGAAAAGGTTATAGCAGTTTCCAACTATAATGAGATTCTTAAGATACCATGACATTAATCTTAAACATATGTCACATGGTATAGATACATCATACTGATATAGAACCAATGATGTATGACTATTCAGTGCTAGGGGTTAATAAGCATTGAGACTTATTCTCATAAAGCTCACACTTGGTGATCTTGAGTAGATTATATCATGAGGACAAGCCCGCCAATAGGAGAACAACATGTTTCAGGTGTCATTGGTTGTTCCTATCTATGAACATGTGTATTGGTCTCTTAACCTAATATCATTATCAATGTATTACATTTTATTGATTACTTTGATAAAAATAAAAAAACAATGAAATTGAAGTCGTGGTGAGGTAGCTTGTTTTGGGCGAGCCATTGGTGGTATGACATTGGTCGAATGATCAAGATAAAATTTGTCACTTCTGAGTTGATAAAGAGATATCTCATGGGTCTAGGTTGACCATGATAGTATTACCTTCATTACATCCATGACCATGGTGTAATATGTTATGTCCATCCAGTAAGTCCATTAAATATATAAAGCATCAAAAGTATAATGACATAAGTGTGCATATTTCTTTATGAGATATCTTGAGACAAAAAGATTATATTAAACAGAACGTGTTCATAGGAGTTAGTCATAGATATGATAATTCTTATCTCTTTAGGGTCTATTATGGGTTGTTAGATTATGCTCTTGGTATGTGGGTTGGACTCACCGCTTTTGAGATAAGGACCTATAGGGTTACACACTAAGTGTATCCACAAGTTCCACCTATTTGGATGAATAAGTGTTTTGGATAAAGTGGACCCCATGTGTGGGGTCCCATGAATATCTGAGTGTGGTCAATTTCAAGTAAAATAATTCAAATATATTATTAAATTTTAGAATAATGATGATTGAATTTATTTCTCAAGGTATTCAAAAGTTGTTTGATCATAAAAGTGAAACAAGAAAATATAATTTTTCGAACAAACATAACACATTCAAGGTTAATTAAATTATCTGGGGAGATTACAAGATGATTTAATTGTTTTTATTTTATCACTTAACATGTTAAAGTGTTGCAAGAGAGTGATAAAATATTCATGAACTTTATGAAAATTTTAATTAACTCATAAGTGCGCACAAATGTTTAGAATAAAGGCTATTACTTTCTAGGGATGAAAGTGAAATTTTGGAAAGTATAACTTAGGTATAGAAGCTTATTTTAGCATCTTGAACTGTGATCTTTTCTATTTGGAAGAATTTAGAGAGAGAATATCTCCACTTTTATCATCTCAAGTTCTTAAAGAGACATTCAGAAGAAAGAACACGGTCAAATCAATCACACTTTCTTGATTGAGTTAGTGTTCTTGACATGATTGAAGGGATGTCATAAATCTCTTCCATTTCCCACACTAGAACCTTAAAGATAGATTATCTAGGATTTTTGGTGAATGTGTGGATGATCTAGAGGATTTCTATCTTGGAGTCTTTTAGCCATGAAATGCTGAGAGTGATAGAGTCAAATCGATGATTTCAAACGAATAAGGTACCATTTAAGCTTTCGTTTGATTTTATTTTTCATGATTAAATTGAATTTCACATGATAGTTCGATAAATATAGATAAGGCATTTTCTGTATTCAATTTTTTTACCTGAATCCAAACCCACAAAATTTTAAATTTCTTATTTTTATGCTTCTGCTATGCGTTGAAATTCTTCAATATAGGCACTATGAGTTCATAGTGATGCTATTTAAACTTAATAATTCTCCAGAAATATTGATGGACTTGATTAATAGAATATTTAGAGATTACCTAAACAAATTTGGGGTAGTCTTTATAGATGATATTCTTGTCTACTCCAAAATCAAAGAGGAACATGAGGAACATTTGAATGTTGTACTAAAGACCTTGTGAAAAAAAAAGTTGTATGGAAAGTATAGTAAATGAATGTTTTGGATGGAGAAAGTAACATTCATAGGGTATGGTATCACAATAAAGGGGATATCTATGGATCTTTAAAAAATAGAGTCAATTGAAGGATGACCCAGACCAACATCTGTGATGGAGATCCGTAGTTTCCTTGGATTAGCTAGGTACTATTGTTGATTTGTGAGAAAATCATCACGATTTTCAAGATTATTAACCAGGCTAAATCAAAAGGGATTCAAATTTGTTTTAACTGATAAATGTGTGGAGAGATTTAAAAAGTTTAAGTAGATGATAATTACTTCACCTGTACTCACATTACCCTCTAGTGGGGAAAGTTTTATGATCTATAACGATGTTTCCAAAAATAGATTGAGTTTAGTACTTGTGAAAGATAAAAAATTGATAGCCTAATCTTCTTTCCAATTAAAGATCCTTGAGTAGAACTACTAAACCCGTGATCTAGAATTGGGTGCAGGGATCTTCACATTGAATATTTTGTAACATTATATTTATGGGTAGAAGGGTGGATTTATAAGGTTCAGAACCTTGATATGTGTCTCATCAAAACCACAACTAAATATGAAACTTTTAGATGATGAACATTACTTATCCTTCTCTATTCATCCAGGAAGCATTAAGATATATAGAGTTTGGAAGAAAAACTTCTGGTAAGATAACATGAAGATAGAGATTGCAGAATTTGTTTCTTGATGCCTGGTATACTAACAAGTTAAGGTGGAAAGAAAAAAGTATTAGGGTATGATACAATCGTTTTCCATACCAATATGGAAATGAGAAAACATAACCATGTATTTCTTCCCAAGTCTTCCCAGGACATCTAAAGGCAATAACACCATCTGGGTGGTAGTCGGTCAACTTATAAAGTTAGTACAATTATTCTTTATCGAATAATATTTCTCTCTCAACCAACTCCCCAAGATATACATAATGGAAGTGGTAGTAATAAATGAAGTTCCACTTTCCATTGTATCTGATCGAGATTCATAGTTTACCTTAAGATTATGGAGAAGCCTTTAGTAAGTGTTAGATATTGAGTTGAGTTTTAGTATTGATTATCATCCTCAGATAGATATTTAGTCTGAGAGAACCATTTAAACTCTAGAAGATATTTTGGGATCATGTTCAATGGATTTCCAATGATGTTGTGATCAACACATTATTGTAAAAGTGTGTTCCCTTGATCCAACTTTAATATTACTTTTAGATTACCATATCTTGAATACAGTTAGTTATATATGATGTATGATTAATATTATAGCATAGATATTTATGTTCCCACTATTTAAATGGTAATTTACATAGATTAATTATCATATCTAAAGGATATAGCATATCCCAGGCTATAATGAGAACCTCGAGATACCATGAAATTAATATTAAAAAAATGTCCTATGGTCTAGATACATCATACCAACTGAACAAAATTGATGTATGACTATCAGGTGATGCAGGATCATAAGTATAGAGACTTCTTTTCATGAAGTTTGCACTTTGTGATCTCTAGTAGTTGCGATCACGAGGACAAACCTTTAAATATGAACACCACATATTTCAGGTGTCATTGGTTGTTCCTATCTATGAACATTTATATTGGTCTCCTGACTTGATATCATTATCAATGTGTTCC
The DNA here is from genome assembly GCA_963277665.1 of Viscum album. NCBI lineage: Eukaryota > Viridiplantae > Streptophyta > Magnoliopsida > Santalales > Viscaceae > Viscum > Viscum album. Next base: position 640,045,712 of record OY728131.1, on the reverse strand, counting down.
ATTTGATCATGTAAAGACCCCAACCCTAGTTATCCGGAGGTGGTTACTTATATTAATACATTGGTATGTTTATAAGGACATTGTATCCTAAAGGACCAAATAGTTTAGTAGTTTTGGAAAACCAGACACAAAAATAAGATTTACATTAAAAATTGAAATAAAAAACAACATTTAAACTCCATTGTAAACACCCATAAACTCTTAGATTATTCCTTCAATTAATTCATAATAATATTCATCTTTACACAGTCGGGAAAAATAAAAATAATAAAGGAGTGATCTCATATGATCAATAAGGGTAAGTAATATGGATAAAGTTATCATAAACATAAACATTAAGCATGGTGAATATCTAAAAACACATTCCTTTAAAAATAAATTTGAGCATAATATTGTAGGAATGAAAATTGAGTAAATAAAGCCATATAACTGATCATAAAAGAATAAAACTTAATCATGGATATTATACTAGTAAAATTTCACATGTTTTATCAAATAATAATATCATAATGAGGGAATTCATAATTCTAGACATATGAAACATATTGTCAAGGCGTCATCCAAGAAGTGTAAAAATACTAGGGTAAGGCCTCGGCCAAAACCCAATTCTGTTTTGTCTCATGAGAACTAACGATGTATCGAGGGGATATAGAGGGCCCCAACCACAAATTTATATTCCAATGAATTCATAATATGAACTAGGAGAATCATAATCAACATATACATTAATATGGAATCTAACATATGAAATATAAATAACTTTCCCCAATCTGAAAACACAAACACTAACCATTCAGAGTAATTTGGTGAATGGTATCGATATAGAACATCCATAGTCAAACTAATAATAAACCATTAATGAAAATATGGTAGATTGTATAATAAAATATTAATCTCAATTAAACATAAAAATCAGAAAGAGTTTTTAAATAAATGAAAATATTCTTATAAAATCTTTGAGTAATTTTTGAGAGAAATATTATTTTACTTTGCAAAGAAGATTTATTTTGGAAAAATATTTGTATAAAACCAGAATTAAACTATGATAATATTTTCATAATAAAATTTGTGATTTTTTTAAAAATAATGGTGTCTTAAAATATATTATAGGCTGAAATTGAAAATAGGTAAGAATTCGATAAGTTCCCTTGAATCGGGCTTGTTTATTAGGAATAATTTGAGAAAGATCCTTTTAAAACATGTAACTCCCTTTAAAATAAAGAAGGATTCTGATTGGTACATATATATATATATATAAATTAAATCATAATTTATTAGGATTAAATTAGAATAATTAATAATTTCATTGTGGTAAAAAGAGAAAAATAGTAACCCGAATGAAATTTGAGGTTCGGGTTGAAAACCCTTACCTTATATTAGAATGAGTTTCACACTTGACCTTAACATCCTAGATAATAAAATTAATTAATTAATTAATTAAGAACCTTTTATATAAGTATTTTAATCATTATAGTTTTAATAAGTTCATCTATGGCCTTATTTATGTGTTATAGAGTTTAATTTCATTGTTTGAGAGCATTTGTTTTCTTGGTTTTCAAGATTGTTTCACTTGTTTATGAGAAATAAAGTTCATGTAAATTGAGTATAATTCTCCAAAATTGTAATTACATGTTATTAATGAGAATAAATAAGTTAAATGGTTATATATATAATATGGTTATAAGGTATGAGTACGAATCATTGGACAAAACATTTAGTGATAATCGTTTAGATTATTATGACGATATTTTGATCACCATGAACTAGTTTTGTCGTATGAACTAGTATTTTTTATATATATTGGTTACAAAAAATTAAATAGGTTATGATAAATATATTATAGTATATTTTAACTATAAAAATTTTATCATGACCAGCCTTGAATAAAAAATTTAAGAACAAAAGTTCGTCATCCACGAAAGTTGTAAATCAGCACCTCCTAGACGTTGATTTTGTTTTTAAAATAATAGAGAGAGAGAGTAAAGGGATTAATTATGGTTCTTACATTAACATGACATAATTATAGTATATATATATTATAATGATATTATCATGATCATTTTTATAGGGTAGGTGAGGAGATTATAATAAAAGAAATAACTTGAAAAGAAAATAAATGGAAAAGGAAGAGGATTTTACCACTTGAATACTCCTCCTTGAGAACCTTTTTAAGGAAAGGGGTTTTGTTCTTTTGGTAATACCAAGAGCTAATAGACATGGGAAGATACTAGGGAATATTATTTGGGTAGAACTTTGACAATATTCAAGTCTTAGAGGAGTGAGGAGAAGAGGGGGCGAGGGGTGGTTTTTATAGTGGAGGAGGGGGGTGATTTTTCATTATTCTATTCCTTATTCTATTATTTTGATCAATAAAACCAATAGTATTGATTATTATGACTAAATAAAGTAATAAGTGCATGTGAGTTCTAACTAAGGGTGATTAAATCATCCATGTATTAATGAATAGTGTATTTAGCTTATAATATATTTATACTGTAAATTACTGTATTTTACTATTCACTAAAAATTCAAGTATTTCAAAAAAATCCCAAAAATTCACCATAACCATTTTTAGATGCGTAGAATTAAAAAATAGACATAATTTTATGAAAATAATTTTCTAAATTTGATAAATTTAATTTTTAAATAAAATCATCATTTACTCGAAAAAAATACAATTTTTAAAATTAAAACTGATTTTATAACACTCTAAAAAATTAACCAGTGTCTTGTTAACTTATATTAAAATTATAGGAAAAAAATATTGACTTATAGATACATTTTATGAAAATCAATTTTCTTTTAAATTAATTTATTAATTGTAAAATTGTAATTAAATATTTATTACTCACAAAATACCAATACTTAATTTTAAAAATAATCACTTAGTTATACCATGCTATAATTATATTATAATTTCATTTATAAGGTGGCTAAATTTTATTTATACTTTCATCGGTGATGTTACTCTCCATAATGGTAATATTACTATTTATAATGGTAACATTACTATTCAAAAGGTTCAAGTTACTATCACCAAAAAAATTAAGTTGATCCTATCAGACTCTAAATACCTTAATGATATGTCTGTTTTTCAAAATTCAAATCACAAAAGTGGTAAAATTATGATAAATGAATAAGTTATAACTATCTTGTTTAAATAATTTTTATAACAAAGTGTTATTTCATAGAGAGTCAGTGTTGTGTGCATTACATTCTATATTAAATTTATTTATAAAACCATTGGGTGTTAGATATCATGTACTTTGATGCAAGACAAAAACCATAATAATGAAATTGTAGCAATGTATCTTGTGTTGGGTGCGTCATTAGTGTTTTGAAATTTGGTTGAATGATCAAGCTATGATTTGTCACTTCCGGATTGAGGAAGTATTATCTCAGGTGAGGTTGATCAAGATGGTGGTAATAATACCATGACCATGATAGTTGAGAGTAAATCCATCTAGTTAGATAAAAAAATAATAAAACAAGAAATGGATATTACATAAGCGTGCATCCTACTTTATGAGATATCTAAATACAAAGTGATTATATTACACATTTCATGTTCATAGGTTGGTTGTCGTTGCTATGACTATTCCTTATCTTTTTAGGGGCCTTGATAAGCTACTAGACTCCATTCTTGGCCTGAGAATACATTCCACTACTATCGAAATAAGGGTTGAGAGGGTCATACACAATATCATATTCAAAAAACTATCATATTCTGTTGAATAGGTACATTGGACATGGTGGGCCCCACCACAAGGTTCGAGTGTTTTCCAACACATCGATCACCAAAGAATAAATAAATTCATTGTTATTCAAGTAAAGAATAATTGGTTTGAATTTATTTTTTAAAATTATTTACATGTTAAGTAAATATGAGGAATAATATTAATCAAAAGAATATTATTTTAATATTCTAGGTTCATTTAATATCAATAGGAATTTTGAGTCGAGTAAATGACTTGGTTTGATCATGTAATATATTTAATATAATTTACTAATATTTGATAAAATATAAATAATATTTATGATGTATGTTAGTTCATCATAACTATTTATTTAGTGGGATTTAATAAATGGGGTCTGCGGAACCCTTTCAGGTATTTTTAGAATCCACTATTTAAAGGAGGAGAGATACTCTTGCTAGATACTATTCATGGTGAGATCTTGAGATATTCTATCACCTCTCTCCCTTCCTAGAGAGTGAAACTCTCAATCTAGGTGATTAGACCGATTTCTTCCTCACGCATCGCAAGCATGTCGATACAGTGATCTTCAGGGCATAAAGACGTCATCAGATCTCCATGATATCACCTAGGATTTGACGATTGACAATATTGTATATTTTTTAAATCACGTGTGGATGATCTAGAGGGATTCTTCTTTGGATCCTTCATGTGGTGATCACTAATAAGAAGCAGATGTTGGGAGAAGCTTTATATCAAACGAGGTATTTTTTTCAGTTTTAATTTATGTGCTCTTTTGATTAATGTGAGATCCTCAGGACCGTACCAAGGCTTGGATCACTGGAGATGAAAAGTTCCATCATCTTGGCAATGATTTTTTTTAAATTCTTGGGCCACTGGCTTCTACTGCATTCCCTATTACATTCAACTAGTATTAGAGCGATTGCATAAATTATCTGAGTGAGGAAATAATTAATTTTTATTAAAGTATGTAGAGGGATTAATTTTGGTCCCAACGGATCTGACCACGATTCGATCCAAGGCCGGATGACCAAGTTATAGATATCTGTAAAGTCTTTATGGATTGATTTGTTGTTCGTAGGTATTAATTTTAGAGAACATATATGAATATGTTAATTTTATATGGATTGTTGTCAGATACTGTTTCCGTTTAATTTAAGTTGTTCCGACTGGACACCATGATCAAAATAGTATTTTCCAGCCTAATATTATTACCCCAATAAATGTGAATTATTCTGATAAAAATAAAATAATTAATTTATATTATTAATGGTGATTATTATTTTATTAAAATCCTAGTATATAGATTGTTGAATTAGTGGGGTGTGGTTTTATTTTAGAAACTATAAAACAAAAAAAAGGAAACATTTGGTGGTGGGGGTGCACATGCCTTTTCATATCAAAACCTATAATAATAATATTATTAAAGTTTAAAAAGGTAAGAGGATGTTTCCTCTCCTTGTCATCCACTATGTGGACCCAACCGAGGGGGAACCTCCTAGGACACAATAGTGCACACCTGACTTCCCTCCTCACCTTCGTCCACTATGCCACCACACTGCACTTCCACCTTCTTCCCTCCTCCAGTAACATTAGGGTCTACCCTTCATGTTCACCGAGGCCACCAGGTCCCATTACCACAGGCCGCAGCTCCTCCAAATCTGGAACCACCCTCGACCGACCTTGAGCTGCTGTCCGGATTAACTAAAATTAATTTATTTTTTGAATTAAATTAAATTAAATTAAAATGTTAATTTTGGTTTAAAAATAATAATGTTAATACTTGGAAGAAATTTAATTTAATTTTGGTATTAAATGAATGAAATAATTATTTTAATTTTTGGAATTAATATTAAATTAATTATGGAACCTAATATAATTAAATTATTCGAATTTAATCAATTCATTTAATTTTACTATAATACCCTCATACTTTAATTTGTTGCAATTTAATTTTTATCGCGCATTTATTTTACCCGCTAATCAATCTTGAGCATTGACCTATTTGTGTTTGTTTGTTTGTTATTTAATTAATCATTTAACTGTGTGTAACGATTCTAAATAATTAATTATTTTTTTTAATAAACTACACATCATCTAAGTTTCATTCAATATTTATAAGAGCCTGCATGTCCATCATTCTATGTATGTACATTGAACTCCCGAGTTCCCCTCACCTATGTGCGAGTACACTTGTACTTTTAACAATAACGATATATCATTTGGGACCTCGCCATGATGAGGACGATTTAAGACACAAACATTACCAAGTCAAGGAGAAATCCATATGAGAAGTGGACACACAGGATGAGGTAAATTTCATTATGATTCAAGCCACGACTCAGGTACGATTTCCCTAGGTTGTGGACAATGCATTGAATTTAAATAGATCAACCAGTTTTAGATTCTCAAGACCAGTCAGATAGTTTATTTACTTTATATATTTATTTATTATTTTATGTATTTATGATAGTGGGAAAACACATAAAATAATAAATAGTAAAATACATAAATAAGTGATGAATGTTTTTCTATTAATGTTCAGTTGTATGCATGCTAAAATAGAATGAATAAGATTAACTGAAATGGATTACATTCATTGTGAAAAAATTTACAAACTCTCAAAGAAATATTTATTCGTAAACGCGTTCTGTCATTCAAATTTGAACAAAAACAAGTGTTCAGGGTGCTCTTCAGCCAAAGATGAGGGAGCCTCTTACTACCAAGGAGTTCTTATGAGAGTGATGGGTTGAATTAACTAAATTTGGAATAAAGTAAGTATCCAAAGATTACTTGCTGCAACTTTAGAGCAAGTGTTGATAAAATCAAGTTTATGATTTTAGAAGCTCAGACTTCACTCAACAGATCAAGGAACCACGTGTTAATACAATTGGCCAATCGAACACCTACCTTGAAATCTCTGAGTAGCAGTGTATCCAAATATTGTAGACTATGAGGATATGTTTAAGGATCCTTTCCACTATAATAATCAAGAAATAAAGTATTATTATTCTTTTACAGAGGGTTATTAGAATTCAATAATATAGTGAGAGACATTAATGATTTAAATAATTTATAATGTCTAAATCAGTAATCATGATAAAAGTACAATCTGCTAGATTTTATTTTTTTAGAAAATGATAAGAAGTATCAAAAAATACACTGTGATAATCATGGAAATTGTTAATGTTAAAACTTTTAGGAATTTCCTAGTGCAGTACATGCACTTGCGCACAATACTACAATATTAGAAATTCAAGGTGGCGGTGTCCTCAATACTTGTTAAGCTACCTCAGGGAGAGAGGGTGTGAAAATTCTTATAGGATACTTATGTATGACTCGTATGATAGTTATTTCATAATACTGTTATCAATGTATGATGTTATTTTTGGTTACAAAATCGAGACATAGATGATTTTACATGTAGTCTCGTCTCTCAGAAGCTTACAAGGAGACAGTGAAGCGTTGATACAAATAGGTTATGTTTACACTAGTTATGTGTAAATACACTACTAGAATGGTGGGATATACCAACAGTTTCATGCCAACGGTTTGAGAAAACCATTGGCATAGTTCATTTTTTCCAACGGTTTAAGGAAACCGTTGAGAAATCTCCCATTAGATCAGTTTTTCCAACGGTTTCCTCAAACCGTTGGGAAATATCTATTTTTGACATCCTTTACCAATGGTTATACAAAACCGTTGGTAAAGAATACCTTCCCAATGGGTTTTTAAAACTGTTGGAAATTTTTACTCCAAATACACAGAACCCCCAATACCCTATCCGCGCGCGACTACCCTAGATCACTTCTCTCCTGAAGATATCTCATTACCCACTTTCAGAAACTCCTTCCATACTCTTCAATAAAAACTTTTCTATTATGCACTGAAATCGGTAAGTTGGTAAGTGCTATCTTTGTTTTGTTTTTATGATTCTATGATTTTTTTTGTTTTGATTTGGATTTATGAATCTATGAATTTTTGTTTTATGTTTTTTATTTGGATGAATTTATGTTTCAATTTGGGGTGGGGAGGGTGTGCAGATGGGGTGGGGGAGGATGTCGAGGGCTATCCAAGTGGGGGTGGGTGAGGGGCTGTCTAGGTAGGGTGGGGGAGGGGGCTGGGTTATCCAAATGGGTGGGGGTAGGGCTGTTTGGGGTGGGGGAGGGTGTGCTGGTGGGGTGGGGGAGGGGCTGTCTAGGTAGGGTGGGGGAGGGGCTGGGTTGTCCAAATGGGGTGGGGGTAGGATTTTTTGGGGTGGGGGGAGGGTGTGCAGGTGGGGTGGGGGAGGGTGTCCAGGCAGGGTTGTCTAAGTGGGGTGGGAGGGTGTGTAGGTGGGGTGGGGGAGGAGCTGTCTAGGTAGGGTGGGAGGGATGAGTTGTCCAAGTTGGGTGACAGTAGGGCTGTCCAGGTGGGGTGGGGAGGGGGTGGGTTTTCTAAGTGGGGTGTGGGGGGTAGGGGTGTCCAGGTGGGGTGGGGGGGGGGGGGGTTGCTGGGTTTTCCAAGTGGGGTGGGGGTAGGGTTGTCCAAGTGGGGTGGGGGGGGGGGGGCTGGGTTGTCCAAGTGGGGTGGGGGTAGGGCTGTTTAGGGTGGGGAGGGTGTGCAGGTGGGGTGGGGGATGGTGTCCAGGCAGGGGTTGTCCAAGTGGGGTGGGGAGGGTGTGCAGGTGGGGTGGGGGAGGGGCTGTCTAGGTAGGGTTGTGGGGGGGGGGGGGGGTGGTTGTCCAAGTGGGGCGGGAGATGGGTTGTCCAAGTGGGGTGGGAGAAGGGTTGTCCAAGTGGGGTGGGCGGGGGGGGGGGGGGGGCTGGGTTGTCCAAGTGGGGTGGGGGTAGGGCTATCCAAGTGGGGTGGGGGGGGGGCTGGGTTGTCCAAGTGGGGTGGGGGTAGGTATGTTCAAGTGAGGTGGGGGGGGGGGGGCTGGGTTGTCCAAGCGGGGTGGGGGTAGGGCTGTCCAAGTGGGGTGGGGGGGGGGTGGGTTGTCCAAGTGGGGTGGGGGTAGGGATGTCCAAGTGGGGTGGGGAGTGGGGGGGCTAGGTTGTCCATGTGGGGTGGGGTAGGGCTGTCCAAGTGGGGTGGGGGTAGGGCTGTCCAAATGGGGTGGGGGAAGGCTGGTTGTCCATGTGGGGTGGGGGTAGGCCTGTCCAAGTGAGGTGGGGAGGGTTTGAAGGTGGATGAAGCTCATAACTATAAACTCTCTATAAATTCTGGAAGTATTAAAATGTATAAGGAAATTTGTGATCATTTTTTGTGGGATAACATAAAAAGTGTTTGATGTTTTTAGTCTTTTTTTATTTGGAGTTTCTTTTGATGCTAATGTTTCTTATTGATACCTATGATGGAATTTATTTTAGTTTCTAAATCGGCTGAGACTCCCCCACCATGCACAATGTATGCAACCTCTACCCTTATTTAACAATTCTGTTTACATAGCCTATGCATCCTCTACCCTCAGTTAATCAGTGAACTCAAGTCATTAATTCAAGCCTTCATTATCACTAGCATGTAAGAAATTGAATGATGTATACCCATCCTCACATGATTTCTTACCTTAGATAGTGTGCAACATATGGAATACAAGCTTTTGAATTCATCTGTTGACCAGGATCATATATTCCATTTCCCCCAAGATGACTATACTAATATATCTTTAGGGTCAATTAAATATGGTTCTCATTGTACGTTGTATATTATGTGTCATTCTTGTCCAATACTCACTTTTATGAGGGTGGGGTGCTTTTCACTAGCCATGCAGGCATGTGTAGACATCAATAAAAATGGTAGATAAGTCACAAGTTTAATTCAGTAATGTTTTTATCATTGACATATTTTATTATTAATCTCAAATTTAAAAATAAATGTTTTTGTCTATACTTTATGAAATTAAATATTTTTACAAGCCACGAACAACCTATTAGTGTAGAAGCCTAAAATTTATTCACCCATGGGGTGCGCTTGACTTGGGGAAGTAATTGGGTAATGAAAGGTGTGGCCATAAGGGTACCAATAATGAGTTATTGAACATGATTGAATGATTTGGGATGCCTATAACACATAATGGAACCTGAGGAATGTGCCTCTTATAGACCTGATGAAAATGAATATAAATAAATTTTAATTTAATTTTTGAGTACTTGTTCTTTACATTATTTTAATAGTTCACTACGTTGACTAGAAACTTCTTCCTTTATCATTTACTTAAATGCATTTTCTATTAAAGTTCAATACTATTGAATTGTTTATAACAAAATGACTTATATAAATTCTTTTTACAGAATGGACAGAAGTTGGATGTAGGAAACCGATTGGATCTCAAGTGATTTTCAAACAATTTGGAGAGATTTATAGATTTTTCATTTCACAATGCTTAAGATAGTGGTCGCATACACTGCCCATGTTCCAATTGTGTTGGTAGACCTTGATTGAGTCGTGAAGAAGTCAGCTACCACATAACCAAATATGGTTTTCAAGCAAACTACTTTGTGTGGTATCACAATTGGGAGAAAATGAAATCTCAAATTGGTGATGATTGAAATGAAAGGAATGGAATGAAGAATTTGTTAGATGATCGGTTTCTATTTATTAGTCACCATAAAAAAGAAAGGATTTCGACTCAAGAAGACTTCGATATGAGGATAGATGATGCACCTAGTGAAAATGATGATATTTATAGGGTGAAAAAATTGAATGATGCTGCCACGACTCCAGTATATTGACAATGCGATAAAATGAAAAAGATGGAATTTTTAATCCGATTGTTTCATGGGAAAACTATGTATGGGATTTCTAATACAACAATCAATTAAATTCTTACCCTCTTGAAGTATTTACTTCCAGATGATGCAGATATTCCCTCAAACCACTATATGGCATAGAAGTTAGTTGAGGAACTTGGATTTTAAAGAAACAAAATTCATTCTTGCCTGAAAGATTGCATTTTATTCTGGGAGGAAACCACTGAACGAAATGATTGTATAAAATGTGGCACATCCCGCTGGAAGTCAAAATCTGATGGAACACCATCCCGCGTTCCATAGAAAGTAATGTGGCACTTTACATTGATCCCCAGACTCCAAAATCTTTTTATGTCTGATGACATATCAACAAAAATGAGATGGCATGATACCAAGAGAAAGAAGACTAATGATGAGTTGGTTCATCCTGCAGATGGATTTGCATGGTAGAGATTTGATGCTCGACATCCTGATTTTGCAGCTGACGTGTGTAATGTGAGGCTGAGTCTTTCATGTGGTGGTTTTAAACCGTTTGGGCAGATTCTTACTTCGCACAACACATCGTCAGTTTTTATACACATTTATAATCTTCCCCCATGGTTGTGTATGAAAAAACCTTTCACTTTCATGAGTTTACTCATATCTGGTCCGTCTGATCCTGACATTGATATTTATGTATACATGCAACCTTTAATAAAAGAGTTGAAACTTATTTGGGATGTGGTTTTGCACACATACGATGCATGTTCTAAAGACATATTTCAGATGCATGTTACGCTTATGTGGACGATCAATGATTTTATGGCTTATGCAATGATGTATGGATGGAGCACGAAGGGAAAACTGTCATATCCAGTTTGTATGAAGAATACATGATCCAGAAGACTAAAACATCGTTGTAGTTTCTGTTTTATGGGACATCGATGATTATTTCCAAAGGATCGTCCATATAGAATGAATCGTCGAAGATTTGAAAATACCATAGAGAGTGATGATCCTCCTCAGCGTATGTCTGGAACTGATGTGCTTAATGAATTGAAAGATTTCAGTTTTTCATTTGGGAAGGGTCAAATGAAATCTGGAAAGAGAAATAATGTTTCCACTGAAACCTGTTACAATTGGAGGAAGAGGAGTATCTTTTTTGATTTACCTTATTGGTAAACCAATTTGTTACTTTATTTCTTAGATGTAATTCATATTGAAAATAATATTTTCAAAATGTTTCTTTTAGTTTTCTAAATTTCAAGGAGAATACAATAGATGATTTACGATCTCGGCGTGACTTGGTGGATTGGGGCATCAGACCATAATTGCATCCTGTGCATATCAGTGAAAATAAATGGCAACTTCCTTGTGCTTCTTATGTGATGACACCTATGAAAAAAACAATTTCTATAATTATTATAGACTATTAGAGTTCCTGATGGATATTGAAGCAACATATCTAAACGGGTCAACAGAAGAGAGTTGAAGCTAAAATCTTTGAAGACTCATGATTATCACGTTCTACTGCATGAGTTGCATCCAATAACAATCCATCATCTTTTTTCCAATAATGTAAGAGTGAATGTTATTCAGTTGTGCCATTTTTTTAGAGATCTTTGTGCTAAGAAGTTGTCCAAGTCTTTCTTGCAAAAAATGTTGACATATGCCCCATTAATTTTGTGTGAGTTGGAGAAAATATTTCCTCCATCATTTTTCACATGCATGCTACATATGACTCTCTATATTCCCACTGAAATACTTCTCGGAGGACCTTTTTCTTTTCGTTGGATGTATCCAACTGAAATAAATATGTACAATTAACGTCTTATGTCTGAAACATGAATCATCCCGAAGGTTCTATCATGAACAGTTACTTGGATCAAGAATGTATGGATTTCTGCTCAATGTATTTGTCTGATCTTACTACAAGAATGAACAGACCAATGAGAAATGAATAAGAACAATATGAGAAAATTGAACCCAGTTTTCCATCACTTCCTCAAACAGGAGGAATTAATGGATTATATACATTGAAGTCATTAAGCCATGAAGAGCGGGAGATGGCACATCACACAGTTTTGATCAACGGTGATTTGTTCGATGACTATATTATGTAACTAAATTTAATATGTATATCTTACATATATAACTATTAAACTATTCATATTTTTTATCTATAGGGAATATAAAACAATGATAAATAGAAATCATCATTCTTTATCTTTGAGAAGGAGGGAGACTTTGCATAGAAAAGAGTTTTCTGCTTAGTTAAAATTGAAAGTAAAAATATTACTATTTAAAATAATTATATCAATATTTAATTAAGTTTAATAGTCATTTATATTGCAGGTATTGAGTTTGTCTGCCGACTCTGTCTTAGAGGAAATAATAGCTTTGGCTTTTGGTCCTAATGCCGTGGTTCGTGACTGTAAATCAATTATTATCAATGGGTATAAATTTATTGTCACTAAAAGAGAAAAGAACATGATAACACAACATGATGGTGTTATGGTTACTGTGACAATATGTTTTTATGTCAGTGCATCAGATAGTAGACCACGATTTGAAAATGTGGGTTATTATGGATTCGTTGAGAAAATAATAATATTTGATTATTACTCTCATAAATGAGTCACAATGATGAAATTCCACTGGTTTGATTTGATGACGAGACAGAGCACATTTATTGATGATTTTGGATTTCAAGTAATTAATATGACTCACACTCTTACTACCGAAGAACCATATGTGTTGGCATCAATGGTTAAACAAGTTTTCTATGTCAAAGACCAACTTCGACCTGAATTTGGTGTCATAGTTGAAGTAATTCCAAGAAATATTTTTGATGATGGTGATGATGGAATTGACACTTTCCCTAGTGCCATTGGAACCAATCCATTTATTTCTTTTTATTACTCCAATAGCTCAATTATCAGAGTTGATTGTGAACCTGAAGTTGTGGTTGAAAATATATAGAATCATTCATCCATGTTTTCAATTATTTTGGTTTACCTCGAGTTGGGTTGTTAAGGATGGTAATATTCAAATATATTGAGTATTGATCACAAATATTTTTTAGATGACTTGACCGTTATGTGAGTTTTCAATGTTTATTGGTTGCAGTTTTATTTGAATTGCATTTTCTAATTTAGAATTGAACTGTATTCAGACCTAGTCAAACAATATTTATAACTTGGTGAAAATTACAACTTGTATGGTTTATTAAATCCATTCACGCTCTTCTAAAACAATTGATAGCTAAATTACCAATGAATCCCCCTATTCCCTCATATATTTAGTTTTTGGGTTAAACATTAGTTTCCTTTTTCTAATTAATTACATATTCATTTTCAAAATCAGGAAATGCAGCCAATTGAAGAGAGGTGAAGGAAAAAAATGATGGAGAACAATCGTCGAATGGTGGAGATGGGCATTCCACCATTAGTGCCTACAGTGAGTACTTTATTTCAAATATATATATTTAAAGAATATATAATGTCATGTGATTATTTTTTTTGTAAACATTTTTGTAGGATCCACCTATACGTCGACAATTATTCGATGAGGATCCTAGTACTGGTCCGACTACTCAGGCCAGTGGTACGAGGAGGGTTCGTACCAGAGGTGGACGAGAAGCTTTGCATACCCGACTAGACCATGCCCCTCCCACTGACATGTCATCCTTCCCACATTCTGATCCTAGTGTGTCATTAGGAACACACGAGATATTTAGGCCTCCCATGTTTTCGCCACCTTTTGCATCTTTTGGCCCATCTTTTTCATATCCCATGATGATCCCCACTCCCTAGTCAGAATATGGTCATACAGCTATCCCATCTTCTTTTCCTTCTATTTCTATCTCTCTGAGCTTCTATATTCCATCGTATTTGACTCCTGTTCCACCACAGGGTGTTCCATCAGTTTCTGTGGATCCAGCGGCGCTCAACGATCAGACTGGCGCAGGTATATTTATAGAACCCTAAAAAAAATTTATAGAAATATTTATTTTCATTTTAACATTTTTTTGATAAAATATTTGTTTTTCTTTCATGACAGATACATATACTGACATGAGTAGGGTAGGGGGATTACATGCATGTGTGCAGTGTGGAACCGCTGCACACAGGTTATGGTGGATTAAAATGAAGACAACCAAATGGTTGAGAAAATAGGGAAGCAATGTCAGAGTTTTTTGGTGATTCTTGCCAAATACTTCGACATCATTCCCATCAACCCGCTATCATGGAGACATTTGCCACATGTGGTCAAGGATAGAGACTGGGCAGAGATATGGGTAAAAAAATTTGTTTTATTTAATGCCCGGAGTTTTTTTATTTATATGAATTAATATTTTGATGTCAGCTTCGATTTAATTTTCCTGATGGTGAGGGTGGACGACCGGAACATCTAAAGGATTTAGATGAGATTTGGAGAGCCTACAAGCATGAGTTGTATATTGGATGGCATGATAGAGTTGGCACTGAGTTAGAGGTGGTACCAGTCGTGGATGATTTTCCTGTAGAGCAGTATTGTCAGATGATTACTCATTGGACGACTACCCAGTTTAAGGTATTAATTACATTTGAGGTGTTTAAATAATAACTTTCATGTTTTTCATTAATACTATCTTTTTAATTATCAAATTTTATTTAGGAATCATATGAAAAAAAAGCATTGATGCAAAAAAATACCTCCACACACTGGGACGTACTACGATGCCAGATCGTGGGAGGAAGCAGATATGAAAATTGTTTATAAGTTTTCTTTATGACTTAAACTTTCGTTTATTTCCTCAATTATTTAATCCTTTGCTAATGTTTTCATATAACTTTTGTTTTCAATGTCATTATAGAGGCAAATACACAATATTGAAGGATGTGTGCCTCGAGCAAAACTGTTTTGCTCGAGTAGACGGAAAAAGGATGGAAGTGCCGTCAACGGAGCGACTCAGCAGCAGATTGTAAGTTTTCGTATGTTTATTTTATATTTTAATATCTATTTTTTAACTTAATAATATATTTATATTTGTAACAGGCTGTTTTAGAGGCCCTCGATGCCCAAGAACCAGACAATTTTGGTATAACTGATCACTTACATCAGGTGTTGGGAGAGGAGCATCCTGGCAGAGTACACTGCCGACCTAGGATAGCCCCTATGAGGTATTGGCCCTCCTCAGGTACGAGTTTTAGTGCCACCGAGCTGCAGAAAGTTAGGGAATAGGAAGAACAAGCTGAAAAAAGGGCCACGGAGATGGCAGAACAGTCTGTTAGGGAAAATAATGCATTTATGAAATTTATTGAACATCTACATCCAACACTTCCACCAGAGGCCAGCCCAGATTTTGATGAATATATGTTGTAAATACATTCTATATATGGTGCTCTAGGTGGCAGTTCTAGTGGTGGTCAAGACGATGTTCATCTTGACGATGATGATGGTGAGGAGTATGATGCGGAAGAGGAGGGAGAGGAGGAGGGCGAGGCGGATGGTGAGGGCGAGGAGGAGGGTGAGGAGGAGGGAGTTGAGGAGGGAGAGGACGAGGATGAGGGTTATGATGATGGTGATGATGGTGATGGTGATGTGGGACAAGTTGATCTGTTACATTTTTGACAAATATTACTGAGATTTGATGTTTAATCTATTCTAGTTGTTAGTTTTATCTAGACCCGTAGTATAGTATTGGAGTTGAGTTATTTTTATATATTGTCTGTTTCCATGGATGTTGATGTATTTTAGTGGTTGCAGTGTATCATGATCATGTTTATAGAGTTTTTTGTGTTTGGTAACTCCCCAAATAGCCCCCCAGACAGCCCCTCGGACAGCCCCTCAGACAGCCCCCCGGACAGCCCCCCCACCCTCCTCCTTAGACCCCAGACAGCCCCTCGGACACCACCTGACAGCCCCCCGAACAGCCCCCCACCCTCCTCCTTGGTCCTCAGACAGCCCCCCAGACAGACCCCGAACAGCCCCCTGGACAGCCCCCCACCCTCCCCCTGGACCCCGGACAGCCCCTCCACCCTCCTCCCTGGACCCCCATGACAACCCCCACACTCCTCCTTGATTTCACATGCCTTTTTTATTTCTCTGATCAGGCAATGTTATTTAGGATTATTCCATTTTTGTATGTCTTGAATTATATGAATGTCTTGTTAAGCTTATTAGCTCATGCTCATCAAATGCATGTGATGATATGCTTTAAATTGAATACAAATTCTTGTTTTACATTCTTCGTGTTATGTGAATTATACCTTGTTTGATTTGGTTTACTTGTCAATTGTTAGGATAAGACATGGGTTACATGTTAAGGACTCATGGAAAAACTCACCATGCTTAGGGAATTTAGACTTGAAATTCTAGGATGAATTCTTTGGTTTCTAGGTGAGAGCTACCAGGATGGTTTCTATTACTCATGAGTGATATTGGTTCCTTTAAGATAAACCGAGGACATGTCTGTTTTGAAAGATGGTAATACCATGCCCCAGGTGATACTCGGTCCCCAATATGAGAAACTTGGAAAGAAAGACCGCCTAAATCCAAGGCATAGTGTGGCTGACACCACTCAAAGTGATGTGTATGAGTCAACCCCGTCTAAATCCGAGGTGCGGTGTGGCCGATACCACTCTAACTATGTCTCTTTTGTTTAAAATGGACAGGATTATAAGTGAAAAGAAAAACTGGCATACAAAAAACTGACCAAACACATTTGGATTCTGTTTATACTTTATCACAACAATCCATGGGTAATATGTGACGTGTACGAGCCAACTTGGGCTCAATCCGAGTCGCAGTGTGGCCGAGATCACTCTAAGTGTCCCTCTTTTATTTAAAATAGACAACATTTTAAGTACGTACATAAAACCAACCAAACACATTCAGTTTACATTTAAAATTTAGGAGAATGATCCTTGGGACATATGTGACGTGTACGAGTCAACCCCGCCTCAATCCGAGGTGCAGTGTGGCCGACACCACTCAAAGTGTCTCTCTTTTATTTAAAAAGTACTTCATTTTAAGTGAAAACAACAACTGGCATATGGAAAACCGACCAAACGGATTATGATTGTATTTATACTTTAGCACAAAGATCCATGGGTCATATGTGACGTGTATTAGTCAACCACGCCTCAATCCGAGTCGCGGTGTGGCCGACACTACCCAAAGTGTCTCTCTTATGTTTAAAATGGACAACATTTTAAGTACATACAGAAAACTGACCAAACACATTCGGTTTCTTTTGATACTTCAGTACAAAAATCCATGGGTCATTTTTGATGTTTAAGAGTCAACCTTACCTCAATACGAGGTGTGGTGTGGCCAGCACCACTCAAAGTGTATCTCTTTTATTTAAAAATCACATCATTTTAAGTGAAAACAACAACTGACATACGGAAAACCAACCAAACAGATTCTGATTGTGTTGATACTTTAGCACAATTATCCATGGGTCATATGTGACGTGTATGAGTCAACCTTGAATCAATAAGATGTGTTGTGTGGCTAGCACCATTCATAGTGTCTATCTTTTGTTTAAAATGGACATCATTTTAAGTGAAAACAACAACTGACATACGAAAAACTGACCAAATGCATTCTTAATGTGTTTATGCTTTAGGAAAAAGATCCATGGGTCAAATTTGACGTGTATGAGTCAACCCTGCCTAAATTTTAGGTATGTTGTGGCTGAAACCACTCAAAGTGTCTCTCTTTTGTTTAAAATGGACAACATTTTAAGTATATATGGAAAACTGACCAAATGGATTCTGATTGTGTTGATACTTTATCACAACGATCCATGGGTCATATGTGACGTGTACGAATCAACCCCGCCTCAATATGAGGTATGGTGTGATCGATACCACTCAAAGTGTCTCTCTTTTGTTTCAAAAGGACATCATTTTAAGTGAAAACATCAACTGGAATACGGAAAACCAACCAAACGCATTCGGATTGTGTTGATACTTTAGGAAAATGATCCATGGATCTTTTGAGAAGTGTACGAGTCAACCCAGTCTAAATCCGAGGCATGGTGTGGCCGATACCACTCTAACTATGTCTCTTTTGTTTAAAATGGATAGGATTATAAGTGAAAATAACAACTGGCATACGAAAAACCAACCAAACGCATTCGAAATCTATTGAAACTTTAGGAAAACGATCCATGGGTCATATGTGATGTGTACGAGCTAACCACGCCTCAATCCGAGTCGTGGTGTGTTCGGAACCACCCAAAGTTTCTATCTTATGTTTAAAATGGACAACATTTTAAGTACATACAGAAAACTGACCAAAAGGATTCTGATTGTGTTGATACTTTAGCACAACGATCCATGGGTCATTTTTGATGTGTAAGAGTCAACTATTCCTCAATTTGTGGCGTGGTGTGGCCGACACCACTCAAAGTGTCTCTCTTTTATTTAAAAAGCACTTTATTTTAAGTGAAAACAACAACTGACATACGAAAAACCGACCAAACACTTTTAGAATATGTTGATACTTTAGTAAAATGATCCATGGGTCATATGTGACATGTATGAGTCAACCCCGCTTCAATACAAGGCGCGGTGTGGCTAGCACCATTCATAGTGTCTCCCTTTTGTTTAAAATGGACATCATTTTAAGTGAAAACAACAACTGACATACGAAAAACTGACCAAACACATTAAGAATGTGTTGATGCTTTAGGAAAACGATCCATGGGTCATATTTGACATGTACGAGTCAACCCCGCCTCAATCTGAGGCATGGTGTGGCCGCCACAACTCAAAGTGTATCTCTTTTGTTTAAAATGGACAACATTTTAAGTACATATAGAAAACTGACCAAACAAATTCTGATTGTGTCGATACTTTAGAAAAATGATCCATGGTTCATATGTGACGTGTACGAATCAACCTCGCCTCAATCTGAGGCGCGGTGTGGCCGACACCACTCAAAGTGTCTCTCTTTTGTTTCAAAAGGACATCTTTTTAAGTGAAAACATCAACAGGCATATGGAAAACTAACCAAACACATTCGGATTGTGTTGATAATTTAGGAAAATGATCCATGGGTCTTTTGAGACGTGTAAAAGTCAACCCCATATAAATCCGAGGCACGGTATGTCTGGTACCACACTAACTGTGTCTCTTTTGTTTAAAATGGATTGGATTATAAGTGAAAAGAACAACTGGCACATGAAAAACCGACCAAACGCATTTGAAATCTATTGAAACTTTAGGAAAACGATCCATGCGTCATATGTGACGTGTAAGAGTCAACCACGCCTCAATCCGAGTTGTGGTCTGGCCAGCACCACCCAAAGTTTCTCTCTTATTTTTAAAATGGAAAACATTTTAAGTACATACGAAAAATGACCAAACAGATTCTGATTGTGTTGACACTTTAGAAAAACGATGCATGGGTTATTTGTGACGTGTACGAGTAAACCCCGCCTCAATCTGAGGCATGGTGTGACTGACACCACTCAAAGTGTCTCTCTTTTATTTAAAAAGCACTTCATTTTTAGTGAAAAACAACAACTGACATACAAAAAACTGAACAAAAGGATTCTGATTGTGTTAATGCTTTAGTACAATGATCCATGGGTCATTTGTGACATGTACAAGTTAACCTCGCCTCAATACAAGGAACGGTGTGGCCGGTATCACTCCAAGTGTATGTATGTTTTTTAAAATGAACATCAATTCTAGTAAAAAATCTGGTATGCAAAAAACCCATCAAATTATGAATTGAATTCTGGATTCCACATATAATTTTCATCTAAATTATAAATTGATATCTAAATGAATTGTGTATGTTTATAATTATGTTATGAATTTTGAGTTAATTTTGGATGTGTATAGTTCCAGGATGCATTATATGTTAAATGTGTATGAATTTGTTATGTATATGTATGTTTTAGTTGGTTACTACAGGTATAGTAATTGTATATGTATGTGTTAGTTGATTATTACAGGTACAATAATTGTAAATGAGAGGGAATTGGAGGCTGCTGTGAAAATTGCAGCCTTCTATGCAATTTTCAGGCTACTGTGCAATTTTCACAGCATAGGCTACGCCAATGGTTTCAAACCATTGGCATAGGATTCTGAGTATTGTTTTTACCAATGGTTCACTATGAACCATTGGTAAAAAAAAACCTTTTCCAATCGTTTATAAACCATTGGGTAATAAGTCCTATTGTTGGTTTTCCCAACGGTTCAAGACAAATCGTTTGGAAAAACTATCCCAATGGTTTGGTATAACCGTTGGGATAACTTCATTTTTCTATGCTATCCCAACGGCTCTGTGTAAACCATTGGGAAAATCATTACCAATGGCTTACTTACCAATGGTTTGCAGAACCATTGGTATAAGATATACCAACGGTTATGTAGGCTTTCCCAAAGATTCTGAACCGTTGAGAAAATGTCCATTTCCAGTAGTGATATGAAAGACACACCATGACCTTTCAAGACATCCCATTCTTACATATTTTTACCCAATTACTCTAGTTTAATTTAAGATTAAAAAATGAACAGGATGGAGTAAACGCTTCATTACCTTTTAGGTAAGGTTCACCAGGTAAATAAGAACATTAAAGAAAGAACAATCTTTAGTTATTATGACAAAAAAGTTGATTGACAAGGCGATAAGGACAATGATAGGAGTGACACCAAAGGCACCACCACAACATCCTTTAAATAGATAAGTAATAAACATGAGGTTATTTTATTTACATATTATGAAATAAATCTATAAAATTTTAATTGTAATAAACTAAATTAAAGAATCAAGTAATCGCCTCTTCTTTAGGTATATTCATCAATTATAAGTCTTGTTTATGAAATAATTCTTGGGTATTAAATACAATATGTTTCTTACATATGTGTATTGAAATACAGTAACCATGTAAGTATAGAAACATTATAAGAATTAAAGTGTGTTCTTCAAGTGACTGAGAAAGGGTGGTTCTTAAGTCATCGGTGAGAAGTACATAACTTCTAATTTCCAAGTAAATGATTCTAGTAGAATTTTTATTGTGTATTACCAAAACACTTATCTCATGTGTCTTTTTGACACAAGGAGACATTATTACAATTTAATGAATAAATTTTGTTTGTGGTGTTTAAAACTCAATAAATAGTTCAGTGATGCATGAATTATATACAATACATGATGAATATAAAATATAAGACTATTATACCTAGTTGTAGAATGATAATTATTTGTCAAGTAAAACTAATAGTGGACGTCAATGATATACCTGGTATGGTATTTATACTCAATGGAGATAAATAAATTAGGAATTATCGATGTATATATAGTGACCCTAGCCTTTTACACATATCATTACATGATTTTAAGCATAATAAAACAATATATTACAATCCAAGGATCATGAAGTCTAGTGTCTTGGAACACTAGGTACATAAAACTAAAAACATGGGACTAAATAAAACATTTCTTTATTTAATATTCAGAAAGAGATCCTAAATTCCATTGTGCTCATACATCTTTATAGGGTAATCTATGGTTAACATGAACAAAGGGATGAGATAAAATCCCAGTAAGGGAAACACATAGTAATAAATCTTTATCACATGGGTTAGAAGGTATGGAATAATGATATAAAAATGCATGGAGCATGTGAAATCATAACATATAAACATGGGGTAATATAAAAATGGATTCATAATAATGTGGAAGCAATAGAAAACATGACTTTATCATGAGTCAAGGATCATTGCACATAGAGGATCACAAGTCAAGGTTAACCACCAAGACCGTTGCACATGGTAGCACAAGTCAAGGCTAACTTCCAGGACTGTTGCACATAACTACTCATGAGACTCAACATTACCCAATGCATTGGAGCACTATCTGAGAACACCCATCTTAACATGTTCATGAATATGTTTTCCACATTAAGAATTATATATAACCAATCATACATAAACATAAGGGTACCCATGGAAAGAAAAGGGTATCATAATCATATTATAAAGCTCAAGGAATGGGTGTATCATACAAGTGACCATAAAAGAAAGGAATTAAAAAAAACATGGAAATTCATAAGGTAAAATAAGCATATATCATGGTAAGTGATGTCAAACATAATTGAAAACATGAGAGAAGATTATTTAAGGAATTTTATCATTAAAACATTTTATCACAGTTTTAAGGAAAATACTAACAAGCATTTAAAATATAAAAGGGAATAATCTTTTATAGAAAACATGAAGTGATCCAAGAAGGTTTTAATAATAAAAAAACTGGTCGTATAAAAACAAATGTGTCTTAAAATATATGGTAGAGTGCACTTGAAATTGGGTATGAATTCGAAAAGTTACCTTAAAACTAGTTTGCTTATCAGGAGGTATTGAGGAGGGAATCACTTAAAAGCATGTATATCCCTGAAAGAGAATGATTAATGGATCTTGATACATGAGTTTTGAAATATAAATATAAATTATGAGATTTATATAAACATAATATTGGATTTAATTTGGGTAAAAAGAGAGTAAGAAAAACCTGAAGAAATAATGGAGGTTCGGGTAGAATCCTTTACAGAATATCGGCATGGTACTAGGTGTACTTAGGAGGCATTAATGAGAGAGAAAGGGGTTTATATTATTTTACACATCATGAGGGAAGTATGGTGGAGGTGTAAAATCATACCCCAACATTATGAACTACACATAAAAGGACATAACATAGAGGATATTCTTGAATAAATGTGAGAAAGAGGGGATCCCTTACCTTAAGTCCAATGGTGTTCTCCACTTGATATTAATGAACCAAATAATAAAATTAGGTTTATTAATTAATAATTACAGAACTTACACTAAATTTTATTGATTTATTATAACCATATTAATTTCATTAATTTTCTTTTTGATGAGTTAAGAGGTTCAATTTTATTGTTTTGGAGTGTTTTCTTCCTTGGTTTTAATGATCAGTTCACTTATATTCATGTTCGGATAAACATGTATGATGATAATGGATTTCTAGAATTAGAGTTATATTAAATTAGTTAACATTAAAAATATTACATGTTTATAAAATTCATTTGGTTATTTGGAGTTAAGGTGAATCATTATATAAAACATTAATGATAAACGCTTGGATTAATTTGGCGATTTTGCTCATAATTAAATTGTTTTGTATAATTATTTTACATAATGTGTGAAAAAGGATTAGATAACATCAAAAAATATAAAAATAAATATTTAATAGTCTATTTCAAATATAAAAATGGTTTCATGACCATAATTTAATATGGTAATAGAAATTGATAACCTGTGGTCCATAAATGTGATAAATTAGCACATCTCGGATGGTGTTTTCATTTATATCGTATAAAAGGAGGGGAAAGGAGAGATGATAATGAATTATACCATTAGCATAAAAAAATTCTAGTACATGTATGGTACTGAATTTTTCATACCATTTGGATGATTAGAGGTTAGGAAAGAAAAGATAACAAAGGAATAAGAAAAAAAAAATGAAAGAAAATAAAAGAGGAATTTACCTCTCGATTTAATATTCCGTGAGAGCCTCTTAAGGGGAGAGGGTTTTGTCTTTTGAGAAGACCAGGGACTTTTGGATGTAGGCGAGGATCTTGGGGAGATGTTTGGTCAGAATTTATAGAAGTTACAAGGCTTGAGAGGATTGAATAGAAGAGAAATGTGTGGGTGGTTTTTATAGTGGAGGGGAGGAGAGTTGTCTTAATATCTTAATCACTAATTTATTATTTTTCCATAAGAACAGAAATAGTAATGATTCTTGTGACAAAAAATAGTAGTATGTTCATGTGAGTTTGAACAAAAGGTTCTTACATCATCCATGACTGAATAAATTGTGTATTTAACACATAATACATATATATGGTAAATTATTGTATTTTACTATTCATAAAAATTCAAGTATTTTAGAAAAACATAAAAAATTCACTATAACCATTTTTTGACATGTAAAATCCAAAAATGAAATAAATTTTTCAAAAATAATTTTCTAAATATTATTAATTTAATTTTTAATTAAAATCTCAATTTACTTGAAAAATACGAATTTTAAAACTATAACTGATTTTATAATGCTTTCAAAAATTACATAAAGTCTTACAAAATTATCTTAAAACCATAAGACATTAAATTTTTAATTTATGAGAACCTTTTAGAAAAATAAATTTTATTTTAAATTAATTAATTAATTTTAATTAATTATTTATGACTTACAAAAAATACCAATACTTTTACTACGATCATATTATAACTTATAAGATGCCTAAATTTTATTTATAAATTCAAGGGTGAGTTTAATATTTTTTGGATGATGTACTATTCATAAGTTTCATATTTCTATTTATAAGGGTAGGTTACTATTCATAAGGGTAAGTTACTATTCATCAAAAAAATCAAGTTTGTATTATCAGACTCCAAACATCTTACTGATCGCAACCGTGAATGCCAGATTTTCGAAATTCAAATCACATGAGTTCAAATATTATGTTTAAAGGTCACATAGTACTTAGCAGTTCATTGTTTTGTGATTTCATGTGATTTTATGAAATAATTATAAGAAGGTAATTTCCATTGATAAAACATTGGGTCATTACAGTATATACTTATTTTGTTCGGATAAAGAATCCTTTATAAATAAAGGAAATCTAAAAAGCTTCTGAAATTAGTTCAGCTAAAGAGTGTGAACTATTCCAAGGGTAAGTTAGAGGTATATTCCTATGATTCATAAGATTCATTTAAATATTTAAGGAATGATAAAGTGAAGTATGATATATTCATGGTCAAAAGATATGAGTTTCTTTGGGCTGAAATACTGAAAAATATCTCAACCAAGCATTCATCAATCAATATAATGTAGCATGGAGTAATTCCTAAATGCACATTAACTTATTTACATCAGATCTATGATTCCAATAAGGAGGATCGATAAAAATTATTACATGTTAACATTGATCAATAAAATGTAGCATGAAGTAATTTATAAATGCACATTTCCTTATATAAATATGATTCATGATTTAATTATAAAGAGCATCAATGTTGATATATATTACAGAAACTTCTATTATATTTCAAGACATTCATTTCAAATAATGATGATATCCTATAACCATATGCCAACTATCATGAAAAATGGATATCATATGAGTTACAGTATGATAAAAATCGATTATGTCATTAGAACATGTGTTTAGATGTAAATAGTTTGTTGAGGATATGAACAAAATTGCATAAAAAACACTAACTGCATCTAAATTAATCATCCTAAAAGTTTCTAAGGATATTACAGAAATTCCAATAATAGAACAGATGTAGTCAAGTGATAGAATAAATTTATATAAAAGGGTTCACTTCTCTATTTGAGATAGTGGGAGTTATATTGACTTGGGTTTAGTCAATGCCAAATATGCACAAGTAGTTGGCATAGGATCTAGTTCCTAAAGTGAATGTGGAACATGAATTTTCTAGAGACACATACTACATAGGAAAGTTAAAACCGTAGTGATGGTTTTATTTTC
The DNA here is from genome assembly GCA_963277665.1 of Viscum album. NCBI lineage: Eukaryota > Viridiplantae > Streptophyta > Magnoliopsida > Santalales > Viscaceae > Viscum > Viscum album. The sequence continues at coordinate 640,019,757 of OY728131.1, read as the reverse complement.
ACTGTGGATGGTGATACATTATTCATTATGTATAATAATTCCTACAAGATAGAGATATATGTAATTAAGCTAATATTGACATGATCAATTAAAATTCAATAATAGATTCAATGTATCAAAGTAAATAGGCTTATTATTTTGAATACTATGGTGGGTATACAAGTGAAATGATACATGGATGGTACAAGCATAATACCAATAAGGCTTAATTGGTTATACAAAGTCGTAATGCCTAAATGAATTAGAATTTTACTTATCATATCTAATTTCTATGATCATATCATTGAGAATTATATTTCAAGACCACCATGGAAGGTGTTTATATGACACAACCATAAGGGGATGATGACATCACAGAATGCCAATACAGAGGGGAAATTACTGAAATCTAGTTTAGGATTGAAGTAAGAAACAAGATAATTGAATATTCATTTGGAATGAATCAACTCCATTTTCCTACAAGAGTTTAGTGGGAGAACAATTATTTTGAAGTGAAATGTGTTTGGTAATATATAGATATAGATATTGGTCTTATCGTTAGTTAAGAACATGATACATGTAACTCTCAAGAGATTGTCTTAAAGTAATAACCTAAGTTTTTGGGAACATGATCTATTGAGGTTGATCTAATAGTTTCTTGGACCTTGTAAATAATACATATACTAACATAGTATTAAAAAAAATAAAATTTGGAACAATTTAAGAGAGAATTGTTTCAAGTGTCACATGAAATAAATATCTCCAAGTTGACATGCATGAGTATAGAATGGGATTAATGTGGTGAGTTTAAATTCCATATGCTTCAGTGATGAATCTATCACATATGCCAAGATATGTAAAAAATACTATATTATTGACATAAAGTTTAATAATAGGAAAAAATTAGTTACATATAAGAGAATTGCAAGAGAAGCAGTCAGAATTATCCAATAGTACTAGAGCATGTACAAATGATATATACTTGGAATGTGGAGAAGTAGGGATACTAGTTTTTATGGAAAACAAACTAATCTTCCTTAGATCATTGTGATCTAATATCATAGTTAAGATAAGGTAATGATCAATACAAGATCATATAATCTAGTGGTATCCATACCTACAAATACTGAGTATGTTGCAGCTTCTAAGGAAGCTAAAAAGCAGTTATTAAATGCAACAATTTGTTCTAGTTTTTGGAATCTCACCTACAAGTAAATTTTTATCATTATGATAATTACATTACTATTACTAGATAATATTTCAGGTTTTGATAGTTAAAAAATTTAATACACTCGAGGTTTACATCTCTTGAGAATTTTTACTCAATGAGGTGTGGTTGCACATAGCTGAATAACCAAGTGATGGAAACATAGAACACCCAACAACTAAATCCGTGAATTAGAAGAAACATGATATTTATAATGTGAGAGCTAACAAGGATGGTTATCAAGATAGATATAGTGAAAGTGGGAGTGTTGTAAAAGTGGGTTCCCTTGACCCAACATTAATAGTTCTTTTAGATTACCATATCATGTAGAGAGTTAGTAATACAAGATGAATAATTACCATTATAATGTAGATATTTCTGTGTACACTATTTAAATGGTAATGTCCATAGATTAATTATCATATCAAAAGGTTATAGTAGATCCCAGACTATAATTAGAACCTTGAGACACCATTACATTAATCTTAAAAAAATATACTATGGTCTAGATATGTCATACTGATTGGACACAGTTGATGACTGACTATCAAATTTTGGTGGAGTATAATCATCTAGACTTCTTCTCATGAAGTTCTCACTTATTGATCTATAGTATTTGAGATCATGAGGATAGACCCGTCAATAGGAACACTACATGTTTCAAGTGTAATTGGTTTTTCCTATCTACAAACATGTGTATTGGCCTCCTGACTTGAGATAATTATCGATGTGTTCCATTTGATAGAGTACTTTGAAGAAAGAAAAAAACCATGATAATGAAATCATGATGAGGTAGCTTGTGTTGGGTGCATCATTGGTGGTATGGAATTGGTTGAATGATCAAGATATGATTCATCGCTCCTGGGTTGAGAAAGTAATATCTTGATCCAGGTTGATCAGGATGGTAGTGCCTTCATAAGGCCATGGCCATGATAGTCAAGGGTAAATCCGTACAGTTAGATCAACAAATAATAAAGTATAAAGGGAGATAACACAAGTGTGTGCCTTGCTTTATGAGATATCTAAATAAAAAGAGATTATATAACACAATGCATGTTCATAGGTTGGTTTTCATTGCTATGACTATTCCTAATCTCTTTAGGGGCACTAATGGGATGCTAGATTCAACTCTTGGTTTGTGAATACTATTAACTACCATTGAGATAAGGTCTTAGAAGGTCACACATAATAACGTATTCAAGAATCCACCCTATTCTATGGAATAGGTAAATTGGACATGGTGGGCCCCACAATGTGGTGTGAGTGTTGTCTAAGTCATTGATCACCAAAGAATAAATAAATTAATTATTATTAAAGTAAAGGATAATTGGGTTGAATTTATTTATTAAAATTATTTACAAGTTATGTTAATATGAGGAATAATATTAATTGAACAAATATTATTTTAATATTTTAGGTTCATTTTATATTAGAGGGAATTTTGAGTCGATTTAATGAATTGGTTTTATCACATAATATATTTAATATATATTACAGGTATATGATAATATATAAACAATATTTATGGCCCTATTTAGTTTGTCATAATTTTTTATTCAGTGGGCGTTAAATAAACAGGGCCAGGGAATGCTTCTGAGTATTTTGAGAATCCAATATTTAATACAGAGAGGCTCTTGATAGATACTATTCATGGTGAGCTATTAAGAGCTTCTACCTACTATCCCTATTTCTAGAGAGAGAAACTCTTTATCTAGGTGATCAGATCAATTTATCCTTCACGCATCACAAGCACATTGATGCGGTGATTATCGGGGCATTGAAGGCGTCATCATATATCTTCACTAGCACCCAAAATTCATTGATCAATGCTCTTATGTATTTTTGAATCACGTTTGGATGATCTAGAGGGATTATACTTTGTATCCTTCAAGAAACAATCACTAGAGACAAGCATATGTCGAGTAATAATTCATACTGAAAGTGGTATGTTTTCTAGTTTTAATTTATGTGATTTTTAATTCACACAAGATCCTCTTGACTGTATTGGGGCTCAAATCACCGAAGATTACAAGTTACATCATCTTCAAAATGAAAAATTTTAAATCCCCAATACACCGTCTTTTGTTGTACACCCCAGTACCTTCAAACATATCTTTAATAGAGTTGTCATATAACAACATTTTTCATTCTAACATTCAAATGACACCTTATGGGGATTTATATGGGAAGAGGTGTTGGACTCTGAGATGCTGGGATTATATTAGAGAGAGAAAGGTGATGAGACATAATATTATCCAAGAGATGATGAATCAGGTTCATACCATTAATTATCATATGATATCCACACACCGTCGATAGAAAAGCTACAAAGACAATCCGTGATGAGAACTAAAGTTTGAGGTTGGATATAATGTGTTCCTTCATATATCATCATGGAAGAGTGTCATGAGGTTTGGTAAGAAGGGAAATATTTTTCCAAGATACATCGACCCCTTTGAGTTCCTTGATCACATCAAAGCTATGGCCTATCTATTAACACTCCCATCAAATATATCTCAAGAATATGACGTGTTCTATGTATCTCTCTTAAGGAAATACATACCAAAACCATCACACGTAGTGAATCCAGAGTTGGTACCATCTAAGAAAGATCTTTCATATGAGGAGAAACCAGTGAAAATTTTATATCATAGAGACAAAGTTCTATGAAACAATACAAATCACCTAGTCAAAGTGTTATGGTGGGAAAAGAAGTTTGAGGAAGCAACTTGGGAACCAGAAGAGGCGATGAAACAGAAATACCTCCATCTATATTAATGTATTAAATGAAAATTTTATGGTGAAATTTATGAAGGAGGAAGAATGTAATGACCTAAAATTTTATACATAAAATCAACTTTTGAATGAATAATTTCCTTATCATGTAATGTAGTTATAGAAAACACATGCACTGATTTGGGTATTTTGGACCATTATAAGTTACACTCTATCAGTTTTAAAATACCATTTAAAATCATAACCATTGATAATATAGTCATTGTACAATGACTATTAAGATAAGTATATTAAGGGTTATGATAAAGTCCAATTGACACAGACAAAAGAAGGTATTACCTCAACCAGTAGGATCATACCCTATGAAGCCTATTTATTGGAGGTTCCAAGAGAGATGAATTACTTGGATTTCCCCTTGACCAAACCCAAGTCAAGATTCAAAAAATAAATCACAAGTTAAACCGTTTATGAGAGAAGTTGAAGCTTATCGAGATCATGACCCAAACCACGTTCGTTGAACAATCCCAAGTGTCACCATCGCACACCTTACCCTTCGAGCATACACTAGTGTAATAAGAGGTTATGTATATAGATCCTTAAAGTATGATTTTTTATATTTTTATTTTTAATAAAATAATGATTATATTTATTGTTTTTTATTATTACTTTATAATGATTAAATAACGACTTTGATAAAAATCATATTTTGATACAATGAAACAAAAAATGCATTGTTAAAATATATAGTTTCAATAAGGACACCCTTTTTGATGAATTCAATAATTTTTGAAATAAATTTTATTTTAATAATTATTATTATTAAATAATGTTTATTTAAATATAAAATATAATGTAATTTTATGAAGTTAAATATAATTTTTTACAATGGTCATAAAACTATTATCATTGTAAAAACCCATATTTTTCAATAAATGAAGATTTTAATTTAAAAGTGTAAATTATCATATTTAGATCATTATATTAATAAAATAAATATTATTTTTGAAATTAACATGTCAAAATTATCCAATGATGAATTTTTAATAAATTTATGACAATCGAATTTTTGAGTAAAAATTAAATATAGTATAAACATACGATATGTATTATGACACCCTAAAATCCCAAAAGTGATGTAATAAATAATATAAAGAGTATCCATGGTAAAATTATGTTTCCCCTTTAAAATAATTTGTTTTTGAATGTATTTGATTAATTTTAGAAACCCTTAATGAAAAATCTAAAACCTATATTATATTTTAAGTTTTTAAAATCAATTCTTTATAATCAAGACTCACTTCCACATCGCTATGGGTATTGTTTTAAGGATTTTTGTTCTTGAACTTATAAAATATTGAAAAAAACTTCTTTTTTTAGAAACCATGTGAATGCTTTGGGTTTTTATTATTTTATCATATAGTATCCAAAACATAAGTTTAGAATTTAATAAAGGATTTCCATCTCTTTTGATATAAAAACCCACCCAAAATCTCATTCCTATTAATTAAAAACTCTCAAGAATTTACTCTTCTATTCTCTCTCTAGAGCCCTCCCAAGGTGCCTCAGGATCTTAATAAGTTCCTCCTAATCTTTTAGAAGCATCCTCTCAAGGTAAGATCCCATCTCCTTCTCTTATTTATTCAAACACCTTCTTTATATTATTCATTTTAATTTCCAATGATTCATGTTGAGATATGTTTTCACACATCCCTCTTACCATACTTATGATTACCAAGTTATTAGAAATCCCTTTCACTCTCATTCATTCCTTCCATAAAACTCTATGTATACCTGTTATTCTATCAAAATTATCTTACGATTTTCCATGACAAAAATTTATGTAGTGAATACCCATACCCATTTCCACTTAAGGATATTCATCTAGTTGTAACTATCCTTCATCGACTAGAGAGTTCCATGTATTTAACCCACACTCATTAATCATAGGGTTAAAAGTGATTAAAGACATCATTATGTTGTATGATATATGTGACACTTATATATGTACATGATTTGAAAGTGATGGGCGAACCCACAATTATATAGCCCTTAAAAGAATTAGGTAATTTTTTTTTCTCATGAGATACCATGTATGGTGCATGAAAGGTTTTCCTAAGCATACTATGTTATGATGTCTTAGATTTTAGAATTGAAATATGTTTACTATGTCACATTTAATGTTGTTGGCACATTCTCATGTTGCCATTATGTTATCATCTTATATCATTCTTCAATATTCAAGTTTATGATTATCACCCCTCTTATGTTATCTGGATATTCCTGTTGACTCAATGTATTAATTTTATCTTATTATGATTTAATTATTCCATTACCGGGCATTATAACTTACTTCTTTCTTATGTACATCTCTAGATTATCCTATATAGTTGTAGAATAATCAATATAATCTAAGGGAATGTTATAGAGTTTAAGTTTATATCATTGTGTTGCAGTTACAAGTTATTATGTTATGTACATAATTTCCCAAATACACCAGACTTTATGATCTTCAGAGTTTTTATTATGAGTATATTTATGTAATAGATCATGAATTAAGGTGTATTAAAGATATGAGTTGTTATAGTTGGATGGGATCCCAAATTAACATAGGGTTTTACCAAAATTGAAATGAATGTGGGAGAACCAAAGGGAATCAGAATTTATAAACAAGTTGAAATATGACTCATTCATGGCGTGATATGCCAATTCACGTTGTGAATGCTCAGTATGACCACCAATTTATGGCGTGAAAACATTTTAGGATGAAAATTCATTTGAGCTAAAGTCCGTCGAATATTAATTAAATATCATGGTGCCTCAGGTTGAAATTAATTCACATCATGAGTCCTCTTTTCATGTTGTGAATCACCTCGACCAAAACATCATCAGATTTGCCCAAAATTTCTCCCCTCAAAACCTCAATCCCTAAACCAAATTTTAGGCTGAAAATCTAAACTCTTTCACATCATGAAATTCCCACTCACATTGTGATCAACCTATACAACCATAATTTTAGCTCCAAATCGACCTCCACATAATCAAACCTTCCCCAAACACCTACAACATAAAACAAAAACACAAAGGAAAAACCTGGATTCCTTAGAATCCCCAGAAAGTTACATCATACACCTCTCAAACAATTCTCATCCTTGATAATCAAAGCCAAACCTATATTTAGAAAACAACCACCAAACTACAAAAAAACTCTCCTAGGAGATGCCTCTAAAATATAATGATTTCATTAAACAAACAAAAAAAAGAAGAAATAAGAGATTACATAAATAAGAATATATCCAAACATGGAATCAACTAAAACAACAAAAAAGATCAAAATATATTAGGATACTATGATCAAATCTACAACTCACATTCCCACATACTCTACTCCAGAACACCATACCTCCACAGAATGAGAACTAACAAAATGACTCTCCCACACAACACCTTCTCTTGATGGCCTTGCATCTTGATAATCTATTCCACGAATGTTGCGTCATCCTTGATATCCATATCTCCCTAATAATTGACATGAGAGTAATCATGAAAATACCAAAAAATCGATGTTTTTCATGGTCTAATTGTGGAGGAAATGCTAACTGATACACCACTTCACCAACATGCTCTAAAACCTCAAAGGGTTCAATAAACCAAGGAGACAAATTGATCTCCTGAACAAAATTATATTTCCTATGATGAGGGGAAATACTCAAGAATACATGATCTACAACCACTAACTTTCTAGGTCTCCACCTATAGTATTCATATGAATTTTGATGGTCCTAGACTGTCTTTATCCACTCTGAAACCAGTTGGATCTTCACAATCATACTCTACACCACATCCAAGACAAGAAAAACCTTTTCCTCATCCTTGGTCTAGCACAAATATGATTAAAATGGGATCCCATACAATGCCTCAAAAGTCATGGTTCTGGATGTAGTAGAATCACATGTTTGGGCATAGCCAACTCAATTTTTGTCAAAATCATTGAATAATCTGAGATGTAAAAAATGAAAATGTCCTGAACAATAAAATTAATTTAATAATTAATTGACATGAATGCTAGAACTGGAAGAGGAGGATCTTTATACGTAATTTATAATTAAATTATAAGTAGATATAGAATTAGTTGAACTTTTAATTCTTTCTTCATTGATTATCGGGTTGACTCGATCTCATTGTATTGTAATTTAGTTTTAGGATCCATGTAAAAATATCTATAGTAGTTATCCACATGTGTGCCAAAATATCTTGTTATAGAATCATTAGATGCTATAATAGTCATTGATAATCATTTGTATCATTTATGGTTGTTCATAGTATAATTCTCTTTAAGGAAAAGTAATTCTTGGTGTTCTCTCGATGACTTGAGAGAGGAAGAGAGAAGCCTCTTTAGATATCTAAAAATATCTCTATGGTTTAAGTAAGCTTATCTATATCCGTGTGCACCAAAAATCTATCGTTGGAAAGATATATAACTATATATATATTAAAAAAATTTAGGGTTGCCTATTTTCATATAAACCCCTTACCAATTACTTAATCTTATCAGACACTATGTCTTAATAATAATATAATTATTATTCACTTGGCATGTACATCACCTAAGAATAAATAAATATAATTTATATCATTTACAATATGACCATTAAACTCGGTCTGAATATCCTCTTTGACATTTATTGAACCTTGATCAATGAATATTTATTTAATAAATAAATATTACTTCATTATTCATAGATAAATATAATAAATATTATATTTTAAAAACCTTATAAATAAATATTTATTATTGTTATTCAACTCACTTATTCTTTTGAATAATTTGTGATTAAGTCTTGGTGATCAACCAAACCCAAATAATTATTAAACAACAAATTAGAAATAATATTTATTATAAATTGTTAAATTCAATATTGAATTTATCTGAGATTCCAAATACACTTAGTATATGGACCACTATGAATCTTTCTCATTGAAAATAGGCAATGACACCTAAAGTCCAAAACAAGTGTATAACAACACGCCAAGACACCCATAGATAATAAAGTTATTTTTTCAATGACATAAAACCTACTACAACCACCCATTGTGTAATATAATTCCTTTAACATGATATTTCTAATCAATCACGTTACATGCTAGTGTCACCAACCTATATGCTTGATGTATCTTTCTTTGACTTTTCATAAATGAATATTCCCATAAAACATAATTCCCATGGATTTAATTAGGAAATTCCATTCCCATAAAAGGGCCCAAGATATAAACTTACATTAATAGACAGAAGGGATAATTTTTTTCTCACATTATCCATTAATGAAATATCACTCGTGACACACCTAACATATCATACTTCACCGCGAGCATACATAATATTAGTTTTTGTAAATACATAAAATTATATTACTTATGATATTCATTAATTATAATCTTAAAGACTAAATATCAATACACACATCTGTAGATAGGAACATCCAATGACATATATAAATGTTGATTTCTTACCGGTGGGTATCGTTCTCATCATCTCATGCTCTATAAATTACCAATGGTGCACACTATGATAAAGTTACCAAAAGTTCTAAAAGTATCCACCCCTGATAGTATGCATCATATTTTTCCCATAAAATTATATAATCTAACTATATAACATATATATTCAAGAATACTATTGCGACACCTCCAGGTTCTTATCATAGCATAGAACTGCTATAACCGTTCAGCGTGACATATATTCTTAGGACATTATTACATACTATTTCATGCATAGGAAAAAGTATGATGTGATAAGAAAATTCATTAATATTAAATAAAATGAATACATGTAATCATCAAATACTTAGAAGTTAGTTCTAGGTAACCAACTTTAATAGAATCCCACTTTCACTAGAGCTAACTCTTAACAAACTTTAGTCCATTATCTCTCACATAATAATGATACCTCTACTAAGACAGAGCCTTTTTCAAGGGTCTTCCACATTTTCCTCTTTGGATAATTTTCAGACTTAAACTTCACATCATTGATAAAAAACTTCTCAAGTTATGAAACTTTAGAATTATTTTATTTGTTTTTTGATGCAACCTTAACTCTTTAGAACAAGGCATCACTGTAGTGTTATCATAGTAAACTATAATGTACTTTTTACTATTAGGCATCACATCAAGATCCTATATTTTTTTAATCCTAAAAAATTCTTTGAATACATAGGAATCCATAATATAATTGGACTCTATTGTAGAATCAACAATAATTGACTGCTTTGAACTCTTTCGGCTCATAGCTCCTTCATTGAGACTGAATACATATACTGATGACGACTTTGGATCATTTTGATCTATTTTAAAGCTAGTATTTGTATAACCCTTAATGAATAGATCTTTATGTCCTCTATAAACTAGAATCATATAATTAGTTTGCCTCAAGTACTTAAGGATAACCTTAACAGCAGTCTAACGATGTTCACCTGGATCAGATTGATATCTAGCTACCATTCTCAAATCTCATACAACATCAAAGATCATACATAACATTAGATACATGATAGATCCTATCATAGAAGCATAAGATATCTTATTCATTCTATCTATATCTAATACTATGTCTAAAGATACATATTCTTTTAAAGATGTATACAATGTGAAAATGGAACCAATCACCTCTTGGATTATTCTATACTGACCCCCTTCTGTATTTGGTAAATGTATGTACTTTAACTTATTCCAATAAACCTATTTGATCTATCACGTATGATCTTGATCCCTAGAATATAGGCCACTTTACATAAGTCCTTCATGAAGAAACATGTACTCAATCATGCATTAACCTCATATAATGTTGGTATCTTATTTCAAATTAGTATTATGTCATTAACATATAATACTATGAGAATGACCATACTTTAATTAATTTTCTCATAAACACATGTCTCACATTCATTCTTAATGAAACTAAATTCTTTTATAGCTTCATCAAACCAAATTTTCCATGATCTGGATGCTTAATTTAATTCATAAATGGATCTCTATAACCTACATACCTTTTTAACATTACATTGAGTTACAAACTCTTCTGGTTGTGTCGTATAAACATATTTTTGAGGGTTCTCATTATGAAAATATGTTTTGATATCCATATTAAAAATATCATAGTCATGGAAAGATATTATGAAATGAAAAATTATGATGAATTTAAGCATAGAAAATGGAGAAAAAGTTTCATCACAATCTATGCACTAATGTTTTATAAAAACCTTTATCCACTACTCGCACTTTATAGGCACTACCATGACCTTCAATGTTCATATTTCTCGTGAATTCCCATTTTCACTCAATGATATTTACATCAGCTAGTAGATCAACCAAAACCCATAGATGGTTTTTATACATGGAATCCATATTAGAATTCATGGATTCTTCCCATTTTGAATATTTTGATCTCTTTACTGCCTTCTTATAATATAGCGGGTCATTATTTCCAACCAATAACGAGTTATCATATTATGTGACTAGAAAACCATATCTTTTCAGTTCTCTATCCTCTCTGATAATCCAATGAAATACTTTTGTTTTAGGAACTACATATTCCACAATGAAATGTGGAGTCTATTACCATACAAAATATTATTTATCCTGAGCATAAAATTCATAAAATTCGATCTTTCCCCCACTATACTTCTTGAGAATGTGTTCCCTTTCAAGGAAGATAACTTTTCAAGAAACTATAACCTTTTTATTCGAGGGATCATATAGGTAGTATCCACTTATTTCCTTGGGGTAACCTATAAAGATACAATTCATGCTTTGAGGTGTCATTTTGTTTCTTTATCCAACCATAATAAACACTTTTCACCCACATGTGTGAATATGTGAGAAACAATGCTTATTTCCACTCCATAACTTAAATGGAATACCATTTTCCACTTTAGTTAGTACTCAGTTTAGTATGTATGCTGATACGTGCAATGAATATCCTCAAACGTATAATGGAAAACATACGTGACTCATCATTGAATTTAACATATACAACAAGGTACAATTATTTCTTTCACTAGAACTTTTTCATTATGATGTATAATGATGGGTGAGTTGAGATAAAATCCCATACCCTTTATAGAAATTTGATAATCTTTGATCTGATCTAAGTTTCTCTATATGTTTACCAAGATGATCTTCAACTCCATTCTTAAACTCCTTTAACTTATCAAAGGATTCATACTTATACCTCAATAAGTAGATATAATTTTAGCTACTCAAGTTATCAATAAAATTTATAAAGTATGAGAATCAACCTCTAGGTTCTACTTGAAATGTACTGCACACATTAATGTGTACCAATTCTATAAGATCTGTGACCCTTTCACCTTGAACACCAAATGGTGGTTCGATCATCTTACCTAGTAAACAATAATGAAATATATCAAGTGGTTTAAGCTCAAAAGAGTCTAACTATCATGATAGATCTCCATCAAACGCTTCTTGTTTAGATGGATGAGATGATGATGACATAATTGGATGTGAAATGAGTCATGTGAATTTGATTTGTTATCAATTTTCAATATTTAATTTTCATAATTTAATATATAAATACTATTATTCAACTAAACCATTCCATAACATATGTTATCTTTATAAATATAAAAACTATTATTTTTAATACTGAAAATAAACCCATCCATGTCTAAATAATAAACAAATATGATGTTCTTAGTAACAATAGAAACATAATATTAGTTCTTTAAAACCAAAATAATTCCTTTTTACAATGTGAGGTGGTAGTATCCAATGGCTAGAGTAGCTAGACTTGCCCCACTGGCATCCCGTAGGTCCACCTCACTTTTTGAAACCTTATGAAATATACTTAGTTCCTATATTTTAATACAAATATGAGCACCACATACATTATCTAATACCCAAATTGTATCTATGAAAATGTTACACTCAATAAATAAAACACATAAAGCTTTACCTTGCTTTTATAGCTGGGTTCAGTTCCTCTTCCAGTGGCCTTGCTTGCCATATAAAAAAACACTACATAGTGCTCCTTTGCTTGGTGATGAATATTATTATTCTTAGAAGGATGGTGCTTTGGAGACTTATACTTGGAATGAGTCTTTATACCCTTTACCTTGTTCCTCATTTTATTATTCACTCTATGGATCATGAGTTTTCCATGCCCTATGTATTTTTCAACTTGGAAAATTTGAGTAAGAAGTTTTAAAAGTTTCTTATCACTATTTATCTTATTGTAATTCAAAATTAAATTGGAGGTGGTTTTATATAGTGTGGATAAAATGAGATATGTTCATAACTCATTAGATATTTGAAACCCAAATTTTTTTAATCATTCTATATAGCCAGTCATATTGACTCCCTCAGGCCCAACTAGCATCAACTTTGCAAGATTGCATGAGAATAGTGCATTGGTGATATCATATCTCTCTTTTCTTATTTTCCAATGATGAATATAGAAAAGGTAAGTTATGATGATATATTCATCCATATCCTTATATTACTTTAGAAAGTGACTATTCATGAAGGAAAACATGAAACATTGAATATACATTTCATCATCCACATGTTTTAGGTAGAGAGATACTTCTTCCCCACCATCCTAGATTTGGTGGTTACTTTGTTACATTGGCATAAGATAAAAGGAATAATTTCCCAAAGGAACAAATAGTTTAATAGACTTGATAAACTAGATACATACTTGAAATTAAAATTATATTTTGAAACATAAAATATATAAAGAATTTCAGTTAGTCGGCCATTATTCCCCCTTGTATAACCCTGAATAACAGTAATAATATACTTCTTGTAATCTTAGGAAAAAAATGAAACATATGAAAGGGATGAGCTCAAATTCTTAGTAAGGGTAAGCATACAATGGGAGCTATGAGTAAATAAGGCATACAAAATATGAGAAGGAAAATAACTGAAACACATTACATTTAATCAATACTAGAAAGGTTAGGGTGGTGCACTATTTATTTAAAAAAGGAAAAATATAACCCCTTTTAACTAGGAGGGAACCCATTACATGGAAGAGAACCCAAACCAAACAACAAAAGTATTCATCATGACTCAGAGGCCCCATATCCCAAAAACCAAAGTAAAAAGATCAAAGTACCAAATCCTAGGAGCAAAACCCTAGGGAGAAGGAACACAAATATGGGTGTTGCCATAACTATTATTGACTACCACAACCACAGCTAGATCCATCGCCACACATACTACCATCCATGCCAGAACACACCAATGAATTTGTCCCACAACTAAATCCAGGCCTAAAGCTATCCCCCATCATCATCACCATCCTTCCAATCCTACTAGAAGAGATGCACCATAGGGTTACCACCGAATAATCCAACTGTAAGAAGTCCTCCACAGAATCTCACATCCAAAGGATATGCTAACTACCACGAGAACTGAGTCCACCTCTATCACCCAATGAGGAATGCTACCTAGCAATACCGCTGAACACCAACCAAATAGATCACCCACATTCATCAGTTAAGAACCAGTACCGACACATCGAGACCTCCAAAATGCATCTAGAACACAATTTTAACCCACCGTAGGAAAATCCACACTACCGAATCTGACCGCTTGCTGAGCATGTCGCTACTGCCAAATAAAGCCAACAGGTTAGGAGGAAAACCCTAGGAGACAGAGAGATCTTAGCCAAAGCCGAGAACCCATTAAAATTTATACACCCAACCCATTTAATCAATAACTTGAGCATAAAAGGATAGAAATAAAATACAATCAAATAATTCCATAAAAATAACCACATAAAAATGAAACTTAACAATGTATATTTTAACTAATCGAATAATCACATGGAATATCAATAAATGAATTCATAATGATGAAATGTATAATTTGCAACATCTAAAAAATAATATTGAGTCTTCATAGTAGGAATCTGATATTGTCAAGGTTTCATGCTAAGAATCTACCATTAATAATGCTTCGTACCAATAATCTAGTAAATGGGTAAGTACTTGGCCAAAACCCAATATTTTTTGTCTCATGAGACTTACCAATTCATCAAGGGGTTATAGAGGTACCTACCCATCACTTAATAAATCCATTGTATTCCTCATATTAAATTGGTGAAACATAAATAACATAAACATTCGTATTAAAAACTATCAAAAAAGTGAATACTTTAACAATAAATTATAAATGGTATCAAAATAGTACATACACAGTCAAACTAATCATAATCCATCCAATAAAATATGGTAAATTATATCATATGAGACCCACCTTAATTAATCATAAGATTTAAACAAATGGTGTTTACATTGATGAAAATATTCTAATAAAATCATTGACATTTTTTAAGATAAATAACCTTTTTATTGCATTGAAATAATTTAATTTTTCAATGCAAGAAAATTATGAAAGAAAAACTTTTATTTGAAAATAAACTTTTAAACTTGTTAAGTAAGCTTAAAAACATTAAAGTATCATAAAAATGGAGAAATATATTCATGCCGTATAATTTTTTAAAAAACATTCATTCTGTATTTTTGTTGAAAAATTCATAAATTACGTCATTTGGAAAATGATAAAAATGTTCCTTTAAAATTTTTTTATAGAAATTATGAAATGGGTAAAAATACTAATTTTTTTATGATTATCGTAAAAATAATTTTTTGAAAACATTTTTTGGAAACATGGACATGGAAAAAAATATTCCTCAATAGAGACTTAAACATAAACAATCTGAAATAATAATGAGATTGTGAAATAACCTTTAAAAATATAATATCATTAATAAAATTATTTTATTATGTGTGTCCATTATAAATCAATATAAAACAATTGTAAATACAGTATAATATAATTGAAAATAATTTCACACATAACCTAATCAATGAAATAGAAGTTTAACCTAATGACTGAAAATTGAGTTAATAAATCCCTTACATTGCACTTTTATTTTGTTGAACATTATTTAACCTACTTTATAATGGTTTAAAGAATTTTATTTATTTATAAAAGAACCATATCCATATTTATGATATCATATATTATCCTCTTATATCGATTTGTTAATAATATTTTTTTATTACCCTTATTTCGGGTGTTAACTATTTCATTTTCCTATGCACGTTTTTTTATGTAAGTCATGTTTATTATGAATATAATATATTTATTTCTTTTTAAAAATTATATTAAGTTTATAGATACTATATTTATTCATTATATGCATTTTTATAATAATGTTTTAGTGGTTAACGTGGAAAATGAATCACATTGCATTGTGGGGATTTTAGGCCGTACGTACACATGAGAAACTGTATTATTCCCTTAAAGGTGCAAGGGTAAAGAATTGGATGGTATATAATTATTTTCTATAATCAATATCATGTCATAATTATAATATATACCCATTATTTCCATCATTATACGTATACAAGTAAAGTGGTGATGAAAAAAATATTACACCACAACATCGAGACAGTAAGCTGTACGTACACACGCGCAATGTTTTCATTTTTCTAAGGATTAATAAAATATAAAATATGGTTTTTACATAATAATAATAAAATCTCATAATATATATGATACTTTAGTAATTAATTTATCATGGAAAAACACATGAAGAAGAAATGAACTTGGATGAACTGGTAAAAATTGTTACCTCTTCTTCGGCAAACTTCCTTTAGATCTCTTCTTAAGGGATCTGGGGTTGATATTTTTGGAAGACCAAGATATCTAGAACTTGAATAAGGATGTCGGTTAGAGAAATTTTCATGGTTTATTTTAGATATAAGGCTAAAGTTTTTGTGAAGAAGTGAGGGATGGGGTTTCCTTTTATAATTGAGGCGAGGGGCAATTTTGGAAACTCTCAAAAATATTAAATTAATATAAATTAAATTTGAATTTAAAATGACTAAAAATTGTGTTAGTTAGAATATAAGAAGATTATGGGTCAAAATTATCTCAAAAAATAATTTTTAGACAAGTTCAGGTCACTCTATTACCCTTATCTTTTGGATTTAACCCTTATTTAATCCTGTTAACTTTTACTGTGACAACATTGATATTTACTCTTTGAGGGTCAATAATATTACTATAAAATGACAATATAACCCTAAATAAATCATGTATAAAAATTTAAACCACATATAAAATATTTGGAAGAATTATATATTTTTATAAAATTTATATCATTTAATAAAATATTTTTTATTTTAATATAACATTAATGTCAATTTTGTCACTATTCATTACTTTGAATTTTACAAAATTCAATAAAACAAGATATCTTTAAAAAAAATCCTTCAACTATTCAATAAAATGTCAATTTTATCTAAAAAATTTGTGGATGACATCAATTATCTCAAATTATATTTATTTTAAAATTTTTATAATCATTTGTTTGATATTTCCATTAATTAAATAATTACTACATCATCATTATGTAAGAATTTATAATTATTATTTATTTCCTAAAAATTAAAAGTAAATCAAAATGATGAATATACAAAATTTATATTTCAAATTAATATTTATATTTGAAGATATATTCTGAATAACCACATATTAGAAATGTAATACTTATTAAAAACATGAGTACGACATATTTGACTTTTCTTAAAATAAAATACTATAAAAGGCTTAAATAAATACAAGTGGCTCTAAGAGTTCATAAAATTATCCCAAGGACTATTTTAGTTGAAAATAACTCATCCAATAAATTTAGTACAACTGTTAGACTAATTATGTAATATTTATAATATTATTTTTACCCTTAATTACCCAATTTACCCTTAACCATGGTAATATTTTTTTTACTAAAGTTAATATTGATATTATACAAAAATAAAAGGTTTGGAACTTATGATTACAAATATGGAATCTATTTTCCAAAATTCAAAATAATTAATTTGATAAAACTAATTTAAAATTAATCCCATAGACAGAACTAGAAGAAGAGTTTTTAAAGTGAAAATGTTAAGAAGATTGAAAAGTATTCTTATCAAAATTCAATATAAAATTTATTACAATGACATAAATTAGATTAACCTATATAAAATTTATATAATTATACTTTAAACCAATCAGAAATATAATTTAACACTATAGATTATTTAGACAAAAAAGTTGTTTTCAATTAAAATTTTGTATTTTTTCACTATTCTTCAAAAGATGAAACTTATCAGAAAAATATCTAAAATTAAATCAAATTAAATTTTGATATTTATATTTCAAATAAGAATTTTATTTTATCAAATAGAATTTATATGTTTCAAAAACTATATTTAAAACAATTATGCAATCAAAAGGCGGTAAAATATTATTTTTATAAAAATACATCTTTTTTTTGCATAAAATTGGATTTGTTCTTATATTAAGTGTAGAAAAAACATAGGATGAATAATAAACATTATATTTTATATTTTATATATATATTTCATTAATATAATCCAAAAAGTATGATTTGTTTATTTTATTGGAATAAAACACACTTGTGCACATTTAAATAGTTCTATAGAAAAATATTTCCTTTAAAAAAGTGTTTTATTTTCATTTATAAATAATTA
This sequence comes from Viscum album, assembly GCA_963277665.1. Taxonomy (NCBI): domain Eukaryota; kingdom Viridiplantae; phylum Streptophyta; class Magnoliopsida; order Santalales; family Viscaceae; genus Viscum; species Viscum album. The sequence continues at coordinate 640,001,268 of OY728131.1, read as the reverse complement.
GTCACCAAATAATTCTATGTATTTAAATATTTAAACCATATTTTCATAATTAAATTAACTATGTTTTTCCCACCATTCTAATGACTATGTTATAATGGTAACATTTAAATAATAATATTTAGTTTTTCGTTAAAGCTCAATGTAGCATACCATGAATGCTATAGAACATAGTGTTTCCTTTAAAAAACATGGGATGTTATAGCAAGTGACTCCAGAAGTGGGGTTTCTAACATGGATAATTTCCATTCATGTCATAATATAACACGTAAGCCTCTATACCATTTCTGAAAATTTTCATCGATGAGAAGACTATCCTTCTTTAGTATGGATCACAGTGATATGGTCGAAGTCACAAGGTTTTCCATTTCTAAAAAATTAAGAGTAAATTATTGGTACTTCCATTATTAACAAATTAGATTAATAATATTAAATTTTATTAATTTTCCACTATTTTTTCAGGACCTAATATCCCTCACAATTAGTTTCAGAATATACTCTTTCATAGATATTCTAGTGACAAGGACGCTTATTCCCCTTTATCATAACAAAGACTTGGTCCCAAATAGTTTTTTGAATGGTTTTATGTAGGAGTAAATTTACATATACATTAACCTGTTTTTCCTTGATCTTTTGAGTGTACTCCCTAATCCTGAAATCCTAGATATATATTTCTTAAACCCTTGCCTCTCAATTACACAAAGTCCTACTTTGAAAGTCAACCCTTGATGTGAACCAAATTAAGTAAACTGAAAACATCAAGCTAAAAGTTCCCTGATAATTGAAAGAACCTCAACTTGGGCTGGTTAAGAACCTTGAACTATGAGTTTGATTATAGCTTATGTACTGAAAAGCTATACTAACATTATATTTCAGTTCAATGATTTTATAGTTTTTTTTAAAATCCCATTTTTACCATATCACATTACTTATTAATATAAAGTATATTTTACTTAAGTGATTAACCATTTTTAATAAAATTTACATATCATTTAGTTTTTTATTCCATATTTCATTATTATTAATTTATTTATTAAGTGACTGCATAGTATCCACAAACATAAATAATCAACCATGAAACTGACATAAATAAAATTTAAGTGACATGATAATGAGATTATCTAATGATTAGTTTATCCAAAAAATGATAAACTAACCCTAAATCTTTGAGGAAAATAGTGATAATTATGAAAGTGAAGAGAATATGATTTTCATATTCCAAGAAAAAATTGATTTGAAGTAAAAGAAATTGTAAATGCATACCATTCAATCCAAGATTAATAAATAGTTATAAATTAACTATGTGATCACTCTGATACCACTTGTTGGTTCCATAAATAGTGGAAGTTCTTTTTTGGGCATGAGAAACTCAAAATTTTATTATAATAATTGAATAATATGAGCTGTACAGAATGGAAACATCATGAGTAATAGAATTAATTCAAGGATTAATTGACATGAAAATCAGAACTAGAAGATAAGGATCACCAAATGTAATTTATAATTAATTTATAAGAAGATATATAATTAATTAAACTTGTAATTATTTCTTCATTTATGATCCGATTGACTCTATATCATCATACCATCCTTACGTTGTAGGATCTAAGCACAAAATCACTCTAGTGGTGATATACACATGAACCGTAATAATCTGAACATTGCCGTATAATTTTTGGGTGCTATAATGGTCAATCCCAATCGCTTTCATTTTTCATGATTGATCGCAATATAATTAACTTGAGGATGAAGAATATTTTTGTATTCTCTCAATGTATTGAGAGAGGAGGAGAGAGCACTCCTTAGATCTATAAAACTCTCCAGGGTTTAAGAGAGATTCTCTTTATCTGTTGTGCACCACCAATTAGAAAATGATATAATGAGATATCTATTAAGTAAAGTTTATGGTTTCCTATTTTCATATAATTCCCCTTACCAATTCCTTAATTATTAGTGAACCCCATTTCTTAATAATAATAATCTTATTCACTTGACATATGCATCACCTAAGAATAAATAAATATAATTTATATCATTTCCAATCTGACCATTAAAATCAACCCCCTTATCCTCATCAACATTTATCGAATCGTGAAAAATGACTATTTATTTAATAAATAAACATCACTTCATTATTCATTGATAAATTTAATAAAAATTATATTTTTTAAACCTTGTAAATAAATATTTATTATTATTATTTAACCCACTTATTTTTTCTAATAACTTGTGATTAAATCTTGGCGATCAACCAAACCTGAATAAAAATTAAACCACAAGACATGAATAATATTTATTCTAAATTTTTATATTCAACATTGAATTTAAATGATATTATAGATACACTTAGTCCATAACCCTCTAAAACTCTTTATTAGTGGAAATATATGTAGATTCCTAACGTATAATGTTAGCATCTAGCAACCCATAAAGACACCAATAGAGAAAAAAGTTAATGTTGAAATGAAATACAACCTTTTACTAACACCCACTTTGCAATAAATTCCATTTATTGAAATATCTTTAATAAAAAAGGTTGCATAATGGTGTCATAAATCTATGTTCTTGATGTCTCTTTCTTTGACTTTCTAGAAATGATATAACACCATGACCATGGATTAATCTAGTGAGTTACATTCCCATAAAAGGGTTTAAGATTTCAACTTTCATTAATAGATAGATGATATACATCCTTTCTCTCATTATTTATTAAGAAAATATCACTCATTATGCACCCAACATATACTACTTCACCACAAATATATGATGTCATAGTTTGTTTCAATACCTCAAAGTACATGACTTATGATATTAATTAATTATAATATTAATCTATAAGGATCAATACACATGTATCTAGATAAAAACATACAATGAAATATATAAATATGGATTTCCCATTGATGGGTCTCTTTATCATAGTCTCATACTATAGAAATTACCAAGGGTGAACACTATGAGAAAGTGCCTCTAATTCCTATCAGTCTCTACCCATGATAACCTATATCATATGAATACCATAAAATAATATCATTTGGCTATAAAACATATATATTGAAGAATATTTTCATGTCACTTCTAGGTTCTCATCATAAATAGGAACTATTATAACCTTTCAATGTGATCAATATTCTTAATGAATTATCACAATCTTTTTCATGTAGTGGAATAATAATGATGTGATAAGAAACATCATTAATATTTAAGATAATTAATACATGTAATAATTAATTACTTAGAATTTGGTTCTATGGAACCAACTCCAACAAAAAGGATCCATGTCGATGGAAGAATAATGATGATTTTTATAAGAAAACTCTACCAAGGGAAAGTGCTTCACCAATGATCCTATGAAATCCAAGATTCAAGACTATAATATATCCTCCAGCATTTGGATGGTTCACTCGGTCTACCCATCCTTATGGGGGTGGAAAGAAGTGTTAAGGTATAACTAACATCTGAAGATATGATGCAATCATTTTTAGAACCTTGAGGTAAAATGAGCCTCCTGATCTGAGATGATGATCTCGGGCACATCATGATGTATAATAACCTAATACACATATAATCTCTTCAAAACATCCACTGAACCTGACTATCTGATCACCAAGGAATGAGCTGACATCATCATTTGGCCCACAACCACCCAAAAGGCATTGAAACCTTCCCATGCCCAAGGAAAACTAGTAATGAAATCCATTGATATGTCCTCCCATTTCATTGTGAGGACTTCTAAGGGTTGTAACAATATTCATATAACCTGATTCTTGACCTTCAACCACTGACAAATCAAACATTTCACCACAAACTTACTATTATCCACTTATCCTAGGCCACTATAAATAACTCCATATGACATGATAAATCATAGATACACTCAAATGCACCACTAAAGGTGAGATATGTAACTCAAAAAGAACCCACCTCGCACTTAAAATGAAACATACAATCTTCCTAGAAACAACATCTGATTATGACCATTCTTTTACAATCCCTATAAGGTATCATCATGATGAAAACAGTCCCACATCACCTCTACATCTGAGTCTCCCCAATGAGGCTCCTCTACCCATTTCAACAAGGAGGATTACACTTTCATATGAAACATGAAAATTCTAATTCCATCCTTTTCCACATCCATATGCATCACCAAAATCTCATCCATCAGTATCCAGGCATCTATAAACTCTTGAGAAACATCACCCACAACTTCCTACTCAGTGTGCCCGAAACAACATTTCCTTTTCTTGGGGTATAATATATATATAAATCAAATTCTTGGAAAAAATTCACCCACATTCACTATCAAAAATTCAGATCATGCTGGGAGAAGACATATTTGAAACTCTTATGGCCCATGAAGACTACAATGCAACTGTCGATATGGTAATGCCATTAAAACTTTATGGAAAACAAAAATGCTATAAATTCCAAATCATGAGTGAAAATGTTGAACTCTTGGGGATGAAACCTCCTACACCCATGAGATATCATTTCCCACTACCACATCAAGACACATCCCAAGCCCTAATAGGATGCATCACAAAACCCTTTGAACATCACACCCTCCTCATGAAACTGATGTACTAGAGCATTGATCAACTTTTACATTAGGTAGTCAAATACCATCTGGCGCTGATCAATCCAAATAAAATATTATTCCTTCTTTATTAGAACTATCAATGGGGTTGTGACTAGAGATCATTCATACATAAACCATCGATAATAGACCACAAGACTAATGAAACTGGAATATCCTCCATATTTGTGGGTACTATCCAAGAACATAACACTTTTATCTTAGATGGATCTACTGAAACTCCCTACTGATACATAAAATGCCTAGGGAAGTGTACCTCCCACATTCAAAACATACACTTGTACATATTACCTTAAAGATGATGCTATTGGAGAGAATGAAAAATGAATCTAAGGTTGTCATAATGCTTCTTCTATGAACCTAAGTAGATTAGGATGGAATCAATGGACATGACTACAAACTGCTCTAAGAACTCACGAAACACTGAGTTCGTGATCCCCATGAAAATAATTGGTTCATTCATGACACCAAAAAATATGACCATGAACTATATGTGCCCATATCGACACTAGAAGTTAGTATTCATGAAATCTTCCTTTTTCACCCTCATTCAGTGATACCTAAACCAAAAATCAATCTTAGAAAACCATATGTCTCTCCCTAACTATCCATGATAACAATATATCCTCGAGAGGGGATAATCATTCTTGACCATTACCTGGTTCAACCAGTGGTAATACACACACAACATCAGACTACCATCCACCTTCTTGAAGAAAAACACTAGAGGACCCCATGACGACACACTCATCTAGATGAAACTTCTCTACATTAGGTCATCTACTTGGATCCTCAACCCCCACAACTCTGATGGTGGAATTTGATAAGGATTTATCACAATTGGAGTGACATAGGGCTATAACTAGATCTCAAACTCAACGTTTCATTGATGGGGGTAAAGTCACAATATCCTTGGGAAAATCATCATGTAACTCCTCAAAAACTCTCAAAAACTCCACCAACCATGCCTCTTATAGACCCTATGAAGATCATCTCACCAAGATAGAAATTAACTCGAATGACCTCAACACATTTGGCGGTCCTTCTCACCAACAAAATTCACACATTGTCCCTCCACATTGTAGAACTCAACCCTCTTATGGGAACAATCAATAACTGTGCATATAGAATACATCTAGTCGATGCCAAGAATGATGTTGTATGACAATATCCATAGAAAGAAGAAATCCTCAACCGACTGATGCTACCACATCATCATTTTTCACCCCCAATACACATAAAACACACAATACTAACCTCCAACTAGCGTGTATAACACAAAGGCCACCAGAAGCCTCTCTACCCCTAGTCCTAAGGAAAAATCCAAGGATACTACAACAAAAGAGTGTGGTTATCTAGAATCAAATAGATAATAAATTATAGTAGAAGATAAACATAGAGTACCTTGAGTGATCTCTAATACCTTTAGCACTGACACATATCTAGCATGGAGATGACCACATCTGCCTCCCCTGCCTCGCTACTGACAACTACAACCATGATTTCACCCAGGACTAGAAACCTATGGATGAGGGACATCCTAAGGATGAAATTAAATATATATATCTACTCTTGGAGAATAATACTTCTATTATTGTTGATAAGGTATTTGACCAACCCGCCCCATGATGATCTCTGAGAAAGGCCAGGCATTGGAATCAGTGATGATCGAACTTCCTATAAGTATAAAACACAGGCCCAAAGTAGTCGATAGGCCCCTAAAAACTTTTTGACCTAAAAAAACATGAAACTTACTATTGTGATTGAATCCCCATGGATCTAAACCTTATCATCCGATAACCTATGATCCTTCATCTGAAGCTCTTCTCCTCAAAAAGCTCTTCTAGCCTACCTCTCAAGGTGATACTCGTAATGAATACATCCTATCTTATGAACCCAACCATATTATAAACCTAAAAATACATAGAAAACATACAAGGAGTGACTGCATATCTGATATTCTGATTCAAAACTCCTCATATAGGAACAAATTAGGGGCGAACTAAAGAAGAACCCCAAACTTGATCAGGAGCTCTCGCACACATAAGCTCCCCTACTGAAGGGAGAGTAACTCCCAAATATTTTCAGTTCACACCATGGATGATAGAAACTCCATGTAAAACTCTTTTTAAAAAATAAACCATGAAGCATATGTATCTCTACTCACCCAGGTACAAAATTCCACTACTAACGGGCCGCCCCTCTCATTTGACCCACTGCAAGCAGAATCCAATACTTAGCTCGGGCCCTAGATTAGGTTCAAAACTATCTCTAGATCCTCTAATTAATACTTCATCTCCATATTAGAGAAACTCCCCTCATACTTTACCCTACTATACAGCTAAAAAGCTCACAATGTCCTATACCACTACTCATCCTCCTTTTTCAAGTCGAATCTCCGACGATCAATCAGGTATGCCTGTTGATATTTTCAAACATGAACTACTTGCGGTCAATGCCTAGGGTCCATCTCTATAGTGAGGAAACTCATATGTATGATATCATGGAATAAATATATATTCATTTAATTAAAAAAATAATTTTATTTTTTCCAGATTTACCTCATTTAAACAAAACGTATGCATGATGCATGTACCTATCCTAGGTTTCTGCCTTATAATCAATACTAATTCGCATAACACATTCATAAATCTTATGTTCCATGTATAAAAATAAATTTATATTCATTTAATTTAAAAAATAATTTTATTTTTTCTAGAGTTACCCCACTTAAACAAAATGTAAGCATGATGCATGTACCTCTCCTTGGTTTCTACCCTGTAAACAATACCACTTATCTTAGAACATTGAGAAAGCGTAAGGTCCGTGCATTTGATTATAGGATACCCTAAAATCCTATGTATTAGTTGGTCTCATTTTCTTATGTCATGCACTAAGTTTAGTGACATTATTTCCCTACCAAACCATGTAGTCCTCAATAGTTTCTAACTCCAATCTCTATCATATCTCTCAACCATCAGCTTTGATACCAATATATCAAGACCCCATTCCCCCACTATTACCCCTCTTAGAATAGTAGTGAAGATATGAAGATAATGACCCCCAAATATTTTCTCTTATAGGCCACATGGTAATGATTATCACTGAGGGTATGTAATTACAAATTTGGGAGACATTAACCTAAAAATAAAATAAATGATTGAGTAATAAGATAAAAATACAAAAAATAATTCCAATCCATAAATATAAAAATAAAGGTACCCATATCTCATCATTCATGTGAAATTCTTACAAAAATAAAACCCCCAAAATAAAACTATTCCAAAATCCTGTGGGAGTGACTCTTAACCAGAACCAGTGATGTCTGACTTGGTCTCCAAATCAATGATGGAAACATATGATATATATAAATATATGAGTTGAACATAATAATTATACTTAGTATGGTTATACTCAAGACTTATTGTTTAAATATGGAAGAAAAATACTAATGTTCTAGTGAATAAACTATAGAAACAACTATCACATATAATGTCAACCAATCCCCCCAACCTCACCAAGTCTTTCTCACAAAATTTCTCATCCAAGTATAGTAGTATAATACCAAGAATTATAAGAAAGACACCCCACAACCACTTGTCTAATTTGTTTTTCACTCTCACACCCTAATGCCAAACGTCCTGATACACTTAATCCCTTCTACAATTGGGATAAAATACCAGAGGCACTCAAAAACTGCATATAAGTTAGTAGGGTATCATGAACATGAATGAAATCAACCTCACACCCTCCTTCCATGAACAACCCCCACTATACATCCTCATACCAAAAATGCTGCATCTCATCTCATCAATACCTTTTAGGGTCTACTAGTGAACTAATATCATACCAATACCCTATAGGGTCTTCTAGTACCTCATGTACTAATTAACACCCTATAGGGTATTCCAATATATTGAGTACCACTTTATACTCCATAGTGTTATGACCTCTCCCCCATTGAGGTACCCCTTATGGGTTAGAAAAGAAAGAAGAGGGATAATAACCCCCATCAAGAATAATAATAAAGATCATGATATAAGATAAATCAACCAAAAATAAAATCCATTACATGATATAAAAGTAAACCAAAATCATCCCAGAATTCATGAACAAAATCATTGTATAAAAATTAATGTCTTCAAATAATATCAAAAGAAAAGTCCCAGGGTAGTGACTCAACAATGACTAGAATATCCAAGATATAAATGTCCAGTTCAATCTTTTAAATCCTCTTGGAAATGTAAAAATTATTTTATATATAAATAGAGTGGGAATAACATGTATACTCAGTGGGATCATACCCAAGGTTTCTCATGTATATGCGAAAAGATCATACTAATGCACTAGTAAATAAATAGTAGAATCAACATGCACATATACAGGTCAACTAACCAATCTCAGCCTCATAATGACATGATCACCAAATAACACATCCAATATAGTAACATAACATTAAATAATATAAATTAAAGGAGTCCCACAACCACTTACCCACTGATTTTCCAGCTCATGCCCCAACATCAAACATTTGGTGCTCTCATAACTTCCATGCATATCTCATCACATATCCATCTATCTATGATTTGGTTTGGAAAACATCCCTACCTATCCTAACCCCTCACATGGTCTAGCATCTGGTGCTACCATAGGTCATCATCACACATCACAGCCTCATCAAATCACAACATCATCCACATAACCATGTATCATATGTAGGGTAGTAGGGTATCATGAACATGAATGACATCAACCTTGTTCCCTACTCCTACCATGCATGACCCTTACCGCATATCACATACTCAAAATCATTGGTTGATCTCTAACACTAACCCATATAATAACTAGGTAATATTTAACACCAACCCATATCATCAAAAGGTAATCTCCAACACCAACCCATATCATCATTACTGCTAAAAGGAAGAGAGAGGAAGAGGGGATAGTCAAACATTTAATTAACCACCATCCTAGATGTTGGGAAAACACATGAAACCCTAAGAATTTGGAAATTAGTATGGTTATCTAGCTTGGGTGAGGTGTATACAGAAATAACAAGAAATACAAGATATATAGATAACCCACATTACCAACCTATGGGTTCACATTAACTACATAAGCGTACTTCATACCTCCAACACTTCACCTCACAATGATCATCACAACAACTACCACTAATAAATGCATCACATCACACAACCATCAAACATAGCCACCTAGTTCTTCTTTCAATTACAAGTTCCACCATTTTCCCAAATTAACAAGTTTACATTAATTCCCATTTACTAAGACATTTATTTCCTCATTAACACAACCCGTTAATTTATTATTTAAATCATTTATTCCATTTACCACACATAAAATTTAGCATATTCTTATATTTAATTCCATCCCATGTTTATTCATTACCAACCCATTTTATTTCAATTTCAACATTTCAGGTTCATTCCATGGCTAACCGAGAGACTAACACAACTACACTACATAAAAAATTATCCATCCAAAATCAGCCATATTTATAACACGATATATTCCAAGTCATCACCAAAACCCAACCATCTCACCATAATATCCACATCACAACCACTGTGCATCAATCCATTCACATCCCATGCTAACAAGCCATCACTTCCCTTCCCAACACATTCCTAACTCAATTCGGCCACCACCATCACTACAAAAACCCAAAAAAAGGTTTACATAACCACAAACAATTCATAATAATCACATCAACACACCACAAAGTATTCTATATTTCACAACACCCCATTACAGATTCAACAAAAGGGCTCTCATTACTTTACTTCTTTATATAGCATGAGTATTATTGCACAATTCCTATTTTCTATGGGAAACCAATTCTTTAACCATATATAATGTATTATCGATTTCATTCATGGTGTGTTAAAACAATAATCACCAAAATGGTTTCTAAATTATATCAATTACAACACAAGAAATGATCCCAATAACCATGATTTTTAGTAATGAAAACAAGAATGTATAATCATCTAGAAAATATAAAAAAAAGCAGTAAAAACATGAAATTTATCCCCATTACCATCAAATAAAGATTTATCCAATGAATTATCTTTTTAAGTTTACCCTTAATATTCACCCAAAGTAAGAAAAAACATGAAATCTCTATATATAAACATAAATATGTAAAGAAAGAGGATCCACTACCTCAAACAAATCTTTCCAAATCATTACGCAGGGATAAAACAAGTGAAAGAAAACCTTAGAATACCATAATGTAAGGAAACACCTTAATAAACCTTAAACATAATATCCCCATAAAAATACCTCCATAACACTACCCAAACCATCCATATCCCAAATAAAAAACTTCTCCAGAACAAGGAATGCGGGGAAAAATTGAGAAGGAAAAGGGAGGAATAATCTTAGAATTTCCAAAACTCAATCTCTAGATGTGAAGGATCAAATCCCATAAGGATAAGGTGAAAAGACTCCTAAAATAACATAGTATTCACCCAAGAGTTGATAGAAAATACTAGAGTAAGATAAGGTTCAAAGGGGATCAAAAAATTGTAGGAGACCTGAAAATTTAGATAACCATGACCCAACACTCTTCACTACAACACAAAGGTACTGATACAGGACATAACTATGATGTAAAGGAAGGGGACAGGACAAAATTAGGCTGGTAAAAACTACATTAATAAAATATATTGAGGTCTATTCCATAGATCCGATAAACTTGGAGGGGGCCATAATACAAGGGAAACTGCCACACTATAGAATTAAACCACTAAGAAGAAGGCCACACTGCATCCCATTCCTACGATATAGTTACACCAAAAATTGATAGAACCACAAGAATCCATCCACAAGGACTCCGTGACTCAACCTAGTATCCACAGAACAACTATTCCAAAAATGTCAGAAACATCAAAACTCCACCCCTAGACTCTACATCGAAGCTGATCTCTCCATGCTGCAGACACCTCCTTACGGTGCAACATGAGCCTCCATGCTGCAAAATCCTTCCTCAACTGAAATTTCATATAATACTCCTCCATCTACTTCTCAAATCCCTTAGAACTTCCCCAAGACAAATTTATCATAGTAATTCCCACAAATTAATGGGTTTTAAGGTCTAGATTTTTACATTAGGTATCCACAAAACAATTATTGTCATTAAGAATCAAAACCAAACTTGAGAAAGGAAAAAAGGAAGGGGTCTGAACAACCACTCCATAAAATACCTCTCATGGATCTCATCACGCCACAAACAATACCACTTACCAAGAACATTAATCTAAGAAAAAACGTCTTCAAAACACCCCACTCAACCATATCACCATCCTCTATTAGGCACAACACCACACCATCTCACACCAAACACAAGCCACCTATCCTTCACATAACTATTCATGAAAGCATTTAATCGTCTATACTTCCTGAAATAAAAACCATCACACAACACTAACTCAAGCATAAAAATCAAGGAAAAACACCTTCCGTATCAAGATATTATCCGATTTGGGTGACACTAACTTGACCAAAAGTTTTTTAAACTTGTCCTAAATATAATGCATCTTGATTGGGAAGTATTTTACCATATTCATGTATTGGAATAAATAACACACATCATTATTAAGTGAAAAAGATAAATCTTATAATTAAAGTAACATTCAAACATCACTTTATAAAAGACAAATAGAACAAGGGAAAACTCAAAAAAACTCTAGGTACTGGGCACACATATGCATCTCACACTCCCAAGTAATATCTTCTAAGTTACCATGACTCTACAATACAAAAACAAAGGGGATTGCTCATCCACACAACAAATTATCTCTATGATCCTTAATCTCTACTAGTCACTCCAAGAACATTGTTTTATCCTCAATATCCAACTCTCCATATTGAATGACGTGAGATCCATAGTGATGACATTGATGACGTTGAGACATGTGGATGATGTTGTGTATGTTTTCCTGTCGTTGTGGAAATGCCAACTGATACACCACCTTGACAACATTCCCTAACCCCTTAAAACCCCCTGATGAATAAAGGAGAAAACTTTCTCCCTCTACCAAACCTCTACTGCCTCTAAAAAGTAAAACCCCCCAAGAACACATGGTCTCCAACCTCAAACTCGAGAGTCATCCACCTACGATCAACATAGTCCTTATGATGTGTAAAAGTGGGTGACATAGACCCATATTGAACAATATTTTTTGATTACTATATAATATATATAGTGAGTTATGCATGATGAAACCTTACCATAATAGTATTTATATTTTTCATCCACTATTTATTTGGTAATCTTTATAGATTACATGTCGTATCAAAAGGATATAGAAGTTATTAGAATATTATGAAAACCTTGAGATATTAGGACAATAATCATAAACATATTTGATATATTCTATGTACATCTATTGATCGGACACAAATGATGTTTTAATATCAAGTGTTAGGGTCTCATAAGCATTGAGACTTATCTCATGATGTTTTCACTTGGTGAAATTGAATAGATGAGATCATGAGGACTGACCCGCCAATAAGAACACCACATGTTTTAGGTTTTAATGATAGTTCTTACATGGTAACATGTGAAATGGTATCTATACTTGATATTATTATATTTGTATACTATTTGATTGCATACTTTGATGAATGGGAAAAAGAAATTCCATTGAATTCATAGGGAAGTATCTTGTGTTGGGCGCACCATTGCTAGCATGACATTGATTAAATAGTCACGAAAAAATTCTTCACTTTCAAAAGGAAGTGATATCTCAAGCCAAGTTGACCAGGATGGTAGTACCTTATTAAATCAATTTCAATGATATAAAAAGGTAAGTCCATCTAGTGAGATCAATGAATAATAAAGAAAGGATGATGACATGATGTATGAATCATGCTTTATGAGATATCACGAGATAAAGAGGTTATATTACATGATGTATGTTTGTAATAATGTTGTTGTTTTTAGGACTATTCCTTATCTCGTTAGGGTCCTTGATGAGTTGCTTGAATCCACTCATGGTCTTTGAATAGTATTCACTACTATTGAGATAAAGTCCCAGAGGGTCATGCACAATAGCATATTCAAAGTCTGTCCTATTCTAATGAATAAGAGTATAGGACATGGTGGGCCCCATCATAGGGTCCTAAATGTGTCCAATAATTTACAATATCCAATAAATAAATAAATATATTATTATTCAAGTAAAAATTAATTGAATTTCAATTTATTTATTAAAATTATTCACAAGATATTAAGTAAATACATGTAAAAATATTATGGAGACAAATATTATTTCAATATTCAAGGTTCATTTTATATTTTTGGGAATTACAAGTTGAGTTAATGACCCGTTTTTATCATGAAATATATTTATTATATATTAAAAGTAAGTAATAAAATATAAATTAAAATTTTGACATGGTTAGTTGGTCATAACATGTCGTTTATTGCTTATTTAGTGTACATTACTTATATAGGGATCTAGGAACCCCTTCTGGGCAATCAATTTCCACTATAAAATCATGAGAGAGATCATTTCAGGGGTACTATTAATTCCCATAAATTTGAGAGCTCATCTTTCCTCCTTTCTATATCCTAGAGAGAGTAAGAACCATTTGAGGAGTTCGATCTCTATTCTCCATCACAGATCAAAGCAATGAGAACATGATGACATTATGATGTTGAAATATTTGTCAGAACTCTATGCTATAACACCTAGAATTCAACGATTGAAATTCTTCTGGACTCTTAAAGTGTGTGTGGCTGATCTAGTGGGGTTTAACCTCAGATCCTTCAATTAATGATCACTGAAAAAGAGTGATAGTCAAAAATTTTATCAATCCAAATGAGGTAACCATTCATTTTAATTTTGGGCTTAATTGAATTCACATATGATCCTCAAACCTTTACCAGGGCTCAAATATCTAGAAATGGAAAATTTACATCACTATGATGATGAAAATTTCAGAATCCCGAAACCACCATCTTCCATTACTCACCCTAGTACCAACACAACGTTTCTACACTATCCTCATATGCTTTCAGACCATCTGGATCTTCTCATTCATGTTCTTTACTACTTCAGGTCCAATAACTATTGACTCCACAACCTCTGTCCAAAAATAAATAGGGAACGACATGACCACTCACGAAACACCTCAAACAGAGCCATGAAAATTGATAAATGATAGACATTTTTGTATGAAAAATCAACTAGAGGTATGTGCATTTCCCATGATCCTCCAAAATCCAAGACGTAAGTTTGTGACATATCCTCCAGTGTCTAGATGGTTCGCTCCATCTTCTCATCCGTCTAAGGATGAAAAAAAGTGCTAACCTAAAATAGGGAGCCAAAGACATTCTAGAATACCCTATAGATCCATGAGGTAAAATGAGGATCTTGATAAGATATGATGTTCCTCAATACCCCATTAAGACAAACCGCATCATCCACATACCACCTCAACAAAACATCAATGACACTCGATTCACAGATCACTAGAAAGTGAGTCGACTTCAACAGTTGGTCCACTATCACCCAAAATAAATCAAATAATTCACAATCCCAAGGTAACTTAGTGATGAAATCCATCCAAATTTCCTCCCATTTCCACTCCAGGATATCCAAGGGCTAAAATAACCCTCCTGGAACTTAGTGGTCTGCCCTCACCCACTCACAGACTAGGAACCACACCAAAAAATCTAGCACTGAATGCTTCATTCTAGGCTACCAAATATATCTCCTCAAGCCATGATTCATTTTAGAAACACCCATATTTTCCACTAATAATGATCTATGAAACTCATGGAGAACTCTACCATGCATTTATAATGGAAAAAATACTCCCTTGAAACAACATCCAATTCTGGCTATCCTCCGACCATCCCTCTAGAGCATCATCATGACCAACATGGTCACACATCACCTATACCTATGAGTCTCCCCATTGAGACTCCTAAACCTGCTGCATCAGTGATGACTCTAATGTCATACGATAAAGACATCCTCTTATATTGACTTCCTTATCATTATTATGCATCGCTGTGAGCTCCTCTATCACTCTTCAAATATCCTTGGACTCTCGAACCACATCTCATAATATCTTTGGAATCAACACATCAATGAATACATTACACTTTCCCAAAGTGTAGGAGATCTAAAATTCATAATCTTGGAGAAAATTCATCCACCGCTACTAGAACAAACTCAAACCCCGCTAAGAGAAAACATATTTTAGGCTCTTTTTTTCAGTGAAAACCACAAAGCGCTCATCGATGTGGTAATGCCACCAAACTTTTAGCACAAATACAACTGTTGAAAACTAAAAATCATGAATGACATAGTTATGATCATGAGGACATAAATGTATAAACCCATAATATATTACCTCCCTCTATCACATTAAAACTCATCACAAACCTAGACACGATGCATCACAAAACAACTCAAACTTCACACCCTCCTCATGAAACCAAATAACTGAGGCAATGACCAATCTATCCTATAGGTTTCTGAATTCCTCTTGACAATGATCATTCCATAGGAAAGCCTAATAATTTCTAGTTAAATCTATAAATAAGGGTGAAATACAAGAAAAATCAAACACAAACCTATAATAATATCTTATAGGACTAAGGAAGTTGTGAACTTCTGCCACATTCATGGGTGGTGCACAAGAAAATACTACTTTGATCTTTAACATGTCCATGAAAACACCCTAATAATACACCACATTATTATGTAATGAACATATCACATATAGAAATTATACTTGGACACTGTTAGATAGATATGGTTGTTTCAAAATACCTTCAAAACAGATCTGAGATGATTGAAATGTTCTTGTGAATTTGAGTAGATCAAGATTTCCTCAATGAAAACAACCATGAATTGGTCCAGGAACTCATGGAACAAATATTTCATGGGCCCCTTGAACACAATTAGTGTGTTCATGACACCAAATTGCATAAATATGAACTCAAAGAGCATATACCTATACATGAATACAGTCTTAGGGATATCCTCATCCTTCAATTATCTAGTGATATCTAGACTGAAAATATATCTTTGAAAGATATTTATTTCCATTTATCTGGTTTAAAAGATAGTAAATACTTGAAAGGGGGTAATGGTTCTTGAACATCACTCAATTCAACCTTTGTTAGTCCACACTCAACCTCAGACTATCGTACACCTTCTTAGAGAGAAACAACAGATCACACTTAGGAGATACACTAGGTTGGATGAATCCCCTATACATTAGATCATCAACCTAAAACCTCAGCTTAGGTAGTTATATATACACCATTTGATAGGGAGTTACCAAAAACAGAGATATATCCGGTTTCAAATCTATCACAAACTCTACACCATGTCGATGAGGTAGTGTCACAGCCTCATATGGGGAAAAATGATTGAATTAATCCAAAACCCTATGAACATCCTCTTCCCAATATTCCTCTAAAAATGTTTCCAACTGAGATAAAAAAACTACAATTTGTTTTACTCATTCGATAACCCCGCTCAGTAAGGAACACCACTCACTAACCCTCCACATCAAAAAACAAAAATCTCCTCCAAAAAAAATTGATGAATGAAAAAATATAATACAACCAATCCATGCCAAATATAATATCTTATGGTTGTATCTTTAGAAAGAATAAATCCCCCAATAACTGGTGAAACCCTATCACCTGTCTACACCCTCAACACACATAAAACAAAGCATCATAACCTCCAATTGATGTGGATAACACTTGGGGAACAATAATTATCTATACCACTAGTAACAAGGTACAAAACAAATAAAGAGAATCAAAGGAATGATAGATTCCCAAATTAAACAAGGCACAAAAAATGGAAGATGATAAAATGATCATAAGTCTGGAAACTTATGGCTCTTCTAGTACTACCGCCTATATTGCATGTATCTGTCCATGCCTACCTATTTTGTACCTCTACTGACAACCTCCATGAATATGTTTTGTCCTAGGTCCCTAAGGATGGGGACCATCATGAGGCTTCCACCTACCAACTCCATCTGACCTTGATTACTAAATAAACGTTGATGGTCCTTGTACCTGGAACTATTTGAGAGGAAACTACTACTGCTGTTAAAAAGGGGGATAATCTCCCATATGATATCATCATCTCTAAGTTGTTGGACACTAATAATATAGGTGAACACACCCATCATGAACACAACATGAAAACTAGAATCCTATGATAGGAGTTTGGGATCCACTTTCCCTAGAATGGCATGAATAGGTCTACCTAGGTCAACTCCCTACCGGTTGGAACACCGACCACCTAAACTTCTATGATCCAATTTATGAAGCCCTGCTCTTCAAGATTCCCTACTAGTCTCTCTCTCGAGTCTCGCCTCATAGAGAATAAATATACTCAATAATATCTTCATTTCCACCCTTAAATATGTAGGAAGCATAAATGGGGTGACTGCATACCTAATAGTTAGGTGCAACACCTCCTCTAGATGCCATGCTTGGGGTTCCTCATCTGGGGAGACATTAGAGGGAAAGTTCCAAAGGTAATTGAACTTGATTCCAAGTTCCCACATGATTATTACCCCCTACTAAAGAGATAGAAACCCCTACCTCTTTTTCACCTTAATCATTGATAATACTAACTCCAGATGACAGTCCTTTTATAATTCATCCAACAAAACATCTCTATATTTCTTCTCACTAAGATAGAACATCCACCACTAACACAGAACTCATCACATCCAAAAAATTTCCAATAATACCCAAAACTAAACCGGATATTGAATCAGACCAAAATTGATCATAAGATCCCCCAACCAACACTGTTTCACTAGATTAGAGATGATCCTCTATACTTCCACAAGATCTTCTGTTGAAATAAACACAAGCCCTATGCAATGTCTCATCCTATTATATTAGGTTGATCCTTTGATGATAGACCAAATCAGCCTGCTAAACCTCTACTGCTCAAGATGCACATGAAAAAAGAACATGATCTGTTCCTGGGAAATAAAGAGACTCCCTAAGCTCAGTAGCATGAAATTTTATCAAATTTCATTTTAATTCACCAAAATAATCCAATTCAGACACAAATAAAAACAATCATGATACATGTACCTTTCTTAGGTCTCTACCCTATGAACAATACCATCTAACTTGGTCATTTGGTAGACTCAAGGTCCTTACATTAGATTATAGTGGGCTTTACAATCCTGTTTCCTAGCCGATATCCTTGTCCTATGTCATGTACCAAGTTCAACTGGCATCACCACACTACCAAACCATTAAATACATATAGTTCATAACTTCAAAATCCATTTTATCTCTCAACCAAAACCTCTGATATCACTCCATCACAATCCCCACTCTCTAAAGGAAACCCTCCTGGTCCAACAATGAAGAAAAAAGGGATAATCCCCACCCCCCTAAGTCCCACCTTCATTAGGCCTTGGGTTGATGACTAGCACTGAGAGTATAAAAATATCACATATAGAAGATATTACCCTCAATAATACTAATAAGGATAATAAGATAGGATAAATCAAACAAAAATCAACTCTATCACATGATATAAAATTAAACCAAAACTATCCCACAATGAATGAATAAAATAAATATATACAAATGAACATCTTAAAATGAAACCAAATGATAATTCCTAGGGAAATGAATCAACAACATCTCTAATATCTAAGATATAAATTCCCAAACTTGTCTTTTAAATCCTCATGGAAACCGGAAAAATATTTTATATATATGTAGAGTGACAATAACATGTTTACTCAGTAGGATCATAACTAATGTCTTTAATGCACGTGTGAAAAGAGAATACTAACATACTAGTGAATAAACAACATAACCAACATGCACCTATATAGGTAAAATGACCAATACCAACCTCATTATATAATTATTAATAAATAATGCATCCAATATAATAACATAACATCAAAGAATATAAAGAAAAGGCTCAACACAACCACTTACAAACAAATTTTCCACTCCCATACTCCAACGTTGAATGACCTATGCTCCCATCCCTTACATACATATCTCATCAAATATCCATCCATATATGATGTGGTTTGAGACACATACCTACCTATCCATACCCCCATAGATTCTATCATCTAGTGATAACATTATTCATCATAACACTTCACAAACGCATCATATCACAACCTCATTCACATAACCATGTCTCATATATAGGGTAGTAGGGTATCATGAATGAAAAGAACATAAAATTTGTGCCCTCCTCATACCAAACATGACCACCACCACATATTAAATACTCAATATCACTGGGTGATCTCCAACATCAAACCATATCATCACTGGGTAATCTCCAACACAAACCCATATCATTACCGGACAATATCCAACACCAAACCATATCATCACTGGGTAATCTCCAACACCAACCCATATCATAAATACCACTGAATGAAGAATGGGGGAAGTGTGGGTAGTTTTCCATATGATTCACCACATCCTGGATACTATAGAAAACACTTGGAATCCAAAACATTTGGGTGTTGGTAAGGTTATCCAACTCGGATGGGGTGCGTAAATAAATAACATAAAATATATAACATATAGATATCGCACATTACCCAACCTATGGGTTCCCATAAAATACACAACCATACTACAAAACACCACCACTATGCCTCACAATGCTCGTTATAACCAATGCCTCCACTAAATTCGTCACACTACACAACCACTACACATATTCACATGATTTATCTTTTAATTACAGGTTCCATAATTTTCTGTAATTAATAATTTTCAATAACTCCCATTTAATAATCCTTTCATTTTAACATTAACATATCCCATTCATTTATCATTCAAATCATACAATACATTTACCCACATCAAATTCATCCCATTATTATATTTAATTCTATCCCATGCTTATTCATTTACCAACCCATGTCATTTCTATTTCATCATTTCATGTTCATTCCAGGAATAATTAGAAAAATTACATAACCACACCACACAATAGCTCATCCATCCTATATCAACCATCTCCAAAACAGAAAACATGCCAATCCATCACCGCAAATGACCATATCACCACAAAAGTCACCGATCACAACCATTTCACATCAACCCATTCACATGCCTTTCTTACCAACCATTACTTCGCTACCCAGTATATACCAAACCCAATCCAGTCACCACCTTTACCAAAAAGTCCACAACATGGTTCACATAACCCCTATAGATTCATAGTAAGCACATAAACACACCACACCACATTCTTTCTTTAGCAACACCATGTTCTAGATTCAACAAAAGTGTTTTATTTTCATTACTTATTTAATTAACATTAATATTATCACACAACTCCAGTTTTCCATGTGCAACCAATTATTTAATTATATATAAGGGATTATCCATTTCATTTAGGGTGATTTCAAACAATCATCACAACAAGGGTTTCATAGTTATCTCAACTAAAACAAAAGCAAGGATCATAACAACTGGGATTTTCAATAATTGAAACAAGCTTGTATAATCACATAGAAAATTTTAAAAGAAGCATTAAAAACATGCGATTTATCTTCATTCTCATCATATTGAGTAGGGGTGTCCAAACCCAACCCAACCTGACCCAAATGGGTTGGGTCAGGTTCAAAATTCCATATGCATGGGTCTGGTTACATCTGGTTGACCTGATGTTGGGTTGGGTCGGGTCACGAGTTGGAAACAAATGACCCAACCCAACCCGACGACTCGATAGATCACTCCTTCCCCTACCATGTGTGGGTAACCTTGCCTGGAAACCTATATTTTTCCCTATTGTCATCCCCCTTCCCTATGGACCCGAACCCGATAAAATACTACTCCTTCCTGCCCCTCCCTTCTGTGCATGATGCCTCACCTAGAAACCAGTCACTGTTACTTCTAGGACATCACCTTGCCACTCTCTTCCTCCTCCACTGTCTCTATGATACTTGTGTCTACCCCCTCTGTTTCTGTAGTGAATTCATCTTTATATCCTCTTGGATGGGACCTATTTTCTTTTCCACTATATCCAAGGATAGATGGAGTTTCTTCTGAGGAATCTAACCAGTACAGAATAGGAAACTATATAGATGTAGTGTTGGACCAGGCTCATGAGTGATTTTATTTTTCATGGGGCTAAATGTTTTTTAAATTTTTGTATCATTATAAAAAATTCATTCAATTTTCATAGATAATATTTGGTTATTTTTCCTCTTATGTGTTTTCGACAGTGGGGGTTTGCCTAGGTGGGTTTTTGACAACAGGGGGATGGAAATAACTACCTAGAGGGGGAGAAGGTGAAGAAGGATTTGGAGAGGATAATATACCCTAGAGATTGAAACACCATGACCTCTGCCACCTTCATTAGTTCCCATGCCACCGATGAGTCTCTTATACCACCTCAGCAAATCACCTAGAAATCATAGGATAATAGTAACAAATTTTAATAATAATTAGAGTTTGTTAAACATTTTTATAGAGAGATGGAAATAGAGTTGGATTGATATCTGAGGTGTATGGAGGAAGCTCCATCTTGGGTAAAATTTTGATCATAACCCTTCTTCTTTGTTTTTTTGGGTGGAGGGGATGTTGGCTGGATCATGTCGATAGAAAGATATCCTGTGGGGTCTCTAGAAATCTGCCAATTTTTTTCCAAAGAAACCCATTGACCCAACCCAACCCAACCCAACCCGTATGGGTTGGGTCGGGTCAGGTTTGAGAAAAAAACTTATCTCACCCAACCCAACTTGACCCAACATCTTTTGATCGGGTCAGGTCCAAAAAATCCATCAACCTAACCCAACCCAACCCATGGACATCCATGATATTAAGATTTATAAAATTAATTATCTTCTAAATTTGACCCTTAATATTTACCAAACAAAAGAAAAAAATGAAATATCCACATATGCACATAAATAGGAAGAGAATGAGGACCCCCTACCTCAAGAATTTTTTTCCAAATCATTGTGCAAGGATGGAATTAGAGGAAAACCAATGCTAAGAACCACAATTTATGTAAACACCTTGATCAACCCAAAACATAATAGCCCCATAAATATCCCTACACAGCACTAATCAAACGATCCATCTCTTAAAGATAAATATTCTCCAAAACAAGCAATGAGGGGGCGGTGAGAAGGAAAAGGGAGGAATCACCTTAGAATTTCCAACACTCAATATCAGGATTCCAAGGATCAAATCCCACAAGGAGAGGGAGGAAAGATTACTAAAAGAACATAGGATTCATCCAAGATTTTAAAGAAAATACTAGAGGAAGATTCCGTTCAAAGGGTCTTAAGAATTTATAGAAAACTTGTAAATTTAGAATATTGAAACAAAACACTATTCACTACAATGTAGAGGTGCCGAAACAGGAAATGAATACAATGTAAAGGGAATACACCATAGTGGGTATATTGAAACCCACATTCAATAAACAAGAAAATTACATACTGCATATCCCATAAACTAAGATAGGGACCATGATGTAATGGAAACCACCACGCCACAAAATTCAACCACTAAGAATAAGGCCACACTATAGCCCAGCCCCACGACATAGCTACCCCGAAATTGATAGAAACACAAAAAAACATTCTCTAGGTATCCATTCCATATATATAATGTAAATAACATAACCATCAAAACTACACCCCTAAAATCTATGCCACACCTAATCTCTCCATGCCTCAAACACCCCTTACATTGCAACACGAGTCTCCACACTGTAAAATTCTTCCCCAATTGAAATTTAAGCTATAACTCTTCCATTTGCTCCTAAAATACATTTGAACATCCCCCAAACATCTCCATAATTATAATTTACAAAAATTAATGAGTCAAAAGGCCCAGGCTGTTATACGTATAGTATTCCAGTGCACCATATTCCATGCGTATATACGCATTAGGGTATGCTAGTTCATCCTATACCAATTCCCCACAGGGTCTATCAGAACCAAAAACCCATAGGGTCTTACAACATGAATTAAGAGGTCCTATTAATACTCACACTAATAAAGGAGATTAGGGATGAATAGGAAGTCAAACATTTATTCAATCATCAACTTAGATGTTGGAGAATACACTTGGCACCTAGTATGTCGGTCATTGGTAAGATTATCCAAATTTGGTGGGGTGAGAATAAAAAATAGAAGAAGGTAATATCAAATAATACATACACATTCCCAACTTAGAGGTCTTTATAAAACAACCTCCAATAAGGCCCACAAAACCTTGTAACATCTCTACTATCCACTAAGCCATCACTATCTCATTCCGTAAATTTAGTCATTTTCTACCCATAAACAGCCGTTATTTATGTTAATGAATGCATTCAATTATTATTTAAATAAATGGTTTGAATTTAATTTTTCTCAATACCATTCTATAGCTACTGGACCACTACTATATCCTCAATGACTCGAACATTCCTCTTTCCAACCATGAAAATAATCCTCAACCCCTACTACACTAAGATAACCCACAAAACATATCCCATGCCACCCATGAAATATATCATAGCCCCTAATAAATTGATACAACCTGAATACATATCCTATTCCATCCTTGTAATCTTATGCAACCCCTACTTATAACAATCTGTGCCTTCTCGATCTGTTACTTTTCCAGTTTTGAGCATTGGTGGTGTTCATGGGAGGTTAAGGGAGTTTTTAGTGGAATATGGAGGTGCAACAGAAATGCTGCAAGAAATACATATCATGTAAGTGTATTTCATGATGTGAAAGTTGGATTCACGACTTTTCTAGGTTCATTTCATGATGTGTAAGTTTTTGGGGTTAAATAATAATAGGGCGATGCATTTTTCAACGGAACCTGTAATCCCAAGAGTATATGATTTGAAATGGGATTACACATCATGTAATTACAAGATGCTATAAAATTTTAAAGGTTTCACCCAATTAGTTTATTTATCAAACCCTATAGTAGTGACCCCAGGCATCCTATGACCTTATCCTTCAGCTTTTGGAGATTCCTTTCAACAGGGATCAATACTTAGGCTCCTGTCTTTGACCGATGGTGAGTTATCCTCTTGTTGTCACCTATTTATTTCCATTCTTCTTCAAGTTTATACTATAGCGGTGTTTCTTTGGTGTAGGGTTTATTTGGGTTTTGTTTTGATGGATCCTTTGTGTGGTATAGGAACAAGTTGGAAAGATTCCTTGAGGTAGGGATACCCTCATTTATCTTTATTTTTTATCATTAAGGATGTGTTTACTTTTATTATCTATGGATTATGGTTGTGTTGAATTAACCAAAGATAAATAATTGGATAGTTGAAATTTATAATGGAAAAAGGTTTTGATTCTCATGCTTTTTACAATATTGATATTATTTGTGATATTGTAGATTGTTTAGGATTTATGCTCTACTGAAAATTGTGGTAATTGGGGGATTTTTTTGCGATGGATATGTGTGTTGTGATTTTTATTCTGGTTGTGATTTTTTGGTATCACCGTAAAATGTAAATTGGCTAAACAGGTATATATATATATAATAAAATGGTTGCCCCAAGATTTTGACTTGTGTGATAAAATCTCCCTTATATATTTGTGAAATGTTCTTGATGTTATTCTATGTGTGTTTTAGTTCTTGTGGGATGATGACATGTGGTTGGGGCTTGTGGGGATAATTGTTTGTGGGCCTTAATTTTCGAGCGATGAGGTGGTGGTTGTTTAGCCATGCTTTTGGGGTGGAAAGGTGTGATTTTTGGAGATGACAAGTTTCTTTTGATATATGATTGCTTTATGCTAGATGCCCAAGTTGTGATGGAACATGTAAATAAATAATTATTTAATAATGTTTGTAATGATATGAGTTGGTTTGGTTAACGATTAGAAAGTGTTTAATGAAATATTAAATGGAGGGTTGTGTGGTAAAATGTGGTTTCTTCTAAATAATGAAAATCATGGAATGATTTAATTGAATTGGTTGGAAATGTGGAATTATATTTGTGGATTGTTTTGTGGTGTATGCAATAGAGGTGGAAGAAAAGGTGATGATGTTGTGAGTTGGTTAGTTTGTTTGAGAACCCATAGGATGGTCTTGAGTGTTTTATACAATATATATACCTGTATATTCCTTGTTATTTCTATACACACCCCACCCAAATTGAGAACTATGTGATGAACACCTGTATAGTCACACAGTGTGTGTGTGGGGGGTGTCTTTCCAAATATCCCTGTGGAGGGATGGATGGTTGGTCGCCCGATCTTCCCTAATCCCTCTTCTAAGTGATGATGGCTTAATATTCTTCAGGTGAGTTGTGATGTGGTGTCCCAAGTGTCTTTGGGATGAGTTTTTATGTTGTGTCCCAGGTGTATTTGGGATGAGATGTGATGAGATGTGATGTGATGTGTAGTTTAGGTGTGTGTGGGTGGGATGTTCTATGATGTGTGGCCCCGGTGTGTGAAGGTGGGATGTGTTGTGGTGTGTGTCCAAGGTATGTGTGGGTGGGATGTGATGTGGTATATTTGAAAGAGGTGGGAGCATTAGGATGTCTTCTGTTAAGGTTTGAGAGCATCTAATCAGTGGTAAAGTGGTTCATGATACATTATCATCAATGTTATTTACTTTATATTATATCACTTGATGTAAATTACTTGGTGAGTGTTCCTTGGTGTGGTTGGGATGGTAAGTTTTTCTGTTTAGGTGCTCCGGGGTTTAGTTGTTTTCTCATAGGTTCATTAGTATTCGTATTTCACATTTTTATGAGAGAATTTGGTTTTCCTACTGAGTATACTTGTATTCTCACCCTACTTATATAATTTTTTTTAGGTTTCTAGGAGGATTACATAGACCATGCTGGGTGTTACTAGCTTAGACCTTGGGGAAGTTACTGTGTCACTGATTTAGCTTTAGTTTTGGGTATTTACTTTATTTACCATGAAGGAAGTAAAGAGGCAGGATCTTCCTTCTCTTAAACAGGGGATCATGTCTATTTGGGAGTTATGAATCAAGTTCAAGGAACTTCTTCATTTTACCTTGTATCTTTTTCCAGATGAGGAGTCTCATGTGAGATGTCTTGAGGAGGCACTCCATCCTTCTATCCAGTATGCAATTACTCCTTTTACATTTCCAAAATGCCTAGAGGTTCAGAAGAAGGTAGAGGTGATCGAGAAAATTCACTAACAAGGAGGTTTTCCATGGGAAGGTGACCATAAGGGTTCCTTTTGGGATATAGTTTTCAGTGGTATGTCTCAGGAACCAAAACCTTCAATCTTTTGACCAGAAGAGAGCCGACCCCAACAACTTCCATTCTGAACTTCTACTTTCCATGTATTTCAAATGGGGTTGGGGAAAATGTGTTTCTTTTATGTGGTTCATGACAATATTCATGACCAGTAACCTATGGCTACTGGAACTCAGTTTGGTGGAGGTGTACAGGTTTAGTGCTAGCCTCAATAGTACTTTCTAGTGAGGCCATTTCAGTAGTGGGGGTAGCAGGATTATGCTCTGCTGAGGGGAGACAGAGTAGGTGGAGGCCGACCTTTGGACATTCCTCATGTTTAGGGACTATAAACCGATCATGGATGTGGAGGTTTTCATCAATATAGAGGTAGATTAGTTGGGTGTGGTTAGTTTCACGTAGTGGGGGCAGCCGTTCTAGAGGGGCCATAGATCGTCAGAGGTACGATCAGTTTGTTTAGTACTCTTTTTTGTGCCCTATTTGATTCAAGAGCTTCACACTACTTTTTTTTACCTTATATATCCCATGATCTAGGACTATATGTATAGAGGATTCCCATACCCCTAGTGTTGACTATTCCAGTCAGAGGCCCAACCATCATGTTTGATGTGTGCCGAGGCTGTAAACTGATGATGGGGTCACATCAATACCATGTAGATCTTTTGTTTGTATATAGAGTGCCATAAAATATCATTCTTGACATTGAATAGTTGTATTCTTTAGGTGTTGTGATCAACTACTTCAGGAGGAGATTTGTGTTTTTGGACATGGATGGTCAGTGTGTGGTTTTATTTGGTGAATGGGGTTGTTAGGTGGGCAGTTGGCATGTGGAGTCCCTTATTTCCTTTTTTGGATGATTTATTGGTGAAATCAGTGGATGTTGGGATGGTAGAGGTTCCCAGGGTTGTTGGAGAGTTTCTATATGGTTTTCCCAAGGAGGTTGTGACACTACCCCCTTTATGTGATGTTTAGTTTAGGATAGACATGCAACCTAGAACTTCTTAAATTTTAATGTTTCATTATCAGATGACACTTTTTGAGCTGTGGGATTTTAGGATTCATATAGATAATTTTATGTGTAAGGGATTTATACAACCTAGTGTATCACTGTGGGGTGATCCAGTGTTGTTCTCAAAGAAGGGGGTGGTATTATAAGGCTATTCATAGACTACCAGAGGTTGAATAATTTGATGTTCAAGAGCCGTTACCCTCTTCCAAGTATAGATGATTTTTTCAACTAGATGAAAAGGGAATGTTAGTATTCTTGGATTGATTTGTGGTCTGGATATCACCAGTTGAGGGTGAAGGAGGTAAATATCCGAAAGACTTCCTTCAGATGTAGGTATGGGAACTTCATGTATGTATTTTTTCCATTTGGGGTTACTAACACACCATCTTTATTCATGGGGATTATGAACTCCATGTTCTATGAGTTCTTGAATCAGTTCATTATTGTATTCATCGATGATATCTTAATTTACTTAATGTTAGAGTAGGAGTGTGCTGAGAATCTCAAAACTTCCTTGAATGTTCTTTGATGCCACTAGATCCTTGTAAAGTTTTCCAAGTGTATGTTCTGGAAATGAGAGGTTTATTTCCTTGGGAATGTGGTGTCTTAGCAGGGTGTGGTAGTAGACCTATTGAATGTTGAAGTAGTTATTTCTTGGGAATCACCCAAGAACACGGTAGAGGTTTATAGTTTCCTTTGTCTCATAAGATATTATTATAAGTTTGTACCCGATTTTCCTCTAGTTGAAGCCTCATTGATAGCTTTGACTAAGAAGGTTTAGTATTTTTTGTGGAGTGATTAGTTCCAGCCAATATTCAGTTACCTGAAGGATAAGTTGGTTAGTTCTCTAGTACTTCATTTTCTTGAGGAAAGAGTGATGTTTTTGGTGTTTTTTGACGCTTCTCATCTAGGATTAGGGTGAATATTGATGAATTAGAGGATATTTATCTTTTATGGGTCTAGGAAGTTACATCCCCATAAGTGTAACTATGCCTCCCATGATCTAGTGTTAGAAGTAGTTGTGTTCTCATTGAAGTTGTGGAAACATTACCTCATTCGGGAGTGATTTTTGGTTTTCATACATCATAAGATATTGAGGTATATCTTTTCTCAGCATGATATGAACTTGTGGCAGTGGAGGTGGTAGAAGTTTCTTCAAGATTATGATATTTATATCTTTTACACGTCAGGAAAGGGGAATTTCATGGATAATTCTTTGAGAAGGAATTCATGAAAGGGTGTTGTTCTAGAGTTTGGGGATTCTTGGAGAACAATGAATGAGTTAGAATACTTGAACATAGATGAAAGGGTTGATGGTTCTAGAGGATTTTTGTTTCAGATGATGGTGAAATTGTCTTTGATGTAGCAGGTGGAGGAGTCTTAGTTGGGAGACTCAGAGGCAGAGGTGATGCATGATCATGTTGGCCATGGTGATGCTCTAGAGGGATGGTTAGAGGATAGTTGGAGCCCGATGTTGTTTCATGGAAGCTTGCTTATTCTGGTATCAATGCACAAGGGTGTTCTTCATGAGTTTAATATCACACTATTGGTGGTACAACCGAGAATTTATAAGATGTATCATGGCTTGAGGATGAAATTTTTGTGGCCTAGGATGAAACATGAAGTGATAGATTTTGTTGTGAGGCGCTTGGTTTTCTAGTAGGAAAAGTCTGAGCATCATGTTCCTAGTGGTTTTTTGTAGCCCTTTTATATTCCTGAGTGGAAGAGGGACTATATATTTATGGATTTATTCACTAGGTTACCCATAAATCATGGATATTTTTGATGCTATCTAGGTGATAGTGGATCAACTGATGAAATCAGGCCGCTTCTTAGCAATCAAGGAGTTGGGCATAGTAGATTCTTTGGCTAAGAGGTATGTGGACGAGTTGGTGCAGTTTCATGGAGTTATGAGGTCCATTGTCTCAGATTGGGATGAACAATTTACCTCATGAATCTCTAGGGTATGGATACATGCTTGTGGAACTTAGTTACACCTCTAAACTACTTTCCACCCTCAAATAAAAGGGTAGATGGAACAAATTATCCATAAATTAGAGGATTTAATGCAGACATTGTTTGAATATTTTTTCAGGAGACTGTGTCATTATTTTTTGTTCTATAATGTAGTTGGAGAGATAACTATTATTTTTCCGGATGTGGTGTAGATAATGATCAAGAAATTTTAGGATGTTTGTGAGAGGATTAAAGTATCACAAGAAAATAAAAATTATTATGTTCATGGAAAAAGGATGCCCTTGGAGTTCTAGGTTGGGGAAAAATGCTCTTGAGGGTTTCCCCTCAACGTGGGTAGTGGAGGTTTGGAATATGGAGTAAGCTTTCTCCTGGTTTTTTGGACCTTTGAGGTGTTGGGGATTATTGGTGAAGTGGATTACCAGTTGGTGTTGGCACTGTGGTTGGAAAGGATCCACAACATCTTCTACATCCCCCAGCTTCATCAGTATCTTCACAATGACTCTCATGTCTTTGACTAGGGATATTTGGATAACAATGATGCCATGAAGTTTGTGGGGAGCCCAGTAGAGATCCAGGATCACCAAGAGAAGGCACCGTGTGGATGAACCTTTTCTTTGGTTTGTGTGTTGTGGAGGCTTGGTGGCTTGGGGGAGATTACTTGGGAGTGTGATACAAAGATGTGATCCCAATACCTGGAGTTGTTTTTTCTACTCTATTTTCCTTGTAATTTGATGTTCGAACCCTATTTTATGAGATAATCTATTTTCATTGGTTTATGATGTGTGTGTTGTGATGTGTGATAAAGTCTTGACACATGAAAAGGGGAGGACTAGATTCCTAATCAAGATTCATTAACAAAAATTACATTAAAACCATGCGGGTGAGTCAGTTCCACCTAGAGAGGATAATATCTTGACATGGAGGAAAAATTCCCTAATTTCTATGTTTCAGACAATGCATTTCATTGGTTGTAGTGGTTTTTGTTTTGGGATATGTAGAGGTTAGGATATATGTGTAGTGGTTGTGTGGCAGTGTGGTTGTGTGAGAGGGGGCAACTTGTGGTTTTGGTGATGTGGCCATGTAGTGTTATTTTTGGTCATTTTGTTTGGAATGTTTAGATGTTGGTATTGTTTGAGGTGTGATGAGACTCTTGAGAGGTATATCATAGTGTGGTTGTTTAGACCCCTTTTCATCTTGGATTAGTTTTGGATTATTGAGGGAGAGAATCATTTGAGAGGTATATAATGTAATGGTTTGTGTCTTCTCGGTCCCTTACTTTTCTAATTTTTAGTGTTGAAGGTTTTCATGGGAGGTTCTG
Source organism: Viscum album (assembly GCA_963277665.1). Lineage (NCBI taxonomy): Eukaryota > Viridiplantae > Streptophyta > Magnoliopsida > Santalales > Viscaceae > Viscum > Viscum album. Next base: position 639,970,123 of record OY728131.1, on the reverse strand, counting down.
GGAGTTTTCAGTGAAAGCCGAAGGTGTATCAGAACTACTGTAGAAAATATAGGTCTTTTAATTGTATTACTTGTTGTGAAAGTTGGTTTCTAGGATTTTTGAAGGTTATTTCATTACGTATGAGTTTTTGGGGTTAAATAATAAAAGGAAGAAAATTTTTCAGCAGAACCTGGAATCCCAAGATTACACAACTTGAAATGGATTGGAAGTCATGTAATTCCCTAATGCTATACAATTTTAAAGGATTCAGCCACTTGGTTTATTTCTCAAACCCTATGGTAGTGGATCTTCTATCATCCCAGGAATCCAAAGACCTTCTCCTTTAACATTTGGAGATTCCTTTTAATGGGGATCAATCCTTGGGATCTCAACTTAGATCCATTGTGATTTCTCCTCTCATTCTCACATGTTTCTTTCTGTTCTTCTTATAGGTTCTGCTATAGTGGTATTTCATTGGTTTGGGGTGAATTTGGGTTTAATTTTTATGGATCCATTATGTGGTATAGGTTGATCCCAAGTTCTTGTGGTGTAATTGTGGTTCATGGGTGTTCTTTTTTTCCCTGCGGTACATATCGAGTTGGAAAGCTCCCTTGATATGGGGATCCCTTCATTTATCTTCATTTTGTATCATGCAGGATATGTTTAATTTTATTATCTATGGATTATAGTTGTTCTAGATTAATCAAAGATAAAGAGTTGTGTAATTGAAATTTGAAGGGGAAAATGGTTTTATTCACATTCTTTTTACAGATTTGATATTAGTTTTTATATTGTGTATTGTTCAGACTTGATGCCCCATTGAAAATTGTGGCTGTTGTGGGATTCATTTTCACTGGATATGTGTGATGTGATTGTTGTTTTGGTTGTGATTGTTTGGTATCACCCTAAAATGGAAATTTTATGACCACATATAGTTGGATAATAAAATGGTTTCTTTAGGATCTTGATTTTTGTGATAAAATACACTTTGTAAATTTGTGAAATGATCTTGATGTGTTGTGATGTGTGTGGCCATGCTTGTGGGACAACAATGTCTGGTTAGGTCTTGTGGGGATGGTGCTTTTTGGGAAATGATTTTGGAGTGGTGAGGTGGTTGTTGTTTGGCCCTACTTTTGGGATGGGAAGGTATGATTGGTGGGGATGACAAGTTTCTTGTGATATATGGTTGATTTCTTCTAGATTCATGAGTAGTGATGGAATAAATAAATGAATAATTATTTAATAATGTTTGGAAAGACATGAGTTGGTTTGGTTAATGAGAAGGAAGTTGTTAATGAAATATTAAATGGTTGGTTGTGTGGTAAAATGTGGTTGATGCTAAATAATGAAAATAATGAAATTATTAAATGGAATTGGTTGGAAATTTGGATGGGATTTGTGGATTATTTTGTGGTGCATACATTACAATTGGAAACAAAGGTGATTGAGTTGTGAGTTTTTTAATTTGTTTGAGAACCCATAGGATTGGATTAATTGTTTGATACCATATGTATAATTGTATTTTCCATGTGATTTCAATATGCACCCACACATGTTGAGAACTATGTGACAAACACACACATAGTCATGTGGGGGGTGTCTTTCCCAATATCCCGGTGGGAGGATTGATAATTGGCCACCTACTCTTCCCTTCTCCCTCTTCTAGGAGATGATGGACCAAGATTCTTCAGGCAAGTTGTGATGTGGTATCCTAGGTGTCTTTAGGATGATTTATGATTTTGTGTCCCAAGTGTCTTTGGGATGAGATGTGATGAGATGTGATGTTATTTGTGGCCCAGATGTGTGTGGGACAGATGTGCTATGAGTTGTGGCCCAAGTGTGTGAGAGCTAGATGTTCTGTAGTGTGTGTCCTAGGTGTGTGCAAGCGAGATATGATGTGGTATATTCAGAAGAGGTGGGAGCACTAGGAAATTTGCCATTATGGTGTGAGAGTGGCTAATTAGTGGGAAAGTGATGTGAGGTACCTTATAATCAACCTGTTTTACTTTATATTATATTAATTTACATGAGTTACTTAGTGAGTGTTACTTGGTGAGGTTGGGATGGTTAGTACGTCCATTTATGTGTTGTTTGATTATGTTATTTTCTCATAGTTACATTAGTATGATTCTTTCACATGTGCATGATATACTTTAGTTTTCCCACTAAGTATACTTGTATGATCACCCTACATATATGAAATAATTTTCAAGATTCTAGGAGGATTACATGAACCATTCTAGGTATTAATAGCTCAGAACTTGGAGAAGTTGTTGTGTCACTGATTTAGCTTTAGTTTTGGGTATTTACTTTGGAGACTTTTATCTATATTAGTTCTATTTATACATACCATGGGATGTTTTGGGTTTCTCTTTATATTATTCCTTAGAGTTTTTTTTGTGGATGATTCATATGGTATCATGATCTTATTTTCTTATAAAGGTTAATACCTCCCATATTGTTATATTTTTACACCCTTGGTGCTGGTCGCCAACCTAGGGCCTATTGAAGGTGGGACTATGGGTCATTATCTCTCTCCCCCCATTTTGGTATCTTTGGAGGGAGGAGTTTGTGACACTACTACACTAATATATCAACCATCCTGGGTTCACGGGATTCATATCAAGGATCTAACATTAGAGATAATATTTATACAACCATAAAGATTTTCAAAAAACAAAATCACATAGTAAGTAAGAACATATAATTAATGCTCTTAAGCCTTCATAACAAAGTGATCTCACTTAGCACCAAATAATTATATCTTCAAAAAAACCTTTCATTACCATCTCAAATTTTTATATTCATTATGCATAATTCTCTTTCACAAAGAAAATTACAATCATTAGTTTACAATAACTAAGAGAAACCACAACATGCTTCTAGATTTCATCAATTTTAAGAGGAAATATAAATAGAGTTCATACCTGTTACATTAGTTATCACATTATTACCATATTTAAGTTGTTTAATTAATTTACAGGTGTAGAAATAATGATAACAACAACCAATCAAAGGATAACACACTACCAAGAAAATAAAGTGGTACAAATAGGGCATAACCACATACGATCATAAATCCCCACCAAGTTCATTATTAATATTGGTTATTATCTTCATTATATTGTTCGATACCATCCAAAAAATATAAATCATTGACAAAATAATTTGAAATTTACTCATAAATAAGAGAGTTCTCAAATTACATACCTCGACCGATGGTTTCTGAATCACTGAACAGAACTACTGGGAGGGAACAAACCCGTAGAATCAAATCTTCACAAAGAAAAACCAAATCAACCTCTAATCACTGATATGGATCCTCCAAAATACAACAGTTAAATCCAAAGAAGAAGGGTTGAATGAGATCTTGGAATCACCTAGGGTTCTCCTAAAATCAAGAGGAATGATAGAGAATTGGAGAGCTTCAAAATTTATAGAAATTATGGAATACGACTCATTTATGGCGTGATATGATAATTCGTGTTGTGAATGCTCATGATAACCAAAAATTCATGGCATAAAAGTGTATCATTACTTGAATTCCTATGAGCCAAAGTTTTTTTATATATCCTCTGAATTTTATGTTGCCTCAGGTTGAAATTCATTCACATAATGAATCCTCCTTTCATGTCATGAAACACCTCAACCAGAACACTATCGAATATACACATAATTTCTACCCTAGAAATATCAATACATGAATGAAATTTCAAGATATGAATCTAAAAACCTCCATGTTGTGAACTACCTACTCATGATGTGAACTAACTTTTTAACTATAATTCCATCTACTGATCGACCTAATCGATTCTAAACCTTCTCTGAACACCCCCAATACTAAAAAACACAATGAAATATCCTAGAAGGGCCATACCATTACACAAGAGACTAAATCACCATAACCAGTTATAAAAGGAAAAGAAGAAAAAAATATAAAATGTATAATTTGGTTTAAAAGTCACTAAAAAAGATTCACTCCCCCCTCTCAGTGGTAAGTTCATCCATAACTGACACCTAAATTTGTATCAAACCATAGTTCAACTCTGATTGGATTATCATATTTTTAATGTTATTCCTTTTGAACATTTCAACTTATCTTTTTGAAGTTACAATGAAATGAAATTTTGGTGAAAAATTATTTATTCTAGATCATAATTCTATTTCTACAAATACTATGCTGAATGAGAGAAATAAAAAAAAGAGATTAAAGAAGACATATATCTTGTATAAAAAGGAATAAGGTTTATATCCTCTATGTAATAATGCCGAAGAAGAAAAATATGACATTAATGGAGAAGAACTGGTGGTTTAGTCAAATATCATGGATATGAACAATTTATCTACCTATTTTAATTCAAATCATACAAGTGATCATGAGGTATGTGAAAATTATTTTGAAAACTATCCTCAAGATTATCGAAGAACTAGTGGGAGTAATTTCATGTCCACAAATTTTTCTATTGATAAATTAAAGGATCTGATGCATGGTTTTCCCAAATAATTAGTCTCTATTAGATATGGGATTTTTTAAATCATGCAATATAAAATCACTTAAAAATATAGAAGGAAATTTGAAATAAAAGTTCATCTCTTATATAAAACTCTCCAAATATATTGAAGAAATGGAAGCAGTAAATTTTGAGTATGAATAATAGTCCTCCATGTTTAACGAAGAGTCGATCAATAAAATCCGATAAAAGGATGAGGCCACTAAAGAATTTGAAGGGAAGATCCATGCATCAGTGGTTAATAATAAAAACAAAATTGATGTTAAGAATTTATAACTAGAGATCAAATCCAATAGTATTAAGTATCTTGAAAAATTATTACATGAAAAGGTCAGAATTTAGGATGATGAATTTATAAAGATGAAGAAGTATTGTGAAGATAAGGTGACATTAATTGAATATCATAATATTTTTCTAAATATGGAGTATCTAACATTGGATGTAAAACTATCCAATCTTGAAATGAAACATGTTGAGACTTCAAAGTTTAATTATAAAAGAGTTACTACCAAAAAATTGTCCTAAGGATGATTCTTATGTTAAAATACCTATTTTATGTGGCTAGGAGATAATCCAAATCACCTGATGATTTTACTCAACCTACTCTAAGAAGTAAGTTAACATATGTTAAATTCTTAAATGATTCATCTAAATATGTTTTTATGTAAAATTTCAGTTTGAAAACAAAATTTGTACAAGTATGGGTGAAAAAAATGGATAGAATCTTACCACCATGGAAAGGGTGGATAAAACATTGTGTTTGAAGAATAGTTCCCCAAAAAGAGTCTATAAAGTGGAGGAAGATTCTCAAAAATAGCATGCTAATGTTTTTTGAATTTCTAGACAATAATAAATTCAATGAAGAAGAAAAAAAATTTGTTGGTAAATGCTGGTGGGGTAATAGATTTGGGAATTGTACATTGAATTGTTGGTACAATACTTCAAATGTTAAAAATCATAGTAAGCCTATTTTAAGGAGAAAAAAGATAGAGAATCTATTGTAACAAAAAATTAATAACGGAAATATGTGTTCTACAAATAGAATCAAATAACTTAAAGATTTTTGTGGTGATTTCAAAGGGTGTGGTCACAAAATTGGTGCATTATCACCTCAATATGTTTCCAAATAATATTGGAAGAGAAGACCACAAGAATTGATATATATATATATATATATATATATATAGAAGAGAATCCCTTGGGAAGAAAAAATCTAAAAATTTTTTCAAAAAATCTTTCCCCTAAGAAGATACAAGAAAAGAACGAGTTATCCTTGGAATACAAGAATAAGGAAGAAAAATTCCAAATAAAGTATAAGAAGTTTAAGAGGATATCTAAATTTAAAGAAACTAATGTGGTAAGTATCACTAACAAGTTTCAATTTGGAGACTCTAATAAGGATATAAATGCATCTAAATATATTTTATTAATTTAGACAACAAATTTGGAGAAGGAAATAATATTGAAAGAGGCACAAGAAACATCTTATACCAAAAGAGATGAATAAATTCCACATGAAGAAGTTGAATTTCCTGAGAGTTTGTTAAGAAATGAAAAACCTTGTAGAAGATCCATGTGGAGGATGCAAGAAGGATGTATACAATTATAAGGTTGTTTAACCTTACTTATAATACAAGAAGAAGTGTTAAAGATGATAAAAATTGCATTAATCATGAAGGCTTATGGAAACATAGGTGTCCTGTACAAAGAAAAGAAGTATGAAAATAAATCCATGATTTTAAAATACAACTTAGATCTGAAAATAAAATATGGAAGAATTAATGATGGAAAAAGTGTAGTAGATTGGTTGAGAAAATAATCTCATTCTTTATGTTAACATTAAGAAGAAATAATATCCACCTTATTCCCTTACTTTAACATGTTGTTTTTGTGTGATTACAATGTAGGAAATTGAAGGTGAAAAATGATTTTAGGGGGAAAACCTAAAGAGTAGTGGTTGTTGTCAATATTGGACAATAAATTGAATAATAAACCATCTTGGAATGACTTCTCTATTGAAAGTCTAAAAGAAATATAATGATTGAATCATCCTTATAGAAGACATGGAAGCTCTCAAATTTGGAAAACCACAAAAAGAAATTCATTTGGGAGGTTTCTATGTTTGTAATATATTAAGTAGAATATTTTTAAGAAATCCACCATTATAAATATTTTTTTGTTTCTACTTAGGGGGGGAGTGAAGAATGGCATAGAATCTTCCAGAATCATTGTTTCATGAAAACCTGATTATTCTGGAAAGTGCTTGAAGATGATGTCATTGAAGAGGTTTGTTTTCCTTATCTCTCATACATGATAAAAAAAATATTATTCTAATAATTAATTTCGATAAAATTAATTAGTCAATGTCATTAATGGAAGAGGTTAAAGATGGTTGATAGAGGTTTGAATACTGTTACTTTTTACTTGAATGTTTTTGACCAGTGTACTAAAGATAGTGCAGGAAATTCAAGTTCATTTATTTCTTGATAAATTTGAAACATAATTGGTATCTCAAGCGGTATCTTCAATTGAATCATCCTAAAATTGTGATATGTTCTCTAAAAAAGGTAAAAAAATTCTCATTTTAGTTGGTATCATATTCAATTTGTAGTGGAAAACTTTTTTCTCTAAATAAAAACCTCTTGTTTTATACACTGAGCATGAATCAAGTAGACTTAGAGTGGAATGGTTTATGACACATTACTTATGTATGAATAAATATTATGATTTCCCATGTACTTTTTATTTTCTATCAATAGAGGGGAAATAAAGTAAAATTAAAGATTGATGAGAAAGGGGACAGAAGGTTTAGAACACATATTGACATATCATTTGAATGTATTTCTAACAAATACAAAGAGGGAGATTGTTGATCCCACTTTGGGTGTATTGTTTTTATTATCAATGATTGTTAATGAATATGTAGTATAAATAGTGATTTATGTCAATATATAAGGAAGAGGAATTGGAGTAAGAAGGAGATCATGGAAGTTAGAAGAAGATCCCAAGAATTATGTCATGTGTGTAATAAAGGGAAAATATATCTTGGAATGTTCATTTTGAAGTTTGAGTTCCATGTGGTTTTATAATGATAATTATGATATATCCATGATAAAGATGATCCATTAATGTTATTTATGAAAATAATTAAAAATATTGATGAAGTTTGATTAAGATAAGTGAAGGATAGAGGCTGAAAGTTGTATCTGTTATTATTGATAAGGGTAATGGTAAAGTAAAAGATATAAAAAATATACCAACTCAATCCAGAACATCCACCTGATCATTCAGGGCATCACATGGACACCCAATCTTGAAGGTGGAAACTACATTGAGCGTTGTGTGAAGGAGGAAGATCCCCTATGTGGGTTAGAATAGGAGAAAAGCCAAAGGAAACTCATGTGTGGGGTGGAATGGGTGACCCAATTATGGAGGGTGACACTTAAGGTATTTTTCTCTATACACAATGTGCCTTGTATGATATAATAGTGGTATACCAAATTATTTTTTAATGTGGGGTCATAAAACACACATAAGATCACTCATTAAAAACACATGCAACATCGAGCTTGAAATAAGGACCTGTATTTCACTATATACCTATAATAGAAGAGTATACACTGAAATTTTATTTTCCCAGGTCATGTTCTGTCATTGAAATAGGAGAGACAATTTATAAACTCATTATAATACAATGCATGAGTTGTATGATTTCATTAGAAGAATAATACACCAGAGTTGAGGCTAGAAATTACAGAGGGCCTATATAAAGGATGGCCATGTAAAGGTAATATTTAATACTAATATATACACAAAGTTAACCTATATATATAAAGGTAGTCCATTTGAGTAAAGGTGAATCAGATTTTCGATGAATTGCATAATGGTAACTTCACACTATGTAAATTCAAACCCTCCCTAAATATAGGTAAGCGTGAATGTTTGTAAAGGTAACTTTATGTGTAAGGTTATAATTGAGAAATCCAAGAGCTAAATAGAGGTATCTTAGATGATATGTAAAGATAATATGGTTATTATGAAAATGACCTATGTAAGGGTCATTAACACCTACATAAAAAAATTTTGAGATCTAGATAAAGGTTTTTATTAAGATATTATGTTATGAAAGGGAAATTCAAAAGAAAAATTTAGAATGGTGTAAAGGTATTAAATGTAGAGACCTTTTGTTTCTTATAATACTTTGAAATATATCATGGAATACTTTTAGAGCCATACATCGAGATTGTGCATGATTCCGAGGCCCGGTGTGTCCAGAATTAATTTTATAAAAATACTAAATATATTTTATATCATGAATGCATGAATTTTTATAAATAATAGAATATCTGATAAATTAAGTCTCTAAAAGGAAATATGAGATTACAGTTGAATCCAAAATGTGAGGTTTACCCTAGGAGCAACCTAAAATTGGTCGGCGTGGGACGTTCAAACCATTGGTGGGCATGCTAGGTGAATTAATTAATTATTTTAATTAATTAATTTAAACATAATTTCCTATATAAATATGTTTTTATTGGGGATCTAAAGGGTTAAACACATAACCTTAGGACCATTGAGTAAAGTATCCATCATTCTTAATTAGAATATCATGATCAGGTGACGATCAACAATCAGATGAAGTTGAATCGAGGCATAACAAACACATCAGATGTTACCCCTTCATTGGAAGTATTGTTCTTCACCAAAAATAAATTTGAATTGAGGTAAGACTATCCATTTTTTGTTTCCACCCCATATGAATAAATTACTGAGCATGATCAATTCATTCTCTTTTTTTTAAATTCATCCTTTGAATGAGACCACACATCAGATTAAATTGTTTATTCAATTTTTATCTCCCTATTGTGCCACGTTTCTCACCTCAGAAATAACCAATCTATGTTATTTGTCCAATAACACTTGAAAAATGATCATTTTAATTTTTTATATGATTTTCACCCATCATTCTTCATGATATTCTCCGTTGGGTTATGGGGCCACGATTCGACATTTATTGGGCGAGATCGAGCACGATCAGACCCACAGATTCCTGGAAGGTTCACATGAGGTGAATGAATTTGATATTATAGGATGGAGCAGGATGTTTTTTAGATTTAGAGTGATTCCACTATGGATTTTATGATCTAGTGAGGTGAAAAGAGGTGCCATGAGCATCGATGGATTCATGCAGGTGATCCAGATTCCATTTTCCAGCCAACTGATGGCTGAAAATGATGATCATAGGTGATTACCATTGGTTTCGAGAATCCTACATGAATGATTCAGATTAGAGAAGGTGGATTTAGAATTTTTGGAGAAAATTTGGATTTCTATGGAAATCCTGACTACATGATGCGTGTTCTGAAGAACATACGGTGTGTAACCTCTTTGATAACACGAATAGGGTTTCAGGTGAGTTAAATATCACACACCATTTGGAATCCCCACATTCCATGTGACTCAGTGTTGGAGACTGGACGTGTAATCTAGGAGTACATGGAAACAGGCATGGCCACTGTACACAGACATGACCTAAAGGACATGGGAACAAATAAGAGAACATAACTCGAACTCATGTAGCTGAGACATGCTGTGTAGTATCCATACACACCGTGTAGGGATACATGGTCAACAATACATGTACTGAAGAGGACATGGATAGGAAGTAGATATAGACCACATGTCATGCGGGTTCCCTTAAACACTGTGTACCCATCCTTTTAAGGAAAATTCTACCTCTCATATCTTCTTCATCTAGACTCATATTTTAGCCTGTGAGTAGTGTATCTTGAGTATTTTTAACGTATAACATGATGGTGGCCTTTGTGTTGGATTTTGAGACATTATGTGAGATGTTATAAGCATTAAACTTCCTTAAGAGATTATCTAAAATGGAAATATTTGACCAGGATCATCAGAGAGATCAATGTGGAACCCTCAAACTGGGACAATGTATGGACCTCTATCTATCCATAGAGTGTAATCCCCCTACTGTGTCAGGGAATGGGTCATATTTTGACTACCAAAGTGTCACCCTCCTGTGGTAAAGAGGAATGGGTCCTCTATTGGATATTAGAGTGGCACCCTCCGGATGAGATAGGGTGTCAAGCCTCTATCTACCAAGTGACATCCTCCTACTGGGATAGGGAATGGGTCCTCTATCAGCCACCAGTGTGACACCTTCATGTAGAGTCATGGTATTGGTCATCGAGCATTAGAGTGGCACCCTCATGTGGTATCAGTATATGGGTCTTATATCAACTATCAGAGTATAAAACTCATTTATATTTAGGTAATTGGTCCTCTACCATCAAAGCAACACCCTCCTACTAGATCATGGCATGGGTATTCTATCTATTGAGTGAAACCCCCCTATTATATTTGGGTGTGAGTCCTCTATATATTGAGTGGAACCCTTCTGTTGTACCAGGGAATGAGTCCTATACCTAGAGATTTTGTTTCCTTGGTAGCGTGGCATAGTGGCGAGGTGTGGCTTGACATGGATAATTGTTCGGACAAAAAAAATGAGATGTTGGGAATTATTGATAGACCTCTTGGAACTGATGTCAAACTCTTTTTCTAGGCTTGTCTGTGAGATGGAGATCCACTTTATCTCTCATCTAGGTTTATTTTATGACCATATATCCCTATTGATTGATTTTCATTTCTCTCACAATGGTTTGAGCTATTTACTTTTATCATGTCTCTTACTGCCCCCCTTTAAATTTTGGGGTGTTCCACTGAGTATGTATATACTCACCCCTGCATGGGGTTTTTATCACATGTGTCATGTCTTATGTAGATTACAGATATGTCAACGGTGATTATAGAGGTGCATAGAGATACCCTACGGCATTTGTCCGCATATGGTGGTCGAGGCTTAGAGATCTGAAGTTGGGATATCTCAGCATTTACTTTCCCAATTTTGTCAGTTTGGGATACTATTCTAGTTGGGAGTGTATTTTTCCCCATTTTCTTTTCTAATTACATTATCGTACTCTTGTATTCCCTAGAGGTTGTTACATGCATGTATGTTACTATAGATGTTATTTTATTTTCTTTTATTCCTATTCACTTTTTCATGGATATGGTTGTGTGTGTTCCTAAAGGCACTTAGGAAAAGGAATCCCATATTATTTAATACTTTTAGAACTTTTTTCCTTCCCCTGTACTATAAAGGCGAGCTTGGGGTAGTTACGGATCGGGCCACGTTGGGTCGAGTTGTGACATTAAATTTGGTAAAAAATGAATGAATCGGGAATTAAAAAATATATTGATACTTGTTGAAGTGTTTTTCAATGATATACACATATTGATACTAATTATCATGATTCAAGAAAAAATGATAAAAGAATAATTTTAATGGTGGTCATTTTAGGTATAGTAATCCACTGGGTTATTGTTCAAAGCATAAAACATCGAAGGATACCACATCATAGTGAATATTTATGGGTGTTTTATCTGATTATTTGATCATATGACTTGATTGTCATATGAATTTATTCAAATTAATTTGATGAAGGGATGATCATAAGAATTCATAAATCATATGACTTTGTCTTTCATAACACAATCCTTTCATATACATATGACTTTGTTGCTTTACATGACCTTGAGTAGATTTCATATAACTTTGGTTTTGTGTAATCCTTTAAAATAAATATGGAATGTATTCTTCAATTATTGTAAGATTTCATCAGTTGGAAGAATTGTTGAGAATAATTTATGAGGAGAGAAATTTTTTTGATGAAGATGGAATAAGGAAGAACTTGTAGGTTTCTTTACATCACAAAGGAATCCAAAATCATAGCTGTTTCATTCATGAATTTTTTCATATTTGTCTTTAATTAATGAAAATTATCATTGACATAAGGAGATGATTTAATGGAGTTGTTTCAGAGAATGAAGACATATCATAGTTAGTACACTTTTAATGAAATTAAAGTTTATAGAGTAATTTTATTGAGAGAACTGATCGAAATTTGTAGATTTGGTTGAAGACATTGAATTTGGAATTCATGAGGATTTGAATTAATGAAAATCTTGGTGATTCAAATAATTCATTCACACATTTCAATGAATATCAAAGAATAAAACACTAACACTTATTATTATTATTATATAAATATATATATTATATAGGTTTTTGAAGAAAACATGGTGTGTGAGTGCCTTGATATAAATATAATAATATCATTGTGTCTAAGGAGACCCAAATATACTATTATTTTCATAAATATTGTGATTTGAAACCAAGAATGAAGTAACGATGCTGATCATATTCAATAAAGAAGAGGAGTAGATAATAAGGAATTAGAATAAAGAATATATGCATCCCAGTTTTTTATAGGCAAAGAAGAGTCTTGCACTAATGCAAGAAAATAAGAAGTAACTTACTTTGTGTTCACTTTTGTGAAGTAGAAGTTGGTTTTGTAAGGTGACATGTATACAGAAGAAAAAATTATCACCTATTACTATAAACATGTTCTTTCATGCTATTGTACAAGTATGAGAATAGGAACAAGATCCAAAAAATACATCGACATCTTGTGGAGTTATAATTAGTGATAGAATCTTCAGTTGTTACCAAATATTATCATTGTAAATGTGTGTGATGCATTGAAGAATATTTGAGAGATATGAAAACATGAGTTTTAAGGATAATCCCTACTCTTTTGTAGCTCACATTATTCTAGTGGGTAGTGTGATATTGGAGGAATACATATCACACAAAGTAGTAGCCTTTCGTTTTGAATGGAGAGCCATGTATATCATTGTGTCCTTTGTATGTGCGTGTGTTTGGGATGTGTAGAATGTAAAGAATTCAGTGATACGAGATAACTATTGGATATGATAATATGAAAAGAGGGTAATGTGTTGACTTTTAAAAATTAAAATTATAGATGTGAATTAAAAAAGGAAATTGAGCTATAAATTAAAATAATCAAAGAAAAAAATGAATTGATAAACATATTGAAAAATAAGAAAATAATCAGAGAGTAAATATTATAAATTAAGAGAGATATTGATTTATATAAATTAAAATTTTAATTTATTTATTGATAAATTTAATGAAATAAATTAATAAATAAAATATGTGGAATGTTAATATGACAATTTTTTTTGATAATCACTCAATTATGAGCCCCTACATCTTTAAAATCAATGAATTACAAATTTGGAATATATATATAGACCATTACGTAATTGGTAACCATGAAACCTTAAAATAACACAAGCCCTTCATTTTATCTGTCATTAAGAAACCCGAAACAAGACATTGGTTTTTTTTTCCGAGAACCCAAAGGTAAAGATCCATTGGTTTTAGTGGTTTTATAAGAACACAAAGAGGTAGATAAAATAATATTTTATCAGGTAAAAATACTTTGAAAAAAATATCTCAATTATCTTGAAATATAAAGAATACTTTAATTGAGAGAATGAGATGGAGAAAATATGGAGATCAAATAATTAGTAGAGGAATTACAAAGAGATCTCAAGAGGAAACAAAAAATTATCTAATTATCATTCTTAATTACTTTAGTTTGATGAATTTTATAATTTATTAAAGTTATATGATTACCATGAATCCAAAGGATTGTAGTTATAGACACCAGGGGTCTAGGGGTTGATCTGGAGGAGTAATTGTGTCAAGGAAACCATTAATGACCGACTTTAATGCTTATTATGACTTACTGTCTCGGCTCCACTGGAAAGTTGGATGATACCACAGCTAGAAAGTGAGACTTTTTAGGTCTCCTGGTTACTGTAGCCTTTAATGGGTATCCACTGGATACCACTGGGTAGCTAGTGAGCTACCTACAGAACTGGTGTCTTTTTCCACTACCACCAGTTGGCTGGTGACATTCCATCGGTTAATCAGTGGTGATAGACTAAGGGAGAGTATCCCTTAGTATTCTTCATCCACTTTGAAGCGGTATATTGGTCTGGTAACTTCAAAAAATAATGTCTAACCTAAATAAATATTATTTTATTAGTTTACAATATTATAACACTTACAGGTGTTTATAAAAATTTAAAAAAACTAAGAGAGTGAGGTAGAAAAATATCCCCCTTTTTGACAATCACAAATACTTTGAATAAACTAAAGATAATTTTAAAAGGAATTTCAATACTTCATAATGAAATTCAAATGATATGAAAATAATTTTCAAATCACAAAAGATTAAATAAATTGGATTTTAAAATTATTAAACAAATGTTCAAAACAATTCATATTCAAAGGAATCTGAAACATAACTTTGAATCCATAATTCTCTTCCATTGTGAAACAAACAAAGAACTCATAACCAAATAAAATTACCAGAAATGAATCCCTAAATTTAAAATACATATAAACAATGGAAACTATCAATATAACAATAAAATTATCCAAAACCATAAACTTCCCCAAAACCAAAAATTTCCCCCCTTTGTAATTATCAAAAATAATTTATAAATAGGGTTAGAGAAAAAATGCTAATATAAAGAGATCTACAAAATAAAATTTTAGGATTTAAAAATTGAAAATAGAATTAAAAATTTAAAAGATTTCAATTTTTCAAGAATATATTTTAGAATAGGGTTGTATATTCCTCAACTAATTAATTAAAAATAAGAATCCAAAAGACAATGAAACTTAGTATTTAAATGAATAGTCATAAAACTAATCTTTAAAAAATGAAAACATTTATAAAATAAAGAATATAAAAGATAATTTAAAATTATAATACATTAATAAATTTGACAAATATTGTGTTGATAATCCAAATAATATATCTTTGGAGTGTTAATCAAGGTGTACATTAAAGTCCAACTACTCATGTCCCGGGTAAAGATCAAATTCAAAATATCAACCACCCCTTTTCAAGATTATAATATCTAGGAGCATCTATGCCATAACCAAATCCACTTATTTGTATCCTGACATGAGTTTTTCTAGAAATCTAACTTTACTTTAAAAAACTTAATGGAATGTTTAAAATAAATAAAAAAATTAAAAGATAAAATCAAGAGATAAAAGAGTTTGAAATAAATTCAAGGAAAATAAAATAAATATTTTGCAATTACTTCAAGATTTAAGGGATTTTGAAATTAATCCAAGATCATATAATTTGAAATTAATTGAATAATTAAAATAATTAAAAATAAATTCAAGATATAATATAATTTAAAATTAATTCAAGAATTAAAATAATTTGAAAAAAATTTCAAGAGATAAGATAATTTTAAAATAATTCAAGAATTAAATGAATTTGAAATATATTAAAGAAAATAGATATTTTTAAATAAAATATAAGGTGAATGAATTGAAATAGTATTTTAAGATAAAATATGCACAATTTTATTATATTACTAAAAACCTAAACAAAAATTTAAGCATAAAGAGAATAAGCTAAATAAAACCTTAAGAGAAAAGAAAATTTCATTTCATTCTATTATCCCTTTTAGAAAAAAATTTATAAAAAAGAAGGATTAGATAAATCATAGAGCATAATTCAGGAAAAGATACATTAAGAAGAGAGTGAGGATAAGATAATAAATAAATCGATTGATCATTAAGTTTCATAAATTAAGATCAAAGTGATTATCTAATAATGCTCAAAATATTTTAAAAATAATTTAACAAAGCATCAAAAGATGGATAAATTCAACACCATATTGGAAAACAATATTTATTTGAAAGAACAAGCATTTAAAATTACAATTCAATGAATTATATATTTTGATATTCAAAGCCTTATATGAATCAAAAAAGATTTATATTTAAAGAATTTTTTAATGAAACTAAAAGAACAAAAAAATTAAAAATCAAAATGAACATAAAAATAATCATCACACGATTTTAAAAATTTTAAATAATCAATTCATAAAAAAAAGATAAAAAATGAATTGTTAAATATAAATGATTTTAAAGTAATAAGAAGGAATAAATTAACAATTTTATAAATATATTTAAATAGTTATCTATAATGTTTTTACCAAAAAAATGGATTTAAATAAACTATAATAAAAGATCAATTTTAATTTTTAAAAAATTTTAAAAAGAAGGAAAATGAATAAATATCATGCTTGTTTTAAACTAAAAGAGAGCGACATAAAATAAAATCATGATTCTCTACAATATTTAAACCATAAATAAACCATCTTTAATTAAGGTAGAATTTGAAAAACTAGTAGTACCAATTCCAATATTTTTACTCCATGAGTTATAATATAAGTAGTCATCACTCATACATCTTGAGCATCCATTTTCCTAGTAGAATGTAGCCCCACTTATATTTTCTCATTAGAAAATTTTCTTAAAAAATGAAGTGACTATAGATTTTGGTATCTAAAATTTGAATACACAAATGTTAGTCAAAAGATATTTTTGAATCCATAATTTTTTATCAAAATATTTTCCATCAGAATTTATAAATTAATTATTATAAGGGAGATGAATAGATTTTGGCCTACCATAACAAGAATTTTTACAATCACATTAATAAATAATATGTTTTAATTTTCTAAAATAATTGAAAAATCTAACTTTTAATAATTTTGGTTTAGATATATCACTGAGAGGGGGAGGGGGTGAATCAATGAAGTAATTTTTATAATTTTTTATTTTCAAATCATCCTCTACGATCAATTAAGATATTTATACCTCATTCTTTAAAGTATAAACTCTCTAGTATGAAAACAAAATAAATAACTAAAAATCACACAATTTGTTTTACAAGGTCAGTCCCTAATGTGGGTTACTATGTCCTTGATAATTTTTGGATGATATGAGACACTTATTCTCTACTAAAAAAACAAAGTGATTATAATTACAGACAATCTCCCAAAATTCCTATCAGAAAAGATTTTGTAATTCCTAATCACTAATGATTATAGTGGTCCCTATCCAAATAGGATCTTTAGACTGGTATCCCACCAGTGTTCATTATACTAACTCTCATAGGTTGAGCTATCTCTCAAAAATATCTGGTTGTTTATACTATCACCCCATTAGTTATTTAATGGTCTTTACAAATTCTTATTTATAGGTGTTCATTTACTTCTTCCTACTGATGTAGTGTGAATGTTGTCCTTGTTCTGTTTCAAGTCCATGTAATTAAATATCCTTCTAAATAAATATATTCCTTGATTACTTTCTTACTTTGATACTTTGGTGTATTGACGTATATAAATGATCTAACAATTAATCACTCACAAATTCTTCATCACTTGCATGCAAAATTTATTCACAATATAAGAATAATTATGCATGTGATATTAACTCATTTATTCCATGATTTAAATGTATTTTGAATAATACATTTAATATCTATCTTATAAATGTGAATGTGCACTCAATATTGAGTATTAATTTCCTCACTCTTTAATACCCATACATACTATGGTTATTATTCTTTCTCGATACAACCATATCGTAAATGGTGGAACACATTAGCCCTTGTAGCTTAGCACTTCTTCCATGGTGCCACACTCTATCATTTTACAAAAATACCAAGAGAAACTAAAATATTGTGGTGAAATATACCATATGAAAATGTAGCTAACTATTACTCTAATTCATGCTTCCATTAATTTTGATGATTCCACAATGCAATAAGATATACTATGGAATAGTTCTACAGAATCTTGAAACCCTTTCTTTGGTTAATTAAAATCCTTACACGGTGAAATGAAACACTGTGGCATGTCCATATCAACATCATGAATCTTCTCTACTGAGCTGAACATCCCTGTAGTGTTACCATATCATCACTCTCATTTTTAATACCTGAACGAATTAGGTTTTCATCATACGAAAATACCTAAACTCGTCCCCTATTAATGTAGTATTAATAACCTACATTTAATCCTCATTAAAATAACCAAAATAATTTGTATATATTTATTATTTATTTAGATATTCAAGAATCACATGACCTCATCATTTCACATAATATGCATGAATCCCGCATTCCATGGTTTCTCAGTTTCAAATTAATGGAAGTATTTCAAAATCCAAATTTATTCATTTTAAATATATTTGTTAAACTATATGAATAAATTTATCTCGATCATACCTATGCATTTTTTCAATAGTTTACTTTGTTTGAGGAATCTACTTCTTCATATTTAGTGTAAAAACATAGGATCCTTCTATTCATGTATAGAAGTGCATGAATTTCATGCGCAATGATTGATTCAGACTCAAATGGATCTCAGGTATTCATTATGGCCTGATTAAATGTATGTGAGGCTTTGAATTGATCTTTTTAGCTTCATAAATAGTAGAATGACCACACTAAATATTTTTCGATTGTCCAAAGGTAGAAGAAAGTCGTGTGTGATGATCACACAACTCAGAGTGGATAGATCATATGGCCAGTGAAATGTATGTATATTTTAAAACATGTGAATAATGTATCATGTGGCTTTATCCCACATTGTATCGATGCGTTTTTGAGGAGAAATTAATAATTGATTCTATGCCAATGATATATCAAGCCGATAGTGGGGTTCAACACTCAAAATACTGAACACACTCCCACCTTGGTACTCACTGGTGTGCTCCTTACAATCACTATGATTTTCCAACTCCCACACCCCTTCTGCCTCATGCTAGACTTACTGGGAGACTCCTGTGTGGTGAGATATAATCCCATATATGCATTTGATATAGTCTAATAGTAAACTTGGGTTGGAAATATTTGTTGAATAACACTAAAAAATCTATTAAGTGTTGTAATATGGGAGATGAGAAATTCCACATAAAAATTCCATATTCTTAAGATTCTTCTTCATTCAAAATAATATATTTTTATGGACTTATCCTCATGATATAATGAAAATTTTCATGTCAATATTCAAATCATCATGAAAATAAATATTTTCTTCGTCTTTTACTTCTTAATCTTATAGTGAAAAAAGTGTCATCATTGACACATGTCTTGGAACTTAAGATCACTTAAACAATCTATTGGTAACATAGTGCACAACAAAAGATGGTGGGATATATATTTAAAAATTTTATCACTAGAGATATATAGCATTATTTTCTCTAGTGATCCAATCCTTGGAAGAGGTCCAATTATCATACATGAATATTTCAAAGAAAAAAATTATTTAAATGGACACCTCATTCAAATTGGTGGCATGTTTTACTGAACCTTCTCAATGGTGTTTTTTTCTTAAAGGATCTAAACTTGAAACCCTCTAGATCATCCACACATGATTCAAGAATCCACACTAATGAAAATCATAAAATGTAGGGTGGTAGCATGATGCTATGGAAATTTCTTCGACGTCATGATGATCACCTTGATACCGTCCATTCGATCCATCCAAGGAATTCTTAAATCAATATTTTAGAAGGATACTTTCTCTATCTAAGATGTAGATGAGAGAGAAGTTATTGTTTTTGAATGAATGAAGAGTAGTTGAAATGATATTCTCCTCTATTTATATAGAGGATGTCTAAAATACTTGATAAGGGTTACCTGACCCTCGTATATCCAAAATCCCATAAATAAGCAATAAATGACATGTTATGATGGACTAAACACATCATGTACATCATTTATATTTTTATCAACACTTTTAATATATAATAAATATATTATATGATATAATTAAGTTATTTAACTCTACCTGAAATACTCATAATATTAAATGTACCTTGAATATTAAATTAATATTCCGTTGTATAATATTCTTCTATGTATTCACTTCTTACATTTTGAATACTTTTGTAATGACCCAGACCCGAATAGCCACCCGAACAGTAATAAATGGGTTGGGTGTTACTACCTTAGGCGCACCTCCCCGAATGCCAAAGGCTTTCGACTAGCAGCGAGGGTCTTTGAGATATAGTGGGGAGGATATACCCTCTCAGAGGATAACAAGGGTACTGGTCTGAGTATAATTATAGTTATGCAATAGGAGAAACAACTCAGTAGACTCTAACCAGAACCACAGAGCGGAAGCAGAACAATATCGACAAATAGCGGAAGCAATAAATATAAACAACCACATAAAAAATAAACACAATAGCATGATGATCATATGTAACTACTACTAAGAAACAAACATGCATCCAAATAAGGCCATACATAACTAAATATAAAAAGGTGCCAATGGATAACCAACTGTAGCTACAATAAGTAAGCATGCTAATACAGAAAACAAAACAAAACAGAGTAACTCCAACTAGGTAAGACCTCAAGGTCCATACCATCTCCAGGAAATAACTAACGAAGTCCAACTCCTGAAGTTGTCCTCTAACCTACACATAAATCCATAAAGTCTGCACGCGTCCCGAAGGCTCGTGTCGGGTGTGAGACAAATCTCAGTAGGATACCACCCAACGGTGCATGCCTAATATTAGTGTTTACGTAGGCATGCATTTATAAGAAAAGCAGTAAAAAGAACAATGCACAAATAAACACTAACTCCACTGGTGCTCAGCAGCCACCATGGAGTGTCACCTGCTTCAACCAATGCTGGAATCTCTGTCATTTAATCCAGCACCATGTGCCCCCCTGAAACCATGTGTCTCAAGAACCAACATCCTGAAGGCATGCCCAAGAAGTAACCCAGAGGAATAGTGATGGATGTCCTCAAATAAAATAACCAGAGGGACAATGATTCCTGCCCTCAAATAAATACCCGGAGGGTCAGTGATGACTGACCTCAAATCAAGTAACTGGAGGGACAACAATGTCTGCCCTCAAATAAGGTATCCAAAGGAACAATGATATCTGACCTCAAATAATGGTGATCCTCTAACCCCAACCCGATAGCCTCAATGCTATCCCCTGAAGGCTCCTCACCTCCCATGTGGATTTCTATGACAAGAACCCCCAACCAAAGTACCTAAATGACTTCTACAGGGGCCTCTACCCACACGAGTGGTCAAAACCACCTCATCACAGAGTATCTCTATGTGCACACTACTCAAAGTTCCGGGTGAGTGGTAATCACCAAAATAGTACCGAAGCCACCACACATTTGACACCTCGTGTTCCTGTGACCATGCCGATCAAGTATGATGGCCTTTCCGTTCAAGTAACCTGGGCCAAGCCCAACCTGACAGTCATACTGCCTCAAGCTGATGTCCATGAAGCCCAATCCCATGGTCAAAACCACCCAAAGTAACCAAGGCCAAGCCCAATCTATGATCAGCATCACTCAAGAATATCCGAGCCATACCCAACACCACTCGAAGGTTCTAGCATATGAAATTCAACATGTACATATGAAACACATTGAAGCAGAACGCGTAACAGGAAAAACCATCTAAACAGATGAATTTCACTAATCAAGTGAAGTCCCATACCAGCACTGAAGTTTCTAAGGTCTCCAACAATTCATATCAAGGTTTAAATAACTAAAACTAATATTTTAAACCAAAACAATTAAAGTATTATCATTTTGGAAACCCCAGCCAAAATGCCCCATGTGAACAACGACCTCTCGCCCGACCCTGCTCAATCAAGAAAGGAAAAAGGGCATACCCAAAGGGTATCCCATAGGTCTAATAAGCAATTTAAATAAGCAGTTGTAGATAATTTAGGCTCTCTCTCAAAATACCAAAAAACATGCCAAAGGCCGCACTACCCAAATGACCATGAAAACAAAAAAAAGGTATGCACCACCTACCTCATAGAAGTCCAATGTTACTCCTCCGATGACAGCCTCTAATTAGGTCTAAAACGTGGTAGCTCTACAAAAGAACCAAAACCGCTCAAACCCCAAAAACACATTCTACAACAAAAATCAAGATAAACGGATCAAGGGGAATCAAGGCCATACCGAGGGGGTTCTAATGCATCAAACTATGTTTGAAATAGGGTTCATATGAAGATTAGGGAAAGATTTGAAGGTTCGAACGACTCTCCCCATGTGAGCCACAAGAGGGAGGAAGAAAAGAGAGAAGAATGGGAAATCCCGAGTGGCTTGGAACTTAAAAACCCTAGCTTGAAGTGGCCGCACAGTTACCCCACACAGTTTGGAAAATTGTGTGCCAATTGGACAGTTTCCACTGTCTCACCTAGGGACTTCGCACAGCTTTCCCGCACGGTTTGAAAAACCGTTCAATGCCCATGCAGAGCCCACTATCAAGGGTGCACAGTTTCTTGGGCTGGCCACACGGTTTGTTCATACCGTGCACCAATGGTGCACCCCTGTACGAACTCTACAAATTTAAAAGTTTTTCCTAGATTTTCCCAATTTCCTCAGAACAAGACAAAAATTCAAATAGGGTCGGGATTTTGACCCGTTCCAAAAACCCGAGTTCTTACAATCTCCCCACCTTAATATAGCTCATCCCAAAGCTATCAAAAGAAACCCGAAGATGTCACTGAACATAATACCTTGATCAAAACAACCTAGACTTCCCCGGTCACAAGTTTCTTGATAAATTCCTCAAGGGGATCCCCACCTTAAGAATCACCTAACTCGATCTCAACCCGACAAAACTCAAAAGAAGCAAAGGTTCACTAAACTGTTTCTGGACTCAAGGTCCTATCGTGACACATCGTCACCCCTGCACCTCATTGGCGCCCCTATGCCACTTCCAACATCCAATGTATCCCGCACCGCACCAGTGTCTGCCTCCACGAGGTCCTGCATCCCATGGATGCTCAAAACGAACCTGGTGCCTAGCACCTCAAGTAACCCGCATTCTCGATGCCCCGATGCCCAAGGCACATCAAGTAACCCGCATCCTCGATGCTCCGATGCCCAAGGAATCAGAAGTAACACACATTCTCGATGCCCCAATGCTCATGGAACCTCAAGTAACCTGCATCCTCGATTCCCCTAATTCTACACATCTCATACATATATATATAAATATATCATGCACCTGATATGGTACCAATCCCATTGACTAGCGTCTAGTCAGTCCATATAGATCCTGTGCATCACGTGCACTCAAAATGGACATGCCTCTACAGGTCATGATAAAAAGAAACATGGAAATCACGGCTAGACCCATGGTGTACCTCTAACCGTCGTCGGCTCACCAGCCTGCTTGGCCTCTGGCAGCTCCACAGTATGCACCTGGCCTGAAGTACGGCTGCCTGATGCCTGACCTCCCTACGGTGTTGATCCAGCCACCGGACACTGACCCCTTAGTTGGGTCCCACTGTCTCTGTCATGTCCTCCACATGCAACTAAACCTCAGCTAACCTCTCCTGGTACCGAACCTAAACCAACATTGGATGCCACCACCTGTCCTAGTCCTTATCTGCCGGTTGTCTGGAAAGTCTTCTTACAAAACCTCTCAAGATTCCCAACCTATCAACATGCCTGACACTCCTTTGGAGGCCTATCACATTGAGTTAGAACATTACCTAGCTGCCCACACTGGAAGCAAACCACTGCAGAACTGCTACGTGGTGGTCTAGCTGAGTCCTTGTCCTGACCGCCCTGCTGGAACTCATCCCATCCTCACTTCCTACTATCCGAACCATCACCTGAAGCTATCTCCCAACAAACCTAGGGCCTATCCCTCTGGTTTCCCTCTACTATGAGCGCCTGATTCACTACCTCTAAAAAGGAACCCAGCCTAAAAATATTCACCTGGACCTGAATGGCATGTCGTAATCCATCCTCGAAGCGCCTCACCCTAGCTGTGTCATCGCTTACCATACCAGTTACAAAGAGAGACAATTATGTGAAGGTAGCTGCATAGTCCATGACGGACATGTCTCCCAGCTAAAGACTCGAGAACTACCGAGCTCTCTCTGCCCTCAGTTTCTCTTGGTAGAAGTGCTCAAAGAACCATTCCTCAAATCCTTACATGCCAGTCCCTCATGCCTACGAGCTTGAACCTGCACATCCAACCAACGCTTCGCCGGTCTTCACAGCATGTATGTCGCTAGCTTGACCCTCCGCCCTGGAGGCGTCTCGAGCTACTCGAAGATCATCTGCATACTTTCTATCCAGTTCTCAGCCGCATATGGACCACCCTCTCCCTAAAAAAGCTATGGGTACTGCGACTGGAAATCCCATGTAAGATATGCCATAGATGGCTCTGTACCCTGCATGTCTCTGTCAATCCCCTGTAATACACGCACCAGGATCGCTCGGAGCTACTCATCGAGCCATGGCCTGAACGCTACCAAACCCGGCTATTGTCCTGCCTGCACTAGATCATGAACCCAATCCTATCCCTGAGCCTGTACCTACAGCACGTGCTCTGCCTGTACTGAATCCCGAACTTGATCCTAAACCTGCGGCACTGTACCCTCACTTGCCTAACGCTCTATCAAGATGTGTAGGAGGAAATTGCTGAATACCATAAATGGTCAAACAACCAATATATATATATATATATATATATATAACAATATATATTCAACACAAATAAGAAAGAAATAAAAGGCAATGAATAACTACTACCCTTACTCTCCCCCACTACAACCCATGCCCCACGGCATCTTGGCCTCATGGCCTCCTTACCCACCCTTAACAGAGCCATGTATCAAATGTACCTTGGGCCATGCCTGTCCTAACAACCAACGTTGCCTCAAACCGATGACCGAGTCGCCCAATCCTGGTGATCAAAATCACCTCAACCTATCGTACCTGCTTGCTCTCATGAGATCCAGATCAAAATATCTTGCCATATGCAATTCTATAAAATATAAATCATGGCATACACATTGCAAAACTAGCAATTCTATCTGGAATTTCACTAATTCACATTTCAGAGCACACAAGCATGACAATTGATTTTATTCACATGGTATTATCACTTCAAAAAGAATACATGTAGTTATGAAATTGAAATACCCTAAAAATGTTCCTATCAAAAGCCAAGAAAACTAGCCTTGCCATACTGGGATAAGGTCCAATTCTCCCTTTCCACACTAGGTTAAGGGTCACATATCACAATCAATAACCTCACACACCAAGTGAGCCACCTAAGTGGAAATCATATAAACTGTAATATGAGAAAAGAGAAAACCGCAATTCCCACCCATTGGAAACTTGGTCCATCCCTCGTACCTAGGACTGCAGGCACCCAAGAACAAGCTAAAAACCTAGTTTCAGTAACAACCTATCTTCAGTCTACCATATCCCAAATAGTAAAACCAGCAGAAATTAAAAAAGAAGTCTCAATCTCATTTGTATCCAACAAAACACTGCTACTAAATCCCTATCAAGAACTCCTCTGATACCAATTTTTAATGACCCGAACCCGAACAACCACCAGAACAGTGCTAAACAGGCCCTGTGTTACTAACTTAGGCACACCTCCCCGAACGCCAAAGGCTGCCGACTAGAAGCGAGGGTCTTTGAGGTATAGTGGGGAGGCTATACCCTCTCAGAGGATAATAAGGGTATTGGTCTGAGTATAATAATAGTTATGCAGGGGAAGAAACAACTCAACAGACTCGAACCACACCCACAGAGTGGAAGCACAACAATATCGACAAATAGCAGAAGCAATAAATATAAACAAAGGAAGCGGAAATAAACACAACAACATGATGATCACATGTAACTACTACTGAAAAACAAACATGAATCCAAAGCTGGTCATACATAACTCAATATAAAAATGTGCCAATGGCTAACCACCTGTAGCTATAACAAGTAAGCATACTGATATAGAAAAGAAAAAAAAACAGAGTAACTCCAGCTAGGTAAGACCTCAAGGTCCATACCATCTCTAGGAAACAACTAACGCAGCCCAACTCCTGAAGTTGGCCTCTTACCTGCATGTAAATCCATAAAGTCTTCACATGTCCCGAAGGGCTCGTGTAGGGTGTTAGACAAATATCAGTTGGATACCACCCAATGGTGCGTACCTAATATTAATGTTTACATAGGCATGCATTTATAATAAAAGAAGTAAACGGAACAATGCACAAATAAACACTAACTCCACTGGTGCTTAGAAGCCACCAGGGAGTGTCACAGGCTTCAACCAACACTAGAATCTCTGTCATATAATTCAGCACCATGTGCCCCCTGAAACAACGTGTCTCAAGAACCGACTTCCCGAAGGCACGCCTAAGAAGTAAGCTAGAGGAACAATGATGCCTGTACTCAAATAAAATAACCGGAGGGACAACAATATCTGCCCTTAAATAAATAGTCGGAGGGTTAGGGATGACTACCCTCAAATCAAGTAACTGGAGTGACGACGATGTCTGCCCCCAAATAAGGTATCCGAAGGAACAACGATATCTGCCCTCAAATAACGGTGAGCCTTTGCCCCCAACCCGATAACCTCAATGCTATCCCCTGAAGTCTCCTCACCTCCCATGTGGCTTTTTATGACAAGCACCCCCAACCAAAGTACCGAAACCACATCTATGGGGGCCTCTACCCACACGAGTGGTGAAAAACACCTCATCACGGAGTATCTCTGTGTGCACACTACTCAAAGTTCTGGGTGAGCGGTAATCACCAAAATAGTACCTAAGCCACCACACATTTTACACCTCGTGTCCCTGCAACCGTGCCACTCAAGTCTGATGGCCTCGTCATCCAAGTAACCTGAGCCAAGCCCAACCTGACAATCGTACTGCCTCAAGCCGATGTCCATGACTCCCAATCCCGTGGTCAAAACCACCCAATGTAACCCGGGCCAAGCCCAACCTATGATCAACATCACTTAAGAATATCTGGACCATGACCAACACCACCTAAAGATTCCAACATATGAAATTGAACATGTACATATAAAACACATTTAAGCAGAACACATAACAGACAAAACCATCAAAACAGATGAATTGTACTAAGCAAGTGCTGTCCCATACCAGCACTGAAGTTTCTAAGGTCTGGAAAAATTCATATCAAGGTTTAAATAACTAAAACTAATAGTTTAAACCAAAACAATTCAGGTATTATCATTTTTGGCAACCCTAGCCAAAATTCCCCATGTGAGCAACGACCTCTCACCCGACCCTTCTCAATCAAGATAGAACAAAGGGCATACCCAAAGGGTATCCCATAGTTATAATAAGAAATTTAGATAAGCATTAGCAGATAAATTAGGGTCTCTCTCAAAATGCCCAAAAATGTGCCGAAGGCCATGCTACCCAAATGACCATGAAAACAAAAAAATTGGTATTCACCACCTACCACATACTAGTACGATGTTACTCCTCTGATGACAACCTCTAATTAGGTCAAAAACGCGGTAGATCTACAAAATAACCAAAACCTCTCAAACCCCAAAAACTAGTTCTAGAATAGAAATCACGAAAAATGGATCAAGGGGAATCAAGGCCTTACCAAGGGGGTTCTAACGCACCAAATAATGTGCGAAATAGGGTTCAGACGAAGATCCGGTAAGGATTTGAAGGTCTGGTCGGCTCTCCCCGCATGAGCCACAAGAGGGAGGAAGAAAACAAGTGAATAATGGGAAATCCTGAGTGGCCAAAAAAATTAAAAACCCTAACTTTAAGTGGCCGCATGGTTACCCCACATGGTTAGGAAAACCGTGCGCCAACCGTGCGGTTGCCACTGTCTCACCCAGGGACTTTACACGGCATGTTCACACAGTTTGAAAAACCGTGCACCGCCTGTGCGAAGCCCACTATTAAGGGTGCACAATTTCCTGGGCTGGCCACACGGTTTGTTCAAACCGTGCACCAATCGTGTGCCCCTGTATGACCTCCACAACTTTAAAATTTTTTCCTAGATTTTCCCAGTTTTCTAAGAACAATCCAAAAATTCAAATAGGGTTGGGATGTTGACCCGTTCCAAAAACCTGAGTTCTTACAACTTTATATAAATAAATTCAACATAATTATTCTATACTCTTATAATAATGAATTTATTTATTCTTCATTGATCAATAATAATTGGATAACTCTTAGACCCTATGGTGGGGCCACCATGTCCTATATACATATTCATTAAAATATGGTAGACTCTTGAATACACTATTGTATGTGACTATGACATCCCTTGTCTTAATTACACTTTAATTCATGATTAATTTCCAAAGATTAAACATAATACAACCCGAAAGATCGAGAAGTGTAGTATCTTTGAGAATTAGGTACATTATAAAACAATTTAAAAAAGGGGTACATAAATATTGTTGAAAACTTCCTTGACATTCTCATATTATTCCATTGTACATAGAGTAGCATGGGATAACCTAGGGATATACATATAAAATTGGTGCGATCTAAATACTAATAAGAGAATAAACATGGAATAACATAGAGAATGTATTAAATTTTAGACAATAGGAGATAAAATGTGACATAAAGAGTGTTAGAAACAAGAACATGAATAATAAGGCATGATAAATCATGATAACATAAAGAAAAAATTTAAATGTGGCAAAAAAATTAACATGACATCATAACATAGGTCAATGATAACAACCAAGACATCATAACATGGTGGACAAAGTCCCATTATGCATTATGTTCACTCAATAATCCCTTTCATGATGTATCATGAGACTAAAAAATTATCTATTGCATTGGAGTTGTATATAATTTTGGGCAAAACCATTATTTTTATATCATGTGTATGTATATGTGTGCCACATAGAATATTCAAAATAGGACCACATTTTATCATATTTATTTCCATGATCAAGGAGTTTGGAATAAATTTTTATCTAACTCACCAATAAGAGGATTATATATATATGTCTAGTTGAATACCCTTGAGTAGAAATAGGGATTGTAATAATAATAAAAAGGTTTTGCATGGAAACATCACTATGAAAATTTGGTATCATAATGATGGTACTTAAAGATTCATAAAATGGTTTAATAAGAGAGAAATGGGTATCTAATCATTTTTATATAAAATGAAAAGTAAGAGGGACATGTAAAAATATATCCCAACATTAGAAATTTTAAATAAAATACATATAATGAAGAAGATTCTTGAATAAAGAGGAGAAGGAAAGGATCCCTTACCTATAGGGGTGATTCCAAAATCATGGGAGGATCTTATTGAGAGCTTGGGGGAACCTTTAGAGGACTCTATAGATGGGAAGTAAGATTAAGGAAATGATACAAGGGGTTTCTGTGAAGATGAATGAGATCTTGGGTGGGTTTATATAGGAATATAGAGGGGAGTTCTTTAATATATTCCAAACACAGGTTTTGTACTCTATATAATAAAGTAATCATAACCACAAAACATCCCATGGGATTTTCCAAGGTTTTTTACAAATATGATTGGTTTTAATTATTTTATAAATAAAAGAGATTAAATCATTAGAATATTACCCTTGGTGTTCTGGAAGTGAGTCATGTTCTTAAGGAAATTATTTTAAAACATTAAAATATATTTTAGGTAATGAAGGATTCATAAAGGTTTTATAAAATGGATAAAATAACCTCAAAATTACATTATTTTCAAAGGGAAACCTATATTTAGTCATAGATACAATTTATATTATTTATTACATCATTTTCAGGTCACTATGATGTTATACACATCGTATATTAATTTAATATTTAATTTTTACCCAAAAATTCAATTGCTTAGAAAATTATAACAAATTCACCGTTTGATAATTTCAACATAATTAATCCAAAAATAATTTTAATTTTATCCAAATAAATTTATAAATATGTGAATTTTCACTTTTAAAATAATAATCAACATTTATATGGAAATGATGGGTTTTTTACAATAAACGTTTTCGAAACCATATAAAAATTACATCTCAATTCATAAAAAATATATGATCATTTATATTTAATAAAAATTATTTAATGATATTATTTTATTAAAATATCATTTATTTAAAAAATCCATTAATTAATCAAAATAAATATCTTAATTGAATTTTAATATTACCCAAAAATACAATTTGTGTTTTATTGTATCAAAATCAAAATCATTTATAAAGTAAAAATAATAAGATGAAAATATATTAATTATTATATACATTATATATATTCATATTATTGGGGTCTTGATACATTTCCATTTTTTAAACTAGAAAATTCTTTAAGGGTAAGGTTTATGATAGTGAGACTTTCATTGGGTGGTCAGCATACATGGTGTGGGATGTGGCCTTGATGAGCTTGAAATTCTTCTAAAAACTATTTCATTGATGTTTTAGTCATTAGATCTCATATTTGGATTGATCAAGGGAAAATCCTAGTGATGGTATCTCCATTTGAAGATCCGATAAATGTACTTCATAGGGCACAATCTTACTAGTGGAGGCCATCACTTCCTTTGTCTTTGTCAATTGGATTTTTCAAAACCCTTTATTTATACCAATTATATGATCACTATTCAACATCTCCATTATCAATGATTATGATTATTAATAGTATTTTAAATCCAATAATATATAATAAAACAAAATAAGTGGATGTTTTTTCTATAACTATAGTGTGCAAAAATACATTTAATTCAACCAAAAATGGAATTTTATTTATAAAATTTAAGGTAGTTATAATCTTCCCCCTATAGAAATTTCACCCTGGAAAATTTTATTTCATACACTAAAGAAGATAAGGGTAAATCTATTTTATCACCTCCTCTAGTTCCCACATCACTTCATTAAACCTATAGTTTCTCCATTGGGCTTTCACCAAGTGAATTTTATTATTTCGTAGAACTTTGTCCCTATGATCTAAGATCCTTACCAGCTTCTACCCATATGAAAGATCAGTACCACCTCTTTATTGAGTACATGTAAGGGGTCTGGTATATACTTCCTAAAGAGGGATACATGGATTACATCATGTACTTGAGATAGGTTCGGTTGGAGTGCTGGTTGATAATCCATCGCTTTGATATGATTAAGGTTCTCAAAGGGACCGATGTATCTTGGACTAATATTTCCCTTCTTCTCAAATATCTTGTCTTTATTCTAGGGAAGTATTTAGATAAATAATTTATACCCAATCTAAAACTCTAGGTCTCGTCGATGATTATCAGTACCCATCTTCTGTAGACTCCGAGAAGCCTTGATGTGATGCATAATGGTCTTGACTTTTTCCAACATTTCCTTGACCATTTAAGTACCTAGTAGTTTGTATTCCCCAACTTCATCGCAGAATGATGGTGTTATGCACCTCTTTCCATAAAATGCTTCATAGGGAGCCATTTGGATGCATGAGTGGAAACTATTATTGTATGAGAACTTGACCAGAGGAAGATGTTGATCTCATCCTCCTTTTAAGTCAATTGATCATGCTCTCAACATATCATTTATTGTCTAGATTGTCCACTCAGATTAGAAATAATTTTAAGAGTGAAAGGATGTTATGAAGTTCAAATCAGTATTTAAAGCATGTTGGAGACTCTTATAGAACTTGGCGATAAATATTGGATCTTGATTAGATATAATAAATAGTGGTGTCTCATGCAGCCTCACCACTTCTCTAGAGTATCTCCATGCATGTCGATCAAGAGATAAGTCCTCTTGGATTGTAATGAAGTGATATTTATTTGTAATATGATCTACCTACACCCATATAAAATTATTTACTCTTTATGTATTCGTAGGACCAGTAACAGAGTCTATAGTTATGTTTTCCCATCTCCATGTAGGTATGGGTAATGGTTTCATTATCCCCTTATATTTTTTCTTTCTTCCATCACTTTATGACATACAAGACATCTTGATTTATATTTCAAAATCTATATCTTCCTATTGTCCCACCAATAGTGATCTAGGAGATCTTGATACACATTTGTGCTCTCTAGATAGATGGAGAAGGTCAATCTATGCACATCATCCAATAACACCATATTTAACTCAGGATTTTTTGGTACACATATTTGTGATCAAAATATTAGAAATCCTTATTCATTAATTATGACCTCTATAGATTTTACTTTTCTTATAGCTTCCACCTTCTTGTGAATTACCACATCATTTCTTTCAGTATTCTTTATCCTCTCTAGAAGGGATGGTTAAGAAATAATTTTTTATAGGATTGATTATGTTCTTTCCTTTATAATTCTCATTTCTATCCTTTTCAAGTATAATAAGATAAGATCCTTCTCAACTCTCATAAATGATAAAATTATTGGATCCTTTATACTTAAGATAATCTAGAACTTTTTTACTTTCCTAGGATGGAAGTGGATAGATCATTCATAGTCATTAATAAGTTCTATCCATCTTCATCGGCACATATTTATCTCTTTCTATGTGAATATATATACTTGAGGCTCTTATGATCTATATATATTTCACACTTCTCTCCAAAGAGAAAATTCTACTAGACTTTCAATGTGAAGATCATTGTTGCCCAATCTATATCATGGATTGGGTAGTTCTATTTGTGAAATTTCAATTGCTTTGAGGACTAGGCGATCAGTTTGTTATTTTAAATTAACAAAAAACACAATACATTCTTTGAATCATTTCTATATACCATGAAAAGTTCCTCACTAGTGGGTATCATAAGTACAAGTGTAGTGATAAGCATGTTTTTTCAAATCTTTGAAGCCCTCTTCACATTCATCATTCCAAAACAAAATTGAGTCCATTGTGAGTTAGTTTAATTAGAGTATTTGAAAATCGTGCGGAATTTATCTCAAATCAATGATAGTACCCAACTAATCAAGGGAAACCATGGATATATATAACATAAGTTGGCCTCATACATCCTTTAATTGATTCTATAATTGAAGGATATATAGATATCCCACTTCTTGTGATAATATTCCCCAATAATGAGACTTCCTTAAACAATAAATCACATTTTCTATAATTTTCATAAATATTCACTTGTCATAAGGTTTTTAGAATAGTGCTCATATTCTCCTCATAATCCTCCTTTCCTTTGGATTATATTAGAATATCGTCTATAATGACTACTATAAATTTGTTGAGCTAATCTATAAAGATTGTTCATTATGTCCATAAATATTACTATATCATTAATGATTTTGAATGTAATTACTATGAAATCATAGTTCCCTTATCTTGTATGAAATGTATTCATGGGGATATCAACCTTGTTCAACCTTACTGGATAATAACCCAACCAAAGATCCACCTTAGAGAAGTATTGGGCTCTACATAGCTGATCAAACAAGTCATAAATCCATGATAGATGATACTTGTTATTTGTTTTGATCTTTTTGAGGTCATGATAACCAATATAAAGGCATATTGAACCATCCTTATTTTTGATGAAGAGGACTGGTGCACCCCACCATGAAGCACTTGGGTGTATGAACTCTTTATCTAGATTCTACTATAGTTGTTTCATCATCTCCTCAGGTTCCACAATAGTCATTCAATATGGAGTCTTAGATAATGGAAACACTCTAGGTATAAGATTTATTGAAAATTCAACCTTCAATCAAGGAGGAAGACCAGTTAATTTTTTGAGAAACACAACAATGTATTCCATCACAATGGGAATGTATTCAAGGATGATATTTTCCTTAGACTTAATCAATTAGGAAATATACCCTTTATCATAGGGAAATAATATCCATACTTCAGATGTTGGTTCTTGTACTTGTATAGAATAATGTGAATATTTTTGATATGGAGAGTGATTTCCTTCTCATGAAAATTTATGCTAGCTCTATATAAGGAAAGTCGATCTATACCCATAATTACCTAAAATTTTACTAATGTGAGTATCACATGGTTTAATTGGAAGATTATCCCACAAATTTTGATATGAGAGGAGTTATATACTTGGGTTGAAATAATTTAACCATTTTCTATTTTCACCAATAGCTCTACTTAGATGCTTTTTGGTTGTTTTTGAATAGTTATGCTAAACTTGCATGATACAAAGGAATGTGTAGAAATATAATAAAAAAGAATGTTTTTTATTATTTAATGAATAAATATAATATATTTCAACACTTAATAATTGGGATACAACTTAGTATCTATAATTACATAAAATCACCCTTTATTCATTTGAGTTTGTTGGAATTGATTTTCTCCAACAACCCTTGGCTTAGTGCATTGGTTTACAAAGTGAACTTATTCATTGCAGTTGAGACATTGTAAAAAATGATGAGGGTTTACTGGATCATTCCTATATTCCATTATATTCATGGGTTTCTCTCATCAACAATCTCTAACTAGGTTCCCTTATTTTTTATACGTAAATAATTTCCTCTTCCCCTTAGGAAATTTCTGGGGTGCTTCATTACACACTTTTGACAATAGGGATGTTGAAATCTCATACCACCATTTGATTTTTCCAAAGCACCTCCATAATTGAACTGAAATTTCCACTTATTATCCATGTGAGACCATTGTGATTTTATAATTTCTATTTCTACTTTGAGGGCACACCAGACAATTTCCTCATTTCTATCAAAGTCTCAGATTGCTAGGGAATTTCATAAGCTATGTTTTAACCCACCAAAGAAGTGGTTAAATTTTCATTTGTGGGTAACAAAAAAGACATAGGTGTATCGTAAAATTCTTATGAAGCTTTCCTCATATTCCATAATGAATTCATTGAGTTTTTCCTTCAGGGAAAGTAAATACCTTTCCATCTTATATTGGAGAGTGCGAGGAAAATATTTTTGGGAAAAGATTTTACGTAATTCATTTCACCCCATCACTTAGATCTCTTCCTCGAGCTTCATATTCTCGATCAATGTCCACCACTGATCAAATTCTCCCTCCATATGATAAATATCTAATATAACCTTCTATTTCTTGTAAAATTTAAGGATGGATAATATCTTCTCAATTGAGTTGATCTATTGTTCCACAATTAAGATATTAGATGATACATTGAAATTCAGAGGTCTTTATCTCATAAAGGTATCAATGAAAACTTGTTATTTCTTAGGGGGATTTGGGATTTCCCCTCGATTCATGTTTCTATTACGAACTTCAGTCAACTAAGAGATTATCATCATAATGTTCGTGATTCCTGCTACTATCGGGTTAGACATCTTGTTTGGGTTGTCATCACATTGCCCTTCACTTTGGTTGTTTACCTGGTTCCTTCTATTTCAATCCATTGGATAGAATAAATGGAAAATTAGGGATGATTATTTTAAAACTATTAAAAGCATAAATGAAAATCAAAAAATATTGAAGGGATAAGTTATAAATGACATTTATTCCTTAACTTATTAATTTTTACACTTCAATCTATGTTATCAATAATCTACTTTATAACATAGACACTTATGGGAATTTTTATTCCTTTAATAATGGGTTATAATGAACTTGTAAATTTACAAATGAATATCCCCTAAAAGTGTCAAACTAGGTGTTTAGAAAGGCTTGTTGTTGTGTTCCTAGTCCTGATCAATTCTAGATCAATGTAGTGTTTTCGTGTTTTACCCTTAGGTATATTTGTTCCAGAGCCACATCCACCTATAGTATCCAAAAGAGATGAATTTTCTTGGAAATCAATTACTATATACTTTAAAAAAATTTAGGGAAGTCTTATTTTGTTTATTTTTACCCCTAAGTCTTTTACTAGAGTTTTCTAATCCCTATCCCCCCCAAAAAACTATACTTTCCTTTGATACCAACTATAACAACCCTTGTCTTAATTACAAATTAATTCATGATTTATTTTAAAATATTAAATATAATAGAATCCAAACTATTGATAAGTCTAGTGTATTTGGGAATTATGTATATTACATCACAACTTAAAACAAGGGTGAATCAAAATTATTGAAAACTTCATCCACATGCTCATATTAATCCATTGTACTTAAAACTGAATGGGATAACATGAAGACATACATAAGAATGATATGATCTATAAATCCTAGTAAGGGAATAAACATGTAATAGCTTGAATAATTCATTACATGTTCAATAATATAAAATTAAATGGGACATAATTATTATGAGAAACATGAACATGAATGATGAGGCATGATAAAGCATGATAACAGAAAGGCAACATGGAAATGCTGAAACAACTTTAAAGATGTCATCATAACATAGGTCAAGGATAACCACCAAGACATCATAACATGGGGGAAAAGTATCCTGATTGATTAGGTTCACTACATAATCCCTTTAATTATGTCTCATGAGACTAAAATAATACCCAATTCATTGGAGCATTATATAATTTTGGGCACACCTCTTGCTTTCATATCATGTACATGCATAAGTGTGCCATATAGAACATTCAAAATAGGATCATATTTTATCATATTTAATTACACAATAAAGGATTTTGGAATAAATAAATAGAAATAACAAACAAAATGAGTATATATATGTTCACATGAATACCCTTGATTGGAAATTGCAATGATATTCACAATAAAAAGGTTTGGCATGGAAAAATTGTAGTGAAATTTCGACAGAATAATGTGGGTACTTAAAGATTCATAAAATAATTTAATGATAGAGAAAATGATATCTCATAATTTTGATTTAAAATTAATAATAATAGTGACATGTAATAAAATATATGAACATTTTGAATTAGAAATAAAAGACATCCAATAAAGAAGATGCTTGAATAATTAGGAGAAGGAGAGGATCCCTTACCTTGAGAGGGTGATTCCAAAATCTTGGGAGGAGCTTCTTGAGAGATTTGGAGAACCTTGTGAGGACTATAGATTGATAAAGGTTGAGTATGGAAGTTCTCCAAGGTTTTTGTGTGAATAATCATGAGATGTTGGGTGGGTTTATAAAGGAAAAGAGAGAGGAGTTCTTTAATATTTTCCAAACATTGGTTTTGGACTCTATATGATAAATTAATAGAAACCACAAACCCTACCATGGTTTTTGTACTTGGTTTTTACAAATAGGAGTTATTTTAATTATTTTATAAGTACAAGTGCTGAAATTATTAGAATATTAACCATAGTGATGTGAAAGTGAGTTATATTCTTAAAAAATGATTTTAAAATCATAAATTATATTATAGGGTTTGGAGGATTCTTAAAGGTGTTATAAAATAAATAAAATAACCTATAAATAACATTATTTTAAATGTTAAACATATATTTGGTCGTGGATACCCTTTATAGTATTTATTAAATAATTTTGGCTCATTGTGATGTCATAATACACACCATATATTTATAAAGTATTTAATTTTAACTTTAAAATTTGATTATCACAAAAAATTATAAAAAATTCACGATTGGAAAATTTATAAGTTTTTATTCCAAAAATTATATTTTTTTACCCAAATATTTTTTTAAATATTTTAATTTTCACTTTTAAAATAATAATAAACATTTATTGAGAAATGATGGGTTTTTGACAATAACAGTTATCGAACCTTTATAAAAATTACAATTGTCTTCATAAAAATTATATAATAATTTATATTTAATTAAAATTATTTAATTATAACATTTTATCAAATTAATTTTTACTTCAAAAATCTATTAATTCACCCAAATAAATTTCTCAATTGAATTTGAATATTACCCCAAAATACAATTTGTGTTTCATTTTACCAAAATTAAAATCATTTATAAAGTAACAATAATAAGATGAAAATATATTAATTATTATATAAAATATACATATTATATGGTTATTGATACATATACATTTATTACACCATCAAACTCCCTAAGGGTAAGGTGCACAATGGTGATGCTTTCATGGGGTGGTTCGATGTACATGGTTTGGTTCGTGAACTCAATGAGCATGAATTTTTACTATAAATGGTTTTGATCATGATTTACTTGTTGGATATAAAGATTTAATTAGTCAAGGGAAAATAAAAATGATTCTATCTCCCTCAAAATATCCTATAAATGGGATTAATATGGTATGATCATACTGGTTGAGGCCATCACTTCCTTTGTTAGTGTCAAATAGATTTTTCAAAACCCTATATTTATCCTAATCATATGATCACTATTCAATAGATATATTATCATTGCTTATGATTATTAATAGTATTTTAAATCCAATAAGATATTATAAATCCAAATAAGTGCTTGTTTTTTCTATAACCATATTACATCACAAGGCATTTAACTCAACCACAAAGGGAATTTTATTTTTAAATGTCCGGGTTGTTAAAATGACCCTCTATGACCTTATCTCGATAGTAGTGAATACTATTAACATACAAATAAAAAGTCTAGAAACCCATTAATTCCCCTAACTAAATAAGGAATAGTCATATCAATGACAACCATCCTATAAAAAGGCACTGTGTAATATAATCTCTTTGTCTCATAATATCGCATAAAGCAGAATGCACATCTTGTGTCATCATATGTTCTTTCATTATTATTTTTTGATCTAAATGGACACACTTACCTTCAACTATCTTGGATAAGGATTTATGAATATACTACCAACCTGATGAAATAGGCCTGAGATATCATTTCTCCAAATTGAAAATTTCTTTCTTAAACATTCAACCAATGTCATACCACCAATTACACACCCATCACAAGATACCTATCCATGAATTCAATGTCAGGATTTTTTTTGTATCAATGTTTTTTTATAAAATGGTGAAAATTGATAATTATCTCAAGTTAGGAGACTAATACAGATGTTCATAGATAGGATCAACCAATGAAACCTAAAACATGTGGTGTTTCTTTTGGCAAGTATATCTTCATGATCTCAACTACTAAATATCACCAAGTGAGAAATTCATGAGAATAAGTCTCAATTATTATAATCCCCAACACCATATAGTCAGACACCAACTATGTCTAGTTAGTATGATGTATCTAGATCATAGAACATATTTTTAATATTAATGACATAATATCTTGAGGTTTCCATTATATCCTGTGAAGTAATATAAACTTTTGATATGATAAATAATCTATGGAAATTTCTATTTAAATAGTGGACACATAAATATCATCGCTACAATGGTAAGTGTACATCATTTATAACTCACTATATACATGGTATGCTAATTGAAAAGTACTATTTATGCTTGGTATTGGGAATCTACTATTACAACACTCCCACTTTCACTAGATAAAACATGATAACTATAATTGTTAGATCTCACATGATAAGATCTTATTTCTAATGAGTTATGGATTTAGTAATGGGCCTATAACGTTTCCACTTCATGGATATTAATCTATATGTGAATTTACCTCCTTGAGTAAAACACCTCAAGAGATGATATCATCGAGCATATCCCTTTTTTATACTTTCAAAACTTGACATCTTGGCTAGTACCAGTAGTAGTATTATCATAATTAATATTACGATAAAACATTTATGTACTATATGAGATTCCAAGAACTAGAACAAATAATTTATTATTTTAAATTACTTATTTAGCTTCCTCAGAATCCGTAATAAACCAGTTAATTATAGATAAGGATACCACTAGCTTGTATGAGATTGTATGGCTCATTACCTTAGCCTAATTATGATATAATATCACTATGATATAAGATCATATTTATCTAAAGGAAGACTAGTTGTTGTCCCCTTAAAAATAGTATCATTTCCTCTCCAAGTACTTGGTACTTATCCATTGTATTCTTTCAAGTACATTTGGATAGTGCTTACTTCTTCTCATTTAGTTCTCCTAGATACTAATGATACTCTCCTACCATAAATTATATGTTCAAAATATTATATATAGTATATAGCATGAAATATATGATAGATCCATTTCTAGAACTTGTGGAATTTAACTCACCACTTTAATATCCTCCTATTCCCAATTCATGTCTTCTTAGAAAGATTTATGAAATGTGAAATTGGTAATAACTCTCTCTTGAATTGTTCCAAATTATATTTTTTAAATTATTAGGATATGTAATTTTACTTAGTATAAGAGACATTTAGATCTACCTCAGTAGTTTACATCCCCTAAAATTTTGGTTGTTACTTTAAGTTATTCTATAAAGAGATACTTTCACTCTGGTCTTAATTAATTGTAAGGTTAATAAATTTTTTCCACATGTTTTCTAAACATATTTACCTGGAAAACCATAGTGCTCTCACTATCCTCTTGTATACATTTGAAACAGATTTCTTATAAATTAATATTCTATGATCTTGCTGCTGATTTCAATCCTACATCGAATTTCAGTAACTTTCATCCCTTATTGTAATTCTAGGTGTCACCATCCCTTTCTAGATGCCTTGTATAGACACCTTCCACGATTGGTGGTCTTGAAATCCAGTTCTCAACAAAATTTTCATAGAAAGCAACTATGAAAAGAAAAATTGCAATGGATTTATGCATGATTATTTGGTATAATTAATCAATATTCATTGGTACAATGATCATACCATACATGTATAATATCACTTGAATATCCACTAAAGTATTAAAAATAATAATCCCTATATACTTTGATATATGGAATCCATTATTGAATTTTAATTGATGATGTCAATTTTAGATGATTTCCATATACTTCTTACTTGTATTATTTATTATTCTCAATGAATAATGTATCATTGGCTACAGTGAATATAAAACAATCACCATGGTCTTAACCTTACTACACAATATGTGTCTTTGGAACATTTATCTTCCACACCTCTTGTGGAACTCATTCCTATATCAATTATTTGTGAATATCTATCATTGATTAAAACCAAGTTAATATTTCTCCCACTATCTCAATTAGATATGTACACCCTTTTATAGAAATTTAGTTTATCACTTAACTAAAAATTTTATTTCATAGGGATTTCTTTAATATCCTAAGAAAATTTTAGGATAATTACTTTATATGAAAATTATGTTTTTCTTGATGTAAGTTTGTTGATATCCTTAACAAAAAAATTTCATTCAAGCACAATGTTTTTATGACATAATGGATTTATATCATACTATAACTCATATGATTTTAACTTTTCATTACAATTGGAATATGGTTATGGGATAATTCCTCCATTTGCGAAGCATGTATTGAAAACAATGTACGTTATTTTTCAAAGAATATGAGTCTCAACATTTATTCCTCTTTTACATACATAATGTCTCTAATTTGTGTAAGTAAATAGGAATTTAGGAATTTCTCCATGATACATTTTATTTATCAATGTTTATATGTAATAGTCATTATTAATACTTCCTATTAACATTATAACTTTGATATGGATAAGGTAATATGCATTTAGAAATTACTCCATGCTACACTATAATGATCGATGACTATTTGGTGAAGATACTCTTCAGCCCATAGGCCCAAAGAAACTCATATCATCTAACCATGAATATATCAAAATTTAATTTTACATTCCTTAAAAAACACTTAAAGTAATCTTATAAAGTATATTTACCACTTTCTTACCCTTTGAGTAGTTCACGGTCTCTAGCTGAACTAGTTATGAAAGCTATATATCTTACCTTTATTTAAAAATGTTTCTTTGTAAAAAACTAAGTACATAAGTATGTTGATAAAACCTAAGGTCTTTAACTCTGAATATTATAAAACCGTATTGGGTATATCCTTTAAAACTACTTATTTTCTCTGGAAAAGTATTCTCTTTATACCAATGGGTTTATAAGTCTTACATGTTATATTCATCAGGTATTGCCAATGATTCATGCATTAATGAACTATTAGTTGAGTATTAAAGACCACAAACAAAATTCATTCAAAAACTAGAATAATTTATCCTTGTGTCCAAAGGACACTTGAGATAATTTTTTTGGTAATACTCAATAGAAGTTCAACTAGAATCAATAAATGTGGAAATATATAAGTTGTGTACTTCTCACCATTAACTTGGGAACCACCCTTTCTCAGCTGCTTGGAGAACCAAACTTACTTCTTATAACATTTCATTTCTTACTTGGTTACTATATTCAAATACACATATGTGATTGAAATATTGTGTTTCATACCCAATAATTATAACAAAAACATTACTTGAAATTGATGAATATACCATAAGAAGAAGATATTACATGCTTCTTCGATTCAGTTAATTACATTTAAACTTCCATAGATTTATTTCATGATATATGAAGCATATAATATCCTATTTAATACCTATTTTTTTGAAGAATGTTGCAATGATTTACTTGATGTAACACTTTCAATTTTTCTTCTTTAATTGTCTTTCAACACGTTCACCATAATAACTAAAGATTAATCTTTCTTTAATGTTCTTATTTCTCGGAGAACCTTATGTAAAAGGTAATGAATCATTTTCTACATATTGTTAATTTTTTAATATTAAAATAAAATGGATTAAATGTGTGAAAATTATATGAGAAAAGGGATGCATTGAAAGATCATTATTCATATTTAAATTTACACATATCTAGTGTAATAATCACTGATTTCTCCTTGAAAGATTCTTAGAGATGATACAACATGTGAAATAATACTTG
The DNA here is from genome assembly GCA_963277665.1 of Viscum album. Lineage (NCBI taxonomy): Eukaryota > Viridiplantae > Streptophyta > Magnoliopsida > Santalales > Viscaceae > Viscum > Viscum album. The sequence continues at coordinate 639,927,441 of OY728131.1, read as the reverse complement.
TCTTGATGTTATACTTATAACTCACATAATATATTGATGATAAAATTATGATAGAACCATCATATACATTATAAATGAGTCTCCTGTTATCATTTTTCTCACCCTCGCTTCCTAAGGAGGTTTAACAGGTATTGGGGACAACGACACCTTGAATTTCTAATATCCTAGTACTTTGTACAATCACCTATGATACCTATTGAAAAATACTTCTAGTTTGGAAAATTTATTTGTCAAATACTATCATAGTGTACTTGTGTTATTACTTTCCATTTTCTATAAAAATAAAAACCTATTAGATTAGTAATTTTATATTGATTACCAATTAGACATTACTAATTAATTTAATCATTAAATGTTTCCAAATATTTTATCTAACAATTGAAAACCTCTATAAAGAATCAGAATACTCTATTGGTTGAGTATTTTAGTGAAAAATATAATTAAAACCTCTTCTCACAGTCTAAATGTTTTTTCTATCCCACTACTTGAAGAGTTCAAGGTAGGCGTTTGACTGAAAACATATATTAACTCGAGAATCCTTATTCTATTGAGTGAAGTACCAAATTCTAATATCAAAACCTTGATTTAATCAATTCTTCCCCTAAATTTTTAACAAGATAGATTTGACTACTCATTTTCTACCAACATCAGTTACGTAATCCCATCACTCTCATTAGAACTCCCCGATAGTAGGAGGTACCCTTAACTTTGGGTGATGTTCACCCTATACATGTAACACCCCAATATTTTATGGTATGTCTCCTTTTAAATTTAATTTCTTCGAAAACATAGGTTTCACACAACATCAAGCTTAAATGAACACTGATATACAGTTAAATATCATTATTTTAAAATGACTATTATAACTTAGTCATTAAATTGGAGGGAATGAATCGAATTAATAAAATTATGAAATTTTTTATTATATATTTAATTAAATGTTTTTTAAATTCATCCAAATGATATTATATTTTTTAGATAAAAATGAATCCAATTTTATGCATTAAAAGGATATATTTGTTCAAAACATGGTTTTACTGCCTTTTAATGACACACTTGATTTAAAACAATATTTTGAAACTTTTATAAATTATATTGAACAAAATAAACTTCATTTTTGAGATTAGAATTTCAAAATTATATTTGGGTGAAATTTTGGTATTTTTCTGAAAATATTTATTTTTTTGTGAATAAGTGAAAAATACCATTTTTATAAAACCACCAATGTTATTATATTAATATTCTATTTATCATTTTAATAGTAACCTTAGATATGAAAGTATAAATATAATTTATTCATCTTATAAATAGTAATATGATATAATTTTATCATAGTATAAGTAAATAAATGTTATAGAAATTATTAATTAAGTGTTGATATTTTTTTAAAACATATATGTTTATTATTAATTTTATAATTAATATAATAATTTAAAAGAAAATTTATTTTCATAAAATTTATTAAAAAATTAATATTTTTTTGTCTTATGATTCTAATATAAAATTTTTAGACCTTATAACTTTCTTTCAAATTGTTATAAAATCAGTTATAATTTTAAAACTAATATTTTCCCAATAAATGATATTTTTAATTAAAAATTAAATTTATGATATTAATAAAATTATTTTTATAAAATTGAGTTTATTTTTGAATTCTATACATTGAAAAATGTTTAGGGTAGTTTTTTTGGGTTTTTCTAAAATAGTTGAATTTTTACTGAATAGTGAAATACAATAATTGTTGATATATATACATTATAAGTAAAATATTTCATTCCTTGAGTCGTGTATGATACAATCACCATCAGTTCGAACTAAAATTAACTAGTTACTATAATCATTCACAGGAATTAAAACTATTCATAGTCTTGAGAAAAAATAATAAACAAACAAATAAAATATTCTAAAAACACCCCTCTCTTCTACTATAAATACCACACCTCACCACCCATTCTACTCCCACCTTAAAAGCTTTAATCCTTGTCATATTTCTTCAAAATATTCTTCCCAATAACATACCCCATGTCTATTATCCTTTGGTCTCAACAAAATACAAAAACCATTCCCTTTAATGAGGTTCTCAAGGAGGAAAATTCAAGAGGTAAAAATACTATTTCTTTTCTTTTCAATTTTTATTATTTTCTTATCCTTCCCTCACCCCCTGTACAAAGAGACATGATGAATCCAATATCATTTATACACTTTAATATTATGATTTTAATTTAAGATCCATCGTCAAAATACTCTCTCTCTCTCTCTCTTTTATTTTATAAATGAAAATATTTCCTCTGATGTGTCAATTTACCGACATCATAAACGATGCATTTTAATTTTCCATTAAATCCTTTTAGGCTTGTAATAAAACCATTTTTATGGTTAAAAAAATCTATAATATATGTATTATAGCCTATTTAATTTTATGTAACCATTATAAACACATGATGTTAACTAATAAGATAAAACTACTTCATGACGATCAAAAAACCACCAAAATAATCTAAACGATTATCACTAATGTCTTATCTAATGATTCATTTTCACACCAAATAAAAAAATAAATTATATAACCATTTAATCTTCATAAATTTCATTAATAACATATAACTTTAATTATGAATATTTATTTCCATTTCACATGATCATTCATACATGTATACAAGTGAGCTAATCATGAAAACCAAGGAAACAAACACTTCCAAATGGAAAAATTGAATCTTAAAACCTATCAAAAAAGACATAAATGAACTTAATAAAATTATAATAAATAAAATAAATGTATAATATATTATAAAATAATTAATTAAAGGATTTATTTTTATTATCTAGGACATTAAGGTCAAGTTCATAACACTTTTGAACATAAGGTAAATGATTCTACCCGAAGCCCCATTTTTTCCTTCGGGTTACTCTTTATCTCTCTTTAATCCAATGTAATGCTTATTTATTTTTGTGTAATTATTATAAATTATTTTTCTATATTCCAAAATAATATATCCTGATCATATCATCCTTATTTTATGGGTATTTTTTTAAAAAAACTCCCTTCTCAAATATTTCTAATAAGAAAGCCCGATTAAAGGGAATTTCCCAATTTCTTAACCATTCTCACATGATATACATAATATATTCTAAGCCACCATTAATTTTATAAAACCACTAATTTTATCATGAAAAAATTTAATGGTTCATTTTGGGTTTTATAAAAACAATTATTCCTTTTTTCATTTTAAATACTCTTTAAGATTTTCGTTAAATTTATTAAAAGGATAATTTTTAAAGATTATTAAACACTATTTTTACATGTTTTCACATCTTTTGGAAATCATTTATGCCTAAAATATAATTAGATATTTCTTCCATTTTTTTCTAGGATATACATGCTTAAAATCTGATTTTGTGAAAAATAAAAATGATTTTCCCAAATAACTCTTCTTTCCAAAGTAAAAAGGGTTTTTTATCATGTCACAAGATTTATGCCTTGTTCACCACTTATTCAATTCATTTAAAGTATGTACTGACATTTAATATATAAAATCACGAGTCTTATTATTCTTATGATATTCATTTAATTTTGTTCCTTCATATGGATTGCGATTTAAATGTTTCAAAGTGGTATGGGACACTTTGGAATGTTTAAAGATTATTTTCCTTAATAATTTATCAATGATTTTATTAGAGTATTTTTATCTATGATTATGAATCAAATATTTCAAAGTGTTATGGGACAATTTTATTTAAATATATCTTTTTATTAGACATATGAGAAATTCATTAGACTTAGTAAGTGATGGGCATGCCCACTATAGCCCCTCAATGAATTGGTGGGTCTCATGAGACAAAAAAAGAAATGGATTTTGGACAAGGAATTAACCATTTATTTTCAGGTGTCTTGGATGAGGCCTCAATGGTATGTTTATGATGTCTGGCATATGAATTCCCAAATTAGGATTAGTAACTTATTATCCATGTGAATATTCGACTAAGAGAATATCCATAGTTATGCTTCATTCACATGTAATTATTTTATGGAAATATTTATTTAGATTTTATTCTTTACATATTATGATCAAGTTTATGTTCAAATTGAATTTGTTATTAGTCATTCACCATGCCTTATTTTTATATTATCTTTTGTTGTATTACTTATCCTTACTGAGCATCTGATATCACCCCTTTTCAATGTTTTATTTTCCATAGGATGTGAAGTTGTATATTATGAATGGCTTACAGAGATAATCTAAGAGTTGTGGATGTCACTAATGAAGTTTCTATGTTGTTTTCCTTCCATGTTGCAATTTAAAACTTATGTTTGTATATGGTTTTAAAAAAATAATAAACTATTCAGTCCTTTGGGATGAAAATTCCTTATTTATAATAATAATGTAATAAAGTAAGGCACTGGATCTGGGCAATTGGGGTCGGGGTCTTTACATTACACCTAGTTTTGTTCAAATTCAAATTATGGAAGAGGTTTGTGACTTAATATTTATTTTAATGTTTTTAATATTTCTTGATGAATATAATCCTCTTATATTAAATATTTTCATACTATGTTTTCATGCTCACAACTAAAAATTCATTAATAGAACACATTCATTGATTCCTTATGGAATTTTCTATTTATTATTTTTTATGTTCCCCACTATTATGAAAATTCCTAAAATAATAAACAATTCATAATGGAAATAAATTACCCAAATGGTCTTGAAAATATAATTTTGGTTGATCCATTTAAACATAGAGGATCACCCGTGACCTAGGGGAATCATACCTAAGTCAGGTCTTGACTCAAGTTGTAGCTCATCCCAGATCTAGTTTTTTAACTTCTCATCTGGTAAACCACCTCATATTGCTATAGTCCACGTCTTAATTTTCCTTTATCATAATAAAAATGTACTCGCATACAGGTGAGGTGGTATTAGGAATCGTAATGTACATACAATAAAAAACTGATGGACACACATTCCATTAAAAAAAATTTCATTTAGAAGATGATGCACATACTATCGATAAATAAAAAATTATTATAGACATTACACATAGTTGTAATAAATATTTAAATTAAAAAAATACCTGCATGTTTGATGATAAAGACTAATCTATAGGTAAATTTGAAACACGACAAAAATTTAAATGAAAAAAATAAAGTATGAGAGAATTTAATAATTTAAATGAATTATTTAAATTCAAATAATTTAATTCTATTCAGTCCCTTGATTAATTTATATTTTATTCCAAAAATAAAATTAATAATTGAAATAATAAAATAATTATTATATTTTTAATAATAAAAATTAATTTAGTAATTTGGATTATATTTAAACTTTTTTGGACCCCAAAACCCCAGAAAGACCCATTATTGGTTAGGATGAACCTGTGTAGGCCTATTCCAGACTGGGAAGACCCTGTGAATTGGTGTTTTGGGCTAGGAGGACTCTATGGGATCCATTATGGGGTGGTTCATGTCAGATAAGGGCTGTGAAAGGCCTACTTCTTAGTCAAACTGGGCCAGGGTTACCTCGGTAGGGGATTCACAAATGACCTAGGACAATCATTGTTGGGTAGAGGGAACCACCAGAGGGGGATCACATGATAAGGGATATGCATGGTAGTGAAATTATTTGGATGGTTTCTATGGTTAGAGGGAGGCATCAAACAAGGGTGAGTGACATGGCTTGGTCCGGTTGTGGTGGTATGGGAGGTGGCTACGATGTCCAGCTAGAGGTGGAGACCTGACACGATGATGAATGATAGAGCTTGACAATAGGGATCATGTGTGGTAGATGTAATTGATCAAATGGGAGGTGCCATTGGTCAGTGTGAGTTCATAAGATGACCTGAGATTGGCCTATGATTGACTAGGCAGTAGTGGCAGTATCCGACTAATGACAGGGAGGTGGCACCAGCGACTAGCCAGTGGGGAAGGAAATAATCAATCTGACCACAATAGTATGGAATTATATATCACTGGATTGGGGGGTTCTGACCACTAGATTCTGACTGATAACTGGATGGAAAATATGAATTCTCTAGAATTTTCACTGAAACCTAAAAATGAGTGTATTTTAACATGTATAATAATATACATTCTTTAATTTTTAGTACCTAAAAAATCCACAAATAATCCATATTAAAAATTAAATATGGTCATAACTTGGTTGTTTGAAATCAGATTGATGCACAGTCTATTCCTTTGGAACCAAATTTAAACCCTCTACATAATTTAATGAAAATGAATATTGATTAGCTCGGAAAATTCACACGATCACCATGATACAAATTGATGGTACCAGTTTAAAGAACCAAAGTTTCATTAATGGAAATCCTTATTGATCTAATTAAATGTCTCTTTATGTTTATTTAAAATGTCAATTTCATTGGTTTTATGTTAAGAATTTTGACCGTTTCTAATATAGCCATTGAACAGTGATCACATGATTAGTATAAATATAGGTCTTTAACAAATCCAAATTTACTCAGACAAAAGAAGTGATGACCTCATACAGTAGAATTGACCCATAAGAAGACCATTTGTCAGAGCTTGGAAAAGAGGTTGTGTCCTTAGGCTTCACTCTTGACCAAGCCCAAGCTGAGCTTCATCATGTCAAGCTCGAACGGGACCATCTATGGGAAAAATGGAAGTTGATAGAGATTACCACTTGAGCAATGTTATCCGAGCCACCCCAAGAGTCTGTCACCATTGAACACCTTACCCTTAGGTATTATGTGTCTATTTTAAGGGGTTATGTAAATAATCGATAGTACTATGTTCATGTACATTATTTATGTATATAATAATGAATATAATTTCTTGTCATTATTGATACATTATAAATAGTTTTTAAAGTACAAATGGTGTTTTTAGTTATTATTTAATTAAGAAATATATTTTATTAAATTAAAGGATTTTTGAATTAAATAATATTTTAATAGAATATTATTATTATTATTAGATTAATTTTATTATATATAAATGATCATATAATTGTATGAATGCAATTATAATTTTTATTATGGTTTGAAAGCCATTTTTTTCAAAACCCGTGAATTTTCGATAAATGTCGGTTTTTATTTTAAAAGTGAAAATTAACATATTTAGAAAATTATTTAGATAAATAAATGTTATTTTTGGAATCAGGACATCGAAATTATCCAACGGTGAATTTTTCATAATTATCTGAGACAGTCAAATTCTTGAGTAAAAATTTACTACCGTTTAAATATATAATGTGTTTTATGACATCATAATTACCCAATTGTGATGTAATAAAATACTATAATATTTATATTGAGCCAATATATGTTTTACCATTAAAATAATGTGATTTTGGGTTTGTTTGGCTTACTTTTAAAATGATTAATGGACCCCTCAAGACTTATTAAACACCTTGTCTTTTTAAATTAATTTCCATGGGAGTATGACTCACCTCAACATAAGAAAACCTATTATTTTAAGAAGTTCAGACTTTTTCCTTATAAAATATTTATTTCCTCTTCCTTCTTCAAAAATCCATAGGCAAAAACCATGGGATGGTTTGTGTTTTGGATTAATTTAATGTAAGAGGACCCAAACCTAAATAATAAAGAATTCCCTCACCTTTTCTATATAAACCCACCCAAGCTCTCACTTACTCCTCACTCAAATCCTTTTGAGTTCATCCAAACTCTGACCTACTCTCTCTATAATACTCCCATGGTGCCCCAATCTCCTAAGAAGCCTCTCACAAGCCTCTCTCTAGCCTTTGGAAGCACACTTCCATGTAAGGGTTTTTTCTTCCTTTCTCATTTTTGTCCAATTTTCTTTATGTTGTTTTGCCCTTTTAATTTAAAATATGAATGTTGGGGTATGGTTTTGCACCTCCCTCATACTACCCTCTTTATGTTTGAATGATGGGAGACTCCTTTATCTCTCATTAAATTTCTCCCATGTACACCCGTTACTATGTCGAAATTCCGAAAGGAACTTCTCTCCCTTCATTTAAATTCCAGCAATACTTTTGTATCATGAATCTAAATTCCATTACAATTGTTGGGAAATGTATCTATATGACATCCTTACTATCAATTACATGTAAATATGATGAGGAACCCATTTCTCTCTAATCAACCATTTATATGAATTCTTATGTCACGCCGTTACGCTGCCGAAATTGCACTGATTTTCTAAGCCAATGCCATTGTGTAGTGAATACCATGACCATTCCCCAATTTTTGATAGATACCAATATAGACCCCCTGATTGGAGTTTTAATATAAACCCCCCGGTAATTCTATTTTTACCCCCATTTAAAAAAATGGGATTTACTAGGTTCTTGGTAAACTCTCTTTGGGTACCCAATAAACTATATAGGAGGCCTGTTCCTCTGATAACCCCACTAGATAACTGATACACTTCCAATAGATAATTGGTGGTAGTAGATACTATATTGAACTAGGTATTTCCATATTAAATACTTAAATTATTCTTGAGTTTCAATTACTTGAATTTAAATGGTAAAAAATTATATATATCCTAGAAATCGAACTATATTTTTTGAGGGTTTCTTTGATATTTGGGAATAGTGCTTAACCAAGGTCACGTTTTGGAGAGATTCTGTGATTATTAACCTGATTAAGGGATATAAATTTTCCCATTAAATCTTATGGATAGAGTTGACTATCATTTTTAAATGAAACCTATATAGTAATTTTAGGGTTTTGATATTTTTTGAAATCAAATTCATTGAAGAGAGATAAAATCATTGAAGTAAAGTCACATTCATGATCCAATAATGAAAAAACATTAAAGCATCAATGATCTTTCATCGAGGAATTGATAATTATTTTTTTATTACCTTGATATTTATAGTAGATTTAATTCCAACTTTCTAGTCTTAAAATTAGATTTCTCATTGTGTTAGATTTTGTGATAGTAATATGATTATTATTATTGTTAGAATTTTATATTTTTTACATGATGAATAATGAAGAAAAAAATATCTTTTAATATGACATATTTTTCCTAGTGATGTTAATTGATAAATATAATTATTTTCATAAAATTTTGATTGATTATTTCCATCATCAAAATATATCTTTGAATCATTAAATACAATAATGGAAAAATTATCAATCCCTAAGGCCCCCACTCTTTATCTCATTCCACTCAATTCCCATAATGGAAATTTTCTGTTAGCCTTCACAATGGCTAATAGTATAATGAGGGAATCCTGGTAGACCAAGTTAGTGTGTGGTGAGGTGAGGGAAGTTCTAGATGGGAGATAAAATAGTTAAAGAGGTGTTTGGTGAGTTGAATCATAATGACATTGGGTTGACGAGGGGATGATGACACCAAGGGGATAATGCTGGGCTTCGATTAATGGTGACTATGCATCGTGATGGTGAAGGTGGATGGTATGGTGGTAGCATTAATCTGGTGTGGAATGGTGGATACCTATAGTGCCTTCAGTCATGGTTAATGATAAAATTGGGGCTAATGGAAGAGATCTCGTCGGTGATGTGGGATAAAATAATGGGAAACTAGGGTTTTATATATCATGTTTTCAATCATGCAATGTCTAATTAGCAAAACACATTTCCATTATATCTCTAAGTGCTAAATAGGTTTTCTAAAACCATGTTAAATATCACATGGTGTAATGTTATAACACATGTTGTGTTTTGATAGGTTATGTATCCCAGGAGGTGATGGAATACATGCCTAACTAACTCCCAAACAACACATTTTGTATAGGTCCTAGAGGCATGATTTATATGAACCAATGAATTGAATTAGGTATCAAAAGTATATTTTTTTTCCCTTAAGTCTCACATACCAAGTATCAAATAATTAAATGCTATTTTTGAGTAAAAAACATAACATTGTGTCTTTTTGGTTCACAGTTTATGGTCCCATGAGTCCCATACATCATGTTACATCAGTTGAAACACCATGTGACTTGGTATGACACTACATGATGATGGTAGTACATGCCTGAATTCTAATCAAGGATCACGCACCATGTATATTAGAGTATATTCCTTGTAACACGTGTTCTTTGATAATCTATATATATTCTCTCCCATGTTTTATAATTGAACTCCTAAATATTCCATTATGAGATTGTTTTCATAGAACAAGATAGTGTGATCCTAATTATATCCAAAGGCTATGGTAACATATTTTTGAGTGACTTATGGATTATATCTCCATATATATGATTTTAGGGTTCAGGTGAACTTTTTGAAGATGACATAGTGTTTAGGAATTCCCCCTTGTTTTGGGGAATGGTTGTCCATGCATTAGGTCTATATAATCCCTTGGAAATATACTCATGATAGGGCATAGTTTCCCATATGATTGATGGAATTATTACTACCCTAGGTGTTAAGGCATGAACTTTTATAGGGGTCATTTACCTCCCTCAATCGATACAGTTTTCTGTCGATGAGGTGTGGGTCCCCCACTATCGTTGGATAATTGTCATAGGAATTATATAAGTTGAGTATATAAAGTTAGTAGTCTCCCATGTGTTTGGGTGTGATCCTCTATAGGGGTTAGTACTTACTCGATCTTCATTGATATATTTTTATCATACATGGTCCCAAAATAAAATTATTAAGTAGTGACATGATATATTATATATGTTGTGTGGTTTGGGTTTGATATGTCTTACAGCACATCCGACAAGGGTGGTTTCCTTTGTGATATGACTTCCATCTGGGTCATCGAATTAAGAATTTGTTAAGACATTGTTTTCCAATTATTAAAGCATATATGAGTTATATTTTCAAGTATTATCTATTTCTCCCTTGATATTGAGTTTTTAGATAACTCATTATTTTGTAATTCCATTGTGATTTTAGGGAATCCTTGAAGTTGTTTTTATACACACACCTACACAGGTTCCCTATCCAAGGGTGTTAGGTCTGTGTAGATGATGTGTATTTTAAAGGTTATTATGGTGGATATAGAGACATTGCTTATTGTTTCTTGGTCGTATATTATGGTGGTGGTTTCTATCGATTATTGTATAGGGAGTTGTTTCAGTGAGAAGGTGTATCCATTTCCATGGGCCTATCTTACTTTAGAGTTTTGGGATATTTTTTTTTCTTTTTGGTTGGAGTCATTTTCTATGGTATTAGTTTGTATAGATGGTGTCTAATTCATGTATAGTTATCCATGGTTTTGTTATTTATGTTACTGTTGGTTATTATTTTTATTTCATTATAGAAATGTAGTTTTTTGTAGGTTTTCATTAGTTTAAGGCCACCCATACATGTTATGACTTCTTGGCGCTAGTCATCAGACCTTATACTAATAGTGGAGATCTTGGGGTGGAACACTAATCCTAACTACTATTCCAAGAGAGGCCTTGTCGGATCATGTCTTGTTAGATTGGTATTATAGTTCTAGAGTTAGGAGGCCTATGAAAATTGGTCTGAGAAATTTAGGTAAATGAAGTCTAGGGGGTTTTAAGTCTAGCTATGTGACCTAGGAACTAATCATTTGCAAAACAACTAATGTATCCTTTAATAAAGACTCTGATCATTTTTTAATTAACTCAAAAATTTAAGGAATAATTTTTAGGTAACATAATAATTGTACATGCATCATGTAACCTGAAATTTATGATTTTTATCTATGTTAATATTGAGTCAAAATACCATTATATACATTAGTATTCATGGGTTAATACTTTCAATTAAAGGATTACACTATATATACATCTAGAGAGGATTTAGAGGTAGGGTTATGATAATATTTATCTAGTTATAGAGCCTCTATTAATTGATTTACTGAGTGACTATACATTGATTCAGAGACTTGATAATAAGCTATCTTTAATTTATTATGAAGAGATAAGACCCTCCACCTCTAAAGAAGGTGCTAGATCCTATTGAGAAGGATGAGACTACCCATAGAATGAGTGCATTTCATGAATTTCACAATCATAGTATTAATAAGATTCAAGGAGATCTCAACCCTCATGCATCAAAATATTAGAATAATTTAGTGAATAATGTTTTTTATATAGTCTAGATACCCATTTAATAGATAATGATCCCTGTATTGAGTATTATTTATGGCATGATGCTCCTTTTTTTTGGAATTATCCTACCAAGACACATGATGAGTCCAATATATATTGGTTAATGTTTATGTTCTTGTTTAAAGAGGAGTAATATCTAGTGACACTTGTGATTGTGTGAGTCTATGAGATATTATATCTTTATTAAGGTATTATGGTCATAGATAAGTACCCTTCAAGGTTCACATGACCCATGAGGTACTTCAACAACATGGTTCATGATATATTTCATATTATATTGAATGTTTGATTAGATTTTATAGAGGGTGATTCAAGCTATGATTTTATCTTAATGAATCCACTATTGTACCAGAGTTTTGTATGATGGGTTGGTGGAACAATAAGAGAAGCAAGAGGTGGATTATGTTTCAACTCACTTAACCACCCCTAGACCTTGATGGGTTTAGTGATGCTACTAATAATCAATATATAATGGAATAAGTTATAAAACCCATAAAGATCATAAAAATTAAATTAAAAACAGTATAATTAAATAATAAAAGAAAAATATAATTTAATTAAATTTGTAATATTTAGATCAAATTTAATTAATGAATTCATGTTTCATTCAGTATCCAATGATAATGCTAATCAACAATTCCTTACTTGTATACTCTTCCAATATAAGTGATTATAGTCACTCCTCTATTTAAAAATATTGAATGAAAAATATGCACACACAAGATAACCACTTGAATTAGGAAAATGAGATATCTCCCTCGAAGGAGGAACACTAGAGAACACTATGCACCACATGTGTTTTCTCTTAATGGAATTAACACTAAAACCCAATTAGTTTATATTCATATAAATAAGATAATTTAATATCCTCTAATGTACAAAAATTCATAAAAAATTAAATGAGGTGAAATAGATATTCTCAAATGGCCATTAAGATAATTAAAAATTCTCTAAAAGTAGCTTAAGTCCCAAAAAAATGTTGGGTGATGTAATAATGAACCACCAAATTATTTAAATCTATAAATAGAGGTTCTTAAATGGTCAATATTATTATTATTATGAATTTTAAACATGTAGTGGGCCTTAAAATCTTATTAATCTAACCATAATACCAAATCACATTTAAGCCTTTTTATTTCCTCATTTTTATTTATAAATAATATAAATAACTCATTAATTAAATTGTAATTATATATAAAATATTTAATTAAATAAATATATTTTAAATAAATATTTTAACTCTGTAAAAAAATTATTTGTGTTTATATCAAACCAAAACAAATTTACCCACCAACTAATAACATTAGTCCAAAAAACACAATCAGAATTATCTTATGTGTAACCCCTAGGGACTTTTGTAAAATTGAAAATAATCATGAATCTATTTCATAATCATAAAACAAGAGTTTAATTGAGAAAGAAATCATATATAACCAAATTAAAAAGGATTTTAGTGCGATATAATCCACCACATCTCTTTTGATGAAGTTCATTTGTCATTATCAACATAATTAACCATGAGACATTGATAATGTCTATCCCATTTAGCTTATCTGTTTTTCTCAATTCTAAAGCATACTAAATCATATATAATTACATCACGTATAATTAACTTGGTACAAACATGAAATTAGTCAAAAATAAATTGTGGACCATGATATCATTACCCATCTTATGGGAGGGAAAATCTAATCTTGGTTAATTAAATCCATCTATTTGATTAATGACATACCAAATTCCTATATATTAATCCAAATTATCAAATGAATTTAGTTAGGTATCAGATTATAAAATCTAATAAGAAAGGAAACTCTTTGATAACCTCAATTAAAAGGATCTATAGCTAATGTTCACTTAAGTAACACCAGCTTATATTCTATGAGCAACCAATTGTATCTTTATATAATCAATCTTACTCATTCCAGTGTTATCATATCATCACAACCCAATATGATTATCATTAATTAGATATAATATGGTAATACATATATTATAGGGGGTTCTTATCATATCACATCTCATGATATATATAAAAAAACATAAATAAATGATAATGTATTTCGAATAATATATATTAAATGATACAAAATGTTCCTAAGACAACAAAAAATGACTTAATTTTGGGTATACACACTAACAATATACCAATTTTACTAATAATAGTCACCAATGTATCTAATACCAAGAGAAATGGTTTGGATTTCTTTATTTTATTATATAGGATTCTTTATTAGGGGATTAATAATATTTTCCACTCTAGGAACTTGACTAATATTAATATCAAATTTTAATTATCTCCTGAATGAGATAAAATAGGGGAAGAATATATTTATATCTTTCTTGAGAAATGGATTCCTTAGCTTGTGTAACTACTCTATTCTTATGATAATAGATTTCAATTAGATGCATGATGTTTGGGATAACCCCTAGTTTAATAATGAACTTATTTATTCAAATAAATTATTTATCATTATTAGTTTCTATGATATATTCATATTCTATTATAGAATCAAAAATTGTTGGATACTTAGAACATTTCCACCTTACAAGTCCACCATTTAGGATATACAATAATACTATCAGTGTTTTAAAGTAATCTTTATCATTTTTGAAATTAGTGTCTATGTAACTCTTTGTAAAGAGATTTACCACACTAAAAAATTCTAGGAATGTATCCTTAATTTTTTCTTAATAACTTAAGGATATTTTTTACAATTACCCATTAACTTTAACCATAATTTTATTCATATCGACTTATTATACTTAATTCATAATATATATTAGGATATTTATAAAACATAGAATACATGACTGACATAACTCCTATAACATATGAAATATTACTTATACATTCTTATTATTTAATATTTGAAAAAAATTATGCCTTTATATGACTCGTTCCATGAAACATTGGTAAAGAACCATTTTTAGAGTTTTCCATGTTAAATCATTTAATTTTTTTGGCAATATATGTGATTTAACCAAGGCCAAATTTTTATTACTATATATATACCCAATATCTACAATGATTTACTATGATTTTTTATTGAGAGGATATGTACTGACCAATTTTTTATCAATTGTAAAATCAGGATGTTATTTCTGATAATAAGTATTCTATCAACATACAAAACTAGAAATACAATGATGATCTCACTGAACTGTTTATATATACATGGTTCATTTTAATTTTTAATAAATTTAAACTCTATGATAGATTTAGAAAAATTAATATTACAACATAGAGAATATTTTTGTTACCCACAAATGGATCATTATATATTACAAGTATTACCATCATTTCTTGGATATTCAAAACCTTTGGGTTGTATCATTTATACATCTTAAAGAAATTCCCATAAGGGGATTAATTTTTAACATCCATTGGATATATCTCATAATCATAATATTATATAATGGATAAAATAATCCTAACTCATTTGTTCATATATACTTAAGGAAGGGTTTCTTTATAGTAAATATCATGAATTTGTTTAAAAACATTTAGCTACCAAGTGATATTTGCAGATAGAAACTCTATTATCCACGTAAGTTCACTTGTAAAATTCTAACTTGAACCTATTGGGTTTTAACCATTTAGGTGGAATTAGTATGTTATGAATCTGATTAGTTACTAGATTCCATTTTTGATTTAATTGATTTTAACCATTTAGCCAATTTAGAATTCATAATGGACTCTTGGTAATATATTAGACCATATCCTATAAGACACCCTAAGATTCAGTTACCATACACTTTATTATGTTTTTTGAAGTTATATGATACTTGTGTTAATTTTTAAAAGTTTCTTTATGGTTTTAGAAGTTTATTTATTGTACTTTAAGGGTTCACATTTTGATAATGGTAGGGTAAAACATTGTAGCTTCTCCAAGAAACCATGAAAGAGATTACGAGGGTTACTAGGCAAGTGCATGTTTTGAACATAATTTTTTATAACTATGTTGGGGTAAAGAGAAAATATTTGATTGGATATATAGTGAAGATATTGGTCAATTCAGGTGTTTTCATGACCATGTGAACCAACCATGAAAGGTGAGGGTTGAGAGATAGTAGGATGTACACGTTTGAACAAACCATGTAGTCTCATCATACTCAATGAATTTAATGCTCCAAAAGTTGATGCTAACTTGATTTTAATACCCAAACCCGTTATTTTACACTTATACTCATAGGATATCAAACTTCACTCCCTTATTAAGAATTCTTGGTGGTTTACTTTGACCCAAAAACTAGTTTTGATAGATCTAAGTGCATTGAATCTCCATAATCAATGATATGTCTGTTTTTTTTCTATATTTCTCTCTAGATCTCCTCATCTACTATCACTCTGAATGTTATATATGAACTATAATTAATATATCTATAATCTGTTATGTTTTTTATGAGTTATTTATTAGATATATTAATGGAATGGATTTTCGAGCTCAGATCTTGTGGTTTCAAAGTGTTGTTCACCGTTTTTGTCACCCACTGATAGATATGTGGCTTCTCTATCTTATCCACTTATTATATAACCTGAAGGATTATATTTATTAAATGTTTTTATTTAATTTTTATTGTAAATGTTATAATCTTTCATTAAAATAAACCATATTTTTTTATAGTTTGTTAATCTTGGTTATTTGATTGGTTTTTGGAAAACCCCTTTGAAATTTACAGTTTTATATTATGGTCTTTTTTAGTGCAAAAAATATGTTTGATGAAATGTTTTTAAAGGAAGTATTTATTTTTGTGGAATGAATTAATATAAGTACTTGTCTTATATGGTCTGTGTGAGTTTATTTTCATTGGACGTGACCCTAAAAAAGGGGTGTAGATCATGATTGGAGGCACCTGTAGAATGGACACCTAGTAAAGACTTGGTGGATTAATGCATAACTATTCATGAGTTTAGAATTATCACTTGGAATGAATGTGTGTGTGAGTAAACAGATGTTTTTTGGGTATATCATTTCGAAATTATGGATAAATTGTTTTGATTTTAATTTAAACTACTTTAAATAGTTAAAATATTTTTGATGTTTCTCTCTTTGTTATGAATTATTTTTTAAACCGTGGGATGACATGTTCTTATAATAATGGAATGAGTTGGGAATTATCTTATGAAAATCCAATTGGGTAAGATTCCGCACACCTTTCATATTCACTTGTAGGGTATATGAAGATATTATTTTTCATGATAAAGGTAAATGAAAGGTCTCATATTTCTATAATGAAGAATAATGATGTTACTTACATTGGATGGTGTTGGAGCTTAAAGTTTCTCTTATAAAGTTGTTAGTGTGAGGCCACATCAGTGTTATTATGTCAAGATGTATTTTAGTTTTTGGTTGGATAACATGTTTCAATTTTTTTCTTCTAATTAGATATTATTTTGTATTGGTTTTTTATTTTATTTGTATTTTTATAATCATTCACCATATAACTAGTTTGGTTATTTGTTTTTTCTTGATAGGTTTTATTATTAAAAATGGTAAAATCATTCCCCAATTATTTGGTAAGACCTTAACATTTATTTATAGCCTTTGGAGTATTAGATAAGTCACCTTATGTCAGTAGATTCTTGAAACCATCCCAAAGTAAAGGGTTGGATGTGGATTTTACATTTTATTATAATTAAATAACCTCTATTAGAAATTAGAAATTTATGTCTCTATAGTTTTTAATGAAATCTATCAAACTTTCACAGTTATCATGTATACTAATTCAGTTCATTTTACACAGTCCTTTGTGTTTCAAACTCATCTATATTAGGATTAACATAATCTTATTGATCATGAACTTCATCATGTTTAAATTTAATCCCACTAATTGTTTTGAATATAAATTCAATTTCTAAAAGGATAACATGTAGAGATATAATAACAATATAATATGATGTATTATAGAAATAAATACCCACTATATCATTAGAATAAACAATAAATATACTTTTCTTTTATTAGGATTGTATTTTACAGGAGTTAATGTATCTTACATATTCCCTATAACCCCAAATATTCATGAAAGAAAAATTTGAACACTTCCTAGTCCATATCCCATGTGGTTTCTTTTAAATAACATTTGATTGAACACAATTTAGTGTAAATGAAGTTACTTCTAGAGCATAATAAGGAATGGAAATATGAATATCTGTATGAATCATTATTGACCAAAATATATACCAAAGAGTTTGATTTATCTATTAATAACAAAAAGTTAACTATTGTGCATCCGGTTGAGTGAGTATTGATACAATATAATAATATTCTA
Organism: Viscum album; assembly: GCA_963277665.1. Classification (NCBI taxonomy): domain Eukaryota; kingdom Viridiplantae; phylum Streptophyta; class Magnoliopsida; order Santalales; family Viscaceae; genus Viscum; species Viscum album. The sequence goes on along the minus strand of OY728131.1, from coordinate 639,909,136 downwards.
GATATCCATAAGATTATCAACTCAATTATTCTCTACATCGATCAAATCATAGTGTTTTAATAGTTTTACAAAGTTGATTTTGTACTTCATTTTAGAAAATTTAAAAATTTAAAGGATTCATACTGATATTTCAAAAAATACATATATTGGAATTATTGAAGTCATCAGTAATGGTAATGAATTATTGAAATACACCTTGAGATAAATTAATAATAAAACTATATATATAATGTCCTTTGAGTTATAATACACAATTTTCTTGTTTCACTTTACTTTAGAAGTGAAAAAAATGTAGCAGTAGTGATACTGTTGGGGTGGAGGCACTATAGCGGCAGTGGTACTGCAGTAGGTCAGGGTACTGTAATAGTACTATTCAATAGAGGGCCCTTTGGGCCAATAATTTGGATTAATACCCCTAGGACATTGGGTTATATAATGGTTCAATCTCTACCCATATAAAAAGAGGTCTTTTATATTCATTAATAATATATTAAGTCTTCATCTCCAACCTTTAAAAAAAATTTATTAATAGAACAACATTTATTACTTATTTATAATGAAATGCCATCCCTAACTGGGTAATATACAAAAATAAAATTTATATTAATTTATTTTACATGATAAAAGATGTAAATCAATAATGAAAATACACAGGGAGTAAGTAAGTTCACTATACCCATAGATATTTAAACAACTATTTCTGTATTAAAAAATTATAGATCCACACCCCCCTTAATGAATTTCCTCTTTTCCTTGATATTTTTTACATAAAAAATATGTTATACACATTTGGTATCTAACAACGATGATTCAAATTTAGAAAAATGGATCTATATAATATATAATTCTCCACACCAATGATTATTTTATTTTTTCTTATTCCATTCAATCAATATAAATGATTCTATGACTTTATATAACTTTTTAATCTTGGAAATGATGGGAAGAAACACAAGATATCTTATGTGATATGAATCCTTTTAATATTTTTCATTAGAATCTTCCCCACTTATGAGGTAGAAGAAAAATTCTCATTTGATTTATGTTTCTCTAAATATTATTTATTATATTGTGTAAAAGCATTTATCAAATTATTATACTAATTGGTTCACCCAAATTAATCAGTGGATTGAAGCAGTACCTTAAAACATAACTAGGGTTGTCATGTCACTCCCCAATAATATTTTTGTTCTTTATTTGATTCTATAAATATATTTTTTCCCTTGTTCATTATTTTTAGGTCTTTTTTCCTTTGTTTTTTTCTGATAAATAGAGGATTAGTGCTTGCTTCTTAGTTTGTGCATGATTTTCTAATCCGTGAAATATAACTATACAAATCACTACAATCTATTAAAATGGGAGAATAGTTAGTGAAATGTTATTGATGATTATTCAACATCCCCTAGTTCTATCTTGTGATATCAACATGGATTGTAAGTGATTTGGTAAAATATGTGTCCAAACCATCTGGCCATCTCATATTATTTAAAAATGTGGAATTACCATCTTACCCTCCAACAAATTTAAACTATAACCCCTCTCTTTCTCTCTCACTCGATTCCCAATAGTTGTTGTACCCCCCTTTATTTCTCTCTCCTCGATGTATTCTACCATAGATTTCATTATACCTTGGTGATTGTTTCTTAAGGTAAAACCATCCAAACCTCCACCATCCTTGTCATTCCTCTTTTTTCAGTAGTCTCAACCCCTCAGATGGTTATGACGAATTAGGTTTCTTCCTTTTACATTTTTAATTTGTATTTCCCATGTTTTATGGTTTATATTGGATGTTTAAAGCTTTTTGGTGTTGGATTATGACCTTTATTATTGAAAGTGACTTGTTGAGGTAGGTTTTCTCCATAAATTAATAGTTAATTTCAAAACCATGATTTATTTCTCATTTAAATTCATTTTTTCAATTTATTTTAGTCTTAATTTGGATTCACAAGGTTCTTATTTGGTTTTTAAGGATTAAAACTATTATAAAAAATCAAGCACACTGAGTGTTTTCTAAAATTTTCTTTTGAGATAATTTCAAAGCTAAAATGGATGTTTTGGTTTTAATATCGATTTTCATCAATTTTCCCAACAAGAGTGAAGGATTGACTGGTTTATTTTAAAGACATTGGGTAATATTGGTTTATTTAAGGTATGTGAATGGTGTTCATGCGACTTAGTTTTATAAAATGGATTTTTTAATTTGGTTTCAAAAATTATATTTGAAAGGCCCAGTTGGGACTTTAGAATGATAAAATGATTGTTGAAATCAAATCATTGAAATGTTTCCATTGTGTATCTTAATTAATTCTGATAAAATTTTCCCTGTTATATGAAATTTTTATTTTATTTTTATTCTTGATGAAAGGGGATGTTTTTATGACGGGTTTTGAAGGGTGAGGGTGCTCTTAAGTTTATTTTCATTTATATATTATTAATTTCTGTTGTTTCATGGATCTCCTTTATTTCATATATCATGGGGGGAAATGTGTTTATTTAGGAATTTCTAGATACATAGGCTCTACTAGTTTATGATTTTTTTCTTACTAGTGGACCCTAGTATGATTTTCCCATAATTTTGGATTTCCTCCTTGTTTAGTCTAGTTAGAGTAGGACCAGGTGTTTTGGTGGATATATTTCATCATAAATAATGATTGGATGAATTATGTTTAATCATTTTTCTATATTTTACCCTGAGCTCCAAAATATTCCCTCGATTCACTAATTTTTGGCTATATTTAATTTATTTGTATGATATTTTATTTGTGACTATTTTATTTTAAAATTCCATCACAATTGTTAATATTATTATCCATGTTTCTTGATTCCATAAATATATCTATCTTAAAATAATGAGTAAATACTATTTAATAAAAATTAAAAGGTTTTGGTAATTTCCTTATGTTTATCTATATATCAATATTTTTAAAAGAAGTTTTTAAATCTATTTCTCTTATAATAAATGATTCCACTTCCTTAAAATATCAAAGGGATGTTTTATTTGAAAAAGATATCCTGCATGATTCAAGTTGAATGGTTTTAAAAATAATAATAATTTTTTGTTGGTTTCTATTTGAAGTGAAAAATATTACTTATAGATTCATTTTAGACTAACATGAAATTGGATTTTATTTTAAATATTATACATAGGGAATAGGGAGGATGCCTACTAGGATTTCATGCACACGCACACACACACACACATATATAATTCATAGTTCAGATTCCACATGGATTTAGTGGATGATTATTAGGTTTTGGTTGGGTTTTTTGGATGCTGCAAGAGATGATGTTTCACTTGGAACTGGGAGATGGTTGGTTGTGGCCTTTTTTATATTTAGAACATGTTTTAAATTATTTATTGTTCCACAATAGTATTTATGTCAGGATTTTATTATATAATTTATTATATAATTTATTTTTTATGAGTTATATATATATTTTATTCTTATACCATGTTCGGTTATGGCTATTTTTAAAATTACATATTTTAAGGTCCATGGGACCTTGATGAAAAGGGTGGTCATGATGAACTTATGAGGAAAATTCCTATGTTTAACATTTTTTGTTTAGGAGAAATCAATCACATTGAGTATATTTTTATTCCTTGAGACTGGTTGTTGGCCTACAGGGATTGAGAATTCCCATCAGGACATATCTTGGGTTAGATCAGGTGAGTAATCTATGGGTGAACCAACAAGATTATGACAAATGGTATCAAAACCAATACCAATCCATATTTATAGTTTAATTTCTTGTGTTTGAGGCATGGGGTCCATAATGAGGACATTGTGGTTTAAATGGGAGGAGAGTGTAACACCCCTGGAAAAGTGTGACATAAAAGAATAAATATTTATACCAATGTCAACAAGTTGAACATTTATTTATGGAAAATCACCTAATTATAACTCTAAAGGTAATCATACATGTATTAGAGTAGTTCCAGGTTGGGTGACATGTTGGTAAGTTTCATAGGGTTTGCGTGAGTTAGGAAAAAGTACACTAAAATAACATGTGTTGGAATTTGGGGGCAATCATTAATCTAATAAGAAACCCCAATGACTAATTTCCTTTGGTGTGCTAGGAATGAAACCAAGGTATTACCAAAAACCCTTGGGGTTAGTTGACTAGGTTCATGTATTGATTATATTATGTTATGAAAAATGGTATTAGGTTTCCTTATTTTATTTGGAAAGTCATTATATATAGGAACTAGAAACATCATGACTCTAGAGGTAGGTGTGGGAAGAGTCTAAGTATTGCATTTATGTTTTAAGAATTGAGTTACACTAGGAATTCAGTATATAAGTATTGAATTTTGAGGTTTATTTATAAATTTTTGTTTTATAATAACCTTTATTGGTGATATATTAAATTTTTATGACGTTTCATGAGTTTTTTGGGAGTTTTACATGTTTTAGGGTGAAAATGGGTGCATAAGTAGAGGTTCAAAATTATAATATATGGTCTAGAAAACTGTGTAGATCCTATGAATGAATTTTTACTAGGATACTAATAAAAGTTTCATGATGGGAACACAATACTATAAATCATGTGGCCAAACCATACATAGATTATAACCTCCTTTAAATTTTTATGTTGAACATATTTTTCATTTGAGTTTCTTTTAATTTTGTGTTTTACTCATTAATATAGATTAAGGGTAGTGTTTATGTTTTTTATTGTTATTTGGTTGGATTTTATTGATTATTTATGTAGTATATTTTAATTCAAATGCTAAAGGTCATGTTTTTAAAAAATATTTAACTTATCTATGATTTTTTGAAATAAACTTGATGTTTCGGATTTTCAAAAGGATTTAAATGAAGAATCATGAAATGGTAAATTATCTTTTATGTAATGTTTTATAATTTTTAAATTTTTATTGGTTATTTTAAGATTTATTTTGACGATATTTTAAATAATAGGTTTTTTTATTTTTGTTTAAGGGGTGAGAACCTAGTTTCAAATAATAAAATTTTTATCTTGGAAAATCAATCAAGGGTTCGTTAAAAATGGAATGAAATGAGTTATATTATTAGTGGTTTGAGTAATTGAGGGTGTTGGTTTATAAATATTTATAAATGGATAAGGTGGGTTCTTATTGTTGTTGTTTGATTTATTTATTGTTTTATTGGACTCATTTTGACACCTTGGTATTTAGTTTCATGAAATTTGGAACCTTAACATTTTTTTGTTTGTGTTTTTATTATTATTTTAGAGTATGACCCTATCAAGTCATGATGTATTATTGAGTGGAATCTATATGAGACTCTCTACATGAGAAACCATTATATATTTAATGTATAGATTTATTTATAGATTTTCAAAAGTTAAATCCACATATTTTTTATAGGAAACCAAATCACTATGGGGTTGGAGAGTGGTTGTGGAATACTGAAATATTCTGAAACCTTCTTAATATTCCTAATATTCTTAAGATTAAGTTCATTACCTTTATGTTTGATGTTCTAAGATGGAAGTGGGAGAAGTCCATTATCCTGAATTGTCAATATAATGACCACTAATAGAATATTTATATGGCTCATTTTAATCAAAAGTACTTTCTTGATACAGTGAAGGTGATTCAAGTGATGGAGTTTTAATTCCCTAGGATGGGTTGTGTATTTTTATTAGGGTATGTTTACTATTTCATTGAATTTTTACCCTTTATAATAGAGTTTTATTTGGTTGATTCTTTGAAAGAGTAACATTTTGGGAGATTTTTTCACCCTAAACTTTAGTCAAGGGTATCTAAACATAGTTTGGCCTCTTATATGTAAGTGGAATGGTAGGATGTTATAGTTGAGGTAATTATGGAAGGATTACTTTGAGTGGTTGGTAGTTACTTTATTACTAGGTTTGGTTATGGTGTTTCAATAAAATGAAATGGGAAATGGTTTGTGTTTAAAAGATGAATTTTGGTGTCAAAAGTCCACCCCATGTATCCTCTTTGGCCTTTTCTAGGATTAGGAAAATAATGCGCCATTAGAGAAATCAATTGGGTCATAATAATGCTTCATGTTAGAAATATCTGAAGAACTACCTTATTTGTGTCCATTCGGGTCATGTGAAAAGGATTTTTAGAGGTTTTATGTGAAAAAGCAGTAGACCTAGATCTACCCCTTTGGAGGATTCTCCTATTCAACCTGCTGAACCTGATATCAATTCAGTGATGATTTGAGGCATTCCTTGTTATATTTTGTCCCTTTTTTCAAGTTCATATTAGTTTTTCTCTAATTTCTAGGTAATGTTTGAAATTCTTGTGGGATTTTCCTTATTGCGGAAATTCTAAATAATTAGTAGTTTTTTTCAGAGATTCTTTAACTTCGTTGGGGGTTTTTTATTTGGGTGATGTGAGGACCTGGTTGGTGAGGTTTTTATCAAATTCCTTTTTTGGGGTTTTTTATTCTTCTCTTGCATTTTTGTGAGTGGTTGGTTGTTTTTTGAGTATGTATGTTTTATAATAATTCTATATATAATGGAAAGATCGAAATAGTGGACCAGTTTAAGTGATCATTTTATTATTCCTTTGGAAGGAAGGGGTATGTGACCATCAAGAAGAGGTGATTGGTTTCCATAACCCTTCCGTTGGTTGAGGATTTTATATCCTTGAATATTTATTATAATTTAACCTAGATACCTTGTGATTAACTAAATATAAAGGAATTTACTGCTTTATTTATGCTCAAATTCTACGTTGATGATAATATATCCAGTTTTCATTTATATCCCTTGAGATTTCTTTGGGCATGTAACTGAGTTTCCTTGTAGGACCCATCCCAACCTTGTCCTGGACTTGTCTTAGTTCTTCTTTGGGTGGACGGTGAAGTGATCATTGGTTTTAGAATTTAAAGATTATTAAATAATATGACCCTATCCATTTCTTTTTTAACCTATTCTACTATGAATTTATAGGGGAATAATGTGGTATGTTGGAGATAATTGGAAAACCCCAACCATTTTAGCTCCATTATTTTATTTATTTATTTCATTCATCCTTATTCTATATTTCATGGGTGTTTTTTAGAATTTTTTTATAGAAATGGGGTATTTGTAAATGTTTTATTTTTTCCAAAAAGTATTCCAAACCTTTCAATGAAACTGTATGAATTTCTATAAATTATTTTATAGAGAAAATAGTTATCACAAGGTTAGTGATAACCATACACAAAAACCACATGACATCCTCTAAGTACATCCAGTGAAATATATACAATTGGCACCCAATTTGGTAAACCATGAATCCATAATATATTCATTTAAAATGTAAAATTACTATCACAGCCTCCCTCAAATTCTACATGTAACCCCTCTCTTTCTCTCCCACTTGATGCCTAATAACGATTGAGGGCATACCCCTTCAATTCATGTATCCTATGTGGATTATCCCATATATTTCATTATTCCTTAGTGATAGTTTCTTAAGTTATGACCACGTGAACCTCCTAATCCCTTTTAATTCCTTACTTTTTATTAATCTCTAAACATAGTATAATTATTAAGATATAGGGTTCCTTTTTTTCAGTTTTCATTTTATGGGTTTCCATATTTTAGGGTTCATATTAGTTGTTTAAAGGTTGTACATTCTTTATGGTGGTGGATTAAGAAATTTATTATTGAAATAAATTTATTGAGGTTGGTTCTCTCTATGAAATAATAATTAACTTTAAACCCATAGTTGTTTTACCATTTAATTTTTTTTCAATGTTATATGATGGTATTCATTTTTTTGATCTTACTGAAAGGAAGTTGTTCTTTCATTATATTTTGATTTATATTCAAAAGGTTCATATTTTATTCTTAATTATTAAATCTATTTTTAAACAATAATACAAAATAAATATTTTTTTAAATAAAAAAATATACCTTTTGAAAGAATTATGAAGTTTATATTTTTTTTGGTTTTTAAATTTATTTTCGAAGGCTTTACCTTAAACACAGAGGGTTTTATTGGGTTCTTTTAAAGATATTTAGTAATCTTAGTTTATTTGAGGTAGGTTAATCATGTTTATATGAAATGATTTTATAAAAATAATTTCATTACTTGGTTTTAAAGAGGGTATCTTAAAGAACCTATTGAAAATTTATAATGAAAATTTTCTTAATGATTGTATACCCTTTAAATGTTACCCTTGTATTTCTTGCTTAATGTTAATAAAATTATCCCAATTTTAAGAAATACATTTTAATATTTTTTATTAATGAAAGTGGATGTTTATATAAAGGGTGTTTATAGGTGAGGTTGCTCTTAGGGTTTATATATTTTATTCATTATTACTTTTTATTTTTTATTTTTCAACTCCACTTCAAATATCATGGGGAACGAAGTGTATCTAGTGTGACATATCGATACACATGTTGAACTAATTTATTATTTTTCTATGTCAATTGGTCCCTAATATGTTTTCACTATTCATTAGGATTTACCACCTCATTTTGTCTAGTTAGGGTAAGATTGAGTGTTAGAGTTGATGGATTACATTAGGTATGCTGATATGATGGTTCATGTTTTATAATTGTTTTATATTTTCCCCTAAACTCCCAGGTGTTACCATGATTTATTGATTCTTGAATGTTTTTAATGTATTCATTTGATAGTTGATTTGTGACCATTTTATTTTTATCATACTTTACTCTTGTTTTTATTATTATGATTGTTTATTTTTTCCATCTGTAGATTAATATTAAAATAATTGGTAAATATTATTTAATAAAAATGAAAGGGGTTTGTAAATGTTTTGGAAATTTACATATGTTTTTATATATATTGATATTTTTGAAATATAGGTTTAAAACTATTTATCTTATAAAATATTCCTCTCATTATTTTAAAATTCGATGGAATGTTTTATTTGAAAAAATTTATCTTCTATGTTTTGATTTGAATGGTTTTAATATGATAATGGTTTTTGGTTGGTTTCTATTAAAATTTGAAAACATACATTATATATTTACTTCAAACTAGAATGAAATGGATTTACTCTTTAATATTATACATGGTGTGTGGGGTGGATACCTACTAGGATTTCATGTTCTCACACATACATGTATATATATATGTTAGGTTAGATTCATATTTATCACGGCTGAAAAAAATGATTATTTTTCATTGTTTGGGTTAATTGGTGGTGGTATGTAACTATGTTTCACTTGAAAAAAATGATAGTTTGTTTCTGTCTGGTTTATATTTATATATTTTTTCAATTATGTAACATGCCACATCATTATTACTTTCTAGGTTTTTTTATATCTTTTATTTGTTCATTTATTTTTTATGAGTTGTATATTTTTATGATCTTTCCATGTTTGGTTATGTATATTTTCAAAACTATTTATTCTCATGTGTATGAGACCCAGATGTATGGATTGTTTATGTATTACTTATAAGATAAATTATGATGCTTTCTATTATAATTTTTGGTAAGATAATTACAATTGATTACATTTCTATTCCCTTTCACTAGTTTCTATTGAGTTGAGATTAGGAATTCCCTTTAAGCCTTACAATGGGCCAACTCGTGTGCCTATTCAAGGGGTCCCCTAGGTTGGTTCATGAGAAATGGTGTAAAATTAAATATGCAACTATAAGTGTAGTGACATTCCCTAGGTTTAAGGAGTGGGGTCCACAATTAGGTCATTTTGGTTTAAAGGGTAAGAGAGTGTAACCCCCTTGAAAAGCGGCACATAAAAAACTAAATATTACAACACATTTCAACAAGGTATACTTTTTTCTGGTATCCTACCTGATTATAAATAAATAGTTATACATTATTTTCTTGGAGTAGTTTATGAGTGGGTGACCACCTGGAAAGTTTCCTAGAATGTGTGTGAGTGAGGGAGAAAAACATTGAAAGAACATGTGTTGTCCTATGGGTAAATTCATTACTCTAATAAGTTACCCCAATAATTAAGAGCGTTTGGGGTGTTAAGAGGGAAATTAAGATATTACAATATTCCCATTGGGTCATATGACCTGGTACATTGCTCGAGGATGTTGGGTCTTAACATGTCAAATCCTCTAAGACCTAAGAAATATCTTAACAATATTTGAACATTATATAGATAAATTTGGAAATGAAGTAACCTACTTGGGGTTGATTTCATTTTGGTTCCTAGAATATAAAAATATCTAACTCAAACTTTATTGAGGAAAATGGTTTACTCCTAGGGTATTTTGGATGTATATTTAATGAATTTATTTTTAGAGGATATCAATTTCTTAAATTCGAGAGGGATTCATTCAATGAAATAAAAACTATATTAATCACTCAATAGTTTAATAGTTTCAAAATATGAATTCCAATAACATAAAAACTTATATAATAATTTTAATGTAAACTTCAAGGTATAAGATCATTTAAAAAATGAAGATATTTAGCTTTAAAATTAATGAGGATGAAGGAGAAACTAAATCATGGAATAAAAATCCCAAATAAAATAAATGAGAAAAAATTAACAGAATAAAAATTACAATAAATATATACCATTAAAATACTATTGTTGAACCCATAATACTTTTATCCCTCCATTTATGAATCTATATCAATGGAATATGAAATTTAAATTGTTGAATCAAAATTTAATAATTGAAAACTATAAAATAACATACATTCCACTATTTTGTTGATAATTTCCAAATTTTTTTGGTGAAACTATCTTCAAATAATAAGTAAAATGTTTTGAAATGTCAAATAGTATAAAATAATAGAAGAATATAAAAATTATTTTATATTCATGATTGAATTAGAACAACTTATAATTGATGAAATATGCTTAAAAATACAAATTGGTTGCATAACCCTATAATCAAAATAGAAAAAATTACTTCTATTTAATTCACTAAAACAACCTTAAATTGTATTTTTTGAATCCATGGGTCAACCCACAAAGATTTCCAAGTTTATCCACTTGATTAGGGATGTCATAGGTTGGTGTGATGTTTTTAGAAATTGAAATTTTCTACCCATGACCCAAAATTGGTACAATCTATTTCTTTAATCTTCATGCACAAAACATATTATAGATTGAAGAATTTGGGTGGATCATAGAATAATAATACATGTTCCAAAATTTCTTCTATCATATGGATGAGTTTACTACCATTTTACTTTTCATCTTGAGGTTATTATTAAGATGGTGGAATGTCATTTTGCACTAGAGTATATAGACCGTAATTTTATCTTCACATTGTGATGCCTATATAACATTTTAAAAACCAGAATTATCTCTCATAACAGTTGAATTAAATGTTTAAAATTATGTAATCTATCCAATTTATAAATTATTTCTTCATTGGGTTTATAAAATGGATTCCACATTTATTTATTTGGACTGATTTTCAATTAACATAGCTTGAAAGATTATAGATACATGGCCCAAAATTATTGTCTCCCCAAATGAATCTCCAATTGATACAAAAGGAAGAAATATTCCTCATAAATAGGGTGACCAAATACTTTAATTTAAATTTCAAATCATATCTAATATTTTTTACAGGTTATTTATAAATGTTCCATATATTAGTGAATTTTAAAAAAGAATTAGAAACATGATAATTAATAAAGTTTATATTATAATTGAAAATGAAGAATATGAATATTAAATAAAATGCAATGTATATTATCCTCTTATAGTGGATAATCACACTCCAAACTTGGGTTTTTTTCTAGTCCCTAGAAGAAAACTTTTTTGAAAAATATGAAAATTGAATTCCCTTTTCTAAACACATTTTAACATGAAATGCTTCTTGTTATGAACTAAAGTAAAACACTCATGAAACCCATAAAACCATTTAAAAAAAGTTAGGTTCAAATGAATATCCCAAGAAAAATACCATTCCTATTTTCTAATTCATTGAAACCTTTAATATAATTTCAATTAAGCATTAACATGTGTTTTGTATCACAAAATACATGGGAGTTTATTTTTATTCATGTGTAAGAAGATACAAGCGCTAGGTGAGGATCAAGTTTTAATCCTAATATTTGTATTCAATTTTTTGTTTTGTAATTTTCTATAGTAATATAAATTGTTCTCAATGAATTATACCCCTATAGTGATATTTTTTGGATGACTCCTAGGCATGATGACTTTAGGGAACCATATGAAGCTCACATTCTTGGGATTCATCTTGTGTTAACACAATCAATGAAAAATTTAAACTATAAAAATTGGGTTTTTTTACAAATATATGATTTAAAACTTTGGTATCACTATCCTAAAATTCTATAATCCACACATTTAGTCAATCAATTTCTCTATGCACAAATCTAATGTTTTTTGTTTTCATTTTTTGTTCTGTTTTTGTTTTTTTAATACTCATATTAAAATTAAAATGATCACCAAAACTATGCTATTTATGTCATTAACCAAATAAATATAACTCATAAACTATAGTCTAGATGATGTGTATTGTGAAATTTTGATAAAATGGATGAAAATATAGATAATGAAAAATAACATCAAGAAATCATTCCGTCCATAATTTAAACTTATGGACTTAAACTTGCATTAAAATTTGAATCAAGGAATGGAAAATTATCTGATATTCAATTTTAATATCCATAAATTAAATTATCAAATGAAAGGTTAAATAAATTTTATTTCTTGTTTAATCACACAAAAAAGTTCTGTTATAATTGGTTTTCACCCCCAACTTGAATGAAACTGCCCTTAGTGTTAAAAATATAAAATTAAGAATGGGGAATAAATAGAGGAAATGCGTTTTTAAATGGATTTTGAAATAAACTTATATAAAAATTTAAACTAGTAGTTTGATTATAATGGTTTTTCCAATAATGAATTGATCATTTATTCTCTATTCCACTCAGAGACTCCTCATAGAGAGTAAAAACGGTTTTGAACTTTGGGAAGTATGTGATTTTATGATAAATACTTCATCCTTAACAACCCCAAATCCTCACATGTAAAATTGTTAAATCACTATAGAAACCCCTAGGGGTTCCCTTAAATTTGAATATAAGATCAAAAAGAAAAATAAAGGAAATCGTACCTTTATTTTTTATAATTAAAAATACTGACTCAAGGTATAAGTTACAAAAAAAATAAAAACACAAACACATGTATGAATGAAAACACACACAAACTATCAAATATAAATGAATATATATAAAGAATATAGAATAGAAGTGGGATAAATTGTAGTTTAGTGGTAGGTATTGTTCCCATGTCTACCTTCAGTGATGGGTCTGAGTCTTGCAACCTTGCCAGACATAATAGATTGTATCCTAACCTTCAGGTTTACCTTTTTGAAAAAACGTGAAAAATAATATTTTAAAATATTTAAAGAAAATATTATTTTTTATCTTTCTTTTCTTTTTTTTCTAAAATACATAGGGACATGTAAAAAAATAAAATAAAATAAAAATATAATGAAACATTCAGTTTACCTCACAAAAATTCTTAGTTTAAATTCATTAACTCGGCTTAGACCCTTAACTTATCATGTATTGTCAGATTCATAGGTTGGATCATTCAATTTTTTTATTTCCATGCCTATGAAAATTTTCTATGAAATTTTCTATCATATGACCATTGAACTTAAGAATATGACCATTACTGGGATCCAGAATCTTTAATACCTATTGAGGTTACACATGATTCACATTATAGGGTCCCAACTATCTTGAGCTTAACTTCTATAGGTGAAAATGATGTTTTTGGAATATATAGAAGAATAGATTTTTCCAGTTCAAAGTGTTTGACTTTAGGTTTCCTAGATTTTTTGGATTGAACTATTGATTTATTTATCATCTAATTTTCATAAGACCTTATCCAAATATCCTCAAGTTCATTAAGGTCTAATTTCCTTTTTGTAATAGGTAAGAGAAATCCAAAATTTTGTTTCTTGATTGAACAAAAGCCTTATAATCAATTTCAACTCATAAATGATAATCTATTCTTTAAACCAAAAAATATGCTAAAATTACTGGTATAGTTTTTTATGTGGTATAATATTCCCAAATGTAATCCAAGAGATTCATAGACCAATATTTTCTATAGGTTTTTATAGTTTTTTGAATAATATTATTTATTTAACTATTGTTCAAATCATATTGACCATTGGTTTTAGTGTGCTATGATGTAGAAATTTTTTGATGGATCCCATACTTGTATATGATTGATGATAAGAGATGATTATAGAAATAAGTTCCATGGTCACATGTGATATATATATAAATTCGAAATCTATAAAATCTGTTTTCTTTGAGGAAACAAATCATAATATAATGATCATTGGATTTATTAGGAATAGACTTAACATATTTAGAGACACACTCAATAGCTATGAAAATATAGTGATATATTATAGAGTTATGAAAGGGTCCCATAAAATAAATTCACTAATAATGAAATATTTCAATAATAAAAAAGGAATTAAAGAGATTTTTTTTTCATTTTAGAGATGAATCCTAGTTTTTTATATTGAGGAAGACTTCAATAGATTTTGTAGAAATTCCTAGAGAGGGTAGTATGAAATAAACCACTTTGTAAAAAAAGTTCAATTGTTTTATTTTTTGAAAAGTTTACATTAAATGACTCTCTATGATATAATTTGAGAATGAACTCTTGATCAGCCTCTAAAACACATACTCTAATGACTTGATTAGGAAAAAACATATATAGGTATGGATTATTGAACAGATTATATATGAAATCATAAAGGAAGTTTCTCCAAGATTTTGTCCCCAATATTTTTTTATTGATTACCGTAACTAAGTAGACTTTAATATTAATATTCCATGATAAATAACTCAAATAGAGGAGGATTCCTTCAAAAAATGGACCATACATAAGAAGATGAGATGAATCAAATTCTAATTCAAACTTAGAAAGGTAATCAACCACCACATTTTCAACACCCTTTTTTCATTAATTGTTTTGTCAAATTATTTTTGGATAAATAACCACATAATAAATATGGCCTTGGAATATTGTTTTTTGGAAAATGTATTTCAACGCTAAATAAACAATGAAAATAGTGACATGGGATATTAAGAGATATGATATAAACCTCTATAAGGTAACAAAAAATAAGTAATTATTTATTAGATATGGTGAATTTAATTTTTTCCTCACTCAATGATTTTATAATCAATGAAAAATGGAATTGTATGAAATTATTGACCTAAGAAATATCTTATAAAAAAGTATTTTTCATCACAAATGTATTTTAAAGGAAGTTTCTAACTTGGATATTTCATGATGTGTAGAGAGATAAGATATGAATTTAGTTTCAATAAGGATCCCTCACAAATTTCTATCATTAAAAAATAAGCATCTTTCACAAGTAGCGAGAAAAGGGGTCATTAAATGGATTTGAAGTTCCTAATAAACCTTTTATATAAAACACCATATCCTAAAAGGTTCTCAATTTGACAGTTTGTGGAGAGGGAAGGTGATGAATGATATATACATTGTATCTTTTTACCATGATCCTTTTACCATAGATAAGATACCTGAGGAGTAGTCCTTACTCTACCATAAATGTCACTTTTCAAATTTATAAAAAGATTTTAATTCTCACATATGTACAGATCCCTATCAACATTTCTTAGGCTACCCTCAAATGTGTACCAAAATATAGAGAAGTCACCCCTAAATAATTTTAATGAATCCCCACCATGTTAGAGAAGATTACAGCCCTGTACTTATAAGATATACTAGAGGCATTACACAACCTGATGGCCATGTACTAGAAGTAAATATTATCAAATGGATGGATGAAGGTTGTTTTTCTATATACTTATTAAGAAAATTTAAATTAATTTTACCTCAAATACCTATATAATTAGTGGTATAACTCATATCCTCAATATTATATATTTATTAATGATTTTAAATTACTCATATTACTAATTTTTCATCAAAAATGCATATTTTTTAACTAATGTTCATATTTTGATCATATACATTATTAAAGAGCATTATTAAAATTCATTCAATTACTATGCATCTTTTTATTTTAATAATAACTTTAATCTTACTGCTCAAAATTATGTGATTCCAATATTATAGGTATCATAATTCATATTAATATTATTAATTCATGTGGATATTTGGATATTTTGGTTTTTTAAGGTCAATTTGGATAAAAAAATAAGGCCCAACAAATCCTTCATTAAAATTGGAACAATAAAGAAATTTTATTTATGGGATTAATACAGAATCAAAATTTCAATAAATCTTACATGTATGTTTTCTGACATTCAAAAATGGATTGGATAAAAATTTAAAGTCCCAATTAAATCATTTAGTGGTCCAATCCTTTCTTGAAATAAAGATCCAAAATTCTTATCGGATTTGGTGTACAGCTAAATATATTAACATTTTCTCCCAAACCAGTTATTGAAATGATTTGAAACTTTTTATCGATAAATTATTCATCTAAAAGAATAAATTATTCAAATATTTATAAAAGAGATTTAGAATTTTCTATAACCATAAATACATTTTTTTAATATAAGACAATAACACATGAGTTCTAAAATAGTCATATATTTGGAATAAAATGTACAACAACTGAGATATTTTTTTATGGATAGTCAAGATGTAGCTCAAAATATTTTTAAAAGAACCCATTCTTAGGTAATGATGTATTAAAAACCAAATAGTCTAAATAACTTGTAAGATATGTTTAGATGAAAAATTGACGACCCCCATTACTATAAATACTAAATGATCCTTACATTGAAAAGGTTATAAATTTAACCCTCAAGTAGGAGATATTGGAATGACCAAGACTTGATCAAGGTCTAGGAGGATCTATCATGATCTAGTTTTTTTCTAGAAAATCCTCTATTCCTTCTATCTTTTCTATCTTTTTCTTTATCTTCATTCTCTTATAATATTTTTGTTTTAATCATTCATTAATATAAATGATGGCTTCACTTTATTATCTTATCTTTTCTTATATTAAATTATTTTAATTAATATTCATATATTAGTTTCAATATCATTCGTATCAATTTCCTCACCCCCATATAAATTTCTTACAGGTGTGAGTTATTCCCTTTTTGTTTGGGTGAATATGTTTGATGGAACTCTTTTCGTTTCCCATTATTTTTATTTTCATTGTTTTTCTAATAAAAAACACAAAAATATACTCACCATTTTAATGGATGAGTAAACCATCCATTGGGGTGAGTCATAAGGTTTATAATTTAAAGGTGATTAATAGATTTACATGAATTGTATTTAAAATAAACAACATTTTGTAAATTAATAATAAATATCAAGAGTTATTTACATATTTCTTTTGTTATGTTGATTTCATGGATTATTGGATCCACTTAAAAAATGGTTCATGGATTATTGAACCTTCAATGAAAAATAAATTATTATGATTGACACCCTTGATGAGACATGAACTAAAGTATAATCCTATGTATTCATATCTAAATCATGATTTGAAATATATTTTAATTTTATACAATAAGTTCTAATTGTAAAGGATATCATACAACTAAAAATTAACAATATTGACTTCACCCCAACCCATATAAATTTATTAAATTAAAATATCATCATCTATCAACTTACATATGATTTGAAAACCAACACCCCCCATTCAAATAAAAAAAAGAAACAAATTATTCTAAAAAGGCAGTACCATCATTAGGGATTTTACTCTAGTACTGCTATACACATTATAGTAGTGCAACAAGACTTTGAAAGTCTATATAAATAAATTAGAGACACTTTAAATAGATCCATTTCCAGGTATTTGACATGATTACTACAATATATATATATATATATATATATATATATATATAATAACAGGTCACTAAAATTTTGATAGCCAAAAGGTGAAAATCGGTGTCTCTTCAATGGAACCATTTTTCGGGATAGTTATTTAAGAAATCCATAATTATTTATTGTCTATTCCAAATAATAAAAAAACAAAAACTAAAATAAAATAAAAATATAAAAATATAAAAAAAATCAAAAAACCTAAAAAATATCACTAAAGAAACCAATTAAATTTCATTCAATTCAATTGTCCTAATTTTTTTACAAAAAAACTATTGTGTGTGTGAATTCTCCATAGACAATATAATAATCCCTCTAAAATATTTGACCTTGAAATAGAGTGATCTCTCCATCGAATTAATAGTACCATTGGGGATAATAAAAAAACACTTGACCCATTATTTGTTTGTCCCATGGATTAAGATAGGGATGGTCTTAGGGAAAATAACTAAAATTATTTACTACCCTTGATATGAATTACCAACCTCTTGGTATTCAATATCATAACAATGAGGTATATTTAGAACTCAAAAATGATTTGATTCACCATATGCCTCATTTCTGTGGGATAACTAGTGAGGATCCTTATTTCCACTTCAAACAGTTTCAAGTCATATGCTCTACTATGAAACCTCAAGGGGTTTCTAATGAACAAATAAATATTTGAACATTTCCATTTTTGCCAGATGACTATTAAAATTTATGGATGTAATACCTCTCTAAAGGTTCCATTCACTCATGGAATGATATGAATTGAATATTCTTAGAGAAAATATTCCTTGTTTCTCGAACTTCCAATATCAAAAAGAAAATAAGTGCCATTTGTAAATTCCAAAATTTTTCATTCCATGAATACTAGAAGAGGTTAAAAATATTTTACCAAATTTCCCCCACCACAAAATATCAGAGAAAATAATTATCCAATACGTATATTATGGGATATTGGTGATGGAGATAACCCTCAATGATGTTTTAACTGGTGGTTATCTTGTATAAAAAATACTATAGCTATAGGGGATCTGATAAGAAACCTAGAAACAAACATGAAATAATTCCATAACTGAGAACCTTGAAAAATAAATAAAACCTAACAGAGTCAGTCCATATATCAAAATAAGATGACTAAGTGGGTGTGTGAGATCCCTACTCTCATGAGAAAAATGAAGATGGATACAAAATCCTTAACCTCATCTTCTATATAATTTAAGTTTTTAAGACCAAATAATAATTATGGTATTTGTATATCATATTCTCAATCAACTGATTCTTTTCAAAAATTATAGGTTGATCCATTATATTCTTCTGGGAAAATGGGGATAAATACCACATTTTCTCAACAAAACAGTAACCCCCATCCTCCAGATTACTTTTCATAGAAATTTTAACCAACCCTAATATGATCCTTTCTCTACTAATTACCATCCAAGTTATAAGGAAAATGCAGGCTTAAGGCATGATAATGTTTTCTTTCAACCCCCTCATAAAATTCCAAACCAATTCTAGTATGGTCAAGGTGGGAGTAATATCCAAAATCTTATAGTGGTTTTTATTCTATGAGGTTTGGGAATAAAATTATTTTTATTTAATTTTTTATAAATTTGAATTGTAAATTGTTCAAAAAATAAAATAAAAAAATAATGAAAATTTTTTATATAAAATTAAATAAGAATAAATAACACTTGTATATTATTTTACTTATTGGGACATTATGAGAATTCATGAGATTTGTATTTTTCTATTTTCATCCTCTAACATATACCTATATTTTTTCTAAATTATTCACATGTTTGTTCCCTTAAAAATATGTTTTTATATATCCATATATTTCCCAATCCATAAATTGTGCACTACCTTTTCCATATTGATGTTTTACCCCTACTTTACATTTTTATTCATTTTTGAGGAGTGTGAATTTTATGTTTTCATATAAAATGTATTTTATCTTACAAAAAATCTTGGATAAATTATTTGGTGTCTAGAACAATATGTTTTTAGTTATCACTATATGATTTTAATATTATTTTACCATACCTATGAGGAACAACTTTATCATTCATACCCTGGTTATCTATGACTATAATTTCTCCTTGTGTTCTTTCACCCCTTATTGTGAGTCTTGAGTTTTATGTCCATTGAGAATAGTTTCCTTATTTATTGATCTTTAATATGATATAAGAATTTTTTTAACCATATGAGAATAAAAATAGACAAATAGCCTCCCATTAACCATATTTATATTCTTATTTTCAAATCCCCATTGAGCCTATAAAAGCCCATTTTTATATCTATGTTACAAGCCTAAAACCTTGTCCCACTGTACATTAACATGGATTTTAATTGATTTTATTGAAATTATAGTGTGTGTGTGGTGGTGGTGGGGGGTCAAACATTTTATTATGGTTTTACTTTCACTGATTGTTAATTTTATTTCATATGCACGAAGAAAATAATCCTTTTAAATGAAGGGGAGAGGTTTTAATTTTTTGAGGCTTGGGAATAAACTTCTATATATATATATATAATTTTTTAGAAATTTGGAATGGGAAGTGTTCTATATTATTACAAAAATAAAAAAATATAGAGGTTTATTTGAAATAATTGAATAAATAACAAAAACAGAAAAAAGAAAACTTGTATACTATTTTCATTCTTATAACATTTTAATAAGTTGTGAGTTTTTACATATTTTAAATTTACATCTACTTCAATATATTCCTATATTGTGTATATATTTTGATGTTTTTACCTTAAGAATATGTGTTCCCATCTCCTCGCACGTCCCAATTCATAAATTGTGTATTATTTTTCAATATTGATGTTTTTACCCCTATTAATTTTTGGAGTTTTTTTCTACCAACCCATAGCCTTGAAAAGAACCTAAAATACCTCTTTATTCTTGTGCACTTAAGGAAGGGAATAATATATGAGATATTTTTCAAACTCATAGAATATTACACTTGGTTTTTGAATGAGTAAACCCCATTAATGTTTTTTATCATTAAGAGAGGGTTGAGTTTTATATGAAAAAACTTTCTAATTTAGGTTTTAATCCTGAAAAATGACTTTTTTGAAAATTATTATGGTAAAAATATGTGTTAAAATACATTATGTAAGTTTTATCTGGTCTCAAACTCCTAATTAGAGATGTTTTATAATATTTTTTTATGAGTAAATATGATTTTTTTGCGTGTTTATGTTTTTGTGCCCGAGGATTGTCACTAGTCTAAATGTGGAAGAGTAACCGTTAATGAACCATTATTGAAAATGATGCCATTTGAATAATGGAATTTTTTTTCTTATCAAAAATAAAAGTTTCAATGCTTTTGTATAATTCTTATAGTGGCACTTAGGTCAAATCCTCAATGATGGTACTATATTTTTGGTATCTGTTGTTTTTTTCATTTTAAATGGAGAGGGGGTTATTTGTTTTAGATATTATTTAAATTAATTTATGATGCAAGTTAAAGTTAATAATATTACATGAAATTTTTAAATTAAAATATGGAAATTTTATATCTTATAATATTATTGATTATCAAAAAGTATTGTATAAAATTACCATATATTTCACAAGATGATTTAGATCAGAATCTATAGGTTTATAATTTAATCACGATGTCAACTATATTGTGGATAATAATATAATATCAATCATAAAAGGTTAAATAAACCATAAATTATTGTGTATGTAGTTCTTATAATTCATATAATCCACAAAAGTAACTATATATGTCAATAATACATGACATTTCTAGTTATGCTATGCAAGGGTAATTTTTATAAAATTGAATATTATAAAGATCTCAATCACCTTAAATTATCAAACTTTTGACTCAACCCAATGGGTGATTTACTCAACCATTAAATATTTTAGTATATTTTTATTAGATGGATATTGTGAGAAAATCAAAGAAAATAAAAAGAATGAGACATGAAAAGAGTTTCTTTAAACAAACACAAAAACTAAAAGGGAAGAATTTATACTTAAAATAAATTTAGATGGGGTTGAGGAAAGGGATAATTACTTGATTGAAGATAATATATGAAGTTAAATTTTAAAAAATAAAATATAATCATAAATAAGGGAATAAATGAAACTCTTATTAATATTAAATAATTATTACCTCAACAAAATTGCTGTAAAATATTATGGAATAAACAATAGAAAATATGGGAGAAAGAGAGGTATATTTAGATAAATATTTATTATGAAAGGTATTATTAGTCCATAATAAAGGATGGGTCATTCCAATATCTCATCATTTTGTTTCTAAGTTCCAATATTTTTTACAGCGAGGATGAACTTGTATTTATATCCAAGGGGGTGGGTTGGTTTCCCTCCTATTCAATATAAAAATTTGGATAACCCATTTGAAAATAAATAACATATTCTCTCAAAATGGGTTCTTCTAATTTGTTTTATATTTATCTTGACTATTTACAAAACAAATACCTTGGATTTTTCACTTTTCTATCCAAAGATATATATATTTTATAAAACTATGAGTTTTTGTCTTGAATTATCTAAAGTTTTTACAAGGGCTAAACTTGAAAAAATTTATGTCTATTAATATATACAAATCTTTGATATCCATAGTTGAATAATTAATTCTTTTAGTATTTTATTTTCTCCATAATGTTTTAGATATTTTTATTAATTTTTTTGAGAGATTAAGTCGAAATAGTGTGGTATACTCCAAATCTGGGTAAAATTGTGGGTTTTCATTTCATTATTGGATTAGGACCCTTAAAGGATGAACCGAGCCTTGAAAATCATATCCAAGATGTATTGAAATGTACTCGAACATATTTTTAAGTTTTATTGAATTTTGGATTATGGATTAATTTCAAAAATTAAAATTTCATTTTTTTTATGTTTGTTTGGAAGATTCGGTGGGCAATATTGTGTGATTTAAATATCCCTTCAAAATTCCAAACTAGAAAAAAATTATGAATACATTGTAGGAATATGAATTTGGAACCATAAAAAATAATTATCACATAATGTGGATTAATAGAGTGAAATTTATGCTAAAAATATTAAATTTTATAGTAGTTGAATAAATTTGAACAACACTATTTATAGATTTCGATGATAAAAATGTGAAAATTGGTTAATAATTATAATTTTTTAGTGAAAAAAATAATGGGATTAATTTTAAATCATGAATAAATATATAAAATTAATCTATCCACTTAATAAAAGTCATTATCTATGAATGTAAAAGGAAACTAATTATTATTATGGGGATAAGATCATCTTATTCATTTATAATCCAAATAATTCAAAACTTATTAGGAACTTGATGAATTCCTATTACTCACACAATCTCAACAATGGGATAGATAATACCTTATTTAAACAACATAAATATTTTTTTACTTACCACATCAATTTAATTAGGATTGGGTCTCCATTAAGGTTGGAATCATGGTTTATAATTAGTTTCAAGAATAATACTATGGGTCTTGATTAGTGGTATAATCAAAATAAAATTAGAAATGGTCCACCTAATTACTTTCTTGGGCCCAATCAAGACATCCATAAGTATTCCCTCGTGGTTTTCTTCAATAGAAGAAGTGATAGAAAAAGAGAGGGATTAGTTAACCACTAAGAATGCATAATTGAGTGACACAATTAAGACATTCAATTCAACATCATATTGGTTACAATATTTGGAATAAGATTGGGAATTTGAATTGAACTTGGTTTCATTTTCCATATTTAAAAACATAATTTGTTCCTTTATAAAAATTTATTTATCCAAAAAATTGGTTATATTACTGTTGGAAATGGGTATATACTCAATTATTATTGTTCTTAAAATTATTTCAATGATTGGTGATCTTTGAAAATCATCATAGGATCTATATAAAAGAGATTCAATCCAAGGAGGCTAAATTCTTTCATGTTATAAAAGGAAATTAATATCTTATTGACTAAAGCATCCTTCATCAATTCTATTATGTTACCCAGGTTCACTTTCAATACTACCTATCCAATTCAACTTATGAAATACCTCATCAAATTCAATTTTAGAGCATTCATTATAAGTGTTTAGATCAAGGCCCATGTTCCTGAAGGTTTTATTCATGTTTCTCTTCCTTACTCATAGGACCGAGTTGATTGTTTCTAAGAATGTGAAACCGATCATGATATGTGTTTTTCCTATAAAACCTAGGTCTGGATGATTTTCAAGAAAAATAAAGTTAGTAGGCTATATGAAATTTTAAAATTTTACCAAAACATCCCTTAAGATATCCTTAAGAACCTGAAAACTATTATCAATGAGTTAGTGACTGAATATATTGACCCTGATTTTTCTTAAATAACCATTAAATCATAATTAGGATAATGAACTCAATTAAGATACAAATCAAGGATAAAAAAGTTTAATGTATTGGGAAAGTTAGGATCATACACTAATTTTTTCATGATAAAACATAAAAATTATTTAATTTATTATCATATATATTCTTATTGGACCTAAGGTTCCCCATAGAGTAGGTAACCACCATAGGATATACATCGATGACTAGGGTGAGCTAAAATATCAGTAAGAGGACGAATAAGGGACATAAATAAATATAACATCGGTGAGAATAATCATAATCATAACATCATAATCATATGATCAAGATCAACATAATTAGGGTCACATTTGATAAAGGAATGAAATATATCAATGCATAAAATTGAAACATCATGTCATAGTGGTCAAATACCACACATAGTTGTGAACAAAGCTAACATCGTATTCACAAAAAACATATGCGTATAATCATAAAATCATAATTATGAATATAGATAGTATCTTTTTTATGCATAATAAACATTATCCGATGAGATACCTCAAATCAATCAATGCATTTGAGGGATATATAATTTTGGGTCCGTCCATCAGATCACAATATTTACCTAATCATGCATTCCACATAGAACACATAACAATCAAAATCATAAAATAAACCACTAAAATGAATGGTTTTCATAAGTATTTCATCAAACATAATTTATTGAATAAACATGGGGTTCCAAAATGAACAAGGAAAATCATATTTGGAATAATCATCATAATTATTGAGTGAAGAAGAAACAACTCTAGTGGAGTAAAATATGTGTTTTCAAAAAGAAGTGTTCATTTAGAAAATTATGGTATTTGACATAGAATCATGTAAGAAACATGTATATCCCCAAAAATAAAAGATAATAATAATGAAATGATATTTAAGGAAAATTAGAGGATTATTCATAATAAATATGTCACGAAAGGGAGATAACACAAATAAAATGAGTTGGGTTTGAGAATTCCCTTACCTTTATTCCCACTTTATTTCATCACTTTTTCACCCCTAGAGTGGTAAAATTATATTTATCAAAACATTGATACATAAGGGAATTATATTCATTTATAAAACTATTTATCAATTATAATCATTTTATTATATTTTCTAATTTAATTATATTAATTTTAAGCATTTTGATATCATGGTTTTTATAAATTTTTTTTCTCTCTGATTTATCAATTTCCATTAAAATTAATTTATACATTATAATAATTAATTATATAAGATAATAATTAATATAATTACATTTTTATATATTTTGTATAGTTTATAATATCCATACATGATTACGGTTATATGTTTTTACTTGGAAATTTCTCCATAGGTGGTTAACTGAATTTTAACGGGACATTGTTGAAAGAGAAGGAAAGGGATATTCTTTATAAATTTTATCCCTAAAATTTCAATTCGTATTCTTAGTTGAGAATTGGTGACGAAACTTCTGTTTCATTTTTTACTCTGGTTCCCAAGTCAACTCTCCATACTTATAGTTTCCACACAAAAATTTGGAAAGGTGAGCAATATTTTTTTCATAGAAATTTATCTATAGATTCTAAGATCTTCATAGGATGTTCTTCATATGATATGTAATACTCCAGTTGTATCACCTCCTGATTTAGTACATTTGAGGATTTAGGTATGTAATTACTTAGGAGAGATGTGTAGAATATTTAATAAACTTGATCCATATTTGGTGGAAGTACAAGATGATAGGCCACTAATATTATGTGATAAAGATATAAAAGGGGCCAATTTACCTTGGGATAATCTTCCCTTTATTTCAAAAACAAAATGACTCTCTTCCATGGAGATATTTGAAGGAAAAATTTGTCTCTAACATCAAACTCAAATTCCCTTCGATGTTTGTCAACATAGATCTTTTGATGAATCTGAGCACCTTTTATATGTTGTTGGATGGATTTAACCTTCTACTTTATCTATTTTACAAGGTGAAGTCCATGTATCTTTGTTATCTAAATGAATTTTTTATTTTATTAAATGAAGAGATGGTCGAAGGGCCTACAAGATACAATTACAGGGGGCTGAAAAAATGAAATCCAAGGAAATAAGCCCCAAAACATTTTATTCCTTGAGGGGTAAAATAACCAAGGCTAGAAAATAAAAAGATCCTGTCATTATGAGATGCTTTAGAAGAAAGAAAGTCTGTCACAACATTACCCCCATGCCAACTGTGAAGAATAGTCATGTAATTGTTCATTATCATCTTACATATTCTAATGGAATATTCAATAGACAAAGGGACATTCCCCTTATCTGATAAAGTATTATAGAATTATATAGAGTCAGTCACTATCTATCTGATAACAATGTCTCTTTGATTACAGATTACACGTCCTATAAGGATAGCATGGGATTCCCCTTAAAGGGAATCGCCATTCCCAAAGGCAGAGAAAAATTCCACAATCGAACATTTACTATATCTGACCACTCCAATAACACACATAGATCCCATAAAAATGGAAACGTTAGTGTTTAACATAAACCTTGAGAACAAAGGTTCCCATTTGATCCATTTCACATGAGTAGTTACATTATTGATGGGGAAGTTCAGAGGAACCAGAGATACAATGAAAGTAGAATTCCCAAAAATTTTACATAGCCCATTCAAATCCATAATTAATATTTTGGTCTTAAAGATTAGAATTGTGGTGGATACCATTGAATAATGATTCCTCATTTTATTTCTGGATGAATAGAGAAGCCAAAAATTATAGTGAATATCAATAACTTAGACTTCCTTTCTTCACCAGGTCTATCCACTTCTTAAAACCAATGCTGAAGGATGCAATCAAATGAAACAAAATGATCAGACTACCCTGTGAACTTTCCAAATGTCCCCAAAGCGAATTTACCAATTTACAACTAAAAAAATTGTTCCATGGATTCAATTATAAAATCCTTACAATAGAAAAATTTGGAAGCTAGCATGATCCCTCTTCGCTGGATACTATTATCAATAAGAGAAAAATTATTACAAACATGCCTTATAAGAAAATAAAACTTCTAATTAATATCCCTGCACCATAAAATTCCTCCACATTTATCATGAGGAGTGATCATCGATAGAGTTTTAGGAAAATATCTAATAATGAAAGAACCAACTATAGAACCAGAGAAAATAAATTGTTCTGTCTCATTAGAAAATATAATGTTGTTAAAGATACTCCTCTGATTAACATCCAAGGTGGCACAAATAAATTTGGGAAACTTACTGGCCTTTATGAAGATGATATCTAGTATGGGGAAGCTTTTAAAACCCTGAATATCTCATAACCAGTTGTGGTTCCAGAATTTAATATCCCATACCAATTAGCCACTGAGAATAGTGTTGGAGGATTAGAATATAAGGTTGGACCAACTTATGAATTTTGGAGGATTTAACTCTGGTCAAACCACCTACACTTCCATAAGTATTTTTCATATGTTTAACCAAAAAATAATTCCCCTCAAATATTTTCTAGGCATGTTTTTCACGATGACAATTCATGGTTCCAGAAATGATCTTCAAGTTGATACCCCCTCCTACTATAGGTTTTGAAAGCATGTTCCAGAGGTCTAATGACACTTACCTTCCAAGTGTTCATCTCAAAAAAAGGAAATTAGATATCTCTCAATGTTGTAAATATCTTTATTTTGGACCTTCAGAGTAGACAGGATGTGCATGGGTATGAAGGAGAGGGAAAAAATTATAAAATAGATCCTTCAAAAGATTTTTTTTCTAGTTGAGAATGCGACCCATGATTCTATCTATAACCATATCAAAGTGTGTAATGAGAGGAGTGTTAGGGGACACTAGGGTTCCCAATTAGTTCATAGGGAAGAGGACTTTATGCATTCCAATGTTGGTTTCCAAATCCCTTGTCCTCCTTTCTGATCATTTGGTAGTTCCCATGATCAAAGACCCCTAGTCCTTGAACCGATACCGTCCCATTAGCTTGTGCAATGTTCCCTTTAAAATTATTAATATAATTATCAATAAAAGGCCTCCTCCATTACTTCCTAGTTTTTAGATGAGGAGAAACATGGGTTTGTGAAGGGATAATATATAAAAGGGGCTATTGGCTTGGGTAATGAAGTGATCAGTGACATCAACCTTAAGTATTTTAGTAGTAATGTGTCCATCAAACTGGATATAAACAAGTCCAAGTATCATTATTTCTCCAACATCATCCAAATAAGATTGAGTTCTACATCCCTTGACATATTGAGCTTTATATGGATCCATTTGAATACTTGAATGAATGTTGTTGTCATCTGAGAAATCAAACAATAGGAGATACTGATCCCACCATCCTTTAAAATCCATTAAGCAGGCCCTTAAAATTTCTTTGACAATATTAATAGTACTTTTAAATTGGCCATCATTTTGGGGGTGATATTCCATGATAAAATTCAATTCACTACTCAAATGATGTTGAATACCTCTCCAAAATTTAGATGTGAACCTTTTATTACAGTCCGAGATGATGGAAAGTTGTACCCCATGCATCCTCACCCCTTCATTCACATATATCTTGGTAGTTTTTTCAAGCGATAAATATTATCAAATAGAAATAAAGTGGGAAGTCTTGGTGAACTAATCAACCGTAAACTATATCACATTATTTCCTTTGGATGTGTTTGGGAGATCAGTGAAAAAGTCCATAGTGACATTATCCCATTTACACGTGGGTATAGGAAATGGATGCATAATCTATTTTGAATTTTGTTTCTTTGATTTGACTTCCTAACATAAAAAACACCTTAAGATATAATCAGAAATCTCTTTCTTTATGATGTCCCACCAAAAAGTTTCTCGAAGATTACGATACATATTTCTACTTATAGGATGGATGGAGAAATAGGAGCTATGTGAATTATCCTATATCTCTTTCTTTATCTTAGGTGATATATGCACAGAAATCCTTGTTCTAAACCAAATCACACCATCATCATCGATATGAAACTTATGTAGCTTCCCTTCATTTTCTTATTTTTCCTTTTTTAGACATGTATCATCCCATTGTGCCTCATTGATCTTATCTTGGATTGATGGTTGGGAAATAATTTGGGAAAGGTAAAATTTATTCCCTATCATTATAATTTCCAGAACCATACTTTCTATTTCCATGAATATAAGGTATTTATTAATCCATATAATGGATAGTGTGGTAGGTTATTTTCTACTAATAACACCAAATACCTTATTCACATTCAATGAATGGAAATTAATAGTGAAATCATAGTCCTTAATTAGATCTGTCCATCTTCTTTGAGGCATGTTAATCACCTTCTGTGTGAATATATAATTTAGAATCTTATAATCTGTATATATATCACACTTCTCACCATAAATATAGTGACAAAAAAATTTCGAGTGAAGATCACAACTGATAAATCCAAAATCATATGTTAAGTAGTTATTCTCCTAGATCTTAAACTCTTGTGAAGCATAGGATATCACTTTATCAATAGACATGAGTACACAACTCAAGCCTTTGTTTGAACCATCATTGTTTTTAAAAAACCTTTTCCACTTTCTAGTTGTGTGAGTATAGGTGTGGTGATTATCCTCTTTCCAAGCTCCTTAAATATTTCCTCACATTCCTATATACATAAATAATTTAACCCTTTCTATGTTGATTTAGTTAGTAGTCTAGAAAATCATGAGAAATTCCTCACAAAACATCCATATTACCCAGCTAATCCAAGAAAACTGTTGATTTTTGTGACACTTTTGGATTTGGGAATTCCTAAATTTCTTTTTCTTTGAAGGGATACATAAATTCACTAACCTATGATAATGTTCCCTAATAAGGTGTCATTCTTCATCCAAAACTCACTATTTCTGAACATAGCATACATTTTATCCTTCATTAATGTTTTTATTAGAATCTTTAAATTCTCTTCATGTTCCCCATTTCATATAGAGTAAATTACAACATCATCGATATACACTATCACACATTTCTCATGGTTGTATCTAAAGACTCAATTCATAAAATACATGATCATTTTTGGGACAATATCATTTTCTAAGGGAATTAGTATGAAATCATAGTGCTGACACCTTTTACGGAAAATAGTCTTATGAATATATTCATTATTCACATTCAGTTGATGATATCTAGAATAAATATACACCTTTGATAAGTAATGATATCCTCATAGATTATTGAATAATTCATCAATCCTTGTAAGATGATACTTGTAATTTATGGTGATTTTTTGAGCTCCTGCTAATCGATAGACAACTAAATTGATACATCCCATTTCTTGACAAAGATAATTGGCTAACCCCAAGGTAATCCACTAGGCCATATGAAACCTTTATCCAAATGATCTTGTACCTACTTCTTTAAATCCTACAATTCAATTAGGGACATCCAATAGGGTAATTTTGGGATAGGAGTGTATCTAAGCATGAGGTCTATTGAAAACTCTAACTCATAATCTGGTGGAAGTCTAAGTAAGTCTTCCGAAAAGATGTTACTGTATTCCATAATAATGGGAATTTCCTCCAGGTTAATACCTTCCTTTGACTCAACCATTTTGGAATGGTATGCTTCTCCATAGGGTATCAACACCAATGCCGTTGATTGTTTTTTAAAGGTTATTCATGATATTCCTTGCATTTTTAAAGGGGTATTGAATGGTTTTTGATATGAAAATAGATTTTTTCAAATAGTTTTAGGGAATTACATTATAAGAAATATTTTATTAATTTCTTCCCACTCCATATCTTCTATTTCATCCTTTATATTTGTGTTCTTAATCAATTAAAACCATTGGTTGTATTCTACATTTAAATTATAAATTTCCAACGTCACATTCTCCATCTTAGAACAATGGATCATAGGAATGATCTTGTACATTGAGTTAAACCACGATTCTGTGGTAAGTGGATTAGAAGTTTCACTAAACAATGGTGGTCATTATCGAATAAGGGATTCCATTTCTAGTTGATACTTTTTAAGTAAAGGTAGATGTTCCACATTATTTAGGTTATTATTCATAGCCCAAGATAGAAGGGTTTGAAATTCTATAGAGTTTTGAAATCCACCTCCCATGAAATTAGGTATTCCATTTGGACAATCATTGCATTTTCCCTCACATTTTTTATTGGCCTAGTTTTCTCTGGTTTCCACCATTTTATAAAATAGAAATTTTTTGAACATAAGTCAATAAATAATGATTTTTTTTTTAATTTTTATATAATTTACACAAAAGGAATATCTTGTGGTATCATTATGTTTAACCTTTTTCCAAAACAAAGTTTATTGGACTTTTATGTGTACTTGGTCATATCAAAAGGATTTTCAATAAATTTTTCTAATCCTAATTCGAAAATTACGTAAATCATTAAGTGATACTAACTATAGTGACCATACTTTTCCTTACATAACTATTGCATCATAATTATGTTAAGAAACACAATTAAGATTCAAATCTAGGAATAAGAGGTTTAGTCACTTAGGAAAACTAGGATCATAAATAACATACATAATAAAACATAAAAAATATTTAATTCCTTATTATTTATCTTCCTTGTGGACCTCATGTTCTCCTTAGTACATGCAATCACCTGAGGATATACATCAATGAAAGGGGTGTGCTAAAATCCCAGTAAGAGGATGAATAAGGGAAATGAATCAATATAACATGGGTGAGTATAATCATCATCATCAAATCATAATCATAGTATATTCATCAACCTCATGAGGTAAAGATGTGATAAAGTAATGTAATGTGGAAATGCATAAAAATGAAACATCATTTCATAATTTTCAAATACCATATATAGTAATGAACAAAGCTAGCATCATGTTCATGTATAACATATGCACATAATCATTAAAAAATAATTATTAAGAAATTTGGAATTATTTTCATGCATAATTAACATTATATCATGATATAAATCACATTAACCAATGCATTGGTGGTTAATATAATTTTAGTACGAGCCATCACATCTTAGTATTTATATAATCATGCATACCACATAGATTATATAACAATCATAATCATGAAATAAACCATTGAAAAATGGTTTTCATAAATATCTCATGAAACATAATTTCATTATTAAACTTGGAGTTCCAAAATGATTTATTAAAAACATATTTTTAATAACCATCATAATTATAAAGTGAAGAAAAAATAACTCAAGAGGAGTAAAGGATATATTTTTGGATAGAAGAGTTCTTTTTGAAAATATTTTTTTATCATAAAATCAAGTTGGAAACATGTATATATTTAAAAATAAAAGGTTAGAATAATTAATTGATATTTAAGGTACATAATAGGAGTATTAATACCAAAGATGTTAAGAAATAGGTATAACCCAAAGAAAAAGAGTTGGGTTTGAGAATCCCCTTACCGTTATTGCCGCTTTATATTACCACTTTTTCACCTCCTAAGTAATAAAATTTTATTTATTAAAACATGGAACCAGAATTGATTATATTAATTTATAAAAATATTTATCAATTATAATAATTTTATTATATTTAAAAATTTCCTTTGATGTATTTGAAGAATTTTGATAACATAATATTTTCAATTTTTTTATTTCTCTTTGATTTCTCTCTTTTTATTCAATGTAATTTATAAATTAGTATAATTAATTACATAAGATTATAATACATATAATTACATGTTTATATATTATATATAGTTTATAATATCAATAGCTAATTACAGATATATGTGTTTACATGGAAATGTCCCCATAGGTGGTTAATTGACATTTAATAGGACATTCTCAAAAGAGAGGGAAAGGGAAGTATAAAATTTATATTTTTCATAAATATGATAATTACAATATGTTAACATAATTAATATATTTTTAACTTACTGAATAAACAATTTTATAGTATATATTGTTTAAAGGAATTGGGAGAAAGATGAAAGAGAATAAGAAAATATGGAAATTTTAATACATGCCTTCTCTCTCTTATGTGTAGCTTCTTTGGTACGACAACATAACTTATTAGTGATTGGAGTTAGATGTTTAAAGAATATACCCAAGTATTATAAGGGTCTTGATATGGAGTATTTGGTTAGATCTTGGGATTTGGAATGGTTGGTGGGAGTGTTTTACCAAGGTTAGGGAGAGGGGTTATTTATAAGTGAGGCAAGATGTCACGACCCGCCTTCACCAAAAGGAGGGAAGGGTCAGAAATTGCTAGGCCCTTCCTTCTTTAAGTTGAAGGAGAGATAATGACCCCGAAACCCACCTTCAATAGGTCCCGAAGTGCCGACCAGCACCAAGGGTATAAAATCACACACTAAATGGAAGGAATTACCCTTTTTATTTTAATAGGATCGGGAGATAAGATAGTAAATCCCACAACACCAAAACTGAAGGTGAAAAATATAGATGAAAATAAACCATTCCCATATGCATGTTAAAAGGTAAAAGATACAAGTCACAAAACTCCAAAGGCAAAAAGATACCAAGAAAAAGGGAAACAACAATAGAAAATGCCCCAAAGGTCCAAGCTAGTATGGTCCCACACGATCCCTGAAGTCCTCCTAGAAACCTGAAAGCAGTTTTATATATGTAGGGTGAGCATACAAGTATACTCAATAGGGAAAAATCAAAGACTCTCGTGCATAAGTGGGGAGGCATACTAATGCCCTGTAATAAAAGAGATAACCAAGCACCTAGTAAGGAAATAAACCACATGAGCCTCACCAAGGAACACTCCCCAAATAACGCTTGTCAAGTAATGTATAGTTATAACACATTGATGTTTGGGTACCCCGCGCCACTTTCCCACTTGTTATTGAAGACATCCTGCACATCAGACCAATCCCGTCATTCTCATCGCTGTCCCATTGCCATACCCCGCCCGCACACACCTAGGCCACAACAACACATCCCGCCCACAAACACCTTGGCGACAACCACTAAGCCGCCCGCAGACACCTAGGCCACAACTGTCACACGTAACCACACCTACAAACACTTTGTCCAGAATAATCACTACCACGCCCAAAGACACCTAGGCTAGAAGAACTACTGCCACGCCCGAAGACACTTGGGCCACATCCCGAAGATACTTGGGAAACCACCTACCCTCACACACCTAAGCCAACCACCACACTACCCTACCCGAAGATTATTGGGCTAATAATGGACTTTAGGCCATCACAGCCTGCCCGTAAAGTCTTGGGATATTCGGGAAATGGAGCAGAAAAGGAGCTAATAACCTACCACTCATAGGAGTGTTGGGAAAACACCCTCCCCCATGAAGTGGGGGTGTTCGACACTAAGTAATCAACTTGGGTGGGGCACGAATAAGAAACACAAAAACTAAAAGTATATGTATAGGTAACAAGCACTCACCCAATCTAAGTTTTTCTTCATCCAGCCTAAAGAACACTATCCATACTATTCATTCATAAGAGAAGAGAACAACACCCATGCCCAAGTCACAACTCACATCAAACCAAATCCCCATTTGTCCCATCATTGTTTTCATGTTCATTAATAATGTTTAAATAAGTTTCTGCACTACTGGGAAACTAACACCATAAGCACAAACCAAGGGAAAAAAGATACAGCCAACAACAATTTAAGCATTCACACCCGGTTCTATTGCAAAGTCACAAAAACAAAGGGATAAGGGTGATCCATTGAAGTACTGGAACCAAAAAAACCCCAAGATACAGCCCCATGTCCCCAAAATCCAGGAGCCAATGGTTTCTCAATCAACAGAGGATCCCACCCCAATTCGTGATATAAGTAGAGTTATCACACAACCTCAAAGTATAACAACAGGGGATCCCATCCCCACCCGCATCGCCCCATCAATCTAAGCCCCTATCCAACCGTGGAGGAAATAACCAAACCAGTACTACCAACACAAGGCAGTCTCAATAGGTATTTTCAGATTTTAAAGATTTAACACACACCATGATTTCAATTCCACTAGGCTTAAACCAGGGTTATCATAGAAAAGGAGTTGATCCTGGTGAATCCAATTTATTTAGCCGAATATATGTAATTAACCAATTTAATTCAAATAGTAAAAGGTTCACAAACAAAATACAATCCATTTAAACATCACAAGGGATAAGGGTTTATTAGTGCATAGAGAAATACCACTAACGGCCATGATTTTCAGTAGGCGTAAGCCCGCACAATTCAGAAATCATTAATCATGAAAGAGGAGAAAAACAATGTATCATCATCGATCACACCCCTCCCCTTCATTCTTTAGAATCATTTTATTATCTTCATTAAAGTTCGGTTCATCCAATTCTATAGAAGCAGTAGCGTACCCACCCCGCAAGATACACAAAAAAGAGAGACGAAGGTGAAACCCCTACCTGACGGATCAAGGATCGACGTTAGTTCCTCGCGTGGAAGCTGGAAAACAGGAGCAAAAGGGGTACGACTCGTCGAGAGGAAGGGTACTCCGAGCAGGATGATCGAGAAAAGAATCCTAGGGAGAAGCCTTTGGTTATAAAGGCTGAGATACAACATTCCCGGGGACATTAAAAAAAACTACAAACCACGTAAGAAGTGGGATCGTGGGTTGACCATGCGGTTGAGACACCCCACACGTTACTCCGCCTTTCGAGGAGGTTTAAACCGAAAAAAACCTGATGGTTTTTCATTTAAGGGTACCTCACTAATCATTTAATTAAAAAACATTAATGTGCTCGAAAATAGGCTTAAAGGGGTCACAACATGGTTAAAAAAACAATTAGCGCAAAAAGGAGGCGCTACTGGAAAACCCATGGGCGTAGGCAAGAGCTACCGGTAGCCGAGAGCTACTGGTTGGCGACATCTAATGGTAGTTGAGAGCTACCGGTTGGAAACAACTACCGGTCGCTGAGACCTATTAGTAGCCTAGAGCTACCAGTATCGTAGAGCTACCGGTAGGCCAAGGCTACGGCTAGGAGTCACCGAGAAGCTGCGATGGCCTTCCAGACCACCCAAAACACCCCAAAATCATATTTTTACCAAGTAATGGACCCCAAAAAACCAGTCCATTGCATCAGATACTTCCCAAACTATTCTCTTCCCCAAGAATATAAGAAAAACCTAAAAGGATAAAAGTGGGGTCCAAACAACCACCCCCTAAAGATACTTGTCAGGGGAAAACCCTGGAGCTGTTCGAAATATGGAATAGAACCCTCCCCCTACATCCTGGAATACACTCCCAAGAGACATAAACATTCACAACAAGCACAAGGATCACATTGTACAACACATGAGTTAGAGAGTCCCCTCCAACATGTCAGGATATTATCCGCTTTGGGCGGCACTGACTCGCCCGCATGGGTTTAATCACATCCACATTAATGCGTCCTAATTAGCATTCAGGTTTTCCCATCATCACAAATTCGTACACACACACAGAGAGAACAAAAAATAGATCATCTAATAGCTAAGAAAAACAAGCATTCCATATATTAAAGCAAAAGGTACAATATCAAGGATCAGATCAAAAACAAAAAGGAAGTCAAAACAGCTCTGGGTAATGAATGTGTAACTGGGCCTCCCGCTCCCATGTGCTCTCTTCCAGGCCACCATGCCTCCACAAAACACAAACCAAGGGGATGGTTTGTCCACCAAGAACTTTCTCCTTACGATCCTCGATCTTGATTGGTCGTTCAATGAAGGTCGCATCGTCTTCGACATCCTACTCTCCCCAATCGATGACATGGGAGTCGTCGTGTAGATATCGACAAATCTGGGACACATGAAGTACATCATGCATCCTCAGTAGTGGCGGTGATAACCCTAGCTGATAAGCCACTTTACTAACCCACCACAACACCTCGAAGGGTCCAATGAACCTGGGAGAAAGCTTACTTCCCCTACCGAACCTTCGCTGTCCACGATGAGGGGAGACCTTCAAGAACACGTGGTCCCCGACCTCAAACTCCAAGGGTATCCTCCTATCATCGGCATACGAATTCTGCCGATCCTGAGCCGCCTTCATCCTTTCCCGTATAAGCTGAACCTTCTCTGTCGTGCTCTGCACTACCTCTGGGCCAAGAACACCTACTTCCCCAACCGCAGTCCAGCACACAGGTGAGCAACACGACCTTCCATATAGGGATTCTAATGTAGCCATGCCAATGGTAGAGTGATGGCTATTATTTTATGCGAACTTTACCAGAGGCAAGTGTCACACCCATGATCCCCTAAAGTCTAGAATACATGCCTGCAGCATGTCCTCCAACAACTGGATGGTGCGCTCTGTCTGCCCATCTGTCTGGGGGTGGAAAGCAGTGCTAAGACGTCGCTAGGTGCCAAAAGCATGCTGAAAAAACCTCTAGACTCCTGAGGTAAAACGTGCATCTCTATTTGAGACTGTGTAACTCGGAACACCATGCAACCACACTCCCTCGTCTACATACTTCTGTGCTAGAGTGTCCACTGCACTTGACTCCTTAATCGCTAGAAAGTGAGCCGACTTCATTAAGCGGTCCACTACTACCCAGATGGCGTCGCATCCCCCTTGCACCTTGGGTAGTCCTGTGACGAAATCCATAGAGATTTCATCCCACTTCCACTCAAGGAATTCTAAATATTGAAACAACCCACCTGGAACACGGTGTTTAGCCTTTACCAGCTGACACACTAGGCACTTGGCCACAAACTCTGCCACTGCTCGCTTTACTCCGGGCCACCAAAGCTGTATCCTCAGACCCTGGTACATCTTGAAAACTCCTGGGTGTACCGCTAGGGGTGAGTTGTGGAACTCAATAAGAACCTTGCCACACATCGCCTCTAGAATAAACATCTTCCCCTGGAAGTGCATCCGATTTTGACCATCTTCTGTCCACCCTTCCGGAGCATCGCCCTGGTTAACTCGGTTTCACATCACTTCAAACTCTGGGTCTCCCCACTAAGACTCCTCCACTTGCTCCAACAGAGAATACTGCACTATCATCTGATACAGGAAACCTATACCACTATCAATCCTCGCATCCAGGTGCAAGGCAACCAACTCCTCCATCGCCTTCCAAGCGTCTGTCGACTCTCAGACCACATCCTTCTGCGATCTCCTGCTCAAAGCATGAGCCACTACATTCCCTTTTCTTGAAATGTAGGATATCTCAAAGTCATAATCTAAAAGGAACTCCATCCACCTTTGCTACCGTAAGTTTAGGTCTCACTAGGAGAAGATGTACCTCAGGCTTTTGTGATCCATGAAGACAACAAAGTGTTTTTCAATGAGGTAATGTCGCCACAACTTTAGTGAAAAAATGACCGCTGTAAGCTTCAGATCATGGGTGGCATAATTACACTCATGAGGGCGTAGCTACCTAGACCCATAAGAGATCACCCCTTGTCGTTGTATCAACACACATTCGAGGCCTTCCCCTAAAGAATCACAAAACACCTCA
This sequence comes from Viscum album, assembly GCA_963277665.1. Lineage (NCBI taxonomy): Eukaryota > Viridiplantae > Streptophyta > Magnoliopsida > Santalales > Viscaceae > Viscum > Viscum album. The sequence continues at coordinate 639,870,631 of OY728131.1, read as the reverse complement.
TACACTACCCCTTCTTCTAGTAGTCTCAGCACTGGGGAACTAACCAACTTCTCCACCAGATAGCTGATGGCTGCCTCGCACTACTCACTCTACACGAAAACCTGGTCCTTCTTGTTCAAGGCTGTCAAAGGCTCCAAAACTCGAGAGAATTTGGGTACGAACCTCCGGTAGTAACCTGAGAGCCCGAGGAAACTACAAACCTCTTCCACGTTCTTGGGTGATGCCCAAGAAACAACCGCCACACCCATTGATGGGTCCGCCGCTACCCTTTTCTCGGACACTACGTGCCCAAGGAAGTGCACTTCTCGCATCCAGAACTTGCACTTCGACAACTTCCCATAGATCTGGTGTTGTCGGAGGACCTCCAAAACCATCCTCAGGTGCTCCACATGGTTCTCCAATGACCTTGAATAAATTAGGATGTTATCAATGAACAGGACTACGAACCGATCCAGATATTCCTAGAAGATAGAGTTCATAAGCCCCATGAATACAGCTGGAGCATTTGTAACGCTGAAAGGCAAGACTACAAACTCGAAGTGCCCATATCTGCACCTGAAGGCCGTCTTAGAGATGTCACCCTCCTTTACCCTCAAATGGTGATACCCAAACCGCGGGTCGATCTTTGAGAACCATCCCACCCCTTTCAGCTGGTCAAAGAGATCATCTATCCTTGGAAGAGGTTAGCGATTCTTGACCGTTACCTGATTCAGCCTCCTGTAGTCTATGCGCAGCCTTAGACCACCATCCGTCTTCTTTGCAAACAACACAGGAGAACCCCACGGTGACGCACTCGGTCGAACAAAACCCTTCTTCATCAAATCGTTGATCTAAATCCGCAACTCCCGTAGCTCTGAAGGTGCCATTCGGTAGGGAGCCACCAAAATAGGATGAGCACCAGGCAGCAAGTCTATCCCAATCTCAATATCACATCGAGGGGGTAGAGTCATCACCGCCTCAGGGAAGACATCCATAAACTCTCTGATGATCCCTGGTACTTCCACCATCTCAGCATCCACTGACTCTACTGAGAGCTCAACTAACAAGGAGGGGAGGGGTTTCTCTCGCGTACTGCCCTTCTAGCCACTCCTCTCACCGGTGAAAGTGACACGTCAGCCACCCAAGTCTAAGAACACAACCCTTCCTAGGAATCAGTTGATGATGGCACACACAAAGAACAACCATTCGATTCCTAGGATGACATCGTATGGCTGTATCTGTAGCAATAATAGATCCCTGACTGGCAGATGTGGCCCTATCATCAGTCTGCATCCCCTAAAAACATATAAAAAGTCGATCTGACCTCCGACTGGTGTGATCAGTACTAGGGGCACTAAAAGTCTCTCGATATCTAGACCCAGAGCTCGGGCCAGACCGGGTGCGAAAAAGGAGTGCGAAGCTCCGATATCGAACAAGGCGTAATCAAGGGTACTGAACAAATTGATCGTACCTCGAACAACCTCCGGTTCTACTGGAATAGATGCCTCTATGACCTGCAATTGTCCATGCCCAGCTCCTCTGCCCGTTGGCTGTCGGCCGCCTCCCCGACTACACCCTGGTCGAGGTCCCTGAGGAGCGCCCTGAGGTCGACCTCCCCCTGCAACGTCTACCCTCGGAGGAGCGGGATCTTGCTGCCCCAATTGCTGCTTCTAGAAGGGCCTAGGTGGGAGCTGCTACTGAGGCGGGTGCTGGGCCTGTCCACCACTACCGTATTAAACTTGGTATGGGCACTAATTTCGAAGATTTCAATGGCTCCCACAAACGGAGCACCTCGGTCCTTGGCCCAAAGGGAAATGGCGAGGACTATGGGACTAGAACTAGAACTGCTGCGGCCTGCTCCCTGCTGGTCAGAACCTAGAGGGTCCCTATGCTGGAGGTTTGGTGCTGACGACCTTTCACTTTGACGGGCCTAGCTGAATCCCCTCTCATGACACACCGCCCAGCATGTGCATCCTCTACACCACATCTACCTTCTTCTAGACTTCCAAGTATGTTGGCAAGGTGTAGGGGTAACGACGTATTGGAGGGAAGGTCGGAGCGCCTCCTCTAAACGTCTCGCCCGAGACTCCTCATCTGGAAAGAGGTTCGGATCAAAGCAGAGGAGATCCTTGAACTTGATCCCCAGATCCCTTACTGACATACTCCCCTACTGGTGCATGAATTAGGCCAGGGAATACCGGCTCGAACACCGGATTTTAGGGCCCCCTGTGATCCGATGCAAGGACTCTGGACCTAACGCACGACCAAGTGAGGCCACGCTGATTGCAGGGTAGAGACCCTAGGAATGGTATATGCATCATAAATGACTTGTGTTCTCATTTTTCTAGGGTGTTTTGGGAATTTGAAATAAATAAGAATAGCAAAAAAATACAGCTAGGCCCGTCAAAGGGTAATGCCTTCTTTAAGTTGAAGGAGAGATAATGGAAGGCATTACCCTTTTTCTTTTAATAGGATCAGGAGATAATATAGTAAATCACACAACACCAAAACTGAAGATGCAAAATAAGACTGAAAATAAACCATTTTCATATGCATGTTCAAAGGTAAAACATACAAGTCACAAAACTCCAAAGGCAACAAGATACCACGAAAAAGGGAAACAACAACAATAACTGCCCCAAAGGTCAAAGCTAGTACGGTCCTGCACGATCCCTAAATTCCTCCTGGAAACCTGAAAGCAGTTTTATATACGTGGGGTGAGCATACAATTATACTGAGTAGGGAAAAACCAAAGACTCTCATGCACAAGTGGGGAGGAATACTAATGACCTGTACGAAAAGAGATAACCAAGCACCTAGAAAGGAAACTAACCACCCAAGCCTCACCAAGGCACACTCCCCAAATAATGCAAGTCAAGTAATGTATAGTAATAGCACATCGATGTTTGGGTACCCTACGCCACTTTCCCACTAGTTATTGAAGACATCCTATGCATCAGAACAATCCCGCCATTCTCATCGTAGTCCCACTGCCATACCCCGCACGCACACACCTGGGCCACAAACACACATCCCGCCCTCAAAAACCTGGGCCAGAACCACTAACCCGCCCATAGACACCTGGGCCACAAATATCACATGTAACCATGCCTGCAAACACCTAGGCCAAAATAATCACTGCCACACTCGAAGACACCTGGGCTAGAAGAACTACTGCCACGCCCGAAGACACCTGGGCCTCATCCCAAAGATACTTGGGAAACCAACTTCTTGCACACAACTGGGCCAACCACCAAACTACCCTGCTCGAAGATTATTGGGATAATAATGGACTTCAGGCCATCACAACCTTCCTGTAGAGTCTTGGGCTATTCGGGAAAGGGAGAAGAAAATGAGCTAATAACCAGCCACTCATAGGAGTGTTAGGAAAACACCCTCCCCCATGAAGTGGGTGTGTTTGAGACTAAGTGATCAACTTGGGTGGGGAGTGAATAAGAAACACAAAAACTACAAGTATATGTATCGGTAACAATAACTCACCCAGTCTAGGTTTTTCTTTAGCCAGCCTAAAGAACACTATCCTTACTATTAATTAATAAGAGAAGAGAACAACACCCATGACCAAATCACAACTCACATCAAACCAAATCTCCATTTTTCCCATCCTTATTTTCATGTTTATTAATAATGTTTAAATAAGTTTCTGAACTACTGGGAAAATAACGGCATAAGCACAAACCAACAGAAAAAGTTTATAGCCAACAAAAATTTAAGCATTCACACCCGATTCTATTGAAAAGTCACAACAAAAAATGGATAAGTGATATCCCTTGAAGTACTGGAACCAAAGAAAACCCCAAGATACAGCCCCATTTCCCCAAAATCCAAGAGCCAACAGTTTCTCAATCAACAGAGGATCCCACCCCAATTCGTGATATAAGCAGAGTAGTCACACAACCTCAAAGTATAACAATAGGGGATCCCATCCCCACCCGCATGGACCCATTAATCTAAGCCCCTATCCAACTGTCGAGGAAACCACCAAACCAATACTACCAACACAAGGTAGACTCAACAGGTATTTCTAGATTTTAATGATTTAACACAATCCATGATTTCAATTTCACTAGGCTTAAACCGGGGTTATCAAAGAAAAATGAGTTGATCCTAGTGCTTCCAATTTATTTAGCCGAATATACATAATTAACCAATTTCCTTTACACAGTAAAAGGTTTACAACCAAAATACAAGAAATTTGAACATCAAAAGGGGTAAGGGTTTATTAGTGCATTGAGAAATACCACCAACGACCATGATTTTCAGTAGGCATAAGCCCGCACAATTCAGAAATCATTAATCATGAAAGTGGAGAAAAACAGAGCATCATCATCGATCACACCCCTCCCCTTCATTCTTTAGAATCCGTTTACTATCTTCATTAAGGTTTGGTTCATGCAATTATATTGATGCAGTAGCGTACCCACCCCGCAAGATACACATAAAGAAGAGACGAAGGTGAAACCCCTACTTGACGGATCAAGGATCAACGTTAAGTCCTCGCGTGGAAGCTGGAAAACAGGAGCAACAGGGGTACGACTCATCAGGAGGAAGGGTACTCTGAGTAGGATGATCGAGAAAAGAAACCTAGGGAGAAGCCTTTGGTTATAGAGGCTGAGATACATCATTCCCGCGGATGTTAAAAAAAATTGAAACTGCGTAAGAAGCAGGATTGTGGGTTGACCACGCGGTTGAGACACCCCACACGTTACTCCGCCTTTGGGGGTGGTTTAAACCAACTCACACCTCATGGTTTTTCATTTAAGGGGTACCTCACCAATCATTTAATTAAACGACATTAATGGGCTTTAAAACAGGATTAAAGGGGTTAAAACATGGTTTAAAAAAAATAACTAGCGCAAAAAGGAGGCACTACTTGAAAACCCGTGAGGGTAGGCGAGAGCTACCAGTAGCCGAGAGCTACCTGTTGGCGGTAGATACTGGTAGCTGAGAGCTACAGGTAGGCCAAGGATACCGCTAGGAGTCAACAAGAAGCTGGGATGGCCTTCCAGACCACCCAGAACACCTCAACATCAGATTTTTACCAAGTAATGGACCCCAAAAACCCTGGCCATTACACGAGAAGTATTTTTAGAAAAAATATTGGACAAAATAATATATCAAATGTAAAACATGAAATAGTGAATTTTTGAAATTATAAATAATATATAATTAAAATATAATGGGTCTAATACTCTAAATCCAATTTATAATTCTAAATAATTATTTTATAGAAAATTAAATTGGAAATAAAGAAATAATTTTATTTTAAGGAATCACTTTTGACTTTAGGTTTTGGAAAGTTTTTTTAGGTTTAGAAATAAATGTTATCTTATTTTAATAAATCAATTATGAAATAAAATATAGCATGTCCTAACCTCAAGTTATAAAATTTATTATTTCATTATTACATCAATAATGTTGTATTTAAGATACACCATTTATGTGAAAAACTACATTTTTGTTATTCATCTGAAAATTGATGTTTCTTAGAAAAATCCCTTAAAATAACCATTGGAAAATTTCAATATGTTGATTTCAAAGATGATATTAATTTGATCAAAATAAATTTCTAAATATGTAAATTTATTTTTTAATATAAAAATTATTACTTTTATGAAATACTTTCAAATACGGTTTATTAAAAATGTTTTTATATTTTCTTTTAGTTTTTTAATCTTGATAATTATTTTTTCATTATAATGTTTATATTTACTTAAATTAATCATTATAATTATTATTTATATCATAATTTATTATTTTGATGATGAATTACTATTCCAACTGTGAGGTTACTATTCCCAATTTTCATGTTACTATTCTTAATAGTCAGGTTACAATTCTTAAAGCCACATTGCTATTCATATGGTCACATTAACTTATATAAATTCCACTTCCTTATTTCCAAAAATATGTAACTCAATTCATATAAAGGTTTTATATTTCCATTTTCTAAGATGTTTATTTTTTTACTAATGTTTTTTTCTTCTCCAAAGTGTTTGCAGTAGGGGGTGGTGACTCTAACAGATTAGGGCGATCCATATTTTCCCATTTTAGCTTTTCAATTTTATATTTTTGTGTAGTTAAAATGTTTGGAATATTAAATGATTTAATTAATGATTAATATAATAATATTTAGTAATAAAACATTTTATTTACTTGATTCTCAATATTTTTTATGTGTATAATATTATATAATATAATATGATACATATTTATTCATGAAACAAAAATGACTAATAAAAACTGCGTCGATATAGTGAAAATCTGGACTCGAGCTCCTCAAGACATAAATTTAAATACTAAACATATGGAATGAGTTTGAAACTATACCCTATATCATATAACAACTTTACAACCTTTTTTATATCATATTTCTTCATTGATTTATGGGAAACTAGGGTCTTTAAACTTAAGAGGAATGGTTCCTTTGATGGTGGTGCTTACATTATCTTCCGAAAGGATTTGGTTTTAATATGATAGTTTACTTCTCAAATTAGAAAATTCCTTAAAACAATTATAGTATGTAGGTATGGCTTGTATTACGTCAAGTAGGGTTTTTTTGGGCTTAATATGTGATAATATTTCATTTAATGTTTCATTCATCTCAACTTTGGATTTTCCTCTCTTTCTTTGAGGGAATGCTGCAGATTTATGGATTGTTTGGGTATGTACTAGTTCCTCAACATTATCAAAAAATTAATCATATTCTAAGGGTTTTTATTTAGATTTATGATGATAATTTTAATCCTAATATGGTTTAATAATTTATGGTCCTTGTTTTTGAATTATTTTCCAACTTCTCACGATAGTCATTACTTTGATATATTTTAGTGAGAATTGTGTGAAACTAGATTGTCCCCATAACGTTGGGGTTGGAAAAAACTATGTTTTAAAGGGTTTCATAATAATTTTATGATTTTAAATTCAGGTTTTAAGGAATAATATTAAAAATTATTTTTCTCTATTTTCTTGAAATATTGATCAAGTAGTGGGAGAAAAACATATTAGGTAGGAGTTTGAGCTGTTTGGTTTGTCCATAGATTTTTTTGGATATTGGATGAGTTATTGGAATTGAATTGGGGATGTTAGAATTAAACCAATTGGGATTATAACTAGTTATGGGTTGAAAAATGTTGCAGAGGATATGGATTTGAACATTTTGGCTTACTGAGTTATTTATTATCTATTTAATGGAAGACAAATGGTTATTAAAACATGGATTGAAATTGTTTTGGTACCATGGATTATAAAAATTTATATAATTGAACACCATATGTGGTTATCACAAAATTAAATCATTTATAAAATGAATTTTTATGATATTTTTTGTAATTTGGTTTTCTATTCCATTAAAATTTTCAAACAAGTTTGATGAATTAAAATTCTTAGAATTTATTAAGATGGATATACTCAACCATCATTTTTAGGGATAAAATTTTACCCTTGAGGATTTTTTCTTCACTAAGATTTTGAATCCCACTAGACTTGGGAGCCTTCTTATAATAGGGTGCGGTTCCCCATTTTTTTTGTTTCCAAAGTCCTTACAAATACTCATAAGAATAATTTAGTGCCATTTTAAAGGTCCCATTACACATATTGTCATTGAATTGTTTATTTTAGGTCCCCAAACCTTTATATAATATTCTCACTTATTCTATAATAGAAAAAACATTGCGAGGATCTATTTTTATTGTATCGTTAACCCTCTCTCAAGTTTCAAAAAACGATTCTCCCTCTTTTCAAAATTGTTTTGAATACTCCTTTTATGTTATTTCTTTTTCATGATGTGGATACTTTTTTGTAAAACTATATTTATAATTGGTCCAAATATTAGATGTATACTATTCATAAATTTTTAACCAATTATTAACTTTTAACTTAACTTAAAAATTAAATATAAGAATCCTAGAATACTCAATTTGATGCGGGGGGACATGGTCTCAACAATGTCATTGAACTCCTTGACAAGAAGGTAAGAATTCTCAAACTCTATTTAATTAATGTTGAGAAGACGGTTTATGATGTGGGATTTAAATAAATATAAAGAATATTATAGGGTATCATGTATAATAAAATAGGATCCACTGGTCCAAGAAAAAGTGAGTTACACATTCATGGTTTGATCCACCACATCCCCCAAGTCAAAGGGTACCTCACTTCGATTTCCATTTTGGTTCCCACCTGGGTTTATGATTGGGTCACATGGAATAACCTCAATTGAGGTAAACTCATGTTTATAATATAAAGATGTATTAATATTAAGATCTAAAGGAATAAGACCCGTTGATTCACATTACACTCCATCCCTAGAATTATATACTATCACTAGTTAATTTGTATTGATATATATATATATATATATATATATATATATATAAGGACATACATAGATGCAAAGAAAGGGGAAAACATAATAGAAATGGGGGCGATAATAGATTGATATAAGCTAAGTTCACTAACTTGGATCCCAAAAAACAACACCCAAATTTGGTTCTCCCAAATTTACCCACTAGGTTAAAGTGGTCACTTGTACAATAACTAGGGCTATAAAATCCCCCGATATCTATAAAATAACCAAAAGATAAATGAGTAATCTAGAGATAGATTCAGTTGTGAATTAGAATACTTGGAATTTCCTTTATTTTAGTTCATAAAATGTTGAAATATCAACGTTTAATTGATTAAGGAGAATGGGATGAGGTTAGGTTATTTCAAAAGGCATATTGAATAAATTTATTTTTATACTATTTTAACTTCTTAAATTTAAGATGGATTTATTCATGAAAATAAAAAATACCCTCATGACTCACTAGTTTAATACTAACACAATTATAAGGCTAATAATCTAAACACTTTTCAAATGATTTTTTTAATATTATAGGTTATATGATCATTTTATCATCCATAATATGTATCCTTAAAATTAGTATGAAAAAATGTGAAAGTAATTCATTAAATAAAAACCACAACTAAAATAAATGATTAAAAATAAATGAAACAATATATATAATTTAATCATTCCCCATGAAACTTATATGGTTCGATAAATAAGAGACTTATCTCTCTATTTATTCAACTCCATTAATGTAAGGTGAAATTTGACTCATTAATGAATAATTGAAGAATATAAAATAAGAAAATAACTAACACTCCACCATTTTTTTAAGAATTTAACCCTTTTTAATGTCAATAAATTCATAACTTGAGTAGATGATATTAGATATTTAAGAATTATTTAATAATAGGTTAAAAAAAATTATTTAAAATTATTTAGCGAATAATAACAATTTGAAATGGAAGAAATATTATTATAAGCATAAATTTACTATATAAAATTATTATAAAAACAAAAATACTTCCTTCTATTTTCATAATTAATACTGCATTAAATAGTAATTTTTAGAGCCTTAGGTTGACCCCCAAATATCAAATTTATCCCAATTTATTTAGGTTGGCATAGGGGGGTTAAATTTTTTTGTAAAGTGTATTTTCCATCCTTGACCCAAAATCAATGCAGTCTATTTCCCTCTGAAAAAAATTACAAAAACAGTTCTAGATGGATGAATCTGGGTAGGTATTAGATGAATAAAATGTTTCATAATATTTTTTCTGAAATCTAGAAACATGTTAAGGTAATTTTAATTTTTCCCTAAATGTTAAGATTAAAATGGTGTATTTTCATTTCGGTATAGGGAATCTAGCATAGAATTTTATATTCAAATTGGTACTTCTAGATTACATATCGAAATTATGTATTATCTTTGAAAAATATTTAATTAAATTTTCTTCATCATTTACTTTATACACAATAGAAATTTTAGCTTTATTGAAGTTATAAAATAGACACTACGTGTATTTTAGTTGACTAGTTTCCAATTCACTTCAACCAAAAAATTATAAATTTATAGCCCAAAATGATCATCTTCCCCAATGAATATCCAATTGATATAGAAGAAAAAAAATCTACCTCATAACTAGGGTAACATGGTACTATAATATATATTTCAAATAATGACTTATGGTTGTTTTACATCATGTTGATAATTGTGTCAAGTATTAGTACATTTTAATAATGAATTGAAAACATGATGAGAGATGAATTTTTAAATATAAAATGAAATAATACTGGTGGTTATGGATGGTGGAAAAAATTAATAGTCAACAAAAACATTGTGTATTAGCTTCCGTGAGTGGTTAATAATTAGTTAATGAATTTTCTTCCATTAAAGAATTCTTTCTCAAGAACTAATATCCTTGGTAAATTTAAGTATATGTTTAATTATATGAATATCTACACAAAATATGTGTCATTATTAGTATCATGTATTTTATTATTATATATGGTATTTTACCGAATATACTTTCATTGGAATAATAACCTCCACTATTATAAATTTTATTATCTAATATCTATATTTATACATGTCTTAACTCTGCTAAACAAATCTATTAATAAAATCATATTTAAATAAAAAACACTTGTTAGTTGTATAAAAAAATCTATGTATTTTATGAGTAAAAAACATATTTCCCAATTCATTTCATAAATATTTAAACACATTTCCCCTAGGTGAAAATTTGATTGAGTTACCTATTCAAGTATCATCTAACATCCATATTAGTATAATTGTTACCGACTTCACCTAACAAAAGACATATTATTGATGCTCACCTAATAATGAACCATCTAATTGATCGATCCAGGTCCTTAAGAATATTATTATTATTATAATATATCTGATACTAAATTAAATACTTTATATTTTTTCTCACCATTAAAATTATATGTATCACATACAATCCCTTTATGATTATATCTATAATAATTTAATTTAATTTATCTTTTACATACTCAATTAATCTTAAAAATATTAATTACTTAAAATATTTCTCCTTGTATCATATATGACTATTAGTAATTAATCAAATTATTTTGAAAAATTATATTCCCCACATAGATTTCAGTATGATGTGAAGATCTAGCATTCTTAAGTGTCCTTGGGGAACCTGCCATCGAGAAAATCCTGTGAATTTACAAGAAATCCAAGCCGAACAACCATGCGAATAAATTTGGGAAACTTACTGGCCTTTATGAAGATGATATCTAGTATGGGGATGCTTTTAAAACCGTGAATATATCATAACCGGTTGTGGTTCCAGAATTTAATATCCCCTACCAATTAGCCACTGAGAATGGTATTGGAGGATTAGAATATAAGGTTGGATCAACTTATTAATTTTGTAGGATTTAACTCTAGTCAAACCACCTACACTTCTATAAGTATTTTTCATATGTTTAACCAAAAAATAATTCCCCTCAAATATTTCCTAGGCATGTTTTTCATGATGACCGTTCATGGTTCCAGAAATGATCTTTAAGTTGATACCCCCTCCTACTATAGGTTTTGAAAGCATGTTCCAGAGGTCTAATGACACTTACCTTCCAAGTGTTCATCTCACAAAAAGGAAATTAGATATCTCTCAATGTTGTAAATCACTTTATTTGGGACCTTTAGAGTGGATAGGATGTGCATGGGTATGAAGGAGAGGGAAAAAATTATTAAATAGATCCTTCAAAAGATTTTTTTTTCTAGTTGAGAATGCGACCCATGATTCCATATGTAACCATATCAAAGTATGTAATGAGAGGAGTGTTAGGGGACATTAGGGTTCCCAAGTAGTTCACAGGGAAGAGGAATTTATGCATTCCAATGTTGGTTTCCAAATCCCTTGTCCTCCTTTCTGATCATTTGGTAGTTCCCATGATCAAAGACCCCTAGTCCTTGAACTGATACCATTCCATTAGCTTGTGCAATGTTCCCTTTAAAATTATTAATATAATTATCAATAAAAGGCCTCCTCCCTTACTTCCTAGTTTTTTGATGAGGAGAAACATGGGTTTGTGAAGGGATAATCTATAAAAGGGGCTATTGGCTTGGATAATGAAGTGATCAGTGACATCAACCTTAATTCTTTTAGTAGTAATGTGTCCATCAAACTGGATATGAACAAGTCCAAGTATCATTCTTTCTCCAACATCATCCAAACAAGATTGAGTTCTACATCCCTTGACATATTGAGATTTATATGGATCCATTTGAATACTTGAATGAATGTTGTTGTCATATGAGAAATCAAACAATGGGAGATACTGATCCCACCCTCCTTTAAAATCCATTAAGCAGGCCCTTAAAATTTCTTTGACAATATTAATAGTACTTTAAAATTGGCCATCAGTTTGGGGGTGATATGCCATGCTAAAATTCAATTCACTACTCAAATGATGTTGAAGACCTCTCCAAAATTTAGATGTGAACCTTTTATTACAGTCCGAGATGATGAAAAGTTGTACCCCATGCATCCTCACCACTTCATTCACATATATCTTGGTAGTTTTTTCAAGCAATAAATATTATCAAATAGAAATAAAGTGGGAAGTCTTAGTGAACTAATCAACCATAAACTATATCACATTATTTCCTTTGGATGTGTTTGGGAGACCAGTGAAAAAGTCCATAGTGACATTATCCCATTTACACGTGGGTATAGAAAATGGATGCATAATCTATTTTGAATTTTGTTTCTTTGATTTGACTTCCTAACATACAAAAAACCTTAAGATATAATCAGAAATCTCTTACTTTATGATGTCCCACCAAAAATTTTCTCGAAGATTATGATACATATTTGTACTTACAGGATGGATGGAGAAATATGAGCTATGGGAATTATCCTATATCTCCTTCTTTATCTTAGGTGATATATGCACAGAAATCCTTATTCTTAACCAAATCACACCATCATCATCAATATTAATCTTATGTAGCTTCCCTTCATTTTCTTATTTTTCCTTTTTTAGACATGTATCATCCCATTGTGCCTCCTTGATCATCTCTTGGATTGATGGTTGGGAAATAATTTGGGAAAGGTCAAATTTATTCCCTATCATTATAATTTACAGAACCATACTTTCTATTTCCATGAATATAAGGTATTTATTAATCCATATAATGGATAGTGTGGTAGGTTATTTTCTACTAATAACACCAAATAACTTATTCAAATTTAATGAATGGAAATTAATAGTGAAATCATAGTCCTTAATTAGATCTGACCATCTTATTTGAGGCATGTTAATCACCTTCTGTGTGAATATATAATTTAGAATCTTATAATCTGTATATATATCACACTTCTCACCATAAATATAGTGACAAAAAAATTTAGAGTGAAGATCACAACTGATAAATCCAAAATCACGTGTTAAGTAGTTATTCTCCTAGATCTTAAACTCTTGTGAGGCATAGGATATCACTTTATCAACAGACATGAGTACACAACTCAAGCCTTTGTTTGAACCATCATTGTTTTTAAAAAAACCTTTTCCACTTTCTAGTTGTGTGAGTATAGGTGTGGTGATTAGCCTCTTTCCAAGCTCCATAAATATTTACTCACATTCCTCTTTGCATATATAATTTACCCCTTTCTATGTTGACTTAGTGAGTAGTCTAGAAAATCATGTGAAATTCCTCACAAAACATCCATATTACCCAGCTAATCCATGAAAACTGTGGATTTTTGTGACACTTTTGGATTTGGGAAATTCCTAAATTTATTTTTCTTTGAAGGGCTACATAAATTCACTAACCTATGATCATTTTTCCTAATAAGGTGTCATTCTTCATCCAAAAGTCACTATTTATGAACATAACATACATTTTATCCTTCATTAATGTTTTTATTAGAATCTTTAAATTCTCTTCATATTCCCCATTTCATATAGAGTAAATTAAAACATCATCGATATACACTATCACACATTTCTCATGGTTGTATCTAAAGACCCAACTCATAAAATACATGAAGTTTTTTGGGACGATATCATGTTCTAAGGGAATTAGTATGAAATCATAGTGCTGAAACCTTGTACATGAAATAGTCTTATGAATATATTCATTATTCATATTCAGTTGATGATATCTAGAATAAATATACACCTTTGATAAGTAATGATATCCTCATAGATTATTGAATAATTCATCAATTCTTGTAAGATGATACTTGTAATTTATGGTGATTTTTTGAGCTCCCGCTAATCAATAGACAACTAAATTGATACATCCCTTTTCTTAACAAAGAGAATTGGCTAACCCCAAGGTAATCCCCTAGGCCATATGAAACCTTTATCCAAATAATCTTGTACCTACTTCTTTAAATCCTCAAATTAAATTAGGGACATCCAATAGGGTAATTTTGGGATAGGAGTATATCCAAGCATGAGGTCTATTGAATACTCTACCACATAATCTGGTTGAAGTCTAAGTAAGACTTCGGAAAAGATGTTACTGTATTCCATAATAATGGGAATTTTCTCCAGGTTGACACCTTCCTTTGACTCAACCATTTGGGCATGGTATGCTTCTCCATAGGGTATCAACACCAATGCTGTTGATTAATTTTTTAAAGGTTATTTATGATATTCCTTTCATTTTAAAGGGGGGATTGAATGGTTTTTGATATGAAAATAGATTTTTTCAAATATTTTTAGGGAATTAATTTGTAAGAAATATTTTATTAATGTCTTCCCACTCGATATCTTCTATTTCATCCTTTATATTTGCGTTCTTAATCAATTAAAACCATTGGTTGTCTTCTACATTTAAATTATAAATTTCCAGGGTCACATTCTCCATCTTAGAACAATGGATCATAGGAAATATCTTCTCTATTGAGTTAAACCACGATTCTGTGGTAATTGGATTGGAAGTTTCACTAAACAATGGTGGTCATTATCGAATAAATGATTCCATGTCTAGTTGATACTTTATAAGTAAAGGTATATGTTCCACATTATTTAGGTTATTATTCATAGCCCAAGATAGAAGGGTTTGAAATTCCATAGAGTTTTGAAATCCACTTCCCATGAAATTAGGTATTCCATTTGCACAATCATTGCATTTTCCCTCACATTTTTAATTGGCCTAGTTTCCTCTGGTTTCCACCATTTTATAAAATAGAAATTTTTTGAACATAAGTCAATAAATAATGAAAAAATAATTTATTTTTTATATAATTTACACAAAAGGAATATCTTGTGGTATCCTTATGTTTAACCTTTTTCCAAAACAAAGTTTATTGGACTTTTATGTATACTTGGTCATATCAAAAGGATTTTCAATAAATTTTTCTAATCCTAATTTGAAAATTAAGTAAATCATTAAGTGATACTAACTATAGTGACCATAATTTTCCTTACATAACTATTGCATCATAATTAAGTTAAGAAACGAAATTAAGATACAAATATAGGAATAAAAGGTTTAGTTACTTAGGAAAATCAGGATCATAAATAATATACATAATAAAACATAAAAAATATTTAATTCTTTATTATTTATCTTCTTTGTGGACCTCATGTTCTCATTAGTACATGCAATCACCTGAGGATATACATCAATGAAAGGGGTGTGCTAAAATCCCAGTAAGCGGATGAATAAGGGAAATGAATAAATATAACATGGGTGAGTATTATCATCATCATCAAATCATAATCATAGTATATTAATCAACCTCATGAGGGAAAGATGTGACAAAGTAATGTAATGTGGAAATGCATAAAAATGAAACATCATCTCATAATTTTCAAATACCATATATAGCAATGAACAAAGATAGCATCATGTTCACGTATAACATATGCACATAATCATTACATAATAATTATGAACAAATTTGGAATTATTTTCATGCATAATTAACATTATATCATGAGATAATTCACATTAACCAATGCATTGGAGGTTAATATAATTTTAGTACCATCCATCACATCTTAGTATTTATATAATCATGCATACCACATAGATTATATAACAATCATAATCATGAAATAAACCATTGAAAAATGGTTTTCATAAAGATCTCATGAAACATAATTTCATTATTAAACTTGGATTTCCAAAATGATTTATTAAAAACATATTTTTAATAACCATTATAATTATAAAGTGAAGAAAAAATAACTCAAGAGGATTAAATGATATATTTTTTGATAGAAGAGTTCTTTTTGAAAATATTTTTTTATCATAAAATCAAGTAGGAAACATGTATATATTTGAAAATAAAAGGGTAGAATAATTAATTGATATTTAAGGTACATAATAGGAGTATTACTACCAAAGATGTTAAAAAATAGGGATAACCCAAAGAAAAGGAGTTGGGTTTGAGAATCCCCTTACCCTTATTGATGCTTTATATTACCACGTTTTCACCTCCTAAGTAATAAAATTTTATTTATTAAAACATTGAACGAGAATTGATTATATTAATTTATAAAAATATTTATCAATTATAATAATTTTATTATATTTAAAAATTTCCTTTGATGTATTTGAAGAATTTTGATAACATAATTTTTTCAATTTTTTTTTCTCTTTGATTTCTCTCTTTTCATTCAATGTAATTTATACATTAGTATAATTAATTACATAAGATTATAATACATATAATTACATGTTTATATATTATATATAGTTTATAATATCAATAGATAATTATGGATATATTTTTTTACATGGAAATGTCCCCATAGGTGGTTAATTGACATTTAATAGGATGTTCTCAGAAGAGAGGGAAAGGGAAGTATAAAATTTATATTTGTCATAAATATGATAATTAAAATATGTTAACATAATTAATATAATTTTAATTTACTGAATAAATAATTTTAGAGTATATATTGTTTAAAGGAATTGGGAGAAAGATGAAAGAGAATAAGAAAATATGGAAATTTTAATACATGCCTTCTCTCTCTTATGTATAGCTTCTCTTGTAAGACATCATAACTTATTAGTGATTGGAGTTAGATGTCTAAAGAATATACCTAAGTATTATAAGGGTTTTGATATGGAGTATTTGGTTAGATCTTGGGATTTGGAATGGTTGGTGGGAGTGTTTTACCAAGGTTAGGGAGAGGGGTTATTTATAAGTGAGGCAAAATGTCATGACCCGCCTTCACCAAAAGGAGGGAAGGGTCAGAAATTGCCAGGCCCTTCCTTCTTTAAGTTGAAGGAGAGATAATGACCCCCGAAACCCACCTTCAATAGGTCCCAGAGTGACGAACAGCACCAAGGGTATAAAATCACACACTAAATGGAAGGAATTACCCTTTTTCTTTTAATAGGATCGGGAGATAAGACAGTAAATCCCACAACACCAAAACTGAAGGTGAAAAATATAGCTAAAAATAAACCATTCCCATATGCATGTTAAAAGGTAAAAGATACAAGTCACAAAACTTCAAAGGAAAAACGATACCAAGAAAAAGGGAAACAACAACAACAAATGACCCAAATGTCCAAGCCAGTATGGTCTCGCACGATCCCTGAAGTCCTCATGGAAACTTGAAAGCAGTTTTATATATGTAGGGTGAGCATACAAGTATAATCAATAGGGAAAAATCAAAGACTCTCGTGCACAAGTGTGGAGGCATACTAATGACCTATAAGAAAAGAGATAAACAAGCACCTAGTAAGGAAACAAACCAGCCAAGCCTCACCAAGGGACATTCCCCAAATAACTCTAGTCAAGTAATGTATAGTAATAACACATTGATGTTTGGGTACCCCGCGCCACTTTCCCACTGGTTATTGCAGACATCCTACACATCAAACCAATCCCATCATTCTCATCGCAGTCCCACTGCCATACCCCGCCCGCACACACCTGGGCCACAACAACACATCCCGCCCACAAACACCTGGGACACAACCACTAACCCGCCCGTAGACACCTCGGCCAAAACTGTCACACGTAACCACACCTACAAACACCTTGTCCAGAATAATCACTACCATGCCCAAATACACCTAGGCTAGAAGAACTACTGCCATGCCCGAAGACACCTGGGCTACATCCCGAAGATACTTGGGAAACCACATGCCCTCACACACCTGATGTAACACCCCAAGCTTCCACGGTACGTTTCCCTTCGAATAATGCAATAGCGTGTGTTGTACGCAACCTCGAGCTCTAACACACACCACAACGAATTAAACTAGCCGTTGTGAATAGTAATACCTACTTTTTGAAATTTTATAAATTTTATTTATCAAAATGGACTTCATTTTTGAATTCGGAATATCAATTATAGCTTAGGGTGAAATTTTGGCATTGTTCTGAAAAACTTCAATTTTTGATGAATAGTGAAACCACTAAGTGGTAGTTAAATTACTGATTTTTCGTTTAAATGAAATATTACCACTTCTGTGATTTGATTTTCAAAAATCCAACATACATGGTTGTCATTAAGAAGTAAAATGTGGTTCAATGAGATTAAAATAATTTTTTGGTGAATAGTAACTTTTAAGTTCTTAATCGCGATTAGAGGTAATTAGTGTAGTTTAAGGTAAAAACAATGTTTTAATAATATGATATGAGCTTGACACTTGTCCTACTCCTATTGGATGAGTCATGTCCGACCAAGACAACCCATGGGTCAACTTGGGGACCCCATGGAGCCACTTTAGTTTGAAAATGACATTAATATATATTTATTTAATGTTAAAATTAAATTGACACAAACATGAGTTGTTTTACTAAAACAGTTTTTAAGTGGGGTTACACAAGTCCAAATTTTGACTATAAATATTCACTATAAATCTAAAAAGATTTCCTACATCATAGTAATTTTTTTTAATAATTTTTAGACATTAAATAAATTAAATTATTTATGACATCATTATGATGCAGCGATGACCTCATTATTTAATGATTTAAATAAAATGAGAAGATAATGAAAAATACAAGGCTTACACTTGTCCAAAGCCTATTGGATGAGGATATTTTGAACCCTTATCACCTTAGCCACTAATTATATAAGTGTAGGACCTTTAGAATCCGAAAAGCATTGTATAATAATGTAACATTTCAATCATACCAAAAGAGCCCCTCCTGTCCTCTTATAAAAGGCCCCCACCTCTACCACCTTATTCACACTTTCAAGCCTTTTGGTTCGGCCAAACTATGCCCAAATACTCTCCCAACTTATCTCCCTTCATCCTAGAAGCTTTACATTAGTCAGAAAGCCATACCAAGGAGTCCTTTTGATCAAATCAAAAGGAAGAACCCAAAGAAGAGGTAACATTTTCATCACCCTCTTTCATGTTTCTTTCTTCTTCCACTCCCTCTTTGTTTATTATTTCAATTATAAAATTATAACTCCAGTATCTTCTATATACTGTGATGTTATTATAAATATGGAACAACCATATTCAGTATTCTACCCATCATTTGAATGACATGTCTCCATACGTGCGTACATACGGCTTACCGTCTCCACGTCGTGGTGTAATCGTTATTCAATATATTATTATTTAGGTGGGTATAATAATGATATATAATTCATGTAAATAATAAATATAACATGATAAGGATTCTTTATATATGATATACTATCCAATTATATATTATTTTAATATCAAAATAATGATATTGTCGCTAGTGCGTACGTACGGACTACCGTCTCCACGAACGCGATGAGATTCATTCTCCGTCGTATCCATTCAAGTATAATTATCATTTGATGATTTAAAAATAATGTTTAAGGACATGATATCATTCTGGATATGAATAAGATACAACCTATCCATGAAAAACACGACTTACGTAACAAAACATATAAAAGAAAACGAGTAAGTTAACACCCGAAACAACGATAAATCTAAGATATTGTTGACAAAGAAATGTTAAAAGATCATATATGATATCATATGAATGTATATGATTCTTTTATAATTTAATAACAATTATTTCTCCATTATACAGGAGGTTAACCTACCCCAACCAAGTAAATGTACAAGGTAAGGGTTATTTCACAATCTCTTCATTATCCGAGGTTGTTTATACGTAATAATCTACTGGGATCTCTTTATCATCCACATCCATGTTTCTTAAAAATGTTTTTCAAAACATTTTTATTATTTACAATAATATGGGTTAAATTCATTTATACCCCTTTTTGACTTTTTATAAGAGGAATCTTTCCGTCGTTTTCAAAACAAGGTCCTTTTTAACCTTTTCGACAGAATTAAGGTAAGAATGTTTTTTTAACTTATACGGCGGGTGAGGTTATTTTCCGCCGTTATAAAATCTTCAAAGCTTTCCTTACTATCTTATAAGAATATTTTCAAGAAAATGTTTTATTTTATATGGCTCCTAAATGATTTCAAAAATAGAAAGAGATATTTCTCTAAAAAGTGTTTTGATTTCATCTATGTCAACATCCTTTGATGGATTTTACGCTTATTTGAAGTTGATTTATTATGATACAAAACTTCTATATTGTATTGAAGGTTTTGTGATATGTTTGACTATAGATGTGCTATTTTTTATACCATTCATAGTTTATGGTGAAATTATTGACATTTTGTATGCTAGTTTTAATACGAATGTTTATGTTATGTTTAAACCTTTTCATATGGGAATGCATTGGACTTAATATGTGACGGGTGGAGCCCGCTATAGGTCCTCGATGCATCAGTAGGTCTCATGAGACAAACTAGTGTCTTGGCACAAGGCCTTGAAAAATTCTTATTTGTAGTCTTGGCACGAGGCCCTGGCTATGTGGTTATGATAGTCTGGCATTATGCATTCCAACATTATGAAAGTGGTTAGTGATTTTGCATGTGATTATTCGATTAGTAGAATATCCATGTGAATGAGTAAATGGCATTATTTCATTTTATTTATGCCATACAATGTTGAAAGTTAAAGTTTGAAAGGCTTTTGTTTTAGTTATACATTGCCTTAAATGTTTATTCTTATTTATGAAAGTTTCCGCTATATTGTTATCCTTACTGGGCATTTGAGCTCACCCCTTTTCTATGTTTTATTTTTCCCAGGAAGTGAAGAAGTAAATTATGAATGACCTGCAGGGATATTATGAGGGGATAATAGTGTGGACTGTGGAGACATTATGTTGTTGTAGTAGTTTTTCATTTTATGATGTAATGTAAAACTTATGAATATATCTAGTGTTTCCAAGGCTACTAAACCAATCGGTATTTCGAGATTTGATCTTTCTTGTGATCATGACAATGTTATGTAATAATGCACCGACTCTGGGTAGCTGGGGTTGGGGTGTTACAGTTGGTATCAGAGGAAGTTTAGTACAAACCTTGGAAGCTAGATTTAGATAAACTCTGATTAGAGCACGTAGACCTAAGATAAACTTTGAGGATTAGTATAGAAGAACTTCCTAGAATTTTGGTATTGTAGAGATTTTGTGAGTTTTACGAGCAATACATCCCTGTTTGGATACGAGTAGGTAGAGGCAGCTCTGGCACAAATGTTCGTAGGGGTAAAACCCGAAAACACCGCTTTGAGCTAGACTCAAAGGGGAACTGGTGCACGACAACGGGCCTTGCGACACTCTTGGTTACGACACTCCCTGGGGATATGCTTAGGATAACTCTCATTTTCTTTACAAATCATTATGAAGGGTTTATGAGTATATACTTCCTCAAAGAAAACATTTTTATGATTATGGATTATATCCATAAATAGTTCAATTTATGTTAAGTGTTTTATAATAATGGGATTATGTATTTTGATTCATAAACTGATATAGTTTATGCCATTGTTTAGAAATGGCGCCTAGTGGAAGAAATGGAAATCGTATCAATGCACGCACTCCATGTAGGGATTTCCCTCCTGCTCAAGATAAATATAGTGGGGCTGGTGATGCAATTGGTGCCGATCAGCTAATCACCATACTGGGACAACTTACTCAGGTTATGAATAATAACCTTACCCGTATGGAGCACCCTGATCCACAACGTGGAGGATCGATGTTAGATCGATTGATGAGGCAACAACCACCAACGTTCAATGGGAGTACAAATCCCTTAGTAGCCGAGAAATGGATAAATTCCCTAGAGAAAATATTTCAGGCTTTGGGGAGCAGTGAAAGGGAAAAAGTTATCATGGTAGTTTACCGCCTCACTGGAGATGCTAATCAATGGTGGTCATTGATTCAAAACATGATGAAGTATCAAATATGGAATGGAGGGAGTTCAAAGATCTGTTTTTAGAAAAATACTTTCCTCGCGACCATCGAGCAGATATGGAATGGCAATTTCTGAGTCTGAGACAAAAGGAGGATGAGAATGTCACAAAATATGAGGCTAACTTTACAAGGTTAGCAAGGTATGCTAGAGATTATATACGTAACCCAAGAAGTAAATTGATCGTTTCTTTGATGGGTTAAAACCATTTCTTCGTCTAGCATTAGTCTCACAATCCTTTTTATTGTATGAAGACATTGTCTCATGTGCTATCAAGACAGAAAATGAATTCTCTATGTCTTATGACTTTAAAGCAAAGCAAGAGAAGAAGAGACCTGCTGATCAATATAGGAATGGAAATAAAGGGAAGAAGGGAAAGGTTGAATATCCATCTTGTGGTAAATGCGGGAAGAAACATCCTGGTACTTGCTTGAAGGGAATGGGAGTCTGTTACAAGTGTGGTGAAAAAGGCCACCAAGCTCGTGATTGCAAGGGGAAGAAGGAAGCTACCAACGTTCAGTGCTACAATTTCAAGGAGATGGGGCATTATGCAAATGAATGTCCTAAGAGTCAGGAGAACTTACCTCAGAAAAGGCCAAGGGATCAAGGCCAGGCTTATGCTATCACTACTGTTGAGGTAGAATCTCCGAAAGACGTGGTGGCAGGTAATTTAATGGTTTCCTCAAGTTTAGAAAATGCATTATTTGATTCTGGATCATCACATTGTTTCATATCTTCCCAGTTTTCTAAGAAAATTAGATATTTCCAATTTGATTTAATAAGGGAGTTGTCAATTAAAACTCCTAAGGGAAGTATCATTGCAACAAAGTTTTGTGAATCAGTCCCCATTAGAGCACATAAATGTTCTTTATCTGCTGATCTCATCATCATACCTATGATTGAGTTTGATATAATCCTCGGTATGGACTGGCTTTCGGACTATGATGCGAAGATTTATTGTAAGAAGAAAGAGGTTACGATTCTTGATGATAATGATAAGGAACACCTTATCTTTAGAGCAGAATCGTCACCACCTAATTCTTATTTAGATCCACCCTCAATAGCTCAACTAAATTCAATTATTGGGGAGGAAGGGAATGAAATAACTGTCGGTGAGGAAAGGAATGTTCAAATAGAGGATGTACCTGTTGTGAAAGAATTTGTAGATGTATTTCCGGAAGATTTACCTGGACATCCTCCAGAACGAGAAGTTGAGTTTTCCATTGATTTAATTCCTGGATCAAGGACTATATCGAAGACCCCTTATAGAATGGCCACTATAGAATTAGTTGAACTAAAGAAACAACTAGAGGAGTTGAGTAATAAAGGATTTATTCACCCTAGTGTTTCTCCATGGGGAGCCCCTGTTCTTTTTGTTAAAAAGAAAGATGGATCTATGAGGTTATGTATCGAATATAGGGAGATCAATGCTATAACGATAAAGAACATGTATCCCCTACCTCGCATTGATGATTTATTTGACCAACTGCATGGAGCTCAATACTTTTCAAAGATTGACCTTCGATCTGGATACCATCAGTTGTGTGTGAAGAAGTAAGAAATTCCGATGACAACATTTCGAACTAGGTACGGGCATTACGAGTTTATTGTAATGCCGTTTGGACAAACTAATGCACCCTCTGTATTCATGGATCTGATGAATAGAGTTTTCGAGGAGTATCTCGATGAATTTGTGGTGGTATTTATTGATGATATCTTGGTATACTCCAAAACCTACGAAGATCATGAAAATCACTTGCGCATTATCTTGAAGACTCTGAGGAGGCATGAATTATATGGGATGTTTAGCAAGTGTGAATTCTGGCTTCATGAGATTTCTTTTCTTGGCCATATTGTCTCTAAAGATGGAATCTCTGTTGATCCTTCTAAGACCAAGGCAATCCAAGAATGGCCAGCACCTACGAGTATAACTGAGGTACGTAGTTTTATTGGTTTAGCAGGTTATTATCGACGTTTCGTCCAGAATTTTGCCAGATTGGCTAACCCATTGACAAAGCTCACACGTAAAGGGATTAAATTTGTCTGGACAAAAGAGTGTGAAGAATGTTTTGAAGAAATGAAGAGAAGATTAGTCAATGCCCCTGTATTGACTCTACCATCGGGGAATGATGGGTTTGTTATTTATAGTGATGCATCAAAGAAAGGACTTGGTTGTGTCCTTATGTAGGATGATAAGGTTATTGCCTATACATCACGACAGCTAAACATTCATGAGAAAAAATATCCTACTCATGATCTTGAGTTAGAAGCTGTGATCTTTGCTTTAAAGATATGGAGACATTACCTCTATGGTGAAAAATGTGAGATTTATACTGATCACAAGAGTTTGAAGTATATTTTCTCACAAAAAGAACTCAACATGAGGCAAAGGCGATGGCTTGAACTAATCAAGGATTATGATTTCATGATACATTACCACCCGGGGAAGGCAAACAAGGTGGCAGATGCTTTGAGTAGAAAAGACCATGGAGTTTTGAATGTGATGAGAATTGAAAGGGATCCAATTTTCATGGATCTAGTGAAGATGGACATGGGAATAACTAGGGAAGGTGAAACATCAATGCTTTTTCAAATGGTTGCCAAACCATCATTACTAGAAAGGATGAAGAGTTCTCAGTCCAATGATGAAGAATTTCAGAAGAAGATTAAAGATGCGAATGATGGAAGATTGAGGGACTTTGTGTATAAGGATGGAATTATGAAATTCAGGAAGAGACTTTGTGTTCCCGATATACCTGATCTAAAAAGGGAATTGTTGGATGATGCTCATAGTTCCAATTTCTCTATACACCCTGGGAGCACCAAAATGTATAGAGATTTGAAGGAACATTTTTGGTGGGACAACATGAAGAGGGAGATTGCTGATTTTGTGTCAAGATGTATGGTTTGTCAACAAGTGAAAGCTGGAAGGCAACAGCCTGGAGGAGTCATGCAACTTCTTCCCATACCGGAGTGGAAATGGGACAATATTACGATGGACTTTGTCACGGGGCTACCAAAGACTCCTAGAAGGAACGATGTAATATGGGTTATTGATGATTGTCTTACCATGTCAGCACATTTTCTTGCTATAAGAGAAGATCTACCCCTAGAACGTCTAGCAATACTATATATTAATGAAGTTGTGAGACTTCATGGAGTACCCCTATCGATCGTTTCTGATCGTGATCCCTATTTTACTTCAAGATTTTGGAAAAGTCTTCAGAAATCCTTGGATACTGAACTTCATTTGAGCACTGCTTACCACCCTCAGACAGACGGACAATCAGAACAGACTATTCAGACCTTAGAAGACATGTTGAGATCTTGCTCACTTGACTTTCAGGGTATGTGGGATCAATATTTACCACTGGTAGAATTTTCCTATAACAATAGCTTCCATTCGAGTATTCGGATGGCACCATATGAAGCGTTATACGGAAAGATATGTCGTACACCAACCTGTTGGGATGACGTTGGTGAAAGAAAACTTGTAGGCCCAGAACTGGTGGAGGAAACAGTGGAAAAGGTGAAATTAATCTAAAATCACATAAAAGCATCTCAAAGTAGGCAGAAGAGCTATGCCGATAATCGAAGGAAGGATTTGGAATTTCAAGTCGGTGATCATGTTTTCCTGAAGGTATCTCCATGGAAGAGAGTCATACGTTTTGGTAATAAAGGTAAATTGAGTCCCAAGTACATCGGACCTTTCGAAATTCTAGAACGAATTGGGGCTGTAGCTTACCGATTGGCAATGCCGCCAAGTCTCTCTAAAGTTCACGATGTGTTCCACGTATCTCTGTTGAGGAAATACATGCCTGAACCAATGCATGTACTCACCTATGAGGAATTAGAAATGGAACCCGATCTTTCCTATTGTGAAGAGCCTATCAGGATTCTTGATGTGAGGGAGCAGGTGCTGAGAAACCGGACGACTCGTCTGGTAAAGGTTTTGTGGGGAAATCATAAAATGGAAGAGGCAACGTGGGAACCTGAGGAACTTATGATGAAGAACCACACAAGTCTTTTTATGCAGTAATACCCTAGAAATTTCTAGGACACAATTATTTGAAGGAGGGGAGAATGTAACACCCCAAGCTTCCACGGTACGTTTCCCTTCGAATAATGCAATAGCGTGTGTTGTACGCAACCTCGAGCTCTAACACACACCACAACGAATTAAACTAGCCGTTGTGAATAGTAATACCTACTTTTTGAAATTTTATAAATTTTATTTATCAAAATAGAATTCATTTTTGAATTCAGAATATCAATTATAGCTTAGGGTGAAATTTTGGCATTGTTCTGAAAAACTTCAATTTTTGATGAATAGTGAAACCACTAAGTGGTAGTTAAATTACAGATTTTTCGTTTAAATGAAATATTACCTCTTATGTGATTTGATTTTCAAAAATCCGACATACATGGTTGTCATTAAGAAGTAAAATGTGGTTCATGAGATTAAAATAATTTTTTGGTGAATAGTAACTTTTAAGTTCTTAATCGCGATTAGAGGTAATTAGTGTAGTTTAAGGTAAAAACAATGTTTTAATAATATGATATGAGCTTGAAACTTGTCCTACTCCTATTGTATGAGTCATGGCCGACCAAGAAAACCCATGGGTCAACTTGGGGACCCCATGGAGCCACTTTAGTTGGAAAATGACATTAATATATATTTATTTAATGTTAAAATTAAATTGACACAAACATGAGTTGTTTTACTAAAACAGTTTTTAAGTGGGGTTACACAAGTCCAAATTTTGACTATAAATATTAATTAAAAAGCTAAAAAGATTTCCTAGATCATATTATTTTTTTTTACAATTTTTAGACATTAAATAAATTAAATTATTTATGACATCATTATGATGCAGCGATGACCTCATTATTTAACGATTTAAATAAAAGGAGAAGATAATGCAAAATCCAAGGATTAAACTTGTCCAAAGCCTATTGGATGAGGATATTTCGAACCTTTATCACCTTATCCACGAATTTTATAAGTGTGGGACCTTTAGAATCCGAAATGCATTGTATAATAATGTAACATTTCAATCATTCCAAAAGAGCCCCTCCTCTCCTCTTATAAAAGGCCCCCACCTCTACCACCGTATTCACACTTTCAAGCCTTTTGGTTCGGCCAAACACTGCCCACATTATCTCCCAAATTTTCTCCCTTCATCCTAGAAGCTTTACATTAGTCAGAAAGCCATCCTAAGGAGTCCTTTTGATCAAATCAAAAGGAATAACCCGAAGAAGAGGTAACATTTTCATCACCCTCTTTCATGTTTCTTTCTTCTTCCACTCCCTCTTTGTTTATTATTTCAATTCTAAAATTATAACTCCAGTATATTCTATATACTGTGATGTTATTATAAATATGGAACAACCATATTCAGTATTCTACCCATCATTTTAATGACATGTCACCATACGTGCGTACGTACGGCTTACCTTCTCCACGTCGTGGTGTAATCGTTATTCAATATATTATTATTTTGGTGGGTATAATAATGATATATAAATAATTCATGTAAATAATAAATTTAACATGATAATGATTCTGTATATATGATATACTATCCAATTATATATTATTTTAATATCAAAATAATGATATTGTCGCTCGTGCGTACGTACAGACTACCGTCTCCACGAACGCGATGAGATTCATTCTCCGTCGTATCCATTCAAGTATAATTATCATTTGATGATTTAAAAATAATGTTTAAAGACATGATATCATTATGGATATGAATAAGATACAACCTATCCATGAAAAACATGACTTATGTAACAAAACATATAAAAGAAAACGAGTAAGTTAACACCCGAAACAATGATAAATCTAAGATATTGTTAACAAAGCAATGTTAAAAGATCATATATGATATCATATGAATGTATATGATTATTGTATAATTTAATAACAATTATTTTACCATTATACAGGAGGTTAACCTACCCCAACCAAGGAAAAGTACAAGGTAAGTGTTATTTCACAATCTCTTCATTATCCGAGGTTGTTTATACGTAATAATCTACTGGGATCTCTTTATCATCCACATCCATGTTTCTTCAAAATGTTTTTCAAAACATTTTTATTATTTACAAGAATATGGGTTAAAGTCATTTATACCCCTTTTTGAATTTTTATACGAGGAATCTTTCCGTCGTTTTCAAAACAAGGTCCTTTTTAACCTTTTCGACAGAATTAAGGTAAGAATGTTTTTTTAACTTATACGGCAGGTGCGGTTATTTTCTGCCGTTATAAAATCTTCAAAGATTTCCTTACAAGATTATAAGAATATTTTCAAGAAAATGTTTTATTTTATATGGCTCCTAATTTATTTCAAAAATAGAAAGAGATATTTCTCTAAAAAGTGTTTTGATTTCATCTATGTCAACATCCTTTGATGGATTTTACGCTTATTTGAATTTGATTTATTATGATACAAAACTTCTATATTGTATTGAAGGTTTTGTGATATGTTTGACTGTGTATGTGCTATTTTTTATACCATTCATAGTTTATGATGAAATTATTGACATTTTGTATGCTAGTTTTAATACGAATGTTTATGTTATGTTTAAACCTTTTCATATGGGAATGCATTAGACTTAATATGTGACGGGTGGAGCCCGCTATAGCTCCTCGATGCATCGGTAGGTCTCATGAGACAAACTAGTGTCTTGGCACAAGGCCTTGACAAAATCTTATTTGTAGTCTTGGCACGAGGCCTTGGCTATGTGGTTATGATAGTCTGGCATTATGCATTCCAACATTATGAAAGTGGTTAGTGATTTTGCATGTGATTATTCGATTAGTAGAACATCCATGTGAATGATTAAATGGCATTATTTAATTTTATTTATGCCATACAATGTTGAAAGTTAAAGTTTGAAAGGATTTTGTTTTAGTTATACATTTCCTTAAATGTTTATTCTTATTTATGAAAGTTTCCGCTATATTGTTATCCTTACTGGGCATTTGAGCTCACCCCTTTTCTATGTTTTATTTTTTCCAGGAAGTGAAGAAGTAAATTATGAATGACCTGCAGGGATATTATGAGGGGATAATAGTGTGGACTGTGGAGACATTATGTTGTTGTAGTAGTTTTTCATTTTATGATGTAATGTAAAACTTATGAATATATCTAGTGTTTCCAAGGCTACTAAACCAGTCGGTCTTTCGAGATTTGATCTTTCTTGTGATCATGCCAATGTTATGTAATAATGCACCGACTCTGGGTAGCTGGGGTCGGGGCGTTACACCTGAGCCAACCACCACACTACCCTGCCTGAATATTCATGGGCTAATAATGGACTTTAGGCCATCACAGCCTGCCCGTAAAGTCTTGGGCTATTCGGGAAGGGGAGCAGAAAAGAAGCTAATAACCTGCCACTCATAGGAGTGTTGGGAAAACAACCTCCCCCATGAAGTGGGGGGTGTTCGACACTAAGTTCTAAACTTGGGTGGGGTGTGAATAAGAAACACAAAAACTAAAAGTATATGTATAGGTAGCAAGAACTCACCCAATCTAGGTTTTTCTTCATCCAGCCTAAAGAACACTATCCTTACTATTCATTCATAAGAGAAGAGAACAACACCCATGCCCAAGTCACAACTCACATCAAACCAACTCCCCATTTTTCCCATCCTTCTTTTCATGTTCAGTAATAATGTTTAAATAAGTTTCTCCACTACTGGGAAACTAACAGCATAAGCACAAACCAAGGGAAAAAAGTTACAGCCAACAACAATTTAAGCATTCACACCCGGTTCAATTGCCATGTCACAAAAACAAAGGGATAAGGGTGATCCCTTGAAGTACTAGAACTAAACAAACCCCAAGATATAGACCCATGTCCCCAAAATCTAGGAGCCAATGGTTTCTCAATCAACAGAGAAGCCCACCCCAATTCATGATATAAGTAGAGTAATCACAATACCTCAAAGTATAACAACAGGGTATCCCATCCCCACCCACATCGCCCCATCAATCTAAGCCCCTATCTAACCGTGGAGGAAACAACCAAACCAATACTACCAACACAAGGTAGTCTCAACAGGTATTTTCAGATTTTAATGATTTAACACACACCATGATTTCAATTCCACTGGGCTTAAACCAGGGTTATCATAGAAAAGGTGTTGATCCTGGTGCATCCAATTTATTTAGCTGAATATACATAATTAACCAATTTATTTTACATAGTAAAAGGTTCAAAACCAAAATACAAGCCATTTAAACATCACAAGGGGTAAGGGTTTATTAGTGCATAGAGAAATACCACCAACGGCCATGATTTTCAGTAGGCGTAAGCCCGCACAATTCAGAAATCATTAATCATGAAAGAGGAGAAAAACAATGTATCATCATCGATCACAACCCTCCCCTTCATTCTTTAGAATCCTTTTATTATCTTCATTAAAGTTTGGTTCATCGAATTCTATAGAAGCAGTAGCATACCCACCCCACAATATACACAGAAAAGAGAGACGAAGGTGAAACCCCTTCCTGAAGGATCAAGGATCGACGTTAATTCCTTGCATGGAAGCTGGAAAACAGGAGAAAAAGGGTTACGACTCATCGAGAGGAAGGGTACTCTGAGCAGGATGATCAAGAAAAGAAACCTAGGGAGAAGTCTTTGGTTATAAAGGCTGATTTATAACATTCCTGGGGACTTTAAAAAAAACTAGAAACCGCGTAAGAAGCGGGATCGTGGGTTGACCACGCAGTAGAGACACCCCACATGTTACTCCGCCTTTCGGGGAGGTTTAAATCGACACACACCTCAGGGTTTTTCATTTAAGGGTACCTCACCAATCATTTAATTAAATGACATCAATGGGCTTGAAAACAGGCTTAAAGGGGTCAAAAAATGGTTAAAAAAACAATTAGCACAAAAAGGATGCGCTACTGGAAAACCCGTGGGGCTGGTAGCCGAGAGCTACCGGTTGGCGACATCTAATGGTAGTTAAGAGCTACCGGTTAGAGACAGCTATCGGTAGCTGAGATCTATCAGTATCCTAGAGCTACCGGTAGCCTAGAGCTACCGGTAGCCTAGAGCTACCGGTAGGCCAAGGCTACCGCTAGGAGTCACCGAGAAGCTGGGGTGGCCTTCCAGACCACCCAAAACACCCCAAAATCATATTTTTACCAAGTAATGGACCCCAAAAAACTGGTCCATTACATCAGATACTTCTCAAACTATTCTCTTCCCCGAGAATATAAGAAGAACCCAAAAGGATAAAAGTGGGGTCCAAACAACCACCCCCTAAAGATACTTCTCAGGGGAAAACCCCAGAGTTATTCGAAAGATGGAACAGAACCGTCCCCCTACATCCTGGAATACTCCCCCAAGAGCCATAGACATTCACAACAAGCACAAGGATCACATTGTCCGACACATGAGTTAGAGAGTCCCCTCTAACATGTCAAGATATTATCCACTTTGGGCGGCACTGACTCGCCCGCATGGGTTTAATCGCATCCACATTAATGCATCCTAATTAACAGTCAGGTTTTCCCATCATCACACATTCGTACACACACACACACACAAGGAATAGGGAATAGATCATCTAATATCTAAGCAAAAAAAGCATTCCATATATTAAAGCACAAGGTACAATATCAAGGATCAGATCAAAAACTACAAGGAAGTCAAAACAGCTCTGGGTACTGAATGTGTAAGTGGGCCTCCCACTCCCATGTGCTCTCTTCCAGGCCACCATGCCTCCACAACACACGAACCTAGGGGATGGGTCGTCCATGAAGCACTTTCTCCTTACGATCCTCAATCTTGATTGGTCGTTCAATGAAGGTTGCATCGTCTTCGACATCTAACTCTCCCCAATCGATGACGTGGGAGTCGTCGTGTAGATATCGACGAATATGGGACACATGAAATACATCATGTATCCTCAGTAGCGGCTGTGATAAACCTAGCTGATATGCCACTTTACCGAACCACCACAACACCTCGAAGCGTCCGATGAACCTGGGAGAAAGCTTACTTTCCCTAACGAACATTCGCTGTCCACGGTGAGGGGAGACCTTCAAGAACACATGGTCCCCGACCTCAAACTCCAAGGGTCTCCTCCTATCATCGGCATATGACTTCTGCCGATCCTGAGCCGCCTTCATCCTTTCCCGTATAAGCTGAACCTTCTCTGTCATGCTCTGCACTACCTTCGGGCCAAGAACACCTACTTCCCCAACAGCAGTCCAGCACACAGGTGAGCAACATGACCTTCCATATAGGGCTTCTAATGGAGCCATGCCAATGGTAGAGTGATGGATATTATTGTATGCGAACTTTACCAGAGGAAAGTGTCGCACCCATGATCCCCTAAAGTCCAGAATACATGCCCGCAGCATGTCCTCCAACAACTGGATGGTGCGCTCAATCTGCCCATCTGTCTGGGGGTGGAAAGCAGTGCTAAGACGTAGCTAGATGCCAAAAGCATGCTGAAAACACCTCCAGACTCATGAGGTAAAACGTGCATCTCTATATGAGATTGTGTAACTCGAAACTCCATGCAACCACACTCCCTCGTCTACATACTTCTGTGCTAGAGTGTCCACTGCAATTGACTCCTTAATCGCTAGAAAGTGAGCCGACTTCATCAAGCGGTCCACTACTCCCTAGATGGCGTCGCATCCCCCTTGCACCTTGGGTATTCCTATGACAAAATCCATCGAGATTTTGTCCCACTTCCACTCAAGGACATCTAAATATTGAAACAACCCACCTGGAACATGGTGTTTATCCTTTACCTGCTGACACACTAGGAACTTGGCCACAAAATCTACCCCTGTTCGCTTTACTCCGGGCCACCAAAGCTATCTCCTCAGACCCTGGTACATCTTGAAAACTCCTGGGTGTACCACTAGGGGTGAGTTGTGGAACTCACTAAGAACCTTGCCACACATCGCCTCTAGAATAAACATCTTCCCCTGGAAGAGCATCCGATTTTGATCATCTTCCATCCACCCTTCCGGAGCATCTCCCTGGTCAACTCGGTCGCACATCACTTCACACTCTGGGTTACCCCACTAAGACTCCTCCACTTGCTGCAATAGATAATACTGCACTGTCATCTGATATAGGCAACCTCTACCACTATCAATCCTCGCATCCAGGTGCAAGGCAACCAACTCCTCCATCGCCTTCCAAGCATCTACCGACTCTCAGACCATATCCTTCTGCGATCTCCTGCTCAAAGCATCGGCCACTACATTCCCTTTTCTTCAAATGTAAGATATCTCGAAGTCGTAATCTAGGAGGAAATCCATCCACCTTCTCTACCGTAAGTTTAGGTCTCACTGGGAGAAGATATAACTCATGCTTTTGTGATCCATGAAGACAACAATGTTTTTTCAGATGAGGTAATGTTGCCGAAACATTAGTGCGAAAATGACCGTTGTAAGATCCAGATCGTGGGTGGAATAATTACACTCATGAGGGCGTAGCTAACTAGACCCATAAGAGATCACCCCTTGTCACTGTATCAACACACATTCGAGGCCTTTCCCTAAATAATCACAAAACACCTCATACGCTGCCCCTTCTTTTGGTAGTCTCAGCACTGGGGAACTAACCAACTTCTCCTTCAGATAGCTGATGGCTGCCTCGCACTGCTCACTCTACATGAAAACCTGATCCTTCTTGGTCAAGGCTGTCAAAGGCGCCACAACTTGAGAGAAGTTGGGTATGAACCTCCGGTAGTAACTTGAGATCCCGAGGAAACTACAAACCTCTTCCACGTTCTTGGGTGATGCCTAAGAAACAACCGCCTCAACCTTTGATGGGTCCACCGCTACCCTTTTCTCAGACACTATGTGCCCAAGGTAGTGCACTTCTCGCATCCAGAACTTGCACTTCGACAACTTCCCATAGAGCTGGTGTTGTCGGAGGACCTCCAAAACCGTCCTTTGGTGCTCCGCGTGGCCCTCCAATGACCTTGAATAGATCAAGATGTTATCAATGAACACGACTACGAACCGATCCAAATATTCCCATAAGACAGTGTTCATAAGCCCCATGAATACATCTAGAGCATTTGTAATGCCGAAAGGCAAGACTACAAACTCAAAGTGCCCATATCTGCACCTGAAGGCCGTCTTAGAGATGTCAGCCTCCTTTACCATCAAATGGTGATACCCAGACCACGGTTTGATCTTTGAGAACCATCCCACCCCTTTCAGCTGGTCAAAGAGATCATCTATCCTTGGAAGAGGGTAGCGATTCTTGACTGTTACCTAATTCAGCCTCCTGTAGTCTATGCACAGCCTTAGACCACCATCCACCTTCTTTGAAAACAACACAGGAGAACCCCACAGTGACGCACTCGGTCGAACAAAACCCTTCTTCATCAGATCGTTGACCTGAATCCGCAACTCCCGTAGCTCTGAAGGCGCCATCCAGTAGGGAACCATCAAAATAGGATGAGCACCAGGATGCAAGTCTATCCCAAACTCAATATCACATCGAGGGGGTAGAGTTGTCACCTACTCAGGGAATACATCCATAAACTCTCTGATGATCCCTGGTACTTCCACCATCTCACCATCCACTGACTCTACTGAGAGCTCAGCTAACAAGGAGAGGTGGGGTTTCTCTCGCCTACTACCCTTCTAGCCACTCTGCTCACCAGTGAAAGTGACACGTCCGCCACCCAAGTCTGAGAACACAACCCTTCCTCAGAATCAGTTGATGATGGCACACACAAAGAACAACCATTCGATGCCTAGGATGACATCGTATGGCTATATCTGTAGCAATAGAAGATCCCTGACTGGCTGATGTGGCCCTATAATTAGTATGCATCCTCTACAAACATATAACAAGTCGATCTGACCTCCGACTGGTGTGCTCAGCACTAGGGGAATTGGAAGTCTCTAGACATCTATACCCAGAGCATGGGCCAGACCGGGTGCAACAAAGGAGTGCGAAGCTCCGGTATCGAACAAGGCGTAATCAAGGGTACTGAAAAAACTGATCGTACCTCGAACAACCTCCGGTTCTGCTGGAATAGATGCCTCTGTGGCATGACATTGTCTATGCCCATCTCCTATGCCCGTTGGCTGTCGGCCGCCTCCCCGACTACACCCTGGTCGAGGTCCCTGAGGAGCGCCCTGAGGTCGGCCTCCCCTGCAACGTCTGCCCTCGGAGGAGCGAGAGCTTGCTGCCCCTGTTGCTGCTGCTGGAAGGGCCTAGCTGGAAGCTGCTGTTGAGGTGGGTGCTGGGCCTGTCCGCCACTGCCGTACTGAACATGGTCCGGGCATTGATTCCAGTGATGTCCATGGCTCCCACAAACGAAGAACCTTAGTCCTTGGCCCAAAGGGAAAGAGCGAGGACTAGGGGACTAGAATTGGAACTACTGCGGACTACTCCCTGCTGGTCAGAACCTAGAGGGTCCCGATGCTGGAGGTCTGGTGCTGACAACCTTTCCCTTTGACGGGCCTAGCTGAATCCCCTCTCATGACACACCGCCCAGCGTGTGCATCCTCTACACCACCTTTACCTTCTTCTAGACTTCCAAGTATGTTGGCAAGGTGTAGGGGGTAACGGCGTATTGGAGGGAAGGTCGGATCGCCTCCTCTAAATGTCTCGCCTGAGACTCCTCATCCGGAAAGAGGTTTGGAGAAAAGCGGAGGAGATCCTTGAACTTGATCCCCATCTCCCTTACCGACATACTCCCATACTGGTGCATGAATTAGGCCAGGGAATACCGGCTCAGGCACCAGATTTTAGGGCCCCCTGTGATCCGATGCAAGGACTCTGGACCTAACAAAAGACCAAGGGAGGCCACGCTGATTGCAGGGTAGAGAACCTAGGAAGGGTATATGCATCATAAATGATTTGTGTTATCATTTTTCTGGGGTGTTTTGGGAATTTGAAATAAATAAGAACAACAAAAAAATACAGCTAGGCCCGTCAAAGGGTAATGCCTTCTTTAAGTTGAAGGAGAGATAATGACCCCCGAAACTCACCTTCAAGAGGTCCCAGAGTAGAGACCAGCACCAAGGGTATAAAATCACACAATAAATGGAAGGCGTTACCCTTTTTCTTTTAATAGGATCGGGAGATAATATAGTAAATCCCACAACACCAAAACTGAAGATGCAAAATACGACTGAAAATAAACCATTTTCATAAGCATGTTCAAAGGTAAAAGATACAAGTCACAAAACTCCAAAGGCAAAAAGATACCAAGAAAAAGGGAAACAACAATAGCAACTGCCCAAAAGGTCAAAGCTAGTACGGTCCTGCACGATCCCTAAAGTCCTCCTGGAAACCTGAAAGAAGTTTTATATACGTGGGGTGAGCATCCAAGTATACTGAGTAGGGAAAAACCAAAGACTCTCATGCACAATTGGGGAGGCATACTAATGACCTGTAAGAAAAGAGATAAAAAAGCACCTAGAAAGGAAACTAACCACCCAAGCCTCACCAAGGAACACTCCCCAAATAACGCAAGTCAAGTAATGTATAGTAATATCACATCTATGTTTGGGTACCCTGTGCCACTTTCCAACTGATTATTGAAGTCATCCTATGCATCAGACCAATCCCGCCATTCTCATCGATGTCCCACTGCCATACCCCACCCGCACACACCTGGTACACAAACACACATCCCTCATGCAAAAACCTGGGCCAGAACCACTAACCCGCCCACAGACACCTGGGCCACAACTTTCACACGTAACCACGCCTGCAAACACCTAGGCCAGAACAATCACTGCCACACTCAAAGACACCTGGGCTAGAAGAACTACTGCCACGCCCAAAGACACCTGCGCCTAATCCCAAAGATACATGGGAAACCACCTTCCCGCACACACCTGGGCCAACCACCACACTACCCTGCTCGAAGATTATTGGGTTAATAATGGACTTCAGGCCATCACAGCCTGCCCGTAGAGTCTTGGGCTATTCGGGAAATGGAGAAGAAAAGGAGCTAATAACCAACCACTCATAGGAGTGTTAGGAAAAACACCCTCCCCCATGAAGTGGGTGTGTTTGTGACTAAGTGATCAACTTGGGTGGGGCGTGAATAAGAAACACAAAAACTAAAAGTATATGTATCGGTAACAAGAACTCACCCAATCTATGTTTTTCTTCAGCCTGCCTAAAGAAGACTATCCTTACTATTAATTAATAAGAGAAGAGAACAACACCCATGACCAAATCACAACTCACATCAAACCAAATCCCCATTTGTCCCATCCTTATTTTCATGTTTATTAAAAAAGTTTAAATAAGTTTCTGCACTACTGGGCAACTAACAACATAAGCACAAACCAACAGAAAAAATTTACAGCCAACAGCAATTTAAGCATTCACACCCGGTTCTATTGAAAAGTCACAACAATAAAAGGATAAGGGAGATCCCTCGAAGTTCTAAACCAAAGAAAACCCCAAGATATTGCCCCAAGTCCCCAAAATCTATGAGCCGATGGTTTCTCAATCAACAGAGGATCCCACCCCAATTCATGATATAAGAAGAGTAGTCACACAACCACAAAGTATAACAATAGGGGATCCCATCCCCACCCGTATGGTCCCATCAATCTAAGCCCCTATCCAACCGTCGAGGAAACAACCAAACCAATACTACTAACACAAGGCAGACTCAACAGGTATTTTCAGATTTTAAAGATTTAACACACTCCATGATTTCAATTCCACTGGGCTTAAACCGGGGTTATCAAAGAAAAGGAGTTGATCCTGGTGCTTCCAATTTATTTAGCCGAATATACATAATTAACCAATTTCCTTTACATAGTAAAATGTTTACAACCAAAATACAATCCATTTAAACATCACATGGGGTAAGGGTTTATTAGTGCATTGAGAAAGACCACCAAAGACCATGATTTTCAGTAGGCGTAAGCCCGCACAATTTAGAAATCATTAATCATGAAAGTGGAGAAAAACAGAGCATCATCATCGATCACACCCCTCCCCTTCATTCTTTAGAATCCATTTACTATCTTTATTAATGTTTGGTTCATCCAATTATATAGAAGCAGTAGAGTACCCACCCCGCAAGATACACATAAAGGAGAGACGAAGGTGAAACCCCAACCTGACGGATCAAGGATCGACGTTAAGTCCTCGCGTGGAAGCTGGAAAACAGGAGCAACAGGGGTACGACTCATCGGGAGGAAGGGTACTCAGAGTAGGATGATCGAGAAAAGAAACCTAGGGAGAAGCCTTTGGTTATAAAGGATGAGATAAATCATTCTCGGGGACGTTAAAAAAAACTAGAAACCACGTAAGAAGCGGGATCGTGGGTTGACCACACGGTTGAGACACCCCACACGTTACTCCGCATTTTGGGGCGGTTTAAACCAACACACACCTCATGGTTTTTCATTTAAGGGGTACCTCACCAATAATTTAATTAAACAACATTAATGGGCTCTAAAACAGGATTTAATGGGTTAAAACATGGTTTAAAAAACAACTAGCGCAAAAAGGAGGCGCTACTGGAAAACCCGTGAGGGTAGGTGAGAGCTACCAGTAGCCGAGAGCTACCTGTTGGCGACAGATACCGGTAGATGAGAGCTACAGGTAGGCCAAGGATACCGCTAGGAGTCACCAAGAAGCGGGGATGGCCTTCCAGACCACCCAGAACGCCCCAACATCAGATTTTTACCAATTAATGGACCCTAAAAACCCAGGCCATTACACGAGAAGTATTTTTAGAAAAATATTGGATAAAATAATATATCAAATGTAAAACATGAAATAGTGAATTTTTGAAATTATAAATAATATATAATTAAAATATAATGGGTCTAATACTCTAAATACATATTATAATTCTAAATAATTATTTTATAGAAAATTAAATTGGAAATAAAGAAATAATTTTATTTTAAGGAATCACTTTTGACTTTAGGTTTTGGAAAGTTTTTTTTAGGTTTAGAAATAAATGTTATCTTATTTTAATAAATCAATTATGAAATAAAATATAGCATGTCCTAACATCAAGTTATAAAAATTATTATTTCATTATTACATCAATAATGATGTAATTTAAGATACACCATTTATGTAAAAAACTACATTTTTAATATTCATTTGAAAATTGATGTATCTTAGAAAAATACCCTAAAATAACCATTGGAAAATTTCAATGTGTTGATTTCAAAGATGATATTAATTTGATAAAAATAAATTTCTAAATATGTAAATTTATTTTTTAATATAAAAATTATTACTTTTATGAAATACTTTCCAATACAGTTTATTAAAAATGTGTTTATATTTTCTTTCAGTTTTTTAATCTTGATAATTATTTTTTCATTATAATGTTTATATTTACTTAAATAAATCATTATAATTATTATTTATATCATAATTTATTATTTTGATGTTGAATTACTATTCCAACTGTGAGGTTACTATTCCCAATTTTCATGTTACTATTCTTAATAGTCAGGTTACAATTCTTAAAGCCACATTGCTATTCATATGGTCACATTAACTTATATAAATTCCACTTACTTCAAAAAATATGCAACTCAATTCATATAAAGGTTTTATATTTCCATTTTCTAAGTTGTTTATTTGTTTACTAATGTTTTTTTCTTCTCTAAAGTGTTTGCAGTAGGGGGCGGTGAGTCTAATAGATTGGGGCGATCCATATTTTCCCATTTTAGCTTTTCAATTTTATATTTTGGTGTAGTTGAAATGATTGGAATATTAAATGGTTTCATTAATGATTAATATAATAATATTTATAAATAAAAAATTTTCTTTGTTTGATTCTCTATATTTTTTATATGTATA
Organism: Viscum album; assembly: GCA_963277665.1. Taxonomy (NCBI): domain Eukaryota; kingdom Viridiplantae; phylum Streptophyta; class Magnoliopsida; order Santalales; family Viscaceae; genus Viscum; species Viscum album. The sequence goes on along the minus strand of OY728131.1, from coordinate 639,830,744 downwards.
ATATTATATAATATAATATGAAACACATTTATTCAAGAAACAAAAATTAATAATAAAAACTGGATCGATATAGTGAAAATGTGGGCTTGAGCTTTTCAAGACATAAATTTAAATACTAAACATATGGAATGAGTTTAAAACTATACCCTATATCATATAACACCTTGACAACGTTTTTTATATCATATTTCTTCATTGATTTATGGGAAACTAGGGTTTTTAAACTTAAGAGGAATGGTTCCTTTGATGGTGGTGCTTACATTATCTTCCGAAAGGATTTGGTTTTAATATGATAGTTTACTTCTCAAATTAAAAAATTCCTTAAAACAATTATAGTATGTAGGTATGGCTTGCATTACGTCAAGAAGGGTAATTTTGGGCTTAATATGCGATAATATTTCATTTAATGTTTCATTCATCTCAACTTTGGATTTTCCTCTCTTTCTTTGAGGGAATGCTGCAGATTTATGGATTGTTTGGGTATGTAATAGTTACTCAACATTATAAAAACATTAATCATATTCTAAGGGTTTTTATTTAGATTTATGATGATAAATTTAATCCTCATATGGTTTAATAATTTATGGTCCTTGTTTTTGAATTATTTTCCAACTTCTCACGATAGTCATTACTTTGATATATTTCAGTGAGAATTGTGTGAAACTAGATTGTCCCATTAAAGTTGGGGTTGGAAAAAACTATGTTTTAAAGGGTTTCATAACCATTTTATGATTTTAAATTCAGGTTTTAAGGAATAATATTAAAAATTATTTTTCTCTATTTTCTTGAAATATTGATCAAGTAGTGGGAGACAAACATATTATGTAGGAGTTTGAGTTGTTTGGTTTGTCCATAGATTTTTTTGATATTGTATGAGTTATTGGAATTGAATTGGGGATGTTATAATTATACCAATTGGGATTATAACTAGTTATGGGTTGAAAATGTTGTGGAGGATATGAATTTGAACATTTTGGCTTATTAAGTTATTTATTATCTCTTTAATGGAAGACTAATGGTCATTAAAACATGGATTGAAATTGTTTTGGTACCATGGATTACAAAAATTTATATAAATGAACACCATATGTGGTTATCACAAAGTTAAATCATTTATAAAATGAATTTTTATGATATTATTTGTAATTTGGTTTTCTATTCCATTAAAATTTTCAAACAAGTTCGATGAATTAAAATTATTAGAATTTCTTAAGATGGATATCCTCAACCTTCATTTTTAGGGATAAAATTTTACCCTGGAGGATTTTTTCTTCTCTAAGATTTTGAATCCCACTAGACTTGGTAGAATTCTTATAATAGGGTGTGGTTCCCTATTTTTTTTGTTTCATGTGTCCTTACAAATACTTATAAGCATAATTTAGTGCCATTTTAAAGGTCCCATTACATATAATGTCATTGAATTGTTTATTTTAGGTCCCCAAACCTTTATAAAATATTCTCACTTATTCTATACTATAAAAAAATTATGAGGATCTATTTTTATTGTATCTTTAACCCTCTCTCAAGTTTCAAAAAACGATTCTCCATCTTTTTAAAATTGTTTTGAATACTCCTTTTAAGTTATTTGTTTTTCATGATGTGGAGATTATTTTGTAAAACTATATTGATAATTGGTCCAAATATTAGATGTATACTATTCATAAATATTTTAACCAATTATTAACTTTTAACTTAAATTGAAAATTAAATATAAGAATCCTAGAATACTCAATTTAATGCGGGGGCACATGGTCTCAACAATTTCATTGAACTCCTTGACATGAAGGTAAGAATTCTCTAACTCTATTTAATTAATGTTGAGAATATGGTTTATGACATGGGATTTAAATAAATATAAGGAATATTATAGGGTATCATGTATAATAAAATAGGATGCACTGATCCAAGAAGGAGTGAGTTACACATTCATGGTTTGATCCACCACATCCCCCAAGTCAAAGGCTACCTCACTTCGATTTCCATTTTGGTTCCCACCTGGGTTTATTATTGGGTCACATGGAATAACCACAATTGAGGTAATCTCATGTTTATAATATAAAGTTGTACTAATTTTAAGATCTAAAGGAATAAGACCCGTTGATTCACATTACTCTCCATCCCTAGAATTATATACTATCACTAGTTTGTTTGTATTGATATATATATATATATATATATATATAAAAGGACATACATAGATGCAAAGAAAGGGGAAAATATAATAGAAATTGGGGTGATAATAGATTGATATAATCTAAGTTCACTAACTTGGATCCCAAAAAACGACGCCCAAATTTGGTTCTCCCAAATTTACCCACTAGGTTAAAGTGGTCACTTGTACAATAACTAGGGCTGTAAAATCCCCCAAGATCTATAAAATAACCAAAAGATACATGAGTAATCTAGGGATAGATTCAGTTATGAATTATAATACTTGGAATTTCCTTTATTTTAGTTCATAAAATGTTAAAATATCAACGTTTAATTGATTAAGGAGAATTGGATGAAGTTAGGTTATTTCAAAAGGCATATTGAATACATTTATTTTTATACTATTTTAACTTCTTAAATTTAAGATGGATTTATTCAAGAAAATAAAAAACACCCTCATGACTCACTAGTTTAATACTCACACAATTCTAAGGCCAATAATCTAAACACTTTTTGAATGATTTTTTTAATATTCTAGGTTATATGATCATTTTATCACCCATAATATGTATCCTTAAAATTAGTATAGAAAAATGTGAAAGTAATTCATTAAATAAAAGCCACAACTAAAATAAATGATTAAAAATTAATGAAACAATAAATATAATTTAATCATTCCCCATAAAACTTATATGGTTCGATAAATAAGAGACTTATCTCTCTATTTATTCAACTCCATTAATGGAAGGTGAAATTTGACCCATTAATGAATAATTGAATAATATAAAATAAGAAAATAACTAACACTCCACCATTGTTTTAATAATTTAACCCTTTTTAATGTCAATAAATTCATACCTTGAGTAAATGATATTAAATATTTAACAATTATTTAATAATAGGGTAACAAAAACATTATTTAAAATTATTTAGCGAATAATAACAATTTGGAATGGAAGAAATATTATTATAAGGATAAATTTACTGCCTAAAATTATTATAAAAACAAAAAAAAACTTCCTTCCGTTTTTATAATTAATACTGCATTAAATAGTAATTTTTAGAGCCTTAGGTTGACCCCCAAATATCAAATTTATCCCAATTTATTTAGGTTGGCATAGGGGGTTAAATTTTTGTGTAAAGTGTATTTTCCATCCTTGACCCAAAATCAATGCAGTCTATTTCCATCTGAAAAAAATTTGAAAAAAATTCTAGATGGATGAATCTAGGTTGGTATTAGAAGAATAAAATGTTTCATAATATTTTTTCTAAAATCTAGAAACATGTTAAGGTAATTTTATTTTTTCCCTAAATGTTAAGATTAAAATGGTGTATTTTCATTTCGGTATAGGGAATCTAGCCTAGAATTTTATATTCAAATTGGTACTTCTAGATTACATATCGAAAATATGTATTTTCTTTGAAAAATATTTAATTAAATTTTCTTTATCATTTACTTTATACACAATAGAAATTTTAGCTTTATTGAAGTTATAAAATAGACACTACATGTATTTTAGTTGACTAGTTTCCAATTCACTTCACCCAAAAAATTATAAATTCATAGCCCAAAATGATTATCTTCCCCAATGAATATCTAATTGATATATAAGAAAAAAAATCTACCTCATAACTATGGTAACATGGTACTATAATTTAAATTTCAAATAATGACTTATGGGTGTTTTACATCATGTTGATAAATGTGTCAAGCATTAGTACATTTTAATAATGAATTGAAAACATGATGAGAGCTGAATTTTTAAATATAAAATGAAATAATACTAGTGGTTATGGATGGTGGAAAAAATTAATAGTCAACAAAAACATTGTATATTAGCTTCCGTGAGTGGTTAATAATTAGTTAATGAAATTTCTTCCATTAAAAAATTCCTTATCAAGAACTAATATCCTTGGTTAATTTAAGTATATGTTTAATTATTTGAATATCTAAAAAAAATATGTGTCATTATTAGTATCATGTATTTGATTATTATATATGGTATTTTACCGAATATAATCTCATTGGAATAATAACGTCCACTATTATAAATTTTATTATCTAATATCTATATTTATACATGTCTTAACTCAGCTAAACAAATCTATTAATAAAATCATATTTAAATAAAAAACACTTGTTAATTGTATAAAAAAATATATGTATTTTATGAGTAAAAAACATATTTCCCAATTCATTTCATAAAGATTTAAACACATTTCCCCTAGGTGAAAATTTGATTGAGTTACCTATTCAAGTGTCATTTAACATCCATATTAGTATAATTGTTATCGACTTCACCTAACAAAAGACAGATTATTGATGCTCACCTAAGAATGAACCATCTAATTGATCGATCCAGGTCCTTAAGAATATTATTATTATTATAATATATCTGATACTAAATTAAATACTTTATATTTTTTCTCACCATTAAAATTATATGCATCACATACAATCCCTTTATGATTATATCTATAATAATTTAATTTAATTTATCTTTTAAATACTCAATGTATCTTAAAAATATTAATAACTTAAAACATTTCTCCTTGTATCATATATAACTATTAATAATTAATCAAATTATTTAGAAAAATTATATGCCCCACATAGATTTCAGTATGATGTAAAGATATAGTATTCTTAAGTGTCCTTGTGGAACCTGCCATCGAGACAAACCTGTGAATTCACAGGAAATCCTAGCCGAACAGCCATGCCAAGGTGGAGAGCTGATTTCATGATGAAGTTTCAGGGGAGGAGCAGTTCCAAGTAGTTATTATGGGTTGTATATAATGTTTTAAGCCTATGAGAAATGAATTCTTTTAATGCCTATGATCTATTTAATTCTTATGCTTACAGGGCTTGTAAGGGTTCCACTTCACCCCTTGAAAGGTGGATTATCAAAAATCAACAAAAAATGAAGGCCTTAGGGCCATTGGGGGAGAAGAGGCCTAGTGGAGTAAAGTATTGGTAACCTGATATTTTACACTAGGGTCGAGAAGAAACCCACTACCTAGAATTACCCTTAACCAGTGAAATAAAAATATAAAATTATCTTTTATTATTTCATGTGATTATTAAATATTTTTAGAGTGTGAATATATCATCACAATATATAATGTTCTAACATTTAGTGTATTCATTTTTTCATTTTCCAATTTGGATCTGATTCCACTTCTGAAGTAGTGTACTCACATCCCTTACATGAACACATTTACATATGAAATTATTAGATATCTTCATTACCCAAAATTAATAGGCTATGTAACTCTTTAAAAAAATAATATAGCTTCTATGTGGAGATCCATACTTCATCACATGTTCACACATGAGAGTTCCCTATAATTTTATTATAGATTAATGTTTCCCTTAATTAAATTTTATGTGTGGTGATGTTATTGACACATTTTACATAGTGTAAAAAATTATAAAACTAACCAAGACCACAATAAGTAAATAAAAATAATATAATATAGTAATAAAATAGAAATTAATTTTAAACAAGTTTAGAATATTTAAGTCAATCTTGAATTTATGAATTCAAGTCTTCTCTAATTTCTAATGAAAATTATAATTATAAATGCATTTATGGGATCATATTTTTATTCAGGTGATTATAGTCACTCATATATGGAAAAAGGATGGAATAAGGGAAGTGAAAGACACTATATATCCTCTTTGATAATGAAAAATTTGAGATTTCATAAATGAGGAACACTAAATAATACTAAACTCCACATTTTCCTTCTATCAATATTATGGAGTGTAAAACTATTATCTTTATTATTTATAGAAAAATGGGAATTCAATATTATAATGAAATATGAATTTATATGTCCCTAATTTTAGGGAATATTTAAAATTTTGAGTTTTAGAGTTGGGTTTTTTTTTATAATAGGGATTAGAATCCTGACCCAGGAAGTTAGAATGCCTCTAAGATATGATTTTATCAATTCTTAGGGTTTAGTTGTACCTGGTGGTGTCAGGTTGAAGTTTGAGGAGTTAGTATCAATGTGGGTAATTTTTCTACTACATATGGCTCATAACACTATAATAGGTGAGATTAATTTCATGAAAAGTGTTATGTAGGGGACCCACACCACCACCAGGGGCTCTAGGGCATAGAAGGTGTTGTGTTGAAGTAATGTCTTGACATGTAAGGTTCGGTTATATAAAAGGTATGAGGGTTATATTGTGGTAGAAGGAGTTTATCTGTGATGGAAACCCTAATATTTAAGTCCATGTAATGGCATAGGTCATCACACCACAATAACCCTTACATAATAAATGTTTTATAAAGAAAAATATCTTATTTATGAGTATCCTGATGGGGTATAGGGAGTCATTCCATTATGAAAACTATTGAATATTAGACCACTTTTTAAAAGAGGGTGTCATTCCATCTTGATAATCCTTTTAAGTTTTTTCATGAGTTTTTCATAGGTGAGGTTGGTCATGCCATGACCCATAGGGTCACACCATGAAGGCTTGTGATGGAGAGATATGCAACAGGGATGTTGAAGAAAAAAATTATTTATATAAATAGTAATTCATTTTAGATGAATATTCTTTACATATCAAAAAAATAAAAATCAGAAAACCATAAAGGTTTAGTGTCTTTAGAAACTTGGATACATAAAAAATCAGTACATAAAAGATCAACTTCATCACCCGCTAACTTTTCACAACTAACTCTTTTCTAAGATAAACCATACTTAAAACCATTCTCCATATATGAGGGAAAAAGAAACATAATAATGGGTGAGATTATATTCTAAATAATGGAAAACATGAGATATTTTATTAACAAATCATATGTTATCATATCATGATCACAATGGTATAATAACATGAGTTTAATATTTAAAAAACATACCCAAAATTTCATAGATTGAAATCATGAGTTGTGGAATAAATCATGGAAATTCATAAGGCATGAATCCAAAAAGAATTAAATAACATGATCCATGTGAGAATAAAATTAGAATAATTTAATGTTATAAAATATTTTCATAATACTAATCATATAAATTTAATGTCAAGGCTACTCACTAAGGCATTCATTACATGTTATAGTTGGACTAACCACCAATATACCTACTTTTGGTTTGGGATATCCTCCCATTTACCATTTTTGGGCTTGGTAAAACCAACCATTTAATCTTTTATCTCATGAAACATTAAGGTTTACCCAAAAAATTTGATTTCTATGACAGAAACACACATCACATAATCATAATCCATTTATATTTATTCCACAAGACCATGAAAACATTTATCATTTCCTCATAGATTAACCCATAGAAAAGAAAATGAGTTTCATAAAAATATCATCACCATAATCATAGAAAATATATTGAATCAATAAATATGGTATTCTTCGATCATGTACTCAGTGAAGCATAAGTAATACTAATGTATTTCATCATATATAAAAATACCATTAAAAAATCACTGGAACATTTCTTAAGGGAAATACCTTTTTAACTTTGAAATAAATTATATAAAATCTAGAAACTTTAAACATATTAAAGAAAAAATTTCATTTTTAAATAAACATGTCACCTTTTATGGTAATATTTAAATTAAATAACAGTCATGATGGCGCGAAAATCCAATCTTGTGGTATATGTCCAAAGAATGATTCCTTACACACTTTTGGTAAAAAGTGCCATGTTTAGAAAATGACAAGAAGGTTAATTTTAATTTATTTTATATAAATTTAAAAATGTAAAAAATTTAATTTAATTAATGATTATATAATATTAAAATCATTCTTGAAAACATTTTGAAGAAAATATGAACAACAATGAAAAATATTATCTTCACAAAAGAATACAAAATTTTGTTTTTATTAAAAAATTATCCCAGAACATTGAGTAATTTTAGAGAAGAAAATGAAATTAAAAATTTAAATTTATATATATAAAAATATGATAAAAAAATAAAAAAATATTTGTGATAGGTAGATCAGATAATTTTATAATAAAATATTTATGAATAAATAATATCGACAAAAAGAGAGATAAAAACATAAAACCACTACCACATTTATAACTATTGAATCATAACAATCATGAAAGAAAACATAAAATGAAATTTTAAATACCATGCATATAAATATATCCATGATATGAAATATCAAAGGGGTAGTATATACACTTTATAGAAATAAATAGGTTCTTAACATCTAACATGTATCAATGAGAGAATATTGAGACAAAGAACCCTTACCTTACATATGAATTGATTCAAAAGAGTTATAAAATACTATATAAAAAATTTATATTTATTATAGTTAAATAAAATATACACATAAATAATTATAATATCAAATGTTATCTATTTATAATATTTTAACTCCCATTTTTTAAAAATTCTCTATTAATTTTGTTGTTTTAGGTGTTAACTACATTGTTTCTCATGTATGTTTTGTTTTGGAAGTTATAGTCCTTGTATCTGTGTCATGGTTTCATAAAATCTATAATATTATTCATGATATAAATATAATATGTATTATATATATATATATATATTTATAAACATCTATAAAAGTTGTAGATATTAAAATGAATTACATCGTTCAGGGAGGCGGTAGTCCAGACGTACATTTGAAAACTGTTTTCATTTATAAAAAAGGAAAGGAAGATAAATAATATTTTATCATTTATTAATATTAATTAAATCATAAATATAATATATATTTATTAAATTCATAATTATAAACAATGATATTAGTTAGTCATTGAAAATTAATCACATCATTTTGTGGAGGTGATACTCCACACATACGTAAGAGCGATAATTTCATTTCCCATTTGATAGAAAGGAGGTGGAAAATGGTTGTATCATAATAATAATAACATATATTCATATTTATGATTCCTTATTAATTATTTTTGTATGAATACAATATATTTAAAGGTATTCAAATAAGAAATAAAATTTGAAAGATCTGTGTAATAGAATTACCACTTCTTTAAGAGACCTTTGGATTGCACCTTAAGACTTTTTAGGATGGTATTAGTGGAAGAACCTAAGATACAAAATGAAGAGAATGAATATATGAAGGTATTAAGGTAGTTATTGGATGAGAAATAATGATCAGACTTTGTGAATAAAGGAGAATAATATGTTGCCTTTTATAAGAGATGGAAATGACACACTTAAAATTACTTAATTTTTTAAAACATAATATATATCATAATCATGTAAATTTGAAAAAAATGACCATAATATCAAATTTAGGACATGATAGGGTTGAAATAAATTCAAATAATAAAATTTATGCATGTTGATGTCTCATTTTAAAGCTTACAATTTCATTTAACCCCCTCATTAACATTTTTTAACCATAATCATAGTAAACATGTTTTTTCCTTTAATGGTCATAAATTTACTTCTAAGGTTACAAGTGGCTCAAAAAATGGTCTATGTATAAAATTTTAAATAATTTATCATAAAAATAATCCTATTTTAATAACTTTTTTATTTTTAAATCATTTAATTAACTAACAGTTGACATAAAATATGGTTAAATTCACTAGGACTATTCATTTAATTTAATTTCAAATAAATCAAGATAAAATTTGAATTAATATATATATAAATTTAAACATAATAATTACATATTAAATTGTTTAATACCCCAATTAATCGAAAAGATATTAAATTTATTGTTTTTAAAATAATTTACCATGATTTTTCTACTACTTTTACAATAACTATATCATTATTTCGTAATCATTTAAAGTAATTATATCATCATAAAAAATGTAAAATAATCTAAAATAATAAAAAATTATTTTTGTCCAAAATAACCATTTATATTCATCAATAAATTGTTTTTATTCGTATAAAAATATATAAGATAATTTAAAATCAAGAAAGGTACATTTTATAGTTACCATTTCTTTAAAATAATATAAATGTTATAATAAAATAATGTGGTAAAAAATTACCATATTTTCATATCTATGATGTATTGGGTCGGAAACCACTAATATAATACACTAAATTCATATTTTAGGGGTTTTAGGTCTTATATAAAAGCATTAATTCTATTTTACCCACTTTACCCTTACTAAGGTGAGAAATATTTACCACGATTACTATTCATAATGAAGAAAATAAAATAAACCTATTTAAAAAATTGGAACGTCCTTATTAAACATATTTAATCCATTTTTGAGAATAATTTCAATAATTTGAAGAAATAAATTTTCATGTAAATGTGTAAAACACAAATAAAAATATTTTTTAGAAAATCAAATCAAATATATCGTTGATTCATAGAGATGAACATATAGAAAAATAAATTATATTGACGATTCATTTGAATTTTATTTCAAAGTGGATCTTATTTTAATTTAAACCCAAATTGAAAATTGAATGAAACTTTTAGAATTCTTTATTTAAATAAAATGAATTAAAATATTTAAAAAATATGTATTTTTAACTCTTCGTTGAAAAATATTTTTTTTTGAAAATCAAAAAAATTAACCATAAGATAATATTGACAAGTTGATTTTAAAAATGATATTAATTTTCTTGAATAATAAATCTAAAAATAGTAGAAATTATCTAACTCAAAATTCCATATGAGCCCTTTTTGATGAAAAAATATTTTTGAAGCATAAAATGACTTTACTAAAAATTCAGTAATTTTTTTTATGATTTAATAAATAAATTTTGATAATTTTTAAAAATAATAAATAGTTTTCATAATGTGATTATTAAAATTTATACCTATAAATTTAATGGCTAGGTGAAAATGATCACATTTAAATAATTATATTTTTATGGTATATCATAATTTTCTTAAACCTTAATGTTGCATGTTATGAAAGTTATTTAGAAAAGTAGTATTTTAAACTAAATTTTAATTGTGTTATATTCTACCCTCCTATATTAATTGTGTCCAAAATTATTTTAACTTAGTAACCAAGGGTTTGATATTGGAAAATACCTTTTTTGAAAATCATTATCATACAAAGGGATAATACAACTTCTTTTAAAAAGGGGAAGTGGGTAACATAAAGGTTACACAAAATAACACATAATTTGTTAACTTGATAAGTATAACATTAAAATGAATTGAAAATATGGATATTGAGGAGAAATATAATGTCTAATGAGTAATGTAGAGTGATAGAGAAAATAATCATGAGGATATCAATGACTATAAAACCACAAGTCAGTGAGGGGTCAAAAAAATAAGTTCTTTAGAAATAATTATAGAAAATAAAAAAAATTCATTTTCAATATTTTTTTACTATAATGGAGAAATTTTTTACAATATAATAGAAGTAAATATACTCAATTGATTTCCTCAAATCCATACATGTAATTTCATCATTTGGTAGTTTGATTTAATTACTTTCCTCTTTTAATCCTTTATTCAAATCATTAATGAATGATATGAATTTTTATACATAACGAACTAAAATAAACTTATAATATATAATTATATATAAAAAAGTATTAAAATATTATCCTCTTATTTGTATTCTATGAATAAAACCAAAAAATGAGTAGTACATTCTAATATAAATTATATGGATAAACTAGTATACGAAATATTAATCTCAAAGATTTAAATAATTAAACTTAAAGATAGAATTAATCGATTCCACAAATAACTAAATTTCAAAACCACTCAAATAATGATGAGATAGTTTTTAAAACCCACAAATTTAGAAAAATTAAGTAAAAAAATATCCAAAATAATTTTAATTTTAATCCCCAAACCATACAAAGTAGGTCTGGATTTCACATTCCAAACACATGAATACCATGGTCATATATTCTCATAAAACATGAAAATCCTTTTCAAAAATAACTATAACCACTCTAAAATCTCAATAAATACCTAAATGATTTCCAAAATTAACTCAATACAAACTATCCATTATATTACAAAAATCCAAAAATGTAATAAATTTAAACATAAATAAACTTTTTCATCAAATCACTAATCAATTACATGGTTTAAAATACTATCCAATTTACTTTATCAATACCAATAAGCCATTTATCCCAAATAAACATTATCATCTCAACATCCAACAAATACTAAGGGTTATCTATCCCTAAATTATGGTTTTTTTAAATATAACCTTACCATTAAATCACTTTTCTTTGGTTATAAGTACCATTTGACATAGTTTTATAAATCCTCAAATAAAATGTACTACAAAATATTCCTAAAAAATTTCATTATCCATATAGTTAGAATATCATTGATAAAAGACTCATAAAAAATATTTATCAAATCCTAATATTTAAAAACTTCAATAATAACACTTTAATTATTAGAATTTCATATTACCTTCCTTGGTCATGGAGTTATCCCTTGAATTGGAGCATTGACATGGATAATTCCTAAGTTCCCCACACATAATTTATTGAACTGTAAATGGCACCGTAGGATATAATTTATTTCTATCTATTAAACTCTTCAATTTTACTTGGAAATTAGTTTGTTTTTTGCCTCATTTTCCATACATAAAACTCTTTCCCATTCATTTGAGACATTTCACTTAGATATTCTACCACATTATCAACACGTAAGAAGTAATATCTTCTTTCCTACATGGTATTTAAGAAAATCTATTTTTCTCTTATTTTATTCATTAGAAATATCACCTATTTATAGGTTGTGAATCATATATCAAGATGGATGATTATAAATAATAAAAAATTTCACATTCTATGTCCCATTTCATTTGGTTTCTCATGAGGAAAATTATTGCATCACCTATCACATTCAATGATAACATGATTCCTCCTATATCCATCTAGTGACTAAGAAAACCACAATACGAGAAACAATAATCATAGTGATATATTATATAACCATGATATTAATTTATAGGATATCTAAATCATGACACCATCATTTCAATATATGATGTCTTAGGTTTTTCCTAGGCCATACATGGTAATAATATATTCAAATCCTTCGTAATGGTTTATAAAGAAAATGTGAATTAACCCATAAATATCTTAGGACTATTTATCTAGCAGTGGGGTCTTATGCCCTCTCATAGGGCATTAGTGATGATTGAGATAATACCCAATACAACCCTTTTAGAGTTATTACCCCAAGGTGAATCTATTACATAGCTACATATGCTTACTAGTATCCAGATAGGTACATATTTCAAGTAAAACCAAAATACTTTATTTACCATAAATTATAATCATATCCTAATCATTGTCTCATCTTGAGGGTTTACTATAAAGTTTTCTCTTCCTAGTTTCCAAATATTGAAAAACCCTTCTCTGATACCAATTGAGGTGATCCAAACATTACATAAATAAATATTAAATCATTTTAGATGAATGTTATATACATATCATTACAGTATACACCCCAAAACCATAATGGTTTAGTGGATTTTAAATATTGGACTCATAAAAATGAGTATATAAGAGTTTTATATTATCACCTACTAAGTTCTCCAAAAGTATCTCCCTTCTTAGATATATCATACAAAAAACATTTCTCAATATCTTAGGGAAAATTAAATATAATAAATGGTGATATACAATTCCCAATATGGGTGAACAATGTAGATATTTTCTATTGATCATATGTAATTATATCATGAGAAAAAAAGTTTTATAACCCGAGTTTAATGGTTGAAAGAAATCCCTAAAAATTCATAGATCACAATCCCAAGTCATGAAAAAAAACTTGGTAATTCATAAGAGTTGAATCATAAAGGAATCAAGAAACATGGGACATTAGAGCATAAAATTGGCATAAGTTCATGTCATAGAATTATAAATAATGTTTGGTATAATCATAATCATAGAAATATTATGTCACGGTTACCTACTAAGAAATTCATCAAATGTTTGGCTTGAGGAAACCAATCATATACCTTCTTTGGACTTTATATAACCTCCCATGTAACCTTTTTGGTATTGGGATAACATACCATATACCATTTGAGATTATAAAAAGTTGATATTGTCTAATTAATTGGAGGAATAAAATGGACCCACGCATCACATAATGAAAATCCGTTCATATTGATTCCATAAGATTATGATAGCATTTATCCTTTCTGTATAACTTAACCAAGGAAAAATAAAACAAGTTTCATAAATATATAATCATCATAATCATAAAACATACATATAAGAAATAAATATGGTATCATTGGATAATATACCTACATAATCACAAGTAACATCATTGGATGTTGTAATAGATTAAATTACCTTTAAAATATCATTGAAACATTTCTTAAGGAAAATACCCTTTTAATTTCGAAATCAATTATTTAAAATCTAAAAATTTCAAAAATATTAAAGAAAAACTTTAATTTTAAAAAAACCATGAAAAAAATTATTTAATATTCCAATAAAATAATACTTATTATGGTTGGAAAAGTATTTTTTGAGGTATATGTTAAAAAAATTATTTTGGTGAAACCGTAGTTGAAAAGTACCACGTTTGGAAAATGATAAGAAGATTTCTTTTGATCTTTTTTATAAAAAATAAAAAACGGGTAAAAAATTTCTTCATTAATCATTTTATAGTATTATAATTTTTTAAAAAACATTTTAAAGAAAATATGTACATGGAAGAAAAATATTCTCAACTGAATAGAAAAAAATTTAGTTTTCTTTAAAAACATTATTTCAAACTTTTGAGTACTTAATGAGAGAAAAATGATTTTTTTTTAAATTTACATAAGTAACCATATCATAGAAAAAAAATAATATTTTTGATTATTAGATAATATAATTTGTCAATATTAAATTTAAGCATAAACAATACTAGTGAAAAGTGAGATTGTATAATAAAACGCATACGGAACTGTTGAATTTTGAATCATAACCCCAGTAAAGAATTAATTTCAGATGAAACTTTAAATACCATTAATAAGAATAGATTAATTCTATAAAATTTAAAATGATAAGAATATAAACATCACAATCATAAATAAGTTCATAAAAAAACATCTCTCTACAATACAATATTGAGACGAATAAACCTTAGCTTATATATGAATAAATTGGTAAGTCATATAGACAACTTTATAATAAATCTATATTTATTAAAATTCTATAATAAACTATATAAATACTTATAATATCATATATTATCCACTTATAACCTTTAAACACTAGTTTTTTAACATTTCTTTATTAACATTGTCATTTTGGGTCTTAACTGTTTCATTTGTCATGTATATTTTGTTTTGGAAGTTATGGTCTCTGCATCTTGGTCATAACATCATCATCTCCAAAATATTACTAATGATATAAATATAATATGTATTTAATATATAAATATTTATAACCATCCATAAAAGGTATATATATAAAAATCAGTTACACTGTTTATTAATACAGTAGTCCATACGTACGAATATATGTTGTTTTCATTTTCTAATAGAAAAAGGAAAAGAATATAAATAACATTTTTTCATTAAAAAAACCATAATAAAATTATAAATATCATATATATTTATTAAATACATAACTATAAATTTCTATGTGAACTGTTTACGTAAAATTAATCATGTCTCTTCTTGGAGGTGGAAGTCCACACGTACGCATGAGCGACACTTTCATTTCCCATTTGATGGAAATAAGGTGGAAAATAGTTTTAAAATAATAATATTAACATATCAGTATATTTATGATACTATATTATTTATTATATAATGGATAAAACAGATTCATAGGACGTAGAATAAGAAATAAATGTTGAAATATTCAGGTAAAACAATTATCTCTTCTTTGAGAGATCCCTTTTGGATTACAACTTAAGCCTTATTAAGATTGTCTTATGGGAAGGACAAAAGGCACCATGATGAATTAAATATTTATAGTAAGGTATTATTTTTTTAATTTTCTATGTTAGAGTGATCAAAATTTGTGAATAAATGAAAATATAATGTTTCCATTTATAAATGAGGGAAAAGACACACATGGAATTGGTTAATAGATTTAAATATAATGTATATCATAATCATGCCAAGTGAAAAAAATGATGATAATTTATAATTTATGACGTGATATGTTTTAAATAACAACAAAAAATAAATATAATACATTTTTAAGTTTCATCTTGATCCTTATCATTTGGTTTATCCCCCTCATCAACCCTTTTTAACCTTAAGTGTATTAACACATATATTAGCTTATAATGGCCATAAATGAACTTATATGTTAAAAAGTGGATAAAAAATAGTACATGTATTCAATTTTAATCCATTTTATCATCAAAATTTTCATATTTCAATATTTTGTTTTGATTATTTAATCCTTTAATAAAATATAACTTAAAAAAAATATCATTATAAACAATATTAGGAATATTTATTTAATTTGTCTTCAAAGATATCATCAAAATAATGGACTTCAAATATAAATAAATATAAAATAATTTATAATTTATAATTAACTATAAAATTAATGTCATATGATAATACATCCAAAACAAATTCATTTTACATTTTTTAAAAATAATTTATCTTGATTTTTCCATTACTTTCACTAGTACTATATCGACATTGTATAAGAATTTAAGGTAATTATATCATCAATAAAAATTGAAAATTAATTAAAATAATAAGAATAAATTTTTTTAAATTAAACTTTTATATTCTTTCATAAATTATTTCCATCAGTATGAAAACATAAAATATAAATTAAAATCATGAAAGTGAAAATTTGTATTAATCATTTCTTGAAAATAATATAAATGTTATAATAAAATTAAAGAGGCACTAAATTTACATACATTAATATCTATAAAGAATTATTTTAAAATAAACTCATCCAATAGGACAAATGTTTTAGGGAAATTTAATGTCCATATCTCAATGTTTTAACCATGTTTTACCTGTTTTACCCTTACCGAGGTGAAAAATATTTACCACAATTACTATTCATAATGATAAAACATTTATGAGATCTGTTTAATTTTTTAACCTCATGAATATTAATTTTTATTTCATTTTTAATATTAAATTTTAAAAGTTTTTTAAATCAATTTTAAAATAAATTCATAAAACGCGATGAAAATCATTTTTTTGAAAATTGATTTTTAATTATAAAAATGAACTTATACCAAAATAAAATAATATTTTAATTCATATAGAAATATTTAGATTATGTTAAATAAAATATATCTTATATTAATTTATAATAAAATCCAAAACACAATGATACTTTAATATTACTAGATTTAACGAAAAGAAATGATATTTTTACAAAAAATTGTGTCTTCACAATACACAAAAAAAAAATTTTAGAAGAAAACCAAATAATTTTCCATAATATAATATTGAAATAATGTTAAAAAAATTAATTATCTCTAATAAATTTATTAAAATCGTAGAAATTTTTGATAATGTTAACAAATAAAATGCAATAAAAACATTTTTTTAAGAAAAAATATTTTTGAATCATAAAATATCTCTACTGAAAATTGAGAACTATGAATTAATAAATACATTAAATTATTTAAAACATTTATACATATGTTTAATAATTAGGTTATAACTATTAATAACTTTTAATTAAATGGCTAAGTTATAATGATCATATTTAAATAGTAATATTATTATAATATATCACAGTTCGATTAAAGCTCAGTGTTGCGTGTTAACCAAGATACCAAGCACAATATTATTTTAAAAAAAATTCATGGTGTTAAATATCATACCTTGAATCCATTTTAGCTAGGTGATTTTCATCATGTAAAGGACGACCATGTCCTCAAAATTTGGCCATGATAGTTTTGATATGACCTGGAGGTAGGGAGTCACACCATAGGAAAGGAGGCCATTTGATAGGGATGGACTTGGATGGATGTTTCACCAAGAAAATTATAATCATGATACAATTCCTAGATTATATATTTTTAAAGAAATGACAAAATATTAATAATTAGTAAATAAATGGGTATTCCTCATTTTCTCAATAACATGACTGAGCCCTCTCCTCTCACATTTTCTTTATTCCAAGAAATATCTCATTCATCTATCAAAAGATCAATGTATAATTTAATATAAGAAGTTCTTATGCCCAATGATAAATTATTACCTAGGTTCCCTCTCACCATATTTTTTATTTCACTACTATTTTACAATAGCGCTCATTTTAGGACATGTTTGTATGATTTCTCAATTTCAAGAAATCAAGGATGAAATGAGTTGTGATATTATATGAGTTGTATATTATAAGATCAAGGTAAATGTACCTATAATATTTAGCCATATGAAATGTTGTTGTAGGTGATGTTTGTGTGTTCTTATAATTCTTGGTTTGGAATTTATACGAAATATCTAGGAGAGTTTGGGGGAGTATAGTTGGCTAGGTTAGATCCTCCTTAGTATAAATTTAGTGATATATTCATGGTTTAATGATTTTATATTTTCATAGTTATTATGAAACTATAGGGTTAATATACTAGTCATGTCCAATGAACCCCATGGTTCTTGAAAATGGTGAAGTTAGTGATGAATGACCTCGGTTGAGGTCAGATGAGATGGTTTATGGTCCCCCGTGTGATGAGGGATTTGGGTTGAGGTTATAACCAATGAATTACCTTTGGTATTGTATAGAGAGTGGTTTTGGTGGGAATTATTGTATCTAAATCTCCTTGTCAAGTGTCAAGTGTTTAATATATACTATGATTTCACAATTCATAGGGTATAGTGAGTGTTTTTTCTGAGCATATAATCCTTTAGAAAGTTTATCCTCTAGCTAGTGGAAGTGTTTAAACCCCTTAGTTCCCTTATAAGATTAGTCCATAGGATGTAAAAGTAGTTTCCTAAGTAAATGATATTATTTGGAATGTAATTTTAGGCAGAAGTGGTTTATTTAGAAATTATGAAGTTAGTTCCTAGAATTCTTAGGGTTTAATTGATTCCCTATAGGGATATTGTAATTGGGTATAGATTAGTATAATTCATGGGATTCACCGTAGATAAATTATGTTCATGGGAACTCAAGGCCCATGTGGGATACTATGTGGATGAGGGTGTTCCTAGGATGGCCATGTATAGTGTGACATGCCAAGGTGGTTGATTGTGCGCCATGTCATAAGACATTATCCAGTGGTGTGCTAGAGGTGGGATAGTGTATAGTTAAGGAATTTTATGAGACTATGTTTTCATTAATATAATTTCATACATGTTCCCTAATTATGATCCAACATTTTATGGTTAGATAAGATGTGAGGTCTCACCCTAAGTTAAATAGTGATGGCAAGAACCACCATGAGTGAGAGGAAAATAGTCTAGGCTATATTTACAAGGCTTAAACTTGAGAGAGAGGGTGTGGTAAGGTTACCCTGAGTGAGTGGGTATTGATGAATTATGTGGTTAGGAGACCTATTACAGTGTGACATGGTGGAGGTATATGGTATAATATGATATGTGTTGAGTTTGGATGTGATTGTGAGACCCACCTAAATTAATAGGGGAGTGGTCGATTTTTTGATGTTAGTTTTAACTATGATAACCACCCTATGTGAGAGGGTAGTGGTTGATGTGTTGTGGTATGAGATATAGTATGAGACATAACCTTAAGTAAGAGGGTGGGAGTAAAAGATAAAAAAAGATATTTCGAATTTATTATGAGACCTTACCCTGAGTTAGAGGGTAGTGATTGGGACTCTATTGAGAGTCTTATCCCAAAGTGATGGCACCAATTTTTGGTTGTATTTCGGGAAACATATTCCTTCTAAAAAGGCCTTTAAAGGATCAATGTAATAACGAAGAGGAGGAGGGGTGAATCAATGATATCTTTTTTCCTTTTATGTTAACTTTCTTAACAACCTCTGCCTCCTTTTAAAGAGATACGACATTACAGAAAAAAATCTTTCAAATACATCCATAAGAAAAAATTATTTATAATATTCACAACTAAAATATATTATCTAGTGCTTTTAATGGTTTGTAAATAATCCAATACAACAAAATCCACTAGATTAAAATCCCATTTGTGTGGATACAATAAGGTGAAAATACCCTTAAACTTTTATAACACTATGATCAATACAACAATTTATGTTCTTATTTTATCATGAATGATGTAAATAATATGTCATAAGAATATTGGAAACATTCATCAATAGGTTCATAAAATCTTCATTGTGCTGCTTTATCTATATTCAATTTTGAAAATATTTTAAAAATAGTTCACTAATTTCTTACCCAACATTGGGTAAGCATTTATTCTAAAAACTTCATTAGAAACCCAGTCTAATTATTATGTGTGATTCCCCTTTTTTATTATTCTGTCTAGAAACATGTCTAATTTGTTTTCTTATATAGAATTAGAACTCAAATATTTTCTTCTTCTTTCTTTTTCAAAACCTTTTTTTCTATTTGTTTAGTCCAATCTAATGAATCATTTCCACTACTTCTCTAATTACATATTTTTTTTCTAGAAACCTATTCAAAGACAAAACTCCAGTACTCCAATTCATTATACACATGAAAAGTGTCAAATTACAATTTACTTTCACACCTTTATATAGGTTCATTCAAAACAAAAATGACAAGAACTTGAAATAAAATTTTCTCTCAATTAAATTAACATATTATAAATAATTAGAATTTATAACTTCATTTAACGTTTTTGAAATTATTATCTTCATAAGTTTTTAATTATAAAAATCACTTAAAAAGAGTTTTATAAGTGCTCATTCCAGAAATTGATAGTCTAGAACATATTAGTTTAAACCTATATTTTTCATTTTAGTTCTCTAGAACCAATTAAAATCAAGTAAAATGAGAACCCTCTCACTCTGATGTTCCAAACTAACAGAAGTTGTTTGAAAACATTATTGTACCATCAAAAGACTTTAGAACCCCACACCAATAGTTCATTAGAAACTTCTTCATGTTTCCACCCTTTTTTAACATTCTTCATTTGTTCAACAATTCCTCAGATTAATGAAAATGTGTCCAATGAAACTCAACATACGATGGATTATCAACATAAAAAAAATAATTATATTTTTCATATAAATATACCATATGATGTATTGGTCTCCAAAGATTATATTATAGATTGATATCTTAAGCTCATTAGATTGATTAGTCTTAAAAACTCTTTTAATAGATCAGTGTCAGAAACTCTTCGGATTCACATCCCATAACTCCAGTCTATCTAATACTGTTTGGTCAATATGATGTTTTGAATTCAATATAATATGGGTTACAAAAACTCATATGATGGATTTTTATGTTTCATGTATCAGTCAATCAACACTTCTGAAAATCCTTATATTTCTATAAAAACCCACTTCTGGTTTTCTAGAAAATTCTTTATTTGATATACCACATCATGAATAAATCATCTTGGTCTATCCAATAAAGTCTATTCAGAAACCAAATATCAAATTCTTCCTTTTTACAACCTCAAACTTGTATAATGATACAGATTCAAGATTTAGTTCTATAAAATGGTTATAATAGAATCATCTGTTTTATAGATGAATTTTATCAGAACCTCTGTATCCTAAACAACTTGAACACACCTTTAACAAAAGAAAATATCACAAGGTTTTCTATGTTTTTTAGAAAATTGAGATAAAAATAACATCATTTGATTTATTATTCTGAACATATATAACATCTTTATATATTTGACACATCTTCATGGTATGTTTTGAAAATTTTCATTCTAAAAAGACGACTTTAATAAAAAGAAAACTCAAAAAACAATATTTAGAATAGAAAAATTCAATTAATTGAAGTTCTCAATAAATCATTGTCTAATCATCTGATTCTGATACTCCTTTTTTTGATAATTAGATTTCACAAAGTGAGGTTATTTTTTTTATAAATAAAACAAATATAAAAATATAATGTACACTTATTTCAAAAAAACACCTCCATCCAACTTGGTACCAATAATCTCCCCCTTTGGATTTTATTGTAAAAAAATATTCATGAATCACTAGTACTTTGTAAAATCAATCTATGGATCACTTATAAATAATTCTAATCCTACATTAAAAAACTCAGTCTAGGAAAACAGGATCATTTAATAGGAAAGCCATGCTATCCATATGAAGTGACTTTGGAAATAAATTATTTAACTTACAACTTTAAAAATATTTATAAATTGTAAAATTTTAACTCATCAAAAATTTTCATCTTTCCTATAAGAAAAAAGATTCTAACAGGCACTTTAAAAAACTGTTAAAACATTTAACACATTGAAATGCTGAGATCAAATCTTACCCCTTTTAAAAACTCCCCCTAAATAAATGATTTCATTATAATGTTTAGCACATACCAATGTATAGGTTGTTGAAAATACATTTTTTCTCCCTTGAAAACAATATCCAAAGACAAAATGAGAGAGAGGACATAAACCCATACCAAAAACATAGAGGGAATGACATTGGATGCCCATATTCAACCTCAATTTATAGAAAACTTCCTTCAATAAAGGTTGTATGAATATGTCAAAAAAAGTATTCCATTATAGGAACATATTTTAGCTTCAGTTCATTCTTTTAAACATGCTCTGTGATTAATTGATATTCGATATCAATATTATTTTAATGATAATGTTAAATAGTATTTTGAGTGAGATTTACATCACTTTTATTATCACAATCCAAGATAAGGGGAAACATTACTTCAACTAGAAAATATTATAATTGAGTTTTCATCCAATTAAGTTTTGTTGTAGCTTGACTGGATGCAATATATTCATCTTCAACTATTGTAAGAGTTACAAAGTTTTTTTTAGTATTATAAATCACAAAAATTATCTTATAAATAATACTCCATTTGATGTAGATTTTATATCATTCACACTTCCTAAAAAATTAGAATCATTATAACCAAAAAAATAAATTTTTTCTGGGCTGTCATATGTTATACCAAGATCTTTTGTACGATTTATATATCTGATAATTTGTTTTCCTCCAACAAAATGTGATTATTTTAGATAAATTTGAAATCTTTTTCAAAAAGTAACAACGTATACAATATCTGGTCTTTAAGAAGTCTGGTCTAAAAAACTTCCAATTAGCTTTCTAAATTAATCAACAAGTACTTATTTTCCTTATAAATCTTTAGAAAAAAAGGTTCTAATCAAAATTGGTTTGGAAACATCTTTGTAATTTTCAATGCCAAACTTCTCAAGAAGTTCCTTTGCATAGTTTTCTTGGAATATAAAAATATATTTATTATTTGGGGATATTTGTAAAACAATAAAGTATTTCATTTCACCAAACAAGGAGATTTCAAACAACACATTCATATATCTAGAAAATTTTCACAAGTTATGTCATCATTACACAAAAGTATAATATCATAAATATAAATAATTATAATGATAAATTTATCCAAATATTTCTTAATATAGATATTACTGTCAACTCTTACTTTTTTAAAGGTCAACTTCTTAAGTAGTCATCTAATCTGGAATACCATGATATATTATCATTATTTATCCTATAAAAGGAATTATTTAAATTCTATACCTATCTTTCATCTTTTCTAATTATAAATCGACACGATTGTTAAATATAAACTTCTTCATCATGTTCTCCATTGAGAATAATTGATTTTACATGCATCTAATTTTTTTAACCTCATTATGCAGAAATTTCAAGAAGGATCCAAATTATTTCTAACCTTTAAATAAGATAAAACATCTTATCAAAATCAATACCTTTGATTTTTTAGTAACCATTGCAAAAAAAATGGTGTTTTGTTTCCTATCACTTCACCATCTTCATTCAACTTGTTTCAAAACACCCAATTTGAACCATTAAATTTTTTATTATTTAATATTGGAACATGTTCCCATGTATTAGTATTCGAAATATAATACAATTATTCATTCATAGAATGAGTCCACTCATAATGCTCAAAATCTTCATCCACATATTTTGGCTCAACATTTGAATATAAGAAAGTATGTGTAGTGAACTTTGATGTTATTCTTATTTTAAATTTTTGTTATTGATCACCAATGAGTTTTTTACTTACAACCATTTTATCAACCTAGGATGACTTGTATGAGGTTCTTACTCATCACTAGATATAGCTAATTTTTATTCTTCTATTTTCATGGCATAACCATTATTGGAATTATTTTCATGTTTCTCAATTTTTTTTCCATATTCTCTATATTACTTACCTATTTGTGTTTGTAAAACATTTTATTCATAATTTTATAGAAAATTTATATCAATATAATAAACTAACTCCGTTGTTTTTTTATTTAAACATTTATTCTCTCTAACATTAGAAGAACTTCCAAGAAATATTCCATATTTAACTCTTTGATCAAAATTTCCAAAATTTACACTTTTTTATGATATAGGGACTCTGAAAACCCCTTTAAGTGTTCCAAAAATCAAATTTCATATTCGAAAATTTTGTGAGGATTCATATCAATACACGGTTCTTAGAAACCCCAATTTTGGATATATACTATTGTATTCATTACCTTCATCCAGAAGTAGTGAGAAACACCTTGTTCAGTCAACATTGTACGACCCATATCCACCAAACTTCTATTATTTATTTCAATAATAAAATTTGTATGGTTTGTAAGGGTCACTAAAATCATGATGAATACCATTTTTATCAAGAAAATTTAATAATTTGTAACTTATTTATTCATCTCCATTATCATTTCACAACTTCTTCACAAAAGATAAACATTTATTTTCATCTCTTCTCCTGAAAATCTTAAAATTTTAAGTGGTTCTAATTTATGCTTCAAATACATAATACATGCAATGTGGGTAAAATAATAAATGAAATAAATAGACAAATTATATTTGAAAGTGGATTTTTTCATCATTATCCAAAAAATATCAGAATTAATCATCTCTAAGGGATGAGTTAAATGAATTTAAATATTCTTAGGCACAATGTTTGTTCTCTTCAACTTCTGAATAATAGAATAAAACCAATATATTCTTCTTGTGATATCAAAAATATCATGAACACTATCTTTCCTTAAAAACTTTATCATATTTTTCTAATCGATATATAACATCCTTTTATGTAATAAATTATTTTATTCTGTCATACTCAGATAACATGAATTTTGAACATCAAAAACTTGAAATAGTCCCCCCTTGTATGTTGGAATATTATAATTTTTTTCCAAGTTCTTATATTTTCACAAAAAAAATATTTTTAGGAAAAAACATTATTATCTTCATTAAAATGTTGTGAGACACTTAATACGTTGGATTTTATCCCATAAAAAACTAGGCATTTTTGGATTTCAATTTGTCTTCACCAATAATAACAGATTAACACCTTTTATTTTTAAGGATTCATCATTTAAAAACAACACTATTATTTCTTAAAAGTATTTCAAATTATCCAACAGCTTCAATTATCCATTCATATATGAATAGAAACCACTTTCCATAATCCAGGTTCGTTCTCCTTTTATAAATTGGAGAGTAGTTTCTACAACAATTTATTTTTATTTTCCCTTATATTTCTTCACATATGAATTTTGAGAATTATTATAAGGATTTTGTAATGCTTGTAAAAAAATAAGACAATTTTTTTCAAGATTTTCATGTTGTTCAATACTTCCACATATAGTTTCTAAAGGCTGGAATACATTTTTATCCTTTATACATACTTTCTTAGGATTCCTTCATGGAGTGTATTAAATCCCCCTCACACTTTTCCTACAATTACCCATGAGATAATTTTATTGTTGTTTATTAAACCAATAAATATTTTATATATGACCAAATCCAGAGAAATACCATTAGTATCCACAATAAGAATATTTTCCTTGATAAATTCCATACTGTTTCGAGTTTTAGACTTATTTTTCTACAAATTTCTATC
Source organism: Viscum album (assembly GCA_963277665.1). Taxonomy (NCBI): domain Eukaryota; kingdom Viridiplantae; phylum Streptophyta; class Magnoliopsida; order Santalales; family Viscaceae; genus Viscum; species Viscum album. The sequence continues at coordinate 639,804,746 of OY728131.1, read as the reverse complement.
TTTACACAATAAGACATTGTTGATCCTTATATATTTTGATATATTTTCAAATTTTCTTCTTTAACATTTATTTCTTTCCATCATCAATAGAATCTCCAGTCAAAGTAATATTTTATTTTGAATTTGAAATTTTTTAAACATATGAGTTTTTAACTTTATTGATTTTAGAAATATACATGATTTTATAAACTTTACTAATACTAATAATTATATATTATTCCTTTCAACTTTTAATGACAACATATGTCAATAATTATTAGGTTGAAACTTCTCAAACATTTCTCCAATTTTAGAAATATAGTTTTTGAAACTTGTAACTCCCTTATTACTTGTATAGATATTTTGTTGAAGAATTTATAACTCTTCCTCCATTAATTATGTCTATAATTCAAGATATAAATTTTTATTCTTTTCCTGTTTAATAGATCTCTTCATATGATAAATCTCTTCAAAAATCATAGATTTCTCTTTAATATTATATTCTTTACTGTTTACAGTATAAATTTCATTTTTCAACTTATTGATTTCTCTTTTAAGACATTAAATATTATAAATACATTACTCCATCAATCTTTTCATAGAAAATCCTATATAATTATTTTGTTTAGAACTAATTGTTTTATAATAAAAAACTCTTTATAATTTAATTTTTCAGTTAACATTTTTTTTTCAGTTAATTTAGGGAATTTTTCAGTTTCAACTTAACTGTCATCATCATCACCATCCATAGAAAAAAAATTATCCTTTTGTATTTGGAGTAAATTTCATATTTTACTATTGAATAAGTTTTTTTATTTTTCAAGATGTTTTTCTTTGATCTTCTTAAATTTCTATCATATTCAGAAAATTCTTTTTAAATATTTATTTGATGAAAATTTTCCAAAATATGACCAATAACTCCACAAAAAAAGTGTTTCAGTGGTAACTTCATTTTCTACTTACCCATGCCTATTTTCACATATTTAGGAGACATGGATAAAATGTTATTAAAATTATTTCTAAATTCACTTTTATTTTATGATTCACTATCTTCTTCATTGTTAAGATATTTTTAAGATTCTTCTTTCTTGGTAGCTTTAGTGGAAATTTCTTGATCAGCCTTTTCTTTTATTTTTATAAATTTCTATCTTCTTATTGCATATGTAATGAGTGTGTTTTGTAAGTTATCCAAATATAGAGTTTCAGGATCTATATCTTCTAAATATGAAATTTTTTATCAAACTTGTCAAGACTACTTCATAATATCTTTTCAATAATAGTTGGATATTATATATTCTCACCAAGCTATATTATTGTTCTTAAAATATAATTCACCATTGTAATGAAGTCACCAATAGATTTATACTAATACATTATGAGATTTCCTTACTTCAGCCTCCAGATTTGTAACCTTTCCTTCTCTACCTTTGTATTTCCTTCATATATATTTTTCAAGTTTTACTAAATATCTTTAATTTACAACTCCCTTAACTCTAATAAATTCACATTCTGAGAGTGTAGGAGGTATATCATTTTTATCCCTTCCCTCGTTCTCCATATTTTCCTTATCAGAAAATATAAGGGGAATATTCTTAGCATGAAGTTGAAATAGTATCCTACAAAACATCATAACTAGGAGAAATATGATATGAAAACATTATATCTTTATAGATATGGTAGTTATTTCTATCAAAAACTGTAATTCACCTACTTTAAACACTATTCAAAATATCCATACAAATTTTCTTTAAAAATTAGAAGACTAGTAATTGATCGAATACTTTACTTTGATACCAATTGAAATGGAATATGTAGGATAAATGTAATCACTGGGAGGGGGAGGGAGAGAATCCATGATATATTTTTCTTTTTATGTTAACTTTCCTAATAATATTTTCTTCCTATTAAAAAGTTACAACTTTGTTGAAAAAATAAAAAACATACCTAAGAACAAAATTATTTATAAGGTTTACTACTCAATAAGAGTATATACTCATTTTAATGGTTTGGGAATAATCCAATACCACCCAATCCACTTGAAAACTATTATTTTTGTATTGATACAACAAGTAAGAAATACTCTCAAAATTGTATAGCACTAAGATCAATACAAAAGTGAATGTTTGCATGATATATGTAAAAAATATATTGAAACAAGTTTAGAAACCTTCACCAAGTGGTTTAAAACATTATCACTATATTGATTCAATAACATTCAATTTGTTAAATCTTTAAAAAACATAAATTCACTTTCTTACCCAAAAAATGTACAAATTTATTATTTGAACATTGTAAAAAAAATTTTTTTTTGACTCTTTTATATGATTCCTCTATCTGATTAAACTATTTAAAAACAAGTATGGTTGGTTTTTTGACATAGAATCAGAACATAAATATATCTTCCTTTTTTTTCTATAAGTCTGATTCTTTAGTTCGATCCGATGAATATCCTCCACTGCTTCTATGATAACATTTTATATTTGGAAACCTATTCAAAGATAATACTATATCAATCCACTTATTTTTATGCATGAAAAGTGTTAATTGATGTTGTACATGCAACCATATATATATGTGAGTTCAAAATAGAAATGATGGGAACTAATAATAATATTCCCACTCAATGAAATTTACAGGCTCGAATTAATCATAAATGAGAACTTAATTTTACCAATTCTAAATTTTTATCAACTGTTATAGAGTCTTATATAATCTTCATAAATTTTCTATAACCTCTTAATTCTAAACCCCACTTGAAAAATGATATTACCAGTGTTTAGTCTGAAAATTTATAGTACAAAAAATATCACTCAAAATCTTAATTTTTCAATCCAGTTCCCATTACCCAATTAAAATCAAGAAAAATAAGGGAATTTTAAATATAATGTTCCAAACCAACTAAAGATATTTAAAAATATAATTGTAACATCAAAATACTTCAGAACCCTACACCGATAGTTCAGTAGAAACTTATTCATGTTCACACCTTTCCATCCATTTTCCTTATCTGTTCAACAGTTTCTCATATCAATGAAAATGTGTCTAATGAAAATCATCATTTGATGGATTATAAACATCAAGAAGATCATCTGATGAATCGTATCAAAATATCATCTGATGAATCAGTTTCGAAAGCTAAAATTATGGATCAGTATCTTAAGATCATCCAATTGATCTATATTAAAGACTATTCCAATTGATCACCTTCAGCAACTCTTCTGATCTACAAACAATAACTCTAGTCCATTTAATATGATTTTGGTAGTTAGATTTTCTTTATCTGATATGTTATCAGTTCCAAACACTCATCTAATGGATATATATCTCTGATGGATAGGTTTCTCAACACCTTTTGAAATCTTCTTAATTAAGTAAAAACACACTTCTAGGTTTCTAGAAAATAATCTATTTTATAAACTCCATCTTGAAAGAAACATACAAATATGTTTGATAAAGTCTATTTAGAAACCAAATGTCCAATTCTTCCTTTTTACAACATCAAACTTGTATCATGATACTTATTCATGATTTATTATCATAAAATTATTAGAAAAACATTATTAGTTTAATAGATTTATTTTATCAAAACCCCTACATCTGAAAAAACATAATTTTCCCTTTAACTAAGGAAAATATCTTGAGGTTTTCCATGATTTATAGAACAATGATATCATCATATCATCATATAATTTATTATGAAAAACATTTATAATATCTTTATGTATCTGATACATCTCCCCGGTCTGTTCCAAAAAGTTCCATTCAAGAAATAAGAGTTCTAATACAAGAACAATAAAGAAAAAATTTAGAATAGAAAATTAAATTGATAGTATTCCTCAAGAAATATTTTTTAGATCATATGAGTCTGATAATCCTTCATATTATCACTAGATGTTAAAAATTGAGGTGTTTTTTCATGAAGACAAAAAATTTAAAATCTTCCAACAAAATTATTTAAAATAACACCTCCAACCAATACGGTGTCAACACCACCAACATTGGATAGAATACATGAGATTAGGAATTATGGTCTCCTAGTTATTACATGATGAACTAATGCATATTCTTGGGATTTGTTTTTTTATTTTCCATTCATATAAACACTAAATATTGTGGTATATAATAGGAACCCCAATGGTAGTTCCTTATCAAGGTTTATTTCAGACAGCCTACATGGTCAACCTAGTGCATGTTCATTTCATCATGTTTAACATTCATATAGAATGTTCTATAGAAGATATTGCTAGAGTAGTTAGATGAAGACTGAGAGATTAGTCTGAAGATAGACCTAGGTTTTATAGTTAAGTATCCCTTTGTTTTGTTTTATGTTATTTTGTATTTGAATATCCTATTTGGGAATCTTTGTGTATGTTATATTTTTTTAGTTTTCATGTCATACTGTTATAAATACTTTCCATTACACACATGTTTACAATGATTCAGTTATTTATATGTTATTTTATGTGATGACACTGAGATTATAATCTTACCACTTTTGGTTACAAACTTTTATTGCTAGTCTGTAACTATTGGTTCAAAGGAAGGTGTGTTTAAGCTCATGTGTCACTTCAGATAGAGTTTTGTATGAGATATTTTATTATGGGAATTAAAAAATGATATTAAAGAAATGTTTTAGCTATATAACTTTCTAGGGACTTAGTAGAAAAATATAAGAAAGTTTCCAATCTCTTATGGGACCTTGGAAAGCTATATAAAAAAACAAAATTCAATGGAATCTCTGAGTTATCTGGGGTAAAATATTTTCTTGATTTGTAGTGTTCTAATTGAGATTTTTACTAAGGAATTATGCTCGGGCTTGAGCTTGTTATTTTTAATTTTACTCTTTTTCTATGGTGGATGGAGCGTGTGTGTTTAGGAATAATATCCATAATATAGGTTTATCTTAACATATGTATGACTTCTTGTCTAAGTGAAGTAATTTTTAAAAGAAAAAAATGGGTTTGAAAGGAAAAAATTTGATTTGTATTAATGTAAGTATACTACAAATTACTAGAAAATGGTTAATAAATTGATTTTGGTTAATTAAAATGCCAACAATAACTTATTCGGTGATTTACCATATAAAATATCATTAAAATAGAAATTAATTAAAAATAAGGTACTATTTTTGTGTGTTTCTATTTCACATTTGGATGATGTTGTAGTTGTCAAGGTAAGATGGATGACCACTATATAGTGGGTAGGTTCAGGTAATGGTTACTGAGCATGGATGGTATAGGTGGTATGAGCCTATCATGTGGCATGTTTGTAGTTGGAGGCTTTGGTAGATAAGATTCCCTCAAAAGGGTATTGGTAGTATGGGATGATACCTATTGTTAGAAATTTATTTCTCACTATAATTATTAGAGTGATAGGTCTTGGAAATATGGTAGCTGGTTTGGGATGTTGAGTTAGACATAAAACCTATAGTGGTTGGTCTAGTAGGGTGATATTTTGGGAAGATACCTATAAAAAATGAGTTTTCATGTATTATTTCTCTATATTGATGATATAGGAATCTAGTTTTGAGATTTATGCTAGTATCAATGTAGGGATTATGGTTTCTCTTATCATATATTGGTTACATATTGGTTGGTAAATAGGATGGTCAAGCATCATAGTCCTCAAGGGGCATGTGAGTTGGTTGTTTCCTTTTAATTTGGGGGAAATCTAGTGGTTTTGTTATGGTTCTGTGTGTATAGAGGGATGTGACCTTGGTTGAGGAAACATAGATGAGTACTTTAATCATGGGATATTATTAAGTGATGAGGCCAATAATTTATTTTTATTGGGTATTCCTTGGTTCTGTTAGGAATGAAAATATAGTTGGTGCTTCGTGGGAGATGTGCTGGACTTTTGAGATTGGTGACGATTCTTTTGTGTTTTGATTTCAGGTTGGAAACTAGGTATGAGGCTTGTTTTTATGAATTATATATGTGAGACCCATATGGGATGAGATGGTCATGGGGGTGGGATGATGCAACATGCCCAAGGATGAATGTTTTGGAAGAAAAGATGGTTTGATTTAAAGTGTTTTAGGAACCCTGAGGATGTAGATAGGTCATTAAGGTGTGACAATCAAGTGCGTATCTTGTTATGGATAATAACTTTTTAGTAGATACTCTTACTTGGGACATTATAGATGATTATGGAACATCTTATATGGTAAGTTCCTAGTGGAACTACCCTAAGAGTGGGCTTCTAATAAGTCATAAAAGTCTTCAATGATGGTTTTTTGATGGATTTTCTGTGTATATTTCATATTTGAGAAATTTGGTTTTGTTTCATTCCTATATGAAGGATAAAAATAATGATAATACTTCCATATGGTGAAGTTCCCTAGTTTTTGGTGGTAGAGAATGTCTCAATGTAATAAGGTTGAGTGTTTGGCCAATCTTGTTAGGCTATTTTTTATAAGAGAATCTATTATAACACCAATTGTGGTTGAGAAATGTGATATAATGATTGATGAGTTGTGAGAATGAGCTTGGATTGGTTCTATAAACAATGTGTGACATGTCTATAGAAAATAGGGTGTGTTCACATTTTTTATGATGACTGGGGTTGGTAAGATCATATGAGGGTTGTTTAGAGCTTCTCAACCACATAAGAACTAGAAGCTTGGTTCATGGGTCAACATTGGTTGGTTTTGATGAGAAATATTCTTCTGGAAAAAATCCACATGCATGTTTTCTTTTAATAAGGATGATGTTAATATGATGGTTGTATGTCCCATAGTTGGGAAAACCAAATCAGTTAATCTAAGTTGGGATTTTTGAGGAAATCGAATTCATTATCCATGGTAGTGTGAGTTTCACTATATTTTATGAATAGTGGTAGGATTAGTCATTTATAGTTTTAGGAGTATACTGGATTAAGGATTATCCATGGTTATTGATGTAGTTAGTGAATTTTGTAACTAAATAGGATGGGGGTTAGGTGTTAATGTTGTGTGTGGAAAGGGTGAGGATATGTTTGTACTTGAGAAATATTTGATTTTTCCTACGAGAATGAAGCATTAGTTGGGATTTGACATTTTGATGGACGGTGTAGGTGTGGAAGGTTTGTGGATGAGAGAGGAAATTGGCTATTTTTTGGTGAATTCTTATGTAAAGAGATTAGTTTCATGTTGGATGTGTCTTTATATATTTGACTTATTTTTATTTAGGATTATACTAGGGTGATGGAGGAACCCCCCTTGATAGATCAGGTTTGTAAATGATTTGATAGAATCTAGTTTTAGATTAGGAACTTGTGATATCATGTTTCAATGGATGGAACCAATATAGAGGGATCAACCCAGATTATATTTGGGGATGAGAAGCCCAATAGTGGGGAGTTTATAACGACCCATGAATTTATGAGTTATTTTTAAAGGGAAATTTGAATTTTGAGTTTTGAAGCATGGGGTGTTCCTATAATATGGATTTGAATCATGATCCTAGGAGTCAAAATATATTTATGAGATTATTTTACCCACATTCAGGTGTTATATTAGTACTATGAGACATCATGTAAATGTATGAGGATATCATGGCCCCCTCTCTACAGGTACCCCTATTGGGACATTAGTGAAGAGAGGGAGTGAATCTCAAATCCCACCACCAATAGGACAGTGTTGGTTATTAGAGTCGAGGGTATAATATGCATAATTTGGAGGAATTAACCTAAATATATAATAAATATAAATGAGAGAGATACAATCCATCAACCAACATCATCACATAATAACAAATAAACCCCCAAAATACATGAATTCAATGTCATAAAAACATAAAACAAATGAAAATATTAAAAAAAATCATGGCCATGGCCCAAGAACTCCAACATCTCACAAACAACTCCATGAGCCAGTAACGCTAAGATCAATCACTAACAAACTCATGTAGACTAGAAATATATTTCACACAAACAATCATACATACATATATACATATATATAGTGGTGAGAATACAAATACACTAAGTAGTATACTCTTTAGAACCTTTTTGTGAAAATGTGAAAAAATCATTCTAAAACCTAGTGAGTAATCAAATGAAAACTAATCATTACCTAAATCAGGAGAAATAAATCCCTAAATCACCAATTCTACTCTGACAAGTATCTCACATAAACAGGTAACATAATATTAAAAACATATATATGTTTGGTACCACATATCCACTTTCCCACTGTACTAGTCTCTCTCACCCATTTTCTTATCTCTGAATACCCTGATCCCATACATGAGTTATCCTGGACATTTGGGTAACCAAACGAGAGCTATACAATTATATCATTTTGTAAACCATGGATCTCATTAAATCATAATCATCATCTGATACCAAACCATTTAATAAGTCTAGAATACTTTATAAACAATGTATCATTCACTATACCTCAATTTATTATGGGCCATTCACATACACATAGTGTAAGCACAATCATTGTATCCAAAATACATTTATATAATATAAACTCAAGATGATATAGCCCAAACATACATGTATAGTGAAACTGTGGTCTATTAAAGCTCATACAAGCATATACCCTATACATTAATCTATTAAATCCAAAATATTCATACATACTATGCTACATCTAGAAGAGAGAGTGATGTGAGAGATTAGTAAGATATCCATATCCTCAAAAATGAGGTTGTTTTGAAAAACGCTCGAAGCCCGATTCCATAAGTGTGTTTTTTTATCTACAAGAAAAAGTTGTTTAACATGTGAAATAATATAACATAAAGATAATATAACACACAACTAGCCTATGATAAGCTATCATGTCCTAGAATCAATTATAGACTACATCCCTTATGAAAACATGACAACTATTTATATGACTAGAAAGATGATTATTGACTATTATATAACCACCATAATTCGTAATCATCAATCAAAACATATTAATAATATCTATTCAATAATTTAATCCTATTATGAAGTATTGTTTCCACTATTCATATTAATTTTATCAAGACAAAGTTCTTTTATAAACACCATTTTAATGTAAAATTCAATCCCATTCTCTTAAAGAATTAATCCAAAACCCCATGATTATCATTTAATATATCCTTACCAATATCATCAGATTTACCTATAAATTCATCAAATTTCATTATCATTCCATCAATTTAGGTATTCTATGACTCAACCTAAGTCACTAGTAGATGATACACTAGTGATGCATAAGCCAATTGTAATAGGTGGTTGTTAGTTCAAGAAATCAGAAGGATAAAAAAACAAGAAAAAACGAAAATTAATATGGTTAAACCTAGATCAATAACCACACCATAAATACCAATATTAGTATCAACAAAATCATATAACAATAGGAAAGCCTTGCTCTCAACCCATATATTCTATCTCAGGACCATACACACAAAACCACTTCCATAACCAAGGAATATAAACTATCATATATCATAAAATCCCAACCATAATAGGTATTACAATAATTCACAATAATGGATATATAACATATCAAGTTATACAAAATCGAAATGAACATATTTTATAAAGAACAAACTTAGGGGGAAATTAAGGCCATCACACCAAGGAAAACCTACCAAACAAACATAACTGGGCATGTAACAAACCTCAAGAAATTTAATTTTAACAATATTTATCATCCATTACCATTTAAAATTACTTGATTAACTATTTGGAGATTTTAGTAATAGTAAAATTAATATTCATTATCTATTAATTTCTATAAATGAACTATAATTTGTATTTAATTAATCTATACGATTTAGTGGTTTTCAGTGGGTAAGAGTAATCAAATACATCTGATTTTTCATCCTTACATTTATCTTACAATTTTTATGTTAATTAACCAATTTCAAGCATAAACACTATTCTAAGAAACCATAATAATCATTTTAACTGAATTAACTCAATCTATAAAATATCAAGAGGTATCCACCAAATATACCATAGCCCAGATTCGATCAAAACGTCCCATTTAAACTTTAGTCTTCGTTAATTTCTAGTATTATAATATTTATTAGGTTGATTCAACCATTTATTTAAATTATATAAATCATATTATTCCCAAACATTCATATAAAATAAAAAAATTTATGAATCCCCTACCATGGAACAACGATTTTAATGTTCTCCAAGAAATAATGAAAAAATAGGCACAAATCTCTAATCACCTCTCCTATAAGGAACTCATGACCCCTAAGGATATCCTCCAAACATGGATCCACCCCAATCATCAATAAAACCCTTGATAATCAAGGAAAAAAAATGATGAAATATCATATAAATAATAATGGAGGGCGGGGGTGAAACTAACTTATAGAGGTAATTCACTTTATTTCATTGATGAAACAATCTTTAGAAACTAATGAAAAATGAAGAGAAACATTATTCCAAAGTGTATGAAAAATTTACTTGGGTTTCCTTGGACAAAAAAAAAAGAATGAAATAATATAAATATAAGATAAATCCAAAATTTATAAATTATTTATTTTTAACAACACTATGATGCAACACCCTTGGTCATATCATATTCCCCTGGGGTTTCACTAAAAATACAACACAAATAAAAGGAAAAACTATATTGATATCATTCAAATATTCCCTCTAGAATATATGAAAAAACCCCCTATATCTCATCCTTTGAATTCTAGGTCAAAATATGATCCTAGAAACCCCAGGTAATACCACAACACAATGAAAGAACCATGCTGTAGTGGTCCACAAAATGTTAGAGAGAAGGATCCCAAACCCTATGGATTTATGTTGTAGATAGAGGTACACAATAATAGGGTATCCAAAATGGTAGAGACACTAAACTCTTCATCTTGATTATCCATGCCTAGAGTCTATAGCTATGCCAAAAGAGGCCATTCATAGAATATTTACAAACTCCATGAACTAATATACATTGTATCTTAACTAGTCATTCCACAGTACTCCTCCTTCATCTAAAATTTCATCTCTGGTAGTATTACCTATCATCCATCCTCTCCCAAATTCCTATAACCACACAAAAACACAATTTAAGGGTTTGTTAAAAACCAAAAAATTATATTAGATACATTTGAAACAATGATCATCCTCAATAATTAAACCAAAAATTGAGTTGGAAGAAAAGGGGAAACAAAACAACCACCCATGGTACTCTTGTCAGGGATCTTTTTATATTAATTTCATAACCAACATAACATATAAATAAGGAGAATCAACAAGAAATATCATCAAAATTATCATAAATCAATGAGGCACACACATATAATCTAATAATATATGACATTGAACCAACTAGGATATTGAGTGCACATTTGTGACTCACTCTCCCAATTAAACTCCTCAATACACCATGTTTCAATGTAGAATAAACAAAGGGAATAACACACCCACATAATATCTTCTATTGATGATCTCAATCCATAACTACTCATTCCTTAATGGTCACATCATTTTGAAACATCATCCCATCCTAATAAATAAAACATTAATCATCATAGAGGTACCAATGAAGATGTGACATATGAAAGAAATCACGTATCTAGATCATCCATAAGGGAAGTTCTAACTGATAAATAGTAACTTTAACATGATACAACACCTTGAAAGTACCAAAATTTTTGGGAGAAATATTACCCTCACATCCAAACCTCTACATTCCACAATGAGGAGATATCATCAAGAACACATGATCTCCAATTTTAAAATATAGAGTCCTCATCCTAAAATCAAGACAAGACATTTTATAATCCCTAGATTCCATTATTTACTCACGAATCACCTAAAACTTTTATATCATTCTCTAAACCAATTTTGGTATAATAATTGACGACTCTCTGATGTTGATCCAACACAAAGAATATTGGAATGTTCAGTCATAAAAAACCTAAAATAGATCCATAATAATGGTGGAGTGATAGATATTTTTGTAATAAAATTTCACCCAAGGTAGGTGCCTCATCCATGATTATATAAAATCTAGAATGAGTGCATGCAACATATCCTCTAAAGTCTAGAAAGTCTAGTTTTTCTAACTATCCACCTGAAGATGAAAAGTGGCACTAAGATATAATTTGGATGAAAAATCATGTTGGAGACCTCTCTATGCTCTAGAGATGAAATAGGTATCACACTGAGAGATGATTAACTTCAAAACCCCATGAAGCCTCACCACCTCCTCTAGATACTTCCTTGATAAAAAATACACGTTGAATGAACTCTTAATCATCAAGAAGTATTATAACTTTGTAAAGTAGTCCAAGATCACTCATATAACATCATATTCTCTATTTTATTGAGAAAAATTGATGAAAATGCATTGAAATGTTCCCCAATTCAATTGGGGAACATAAAGAGGATGAATCAAAGTTCTAGGAATATGATGCTCAGTCTTTTCTTTATGGAAAACTAAATATTGAGACTCAAACTCTTCAACTAATAATTTCTAAAGACACTGAAACTTAACTCTCAAGGCATGATTCATCTTATCTACACCATGATTTATCTTTAAGGGTATACTATAGAACTCATAGATAACCACCACCTGCATCACAAAAGAAACAAAGATACTATCTTCCAAAAAAACCTAATGTTGTCTATCCTTAAACCACCCCTCATGAGAATAAACAAAAAGAACTTAGTCTCATAATGCCTCCACCTAATAATCCACTAGCTTGGATTCCTCCACTTACTAAACCAAATATGGAAACATTTTCATCTAAAAAATACACCATATAAATAAAAATATTCTATATCAAAGTGAAAGATAGAGAGTTCCTATATCACTATCTAAGTATCACTTGACTCACACAAATCATTTACATGAAACTTCCCACTCAAATAATTTGCCACAAAATTCATTTTACCCAATATAGAAAAAATATCAATGATATAATCCTTTAAGAATAACATACTCTATCACTAACAAAAATTCAAATTACCTTGGGAGAGGGTATACACCACTATTTTTTGATATTGGAGTACCACAAATCACTCACCAATAAGGTGATGCTTCCATTACATTATAGTGGAAACAACTATAGAAAGATTGAGTTCTTGAGTGGAATAGTTATTCTCAAGAGGCTATAACTACTAATACACATAAAAGATAACTTCTCTCTACTGAATCAATACATAACCCAAGGAAAGACATGAATCATCTCAAAAAACTCAAACACAACGCCATCCTTTGGATGATTAATGAAAATAGAACTGATCATCTTCTACTTAAAATACTCAAAATAATCTTGACACTAGTCAATATAGTTAAAATGATGATCCTTCATAGTCAATTATATCAAAGGAGTCACAATACAATATAATTCAAGCATGAAACTCCTATAAAAACCTAAAATACCAAGGAAACTTTACATATATATATAATTTTAAGTGTTTACCCAACAAGTAACCACAAAAATAATTGAAGGAATCATAACCACTCTTCAATAAGATATGACATGACCTATGTTTTGAACATAATGGGTCAAAAACATTCACTTCGACTAATTCCCAAATAGATGATGACACTGAAGAACTCATTGAAAGACATATACTTGTCTTTTATTATCTTAATCTGACTCATAATACACTAATATTTCATCACTAAACACCACAAATTATTTTATAAATCACAGAACACGTAATGAATTAGTCCCATGAACATGTCTAGAGTGTTTTTAAAATTGAATGAAATTTTAAAAAATTAATAATTCCCATAAAAAATATGAATGTAATTATTAGAATATTCTTATCTTTACTTGCATATGATGATATCTTGACTAAAAAATGATATTTAATAAATAGGTATCTCACTTCACCCAATTGAAAAAATCCTAAATCAATTGGTGGGGGAGCAGTTCTTTATTTCCACCAAATTATAGTAACAATAATTGATAAATAATAACATATTTACATTATCATTATTCACAGAAAAGTTGTATCACCACTTTGTGACACATTAGGTTGAATAAAAATTTTCTTCGTAAGATTTTTAATATGAACATATAGCTCTCATAACTAATAAGGTCCCTTCCTATATGAGGAAATTGGTATTAGAGTAACACCTCTCTAAAAATATATCCAAAAATCAATCTCAGGTTAATGAGGTAGCATCAAAACATCTTTTGGATGAACATAAAATTACACCTCTATAACCATGGGAAATACCACCAGATCATCTTCCACTAAAACAATATCCTCTTATCAATCATGGAAGACAATAAATCAACAAATCTGCAAACCATAAGAGGGTATTATTTACTAATAAACACAACATGATCACCATGAGTATCATTGAATATGAACCATAGTCTTAAAAAATCATAAATATACTATATTGAATAAACCAATTCTTTTTTATGATGACTTCATATGGTTGTTTCATAAAAATTGTTAATATACTCAAGAGTGATGTTGCCCTAGAATCATCTCAAAATCTCCATAAACATCACACAAGATCACTCGAGCTCCAACTATTGTATTCAGAGCTAATGGAATGGAATTAAACCAACATAAAGTCATAAAGAATGGATTTGGGTAGATGAATTAAAGGATTTAATATAATTGAAATAAAAAATTCATACACACTTGAATAATATAAGAAAATAATACATTGCCCAGTATCTATATTTCTTTGTACTAGAAACTACATATCATGCATATAACTGTGTCCGACTCCATTGCCTCTCTTAACCTAATGGCAACCTCCACCATATCTATTATCTATTATCTATCCCTAAGGATGAGGGGAATCATGTTGATATCCTCCATCTACCCCATATACTCTCTAATGCTCAAAACTCATGGCACCTTACTACTACCTCCTCAAAGCATGTTTCTATATCAAATGAGATATTATAGGGATTCTGAACCCTGTTGACTATTGATAATGGCTTGGAACTCAATATTATGATGTATATGATATTCCAATGAGAAAAAAACCACACCTAATCCACTGATATGGGGTACAAGAACTACTAGCATTGGTGAAATGGGATAATATGGTCTAGAACTAAATCCCTACTATTTGGGACTTCACCTGACAATTTAACTGATAAATTTTGGACATATCTCTAGTTTATGGAGAGTCCTAATGTATATACTCTCATTTTGTATTGTCCTAGATAGCATCATATCAATGAATTATGCATTCTATAGAACTTAAAGATAAATTTATAGTATAAACAGGGTTACCCGGAACCAGATTTATAGATGGAATGATTCCCCAAAATTCCATGAACTAGATTTCTCATCAGTATGAAGGTTTAAAGAATAATACATATTGTTCTTATATTGAATATTTAACCCCCACACACTAGAATTACCTGATTATAGAGTAAGAATATCCAAACAACAAGTTTCCTTCATGGTCAATGAAAGAAAATTTTCCTAAAACTGATAAAAATATTCTCCAACTAAACGTCCAACCCCTCAAGATCACTAAGGAACAAAAATCGTTACTATTGAGTATCCCCAAAACACTTGGTGACAGTTAATTAAATACAATAATCTTTATAATAAATTATAAAGGTAAAATAATTCTCTAAATTATCTAACTAATCCTCACTCTTCTAATCTGGAATAGGTCCTTTATACTTTGAAATAGAATTACACATCAATTCTAGAAGTTTCTTCATTTAAGACTCTTAATCATCATCACTCTCAACTCTATGGAAATATGTTCTTGCATATTTCTAAAAATAATCTACATATACCCATAGAGGACATTAAACTAGAGTTGTACCATCAAAAGAGAAAATTTTACGGGCTACCTAAACTCAACACATCGAATATTTTAGATTAATTAATCAATGTTCATACTAATTCAAAATTTATATTGAATTCAATTACATGTGTTGATGATATTGATTTATAATCCTTAACTAGGACTCTACCCCACAAGAAACATAACCTCATGTATTATATTTTGTAAAATTATAGTCCATACATCAAATCTCAACGGGACCTAAAATCACATGTCCTCGTCATCCTCCCTTATTTACATCACTTGCTAAGTTCAACTAATAATGTTTCCCTTTCAACCCACAAAGTCCTTCCCACTTTATACCCTCAAGATCTAACCTATCTGTAAACCAAAAAAATTCAATATCACTATATAATGAACCATCCCTCCACTAGTACCCCTATTATGCTGATAGTTAAGAGATGGAGTAAACTCTGAACCCTACCCCCAATAGGCCTTGATTTGGTGACTACCTTTGAGAGTACAATATTCATTAGTCTAAGGTATTACCCTTAATATTTAATAAATAATAAAGGTGTATATAAGATCCAATAACCAACTAAATTACATAATAATATGTAAACTATCATAATACATGAATATAATTTCATACATAGTGGAAACGACTGAAAATATAAAAAAACATAGGTAGTGACCCCAGACTCCATTAGCTCCTGAACCACTCAATGACATAGTAACACATAGCATGATCACAAAAAAACGTCAACATGCCTAAAATAATGTTTACATATATAAAAGGGTGAGAATATAGGTATACTCAATAGGATCATCCTCATAATATCTCATGAATTTGTGATATAAGGACACTGAATCCCAGTGAATAAACAGAGGAAATAAAATTGTTACCAAAATCAGGTGAAGTACTTCCCAAACTTACTAATGAATTCTCACCAAGTATCACATAGAAATAGGTAAAATAATATCAATAAAATATAAATATTAAAGGTACCCCTCATTCACTTTACCAATAAGAAAGTCTCCCTCTCCCCTATATTTTATGTTACGGTGCTCCCATCCCCTCCACAAGTCATCCTTCCTATCTAGGGAAATATATTATAGAAACAAAATAATCCCTATCTATATTTCATATAGATCATCAAATTAGAATCATCATATAACCCTGAAAAAATTAATATGTTCAAAATTCATTATTGGATTTGTGTGGTGCACTATACATCAATCCATTAAATCCTTTTGACGAACACTCAAAGTAACTTTAATCAATACAACCAAAATATAAGTATATACTTAAACCTCAAGCCACTACAACCCATACATGAAATTACTTTGAAAATGAGATCCATTATAACCCATATGATCACATATCTTAATACATGATATTATAGATATTATTATATGAAATAATACATCTAAAAGGGGGAGTGGGGTTGGAGAGTAGTAATCCACATGTATTCTTGAAAACCTAGATATTGGGAAAAACACCCAGAAACCAAGGCCCTATGAGTATAATCATACCTACTGAATCAAGTGGTGGGGTTTATAAAATCTTAAAACATAATGATATTATAGATAAAAACCAATTAAATGGGATCTATCTTACCCTTGACACAAATATAGCTAATGAATCTCATGAAAACATGGTTTCTATTTCTGTGACAAGAAACCAAATGCTTAACTATCACAACAAGAACCACAATTCATCAACATTAATCATGAAAATTTAAAATTTTATTTTCACTTATTTGATCTCATCATAAATTATTGTATTTACCATCTATTACAATTTCATTAAGGTAGGGTTATTTTATAAAAATCAATTTAATGATGAATTTTGTCTCATTCAGTTAAAGAATTAATCAAATTATCTCATGGTTCTCATTTAATATCTATTTACAACCACTATCTCCCATTTCATATAAAATCATCACATTTCATTATCATTCCATCATTATAATTATTCTAGGACTCAAGCTAATCTTCCACAAGCATATGCACTAGAAATACGTAATCCAACTGTAATAGGAAATTAGAGATTTGAGTAATAAAAAGGTTAAAAATAACCACTAAAAATAAGTAAGACAGGAAATATCAGCTATCAAACCATACCATCTATACCAAAATTTTCATCAACACAATCATCTGAGAATAAGAAATCAATTCTCTTAATCTATTCTTTCTATCTCATCACTATCCACACCAAACCACTATTGTAACCAATAAATCCAACCATCCCCCTCAGCTTACATCCCAACTATACTCGGTATCACAACAATTCACATGAATGGATCTATAAAATTATAAGGTATATATAATGGTATCAAAAATATTTTTATCATAACAAAGTCAAGGGTAACTAAGGAAATCAAATCAAGGAAGATTTACCAAGAAAAAAATAGCTTTTAATAGCCCCAAACACTTTAATATCAGTAGTCGTCATTACCTATTATCATAATAAATTATAAAATTAATTAGGATTTGGTTTAAAAAATAATAAACCTAAAATTTAGTGGCTAACAATAGCTTGGTATTAATAAGAATCTGGACTTAATAAATACTTTCTTATTTCATATTTTTCAAGGGGGGATAATAATGAAATTCACTTACCTTATCCATCACTCCATTTAACTTACCACATTTATTTTATTTATCCATTTTAATGAATATAAACTATGTTAATGAACCATAATAATCATTTAAAATAAATTCACTATCTATAAAATATCAATAGGTATCCACTAAATATATCATATCCCACTTGGGATCACAACATCCCATTCCATTTTCATTATTACATAAATTTCCAGATAATTATCTTTATTAGGTTGATTCCACCATTTATCTAGAGAATATAAAGCATGTTATTCCCAAACATTGACATAAATTATGTATAAGTTATTAATACACTACCTTTATATGAATCTTACAACATTCACTGAGAAATAAAGGAATAACAATCACAAATCTCCAATTACCTCTCCTATGATGAAAAAAAGATCCCTAATGATATCATCCCATAATTATTTTACTATAAATAATCACTAGACCCATAATAACTAAAGGGATTCAAGGATATCATATATTATAAACAGAGAGTGAGATTGTGATTATAATCAATGGAAATGCGAAACTCATCTCATATCTCCCACAAATCGATCTTCAGAAGTCAGAGGATAAAGCCACGAAACAAGACTAAAAAATATATGAAAAAATATTTATAGTATAAATAATAAAACAATATAATTCCATGGGAACTCCTAAATTTATACATTTTGGGTTTTTAACTATACCATAACACAAAACCATTGACTATGTCGTATCCCCACAGGTTTTCACTAAAACTAAAAGACAGAAGGGGTGGGTATGCCCTACTTGTCCAGGTCAAATCCACCATCTTGAATAAACATAAAAATACCCTATATATCCTAATTTGAACCCTATATCAAACTTTTATCCTATAAAACTTTGGTAATGATATGAAAGAGCCTAATAATAATGATTTTTCAGTTCCCCAATGGATTGGGAGAATGATCCCAACCCTAGAGGGCTATATAACACAACTAGAGCTCCAAGACATAAGGGTATCCAAATTGAAATATCCACAAAATCCTTCATCCTAATTCACTATGTTATAATGGATATATAAATTCTATAAAGTGAAAATTAATATAATTTTTAAAATCTCCATAAAGTACTTCATGCCGCATCAGTAACAACTTTCATGTAATACTCCTCCCCCAAATAAAATTTCAGCTCTAAAATCACTCCCACTCATCTATACATTACCAAAAAAAATTAACTACCTAAAAACATATATAAAGTGATTAGAAAGTACTAGTATATTATATAAGAGTCAACCTCAGCATAGGGAAAATATTTTTCAATAGATGGATTATCAAACTATAATGGGTGTGGATCATGTCATGATGAGAGTTAAGTTGGAGACCCTCACACTATCTTCTAGGTATTTTTCGCCTGTAATGTGTTATGTGATAGTAAATTAATATTGTTTAAGGGTTGAATTTATAATGGGTGTTTTGGTAGTGTCATGATGGAGCGAATCATACCATTGTGTGTTTTTCACAGGGGAGTGTAGTCATGTCATGACCCTTATGGTCACACAATGAAGGCTTGAGAGGAAGTAATCCTCAATAAGGATGTGGTACTATGAAGCTAGTCTAGGAATGAGATTTCCACCATGAGAGGTAAGTCTATTTGTTAAAATACTATCTATGATAATTCGGATTCAACCTAGTGGTAGGGGACCATGACATAGACACAGAGATCATGCTGTGAGGATAAAAATAGAAGGATATTTCATTGTGACCTCTATGGTCATTCCACAACTCTTGGAATTGACCATTTTTAAGAAAAAATTGAAATATTAAAATTGGTAAATTAATGGGGGCATTCCTCATTTTCTCAATATCATAACTAAGAACTTTCATCTCTTATATTCTTCTCTCCCATGATATATTTCATTCATCTCTTAAAGGAATAGTATATTGTCTCAAGTAGGATGTTACTACTCATAAGGATAAATAAGACCTAGGTTCCTTCTCACTATATTGTGAATTTTACCATTATTTTATCATAGCCAACATTTTTTGGTTATTTTTGTCTGATTTCATGATTTGAAGAGATTAATGATAAATCGAGCTATGATATCAGACTAGTAGAAACCTATAAGATCGAGGTATTTGGTTCCTCTTATATTTGACCATATTCAATGTGGTTGTATGTGACATGTGGGCACATGAGAAGGGTTTGAAGTTTAATATTGATAGAAAGTAGCATGTTGGGTTCAAGGGAGGGTAGTAGACTAGGGTAGGAACTCTTTAATATAAATTCTGTTAGTCACATATGGTTTTGTGATTTTGGTGTCAAAATAGATCAACCACCAAGGGGAGAATCTATTAGTTAGGTTTAATGGACCTTGTGATCCATATAAATGGTGTAGTTAGTGATGAAAGACATAGGTTGAAGAAATATGAGATGATTTATTGTATCCAATGTGAGAAGGGCCTTGGGTAGATATTATTTCCTTTGTAGCACCTTAGGAATTGTAAGGTAATTAGGTTTAGTGCTCTTTATAACCCCAAAACCCATTATTTTTAGTTAAATTCTTAATAAATCCTAGAAATAAAATATTTATAGGGCATGGGGAGTTCTTGTATTGTATTTGGTGGACATTAGAAGGTGACTCCTATAGATAGTGAAAGTGTGACAACCCCATATAACCTATATGGTGTTAGTGTATGGGAAGTGTAAGGAGTTGAATTAGGGTTTTATATTCCTTATAATGGAATTATAGGATCTTGTGTTGTGCATAGGTAAGATATGGTGAGTTACTGTAAGGTTTAGGGTTCAATTGATTCCCTATATGGATCTTGTGCCTGGGTACAACCAAGTGTGATGGGTAGAATTAATTATAGAGGAATTGTGGTCGTGAGACCTCAAGGTCATCTTTGGATGTTGTATGGTTGTAGGTATTCATGTTATGACCGAGTAGAGGTGTTCTATTAGCTATCAGGTGACTAAAATCAAACAATGTTTTCATGGTTTTTGTTACATGCATGTACCCTAACTGTGATCATATGGTTGATGATTAGATATGATAAAATTCCTCTCCCTAAGAGAGAGGGTTTTTTATGGGACTAGACTAAATGATAGGGCATCAATATAGGTTATGTTTATGAGGTCTAACATTGAGAGAGAGGGTACTGGTAGGTTACCTTGAGTAAGATTGTGTTGATGATAGATGTAGTTATGCAAACTCACCTTGAGTGGGAAGGTAGATGTATATGATATGATACGGTATGGAATGTGTTGTTATTGGATATTATTATGGGAACCACCTTGAGTTAGTAGGAAAATTTTGATGTGTTAATGTTAGATATAATTTTTAGAAGCACCCTATGTGATACAAGAGTGGCCGATGTGAGTGGTGGTATGATATAAGACATGAGATTGGGAAATTCCAAGAGACGTTACATTAGGTGAGAGGGTAGTGATCAAGGCTCTTTTACTGGTCTTATGTCATTGGTGGGACTGGGCCCTAGTAGTATCGTGAGATGAATTCTTCCACCGATATTGTCCAAAACCGGAAAGGTCAAGCATCATGGTATCTTGGTTAGAACACTATAACATGAAATATATGCATGTGTGTTATTTTACTATTCTTTATTCACACACACACACAAAAACTTTATTTTGTGGTATATCAGAGGAACTCTATTAGTGGTTCTATACTGCGATTTGTTTTTCACACCCTACACTAAAACCTTGATGCGCATGAAGATCTTCAAATTTCACCTTCATGTGGTAGGTTTCACAAGTGATTTAGATGGTGTAGATAAATATATATTGAGAAAATGGTATAAAGAGGGACCTATGTTTTATATCTTAGTCTCCCATTATTTTATTTTTTGTAAATTTTTATTTGACCACACAATAAAGTGATCTTTATTTATATTATATATCTGTTGAGTTTGGGATTCATAATATTAAAGCAAGTTGATATTTTTTATTTTTGGGGGTAAGATATTTTTTCTAAATACTTACAAAAACTCTTATTATCTTGATTCAATTATATTTATTATTTTATGTGATGCAACTGAATATATAATCTTTCCACGATTCTTTACTGATTTTCGCTACTAGTCATCAGGCTTTAGCAAATAAGGAAGAATTATTCAGATCATGTGGCACTCCAACAGGAGTTTCATAAAGGATATTTTAGTTAGTGTGTTAAAAATATCCTCCTAGGAATCGAAATATATTAAAAACCAAAGGAGGTAAAATCAATAGCCTCCAATGGTTATTTAGAGCATTAAATAGCCTCTAAAAGTAGATTATGTTCCAAACCACATTGGGAAGTGCATCAATGACCCTCCAAACTGATTAAATCAATTATAGAAGGTTCATAACTAGTTTATCTAGGTAGTTATATGAATTATTAATGTGAAATGGGAATTGAAATCCCATTACTCTAATCAAGATATGTAGGAAACCTTCCTATGACCCGTGATCTATCTCAAACAACCTATTGGGATTTCTTTAGTGCATAATTCCCATACCCATATACGATGAGTATGATCACTTGTTGTCCCTTATTTCTCACACTGATCATGAGTCATATGGGATTAGGTATTTTCAATGATATTATCACTAGAATCTTAAATTTCCTCTATCTAGGGAAACCTTAGTATGTAAGCACTCTTCAGGGACCTGATACGACTGACCAATATGAGGGCATCCAACTTGATGTAAGTACCAAAGGCCTTCCCATATTGGTAAATGCTATGGAAATAACCATCATGAGTTTTATTTATCATTAACATCCCATCAAAATGTTGATGGAAGATCAAATGATGAGGAATCTTCTTAATGTTACATATAGGATATTTAGGAAACCTTTCGATGGCTCACTCTCCATACCCTGTTCCTATGTTTAAAAATATATGTCCTTTTTGTATGATATTAAACTGCATGTATTGGACTCAAAAAAACTATATGATTTTTAATTCCTATTATAAATATGATATATAGGACACATCATGACGGTTGAATACCAAGATAGAAATTCTAATCACCTCCTAGGATGGTCGTAAAACTCTAGTGTTCTTGGGTATGTGGATTAAAAATATAAGTAGCTAACCATCAATAAGAAATAATGGGAAACTAATGAAGAACCTCATATACATAAAGATGGTCTTTTTAATAGAACTCCATTTATGAAAAGAAGGATTCAACATCTGATCATTTTATTAGGGAAACCGGTTCCATATCAGAATCTAGAAGAGATTTTCAAACACATCTTAAATTTATAATAGAGTCTTGAAATAAGAAATAATTCCACAAAAAGGGTGAGATGAGCCTGAACTCCCATATACTTAAGCAGTGAAAGTTCTTATGTGTCATTGGGTTTGAAACCATACACGAACAACTACCCTTGGAAAGAAGGTAGGTACCCTGTTATGGATGTCTGAGTTGTTTTGAGTTTTGATGAGAGATGAAAATGGCGAACCCGACGTGAATGATCATGAAACCATACATGAACCCCCTTTAAACTGAACTAAAATTAGTGTGAAAGCATGAAATGATATAATTACTCAATCATTATATGAATAAGGAATCTTGTTTTTGAAATCTCAGGCAACATACCATATCCAAAGGAAACATAGACACACAATTAATAACATGTTTGACTAATGATCGATGTGATCCCCTATTTCTCCACCCCTTGAATCAAGATTATATTATATAAATCCCTTGATCTAAATAGTGATCAAGAAACCTATCCCTCATTATTTTGGTTTATTACCAGACTCTTGAACTTCATTAGTAGCCAAGGAACCAATCACACACTTTTTACAGAGCGTGAACCATTGGAGAAAGGTGGTTGATAAGGGATATGTTCTCTTCAGGAAAACCTATTATAAGCTACTCATAAATCCACTTGGATGGATTAAGCATTATGGGGAATGATATATTTTATATGATGAATTAGATATTAAAGAAATTTATAACTTTGAAGTGTATTTTAGAGAATTGATAATTCAAGTGCTTTACCATAGATTTGATCTTTGAGAGAACATTGTTGGGAGTATAGGTAATAAGGTGAATCAAAATGGATCTAAGGGAGTCCTTTATATCATGTAAAAAGATTAGAAATAATTCATAATTCACTAAATAAATTTACGATATTTAATACCACTTTAATTTTACTTTTTTTAATAATAAATGCATCTCTATTGGAGCCTAATCAATGCCACCAGTTACTCGATAGTTTTCATATAATATCCAATGGGATACCTAGATCTAATTAGTACTGGATAAACACTACTATCTAGCCTCTATTTCCATTGGCTTGTTAGTGTCCTTTGAATATGAACCATGTTATTTGGATGGGCCACTAGATAGCTGGTGCTACTCTAATGGGAAACTAGTGGTCATACTAGACATCTATAATGTTATCATTATGCTACCAGCTAGCTGATTCCCTCCACTAGTTAACTATTACTATATTCACAAGTTCATATTTAACTATGTACTCCTCTACTTCATTATAATCCATTTTTTGAATATTCTATGTTTCTTTCAATTTATTGAAGGATGAAGATATATAAGTCCGTGCCTTTTACAAGATCAACAGTCCATATTTATATTGACATAAAAAGTCCAAAAAACTCCAAAAAATTTACAACTTTAAATTCAATTAAAGTGACTAAAAACACTCAACAGAAAAAATTATATACATTGGTGTGTTTTAGTTATAATGAAAACACATTTAGAGAGATAGGTACACAAATATTTCATTAATAGATATTCTCAAGAGACAGAATTGATATATTTTTGAATGATATGAAATAAAACCTGCACTTCTTTAGTTGAATAGTTATACTCCATAAATGTTCAATATGCTCTAAAATAAATTATTTTGAACAAGGATTACTCATTTAGATCATGATTCCTAAATGGTGTATGTAAAACTGACCTTTTAGTCATCCTCATTATTTAGAATGCCTAAATACATGTTGGGGGATATTTATCTATAGGTTTTGGTTTTAGTCACATGAGTTCTAGAAGGAGTTAGACTAGAGTCTAGATATTAAAGAGTGAAGTTCAATGAACAATTAAGACTTTATTAATTTTATTTTGTCATATTGGGTCACTAATGATATAATATATTATTTTATGGATGTTGAGAAAATTAAATTAATTGTTTGTTGTGCTTATTAGTAACATTAATGAAGGAGTGATAAAAAAAAATTAAGTAATATATGATGGTGGATGAGAACTTGGATGAGGATAGGGATTATAATGTGTAGAGATTTATGTGGTTAAAAATAAAGGGGAATAATATGATTAATATTATCCTTGTGTTTTTAGATGGTATTTTTAAATTTGTTCCATATTAGGTAGCATTGAAAAGTGGAGGTAGATGATGGAGTTGGTTCTTTAGAACTGACAACTTTGTACACTATATTCCCTATTATATATAAATAGGATTAAAATACATGGATATTACATCATTTTAGATAAATATTCATCACATTTAAAAAGTACATGCCCGAGGATCGTAATAGTTTAGTGACTTTAGGATTTTGGAACACAATCTTATAACATGGTGAAATGTATTGCCCTTTAACAATCCTACTAAAAAGCATTGTTCATAACATTTGGAAAGGAATCATAAGAAAGTGTGGTCTTTGTTTCTAATTATGGTTAAACAAGGGAGATATGTAATCATAATCATACGAATAAGGGATTGAGCACAAAATCATAACATTAGAAGATTGTACCCTGTATATCAAAGATCATAATCAAGAGACATGACATAAATATTGGTAGTTCATAAGAAATGAATCATAATGGAATCCATAGAATAATACATTAAATCATAATATAGAAATAAGGCATGGAATATTTGTAGAAACATAAGTATATAAAAAAATTCGCTATAATTCAAGGGTCATTTCGAAAACTTATCTGGGAATTTCATGGGTGACACACCTATTGGGTAGGACACACAACTATCCCTAGTCATATACCATTCCTTATGGTGGAATGGGTTCACTCCCCAATCCATATTGGTAGTCAAGGTTCACTCCTAAGACCATATTACCAAAAAAGTTCCTTTACTGAATCTAGTTCACTCCCTGTTCTAGCCATGTCTATCTAGTGAGATATAAATCATTTCCCAATAAATTGGAGGGAGATATAGATCCCAACCATCTCATAATTAAATCATACATAGGTTTTCCACAATATAATAAAAAAATTCATCATATAATTACCCATAAAAATGGATGGGTTTCATAAACATCATATCGTAACTTGTGAAATTAAATGGTTATCATAAACATTTAGTCATATCACAACCTATTCAAAAGAGACATTTTTTATAATCCTAGAATAACCCATGAGAGGAAGTGGGTTTAATTATCCTTTTATCATGGTATAACCCAAGTAAGAGAAATGGGTTTCGTAAACAACTTTTCATCTTAATCCTAAACAGTTCGAAAATATTAATAATAAGAATTATTTCCTTGTATCATATCCTTAGTAAACAATAAGCTGTATCAAAGGATATCATCTTATATGGATAAAGATTTTGGAATATCACTTGGTTAATTTTTTAAGGGCCATAAAATTTCTTTAAAAATAATTATTTAGATGTAAAATAGTTTCAAAATCTATTTCTTTGAAAACCACATTGAAAACTTATGAATTAAGCCTTAAAAATCATTTTAAATATTTCTTGAGGAAAATACACTTTTAGCATTGAGTATTTTTTAGAAGATGAAGCATTCTAAAAATATTTTTCATTGAAAATAGAATTTAAAACATATAAAAGAATATTTGAAATCCTTTAAATCATTGTATAATAAAATACCTTTTGAAGTCATATAAAGGAATCATTGAAGATATTTTAAAATAGTTTTTAAACTTAAAACATTTAAAAAAATATTTTCTTTGAAAATAACATTTATAAATTAAAAAAACATATTTAAAAACCATAAAATATATTTAAAATTATTTTCCTTGATAATGAGATTAAAATATTATTTAAACACAATTTTAAAAAAAATTTAGAAAATATTTTTAGAGAACATAAATTATTGACTAAAGAGAGAAATAATGTCATATTTTTTTTAAAATATTATATTAATTATATTAACTAAAAAAGAAAGAAAAATGGTACTAGTACATGAATATATTATTAATAAACACTGGATAAGAAACTTAAAGAGATTTATTTATCATGATATGTCATCAATAGAAACATAATTTTAAATAATCCCCATAAATGATGATGTTGTACCAATAAACTCATACAACTTCGGTAACTTTGAATCAAAGTCCCCATTAGATAATAATATTAAATTAAGCATAAAATATCATGAAAATAAGTATATTCATGATATAAATTTCAAAGGGTAGTATATATAAATCATAAAATAATACAGGTGCATAACAAAACATGTGTATCAAAGAAGGCAAATTGAGATAAAATTACCTTATCGATTATGTAACATTGTAACCGTAAAACCCATGAAAGAGAGATCATAGAATTGATATCTAAATAACCACAACTTTAAGGATAATATTAATAGAATAATTTCATGGTTATTATATAAAAAACACAAAAAATGAGTGGTGAATATGGCATAGTTTCAGAGAAATAAAAGTGAGGCAAGAAATCCCATTACTACTAGAGTAACTTTTGGATCATGAGATTCCTAAAATAATAACATCAATTGAAACCTTTAATATCATTAAATTAATTAATTAATGATATCAAATTTCATATTTCAGTATATACATCACAAAATAAAGGTAAGTGATGAATATAGGATATATATCACTGAAATAAAAGTGATATGAGAGAACCCTTACCTTAAGTCTTGACTTTATTCATATTCGTTTAAGCATCCAATATAATTAATATAAATTTTGTATTAATATACCATAGAAACATATTATTATACATAATACCATATTTTTTCTTATTGTTACTTTATATTTCTAATTTTTTAAAAATTTTATGTTAAAGTTACGTTTTGGGTAATAACTGCTTTCTTTTTTATATATGTTTTACTTTTTATTCTTGACCCTCTTAATTAAATCATGATTTAGTAATTAAAATAATGTAAAAAATAATGAAAATATCATATATATATTCAGTTTAAAAGTATTTATAACAATCTATAAAATATTTAAATATTAAATGGAAAACAACTTTCATGGAGACAGTAGGTCGTACATACACATGAACACTGTTTCCGTTTTCTTATCATATTGAAAGAAAGAAATTAATTGACACAGATATATATATATATATATATTATAATTCAAGTATAATTAGTATTTTAAACATATAATATAAAGTTTTTATCCTATCCTTAATACATTCCATATACAGTGTGAACGAATCACATCACTTTGAGGAGGTGGTAGTCCACACGTCCACAGATGAAGTTATCATATTCCCAACAAATTTAATACCGAAGGTATGTGTTATATAATAATTTAATAACCCTAAATAAATCATAAATATAATATATATCTTATAAAAATATCAATTTCATCGTTATTTTCAACTTTGATAAGTGGTAATGGAAGAATAACTGACATCAGTTCATGAGGCGGTAATCCGTTGTACACACGAAAGGTGACTGTGTATCCCATTTGATGGATGTGTGTGTGAGTATAGGTCATAAAATTAACATAAAAAAATAATTATATTTAGGATACTAATGTTATTATATAATTCTGTAATAAGAATAATTTAACGGGTGAAGAATGAAATAAAACAAAATTTCTTATTGAAGGATGTTACATCTTATTTGGGAAATTACTTTTTAGTTTGCAACAAAGGGATTCCTAGATTCGATTTCATACCAAATAAAGGCTGAAAGAATTAAGTGAATGAATTTGAGAGAATATTTTGGTATTTTTTATGATAAAATTTTCTTGAGATGTGTGAAGATGTGAGGGGGGTGAGTTCCCTTATATTAGTTGAGGGAGATGACACACTTGGCATTTTTGAAAAGAATTATGTGATTTCCACATTTTTACCTACCAAGAGGATACCATAACACAAAACTTTAGATCCATGAAGTTTTTAGGTATAAATATGTATAAAAATTATTATTTTACAAGTTTGGGACTATTTTTAAACTATAAATTTTATGTTTAACCACTAAGTAAACTCATTTTTACCCTATAATTAATTTTAATTTATTTCACTAATATTTATTTGAAAAAAAATTAGTAGAAATTAAAATTAATTATAAATTATTCTGATACAAAAAATGAAATACATTTTAAAAATTCTAATCACATATGTTTTAGAAATTAATTTCAAATTAATCCCACAGATGGTAATAGGCAATGAGTTTTAAATTAAAAATATTCAAATGTTTGAAATATTCTTCTATCCAATTTCAATTTGAAATTGGTTCCAATGACATAAATTGTATTAATATATTTTTAATTGATCTATATACACTTAAAAATAGTTTTAAATAAAATTTAACTTTTTTAAAAAATTAGATGAAAACATAGTTTTCATTTAAAATTCTGTGTTTTAACTATTCATAAAAAATTAAAAATTCCCAGAAAACTACCTGAAACTCACCCTAAGTAAATTTCAATATTCTGATTTGAAAAATGAAGTTTATTTCTTCAAATAAAATTTATATAAGTTTCAATAATTTTATTTAAAATAAGTGATGCATTAAAAGGTTGAAGAATTACCTTTTACAAAAAATATATATCTTTAAACATAAATTTGATTTTTTTCTTATCTCTTTTATAGAAAACACATAAAGTGAAATTTAAATATTTGAATAATATAATATATAAATGTTTCATTAGAATTATTTATCAAAATTGGATGAATTTATTTATTGAGCTAAAACATGTTTGATTTCATAAATACATATTTCTAGTAAAAGATTTCATAAACTTTCAAATGGGTAATATTTTTATTTTTAGTTAATTGGAAACCAAATAATTCCTATAATATATATGTGTAAACCATAATTAATTTATATTATTCATAACTTCCATTCCAATGGCTAGGTGATAACTGTAATAATATTTTAATAATAATACAAATAGTATATTGTAGTTTAGTAAAACTCAGTCCTGTGTATAACACAAGTTACTAAAGGGAAGTAGACATTGTTCGTAACACAAGCCAAACATTGTGTTGTGTGTGAAAAATCTCAAATTTTCGTTTGATTCAAAGAAATAATATTTTTTTATTTTATATAACACATTATATATTCAGGGTTTCATGAAATGGAAAATATCAAAAAGATTAAATTAATTCAAAAAATATATTTCACAAAATCTGAGGGTGTTACATTCTACCCCCTTAAAATTAATTTCACCCTTAAAATTATTAGATTTCGACAACGTTTTAATACATTGAGGTTTATTTCATATAAAACCCCACCATTAAAATGAATATCAATGCATCATTTAAAAATGGACTGTTGGAAACATAACGGTTACCCAAAGTAACAAATAACTTAGTTTTCACATAGGAAAACATATGTGGTAAGGGAAAACATGGGCATGGAAGAGAAATATAACTATCATGTTTTGATGGAGAGTGTTATAGAATATGGTTAGGATAAAGTTAACGATCACAAATCCTTACCCAAAGAGGCTTGAAAAAGGTAATTATGATAATAAGACAAAATATTATTTCAATACCCTTTTCCTAAAGATGAATAATTTTCATTTGAAGATATACATACTTAATTTTATCACAATATCACCATTTGTTTTGCCTTTATTAATTTCTACTTCACCTCTTATTCCATGAAGTGAAGGTTAATTTTTCATTCATAAAGCATTCATAGATCATGATATGTAAAAATAGAATGGTAGGTCATTATATCTATCTTTATCATAATAAAATAGCCAGTAAAAGTTATGCAATATTAATAAATCACCATATGGTGAGATAATACTTTAATATGTAAAACCTCATCAAAATTGTAATATAAAACATTCCATAAATGGTAAACCATATAATCCTTCCAAAATATGAAGTCTAAAAATTTATAAATATAGTTACTAAATATCTCAAAATCAGCTTAACATTGATCCCTCATATATCATAATGTTTCTATTACTTGTCACATACATTACATGTTAATACCTTAATCATGTATTTGATTAAAACATTGTAATAAAATTAATTACTATAAATTATTATTGAAAACATGCACAATTTCTTATTACAAAGATCATTGGATAAATTACTTAAATCCAAAAATTCTATAATCTCCATCCATGATAGAAAAAACCCCTTAGTCAACAAATCCTTTATCAGTTCTAAGGTCATCAATACTATCTAGTTTACCTTATCTTTACCAATCATCTCTTAATCTATACAAATCATCAATTTCTTAAAATTTGGAATATATTAAGGGGTACCTTCCTATAATCTTATTTCTTTAGAAAATATAACATTACCATTAAATAAATTTTCATGGTCATCATTACCATTATTCATATTATTTTATATCCTTAATGACTAACATAAATTGGAAAATACTTTTATATTTCACAATTCATATATCCTAATTCTTGAATAAAAATACATAAATATTTTGATTATTCCACTTTATACATAAGACATTAATAAGGCCACCTAATCCTATTACTTATTACCTATTTCATTTCACACTTCATCTATAGTCTCATCATCAGCAGAAATATAACCATTAATTGTACCACACTGCTAATTATCTTAATGAACTTTCAACTAAGGGCATCCAATTCCATAATTCCTATTCATTCCACATTTAAATCATTAATCCATCAATGATCTCTTAGAGATTCCATTATTATAATTGATTTTTTTAACCGAACATTTCATTTTCCCTTTGTAGTTACTTGGTTTGTGTCCTCATTTTCCATAGTCAAAACATCTTCAAATTCCTCTAAGATATTCACTTGGGTTCCTCTTCCCACATTCTCAAAAAGTATGAAATTGAATGCTCTCTCCTCTATGGTATCCATTACATGAATTCTCAATGAACTCTTTTATTCTATTCTTTGTTGAGTTTGAGAATTGATTAAGGTACACATTTTTAATCCTGTTCCATGAAATCATATTTTTCATGATAACAACATCCTCCACACCAATGACCATACCATTTGACTTCTCATCATCAAATTTTTTGTTACATTCAATGTTAACCCAGTTACTTCCAGTTCCATACATTGACTAAAACTATAAAGTATAGTGTGACCAACACTTATCATAGAGGAAAACCACATAATAATGAAAAATATCATATAGGGTATCTAAATTATGACCCCTTATTTAATCTATGATAACTTAGTCTTATAATTAGAGATATACCTAGAATACCCTTAGAAATATCCCTTAGGATCTCACTAAATTTTTCTTATCTTAGTTTCAAAAGGTTGACTTAACCATTCCTTAGATACCAATTTTAGAAACCAAAGATTCACATACATGGATATTACTTCATTTTAGATGAACATTAATCACATTAAATAAGTACATGCCTTAGGAATGTATTAGTATAGTGTCTTTGGAAACATGAAACACAATCTTCTAACTTGGTGAAATATCTTCAATGTTTCCCACAAAGATCACCCCCTTTAGCAGTCCTACTCAAAACCGTTATTCATAACCTGTGTAAAAGAAACATAAGAAAGGGTGATATTTTATTCTTAGTATGGTTAAAAAAGAAATATATGTAATCATAATTATTAGAATATGGGCATGATAACAAAATCATAACATTAGAATATCATACCCTTTACATCTAAAATCATAATAAAGTACAAGGAATAAATGTTTGTAGTTAATAAGAAATGAAGGATAAGGGAATAAAGAGCATAAGACATGAATATAAAACATAATCAAATTTCATTGAATTGTGAAAAAAATCATATAAATTAATTACATATAAGTTAAGGAAAATTTCCAAAATTTACTAGGAAAAATCATGGGGGAGACACCTACTGGGCGAGACACACCACCATCCCCACTCGTATCACTTTACTTATAGTGGAATGGGTACACTCCCCAAAAAATATTAGTAGTCAGGGATCACTCCCAAGACCATATTTGTATTCAAGTTTCACCCCAAGACTATCTTTCCAAACAATGTCCTTTACTGAACCGAGTTCACTCCCAATTCCATCCATGTCTATCTACGAGATATAAATCTTTATCCAATGTATTTAAGGGAGATATAGGTCCCACCGATCTCATAATGAAATCATACATACATGTTCCACAATATAATAAAACATTCATCACATCATTAACCATAAAAAGATATGAGTTTCATAAACATCATATAATAACAGATGTAATGTAATGAGTATCGTTAATATTTCATCATTTAATAACCCATGGAAAAGAGATAGGTTTTATAATAATATAATAACCCATGAAAGAAAGAAGTTTTCATAAGTGTTTTATTATAGTTGAACCCAAGGAAGTGAAATGGGATTTGTAAATGGATTTTTATCGTAATCATAAAACATTTATAGAAAGAATAATAATTGTGTCCGTGGATCAAATACATAGTAATTTACAAATTATACAAAAGGATATCATGTTAGACAGATAAAGAATTTAAAATATCACTTGTATAATTTCTTTGTGGAAATAAAAATTCGTTAAAAAAAATTTTATATATAAAAGATTGTCAAAATCCTTTTCTTTGAAAACCACTTTGTAAACTTATGAATTAATCTTTAATAATCATTTAAAATATTTCTTGAGAAAAATATCATTTTCTCTTTGAGTTTTTTAGGACATAAAAAAACTTTAAAACCATTTTATTTGAAAATATTTTTGAAAATTTATAAAATAATCTTTGAAATCATTGAAATCTTTTTCTTGGAAAATGAAATTTTTAAAAAATAAAAGGGAATCATTGAAAATAATTTTAAATACTTTTCAAACAAAAAACAATTTTAAAACTACTATTATTTTAAAATAACATTTAAAAAATAAAAAATAAGATTTAAAAAATAAATATTTTTTAATATATTTTTCCTTGTAAATGATCTTAAAATATAATTTAGAAAAATTGAATTTTTTTAGAAAACATTATTTTCACAAAACATAGATTCTTGACCAAAGGGATAAATAAGGTTGATTTTTTTAAAGACATTTTGTTAATCATCATAAGTACCAAAAAATGGAAAAATGGTAGAAATACATGAATATATCATTATAAAATAGAGACAATAAATGTCATGAGAGATCTTGAGAGATGTATCATAAAATTTCATTAATGTAAGCATTACCATACACAGTCTCAATAGACAATGAGATTGTACCAATAAACTCTAAACATAATGGTAACTTTGAATCAATATTCCCATGAGATAATAAAATTTCATGAATATTAAAATATACTAAAAATATTTATATTCATCATATAAATTTCAAATAGAAGTATATACACCTTATAAAATAATACAGGTGCATAACAAAATATGTGTCTCAAAGAAGGAAAATTAAGACCAAATTACCGTACATATTTGGTAAATTTTGACCATAAACCCCATGAAAGAGAGATCATAAAATGCATTTTTAAATAAATATTAAATTAATTATAATAACCATATAATACATTCATGGTTATTATATACACCATACAAAATAAATGAGTGGTTGATATGGCATAAGTCTCGTAGAAATAAAATTGAGACTAGAAATTTCTTTACTACTTGAGTAAATTTTTAATCGTGAGATATGAGAAAGAATATCATAAATTGAAACTTTTAATATCCTTAAATAAATAATAGTCATGATATAAAATTTTCTATGTCAATATATATAACCCAGAATAAAAATATGGGTGGAATATAGCATATATCTCAAAGAAACAAAAGTCAGACGGGAAAACCCTTATACTAAGTCTTGACTTTCTTCATATTCATTTTATAATACTATATAATAAATATAATTTTACTATAAATATACTAAAGAAACATGTTATTATATATCATTCCATATTTTATTTGATTGTGACTTTATATTACCCATTTATTAATAATGTGATGTTGAAGTTTGGTTTTAGGTAATAACCACTTTTTTGTATATATTTCGAATTTTTATTATTGATCCTCTTACTTAGATCATTATTTTATTATTTAAATAATGTAAAATATGATTTAAATATCACATACATTCATTATTTTAGTATTTATAATAATATATAAAAGATATAAATATTAAATGGAAGACACCGTTTATAGAGACGACTGGTTGTACGTACGCGTGTGTACGGTTTTCATTTTCTTATCATATTGAAATAAATAAAGTAAATGACATAAATAAATAAATATATGATCATTAAAGTATAATTATTATTTTATATATATAATATAACTTTACTAAACCCATCCTTAATACATTCCATGTAAAGTGTGAATGAATCACATCATTTTGAGGGTGCTGTAGTCCACACTTCCTTAAACAATGTTATCTTATTCCCAAAAAATATAAAGCATGAATATATGTGTTATAAATAATTTAATAATGATAAATAAATCTTAAATATATTATATATCATATAACAATATAAATTCCATCAATATTCCCAACTTTGAGATGTGGTAATGGAAAAAGGAACTATATTGGTTCGCAAGGTGGTAGTCCGCCATACACACAAATGATGATTCTGTATCCTATTTGATATATGTGTGTATGAGTGTCGATAGTAAATCTGACATAAAAAAATATCAGTATATTTTGGATAATATTTTTTTATATTATAATGGAAAAATAATAATTAATGAGTGAAGAATGAAATAAATCAAAAGTGGTTATTGAAGGATGTTACCTCATCTTTGGGAAACTCATTTTGATTTGCACCAAAGGGATTCATTGGGTGGATTTATTCTCAAAGGTAGTGTTATATGACTACGGGAGGTAAATTTGGATCTTATTTTCAGAGGTTTTGGTTGATCCAAATGGATATATTGGTGCGAAGAAGTGATGAAGGTGGGTGTGCTTTTAAAAGTGGAGGGAGAGGACACACTTGACAATTTTGAAAAGAATTTTGTTCTCACCCGATTTTTAACTTCCAATAGGTTTCCATAAAACACAAAATTAGATACATGATGGGTTGATTTATAAATATGTACATCCAATTAGTGTTGGATAAGTTTAGGTCCATTTTTACACCTTATGTTTTATGTTTAACCACTAGGTAAAATCATTATTACAATCGCAATAATTAATTTTAATTTCCGTCCCTAATATTTTTGGTTAAAAACTATGTTGAACGTATTATACATTAAAACATATTATTATAAAAAATATATAATAAATTTTGTGAAATTATAATCACATAAGTGGAAAAAACTAATTTAAAATTATGCCAGAAAATGGGATGAGACGACGAGCATTTATAGTAAAAATGTTCAAAAGTTTGAAATGCTTTTATATCGAATTTCATTGTGAAATTGAATAAATTAGCCTAAATTTTACTATTTAATGTATAAATTATGTAAATATTCTTAAAACCAATTTAAAATATAATTTAAAAATAAAAAACTATATGGGAATGTTGTTTTCAATTAAAATTCAATGTTTTCACTATTGATCATAAAATGAAACTTCTCATAAAAATATCAAATATTAACCCAAATTAAATTACTATATCACAATTTAAAAACTTAAACTCATTTTTTCAAATAAAAATTATAAAAGTTTTTAAAAGTATATTTAATGTAGGTTCACCATTAAAATGTGATAAAATTACTTTTTAGAAAAAATATATATCTTTATGCATAAAATTAGATTTTTTCTTATCTCTTGTCGAGAAAAAACATATGAAGAATGTTAAATATTTGAATTAACACACACATATATATAATTAAAATATTTTTTCAAAAGTTTCTTAATTAATTTATTGTGGAGAAATGTTTTTGATTTCATAAATATAGTTTTCCAACAAAAGAATTCCTATGTTTTCAGAAGGGTTTTATTTTCAATTATAATTAATTGGCCACCAAATAATTATTCTTATATACATGAGTAAACCATATTTAGTTAATCATATTCATAACTTCCATTCAAGATGCTAGGTGATAACTAAATAATATTTTAATTATAATTGTAATAGTATATTGTAGTTTAGTAAAACTCATTATTGTATGTAACATAAGTTATCAAAGGGGACTCCACATTGTGTATAGCACAAGGAAAATATTCTGTTGTTTGTAGTGAAATATTGATTTGGTACTGTATAAAAATAAAGAATAACTTGTTTTATCATATAACACAGTTTATATTTAATGTTGCATGAAATGAAAAATATAGGGGAAAAATAAATAAATTAAAAATAATAATTCACAAAATATTAGGGTGTTACACCTGTATAGTTATATACTAGAATATTAATCTTTGTATTGTCACATATTGATTTTTATTCTAGGTAACATTAATTTTATAATGTGATGGAGTATTCATCACATTGAAAAGGTCATATAAGTTCTCTACTATGATGAGATATTTGAAGTGCTATGAAAATATTCTTAAACTTATGTGCTATAATCAAGATAAAATTATATGAAATGAAAAATATTATATTGAATATTAGGTGAGATTACTCATAACTATATTATACTTGATCTCATGAAGTTCAGACTTGGTAATCATCAAGATGAGAGATTATAAAGATAGACCCACCTGTAGGAATTATACATGTATTATGTGTCATTAGATATTCCAATATAAGAATGTGGGTAATGATCTATAAACAATAAGATTATTATTAATTAATATCATGGATCACATACTTTTATGTTTCGACCAAAACCATGACAATATATGTTCATGAAAATATGGATACATTGGGGGTGTCATGAATGATATGTAATTAATGAATAAGTCAACAAAGGATTTGTCCCTTCCAAGACTAGAAGATGATATCTCAATACATTTGGTTGAAATGTAAATTTCAATAAAAAATCCATGGACATGGTGAAATGATGAGTTCATTTAAGATATTCAAATAAAGATAAATCTGTAACTTTGGTTGATGACACAAGTATGACGCTTTATTGATTAAGAGATTTTGAAACAAAAGGATTATATTACATAGTGGGTGTTTATAT
This sequence comes from Viscum album, assembly GCA_963277665.1. Lineage (NCBI taxonomy): Eukaryota > Viridiplantae > Streptophyta > Magnoliopsida > Santalales > Viscaceae > Viscum > Viscum album. Next base: position 639,766,420 of record OY728131.1, on the reverse strand, counting down.
GTATATTTCAACTTTGTGACATAAACTTTTTCCTTTATGGTTTCCTTGAAATTTTTCTGAATTATGATCATAGATGTTAGGAATAACCTCTTAATTCCCATGAGTAAGAGACCTAGAGGGTCACACTCTTAATGTATCCACTGATCAGAGTTAAATTCCATTTTAATTTAACATTTGGAATAAATATTATTATCAATACCGCTTAATAATAATTATTTAGGATATTTTATTTGATCAAAAATATTAAGTCACCAGTTATATCCAAGATAAAATATATACGTGAGTTTAATATTACATTAATATATATTCACAAGAACATCAAATATAATATATATTTATCTTTTATATTATTTACACAGTATTCGATAATATTTACTATTTTATTTTGTGAATGCTAAAATAAATATTTATTCGCAAGACCATCAAATATAATATTTATTTATCACTTGTTTTATTTGAAAGGTAATAAATAATAATAATAATTAAATAAATAAATATTAATTTACATGAATATTAAAATAAATATTTAGTCACAAGATAATGAATATAATATTTATTTATTTATAAAATGATTTTTTTTAATTTTATTAAATTTCAAGGATGATAGATTGGTTTAGTTTAGAGCCCTGTAACATAAATGATATAACCATATGTATAATTTAAATTAACAATAAATTATTTATTTATAAAATTATATTTATTTTGAACAAGATAATACATTCCATTATATAAGAATAATAATAATAACAATAATAATAATAACAATAACTATATTCAAAATGGAATTAAAAATATATTAGGATTATTATTTGACAAAGTGACTTTGGAAAATTATCAATAACAAACGTTATTTCTATATATACCATGTTATATCATTTTAAAGAGGGTGTGATACATATTTCATTGTGCATGACCCATGTCCTCTAAATAGAATTATATATTCAATGAATGACTGTAACATTTTCTATAAATACTGAGAGAAATCTTCCACCACCTATTCCCCCACTAGAAATGAAAAAAATAAGAGAGTGATAATCCTTCAATCCCAAATGACTATAATATAATCAAGGAGAAAAAACATGATGATTATATTGTCTGCACTAGAAAATAACATTCCATTAACATCATTCAGAGATCAAAGAGAACATGTGGATTATTACTAGTGGAATTATACTTTGGATCCTCTTGATACAATAATTGTATAAGTCTAATGGGAATAAATCGATCAACAATAACATCAAATAAATATCTCAAGAGTGTGGTATTTTCTTATTATTAAATTAATTATAAATTTAATGTAAAACACTATCTCTATTGGTCCAAATATTAATTTTTCATATTTTCTATCACTATACTCTTAACCATGATGAGTTTCATTATTTTATAATGTATTATCTATTTTATTTTCCTAAAAATGGGAAGTCACACCGACCACCACTTATAATATTCTTAGAAACTTCATGTAGTATTAGAGTTCCCATGTTCAAAATTATAATTAATTATTAACCATTAATGGTTATACAAATTATTTATTTGTTTTTCATTTCTATTTTTTAATTATTCAATTCAATATTTGAGATATGTTCTTTGTTTACCTTTATATAACTAAAAAAAGTTAAAAACAAATGAAGAAAATCTGATGAACCCATCTAAAGTTTACAAATATTTTGTCTATAAAACATCATAATAAAGGATGTGTAACCTAAAGGTACACACCATATATCTAAGTTCACCATACAATGATGAGACCCAAAATACATGACTGTTCATTTTGTGGTTACACAATGTCATTATGCACCATGTGTTTATGAGACTAGTTGGAATACAACTTTAAGTATAACAGACTATGTAACTCTCTTACTCATCATGTAGTCCTACATGGTTAACCCTATGATTTTTTTTTGAAACCATGTTTTCAATGTATGCCTCATGTATTTAATACATGTCAAGTAAGGAGTTAAAGATATTTAAAATTATCAAATTGAATTATTGAGTGTGTAGATAGCTTACGGACTGTGTAACCCATTAACATATGCACAAATTATACATCAAATCTCTCAGTTTTTATTTTATATGGACAAAAAAGTGATAAAATGTTATTATAGTTTCAATTTCTATGTAAATTGAACCCATTTACATAGAGTTTATAATGATATAGCCTATACATTGCTTAAATTAATTACATTGAATGAAAATTAATTGTATAATTAAACTAAACCACATGATGTGTAACTAGAATACACAATGTGTGATAGGGTTTAAATAATAATAAATTCTCCATTAATTTCTACGTAAAATTTGGAATTAAATTTCATGTATAGTCATTAGATACTATGTACTCTATATTTATTTATATTGATAAATTCCATGAAATTTAACATGTCCTCATGTGTTATAAATTTATTGTACATGTCATGTAATTACATGACATTCCACATATGCAACTTGAGGTGTGTGTTCATAATACCTGACAAGGACCATAATAGGTAGTTCAGATGGGTATATTCCATGTTCCCTCTATGTACTCATTATGTAATGAATTTATTTTAAATAAAATTAATTAATTTAATTTTATTAAAACTATAATGTATGAGAATATTTAAAACTATTTTGATGGACATTAAGATAAATGAATGTGTTAAATAATAGGATAATTAATTTAATTTTCTTAAAATTATAATGTATAAGAATATTTAAAACTATTTTGATGGACATTAAGATAAATTAATGAGTTAAATAATAAGATAATTAATTTAATAATTTGGTTAATTTAACTTAATAAAGAAGGATTAAAATAAATACTAGATTTTTATAAATGTGTATTAATTTCATGCAATTACCTATCGACCTATGTATGTGTTGGATTTCATTCATTTTAATTAATATTTAATGCATTTTTAATAATTGTAATTTAATTAAAATTATGGCCTACATTTCATCTCCTCCTATTATTATGTAAGGGCTTACAAGACTAGAGTTTCTTTTCTATAAAATTCATAACCATTATTATGGTTTAACTCACCTACATGTGAGTAAAGCATGTGTAATTGATGGAGCACTCAAGCATGCAGATATAGTTCAAGCATGGATGTGAGGTGAAACCAATCTTGGTGAATCATAGGATGAAAGGTGTAATGCTACAACTCATACCAAGTTATGGTTACAATATTTTTTCACTCAGGGATACGGTTTAGTTTATTTTCTCATTAAAAAAATGACTATTTGAAACCACATGATTATACCACATTATTTATCTTGTTTTTGTTCAGTTAATGGTTTGCTTTTATGAATGATTTTATATGATAACATAAATAAATGAATTAAAAATCATGGAATATGGAATAAAAATAAATTTTATTGTGTATAAATAAATTTATTATAACATTTTTAATAAATAAGAAAATATATTCATGATAAAGATAATCACACAAAAGAAATATTAAATAAAGAAATAGTTGTATTAATTGATTAAGAATAAAACCATATAACTAAGTGTTAGTTTAGAACTTATTAGTAATCATAATTTTATGAGGGATTTATTATAAAGGTTTTGGATTTAATTAACCAAGAATACATCAAGATAAGTATCCATCACTATACTTGATGTTACTTGGAAGAATGTATTAATTAAATTTGAGTCAATATTTCTTTACTGGGGAGTCAAATCAATAGATCAAGAAGATGCAAGTTTATAGTTTATAAGAAAACCTACCAAAATACCTTCAAGTAATTAAACAAACCCTCATCTAGGCCATGTGAAGGGAAATATATATCCATTACACTATAATTTCTATAGATAATGACAATACAATTACAAGAGTGTAGTTTTTTGGTATTTGATAATATATTGAGAATCTAATAAAATAAATAAAATAATACTTTATCATATATATTTGAAATAAATTTTAAAGAAATTAAAAACAAATTTTCTTTTTTTGTAAAAAAATGATATATTCTTCGACCTCAATATTCCTAAAGTTTATATTTGAGAATGAAAATCTATTAACTCACTATAAATCATAGGAGTTTTGAATGAACTTTCACATTATACTACACCAAGAACAAAATATTTACATGCTATAGTCCCTAGTTTCATATCCTTCTATAAAGGAGGAGAGTAAGGAAGGAATCAATTTTTACCACAAACACTTGGATGAAATTATAGATATCTAGTTATCAATGTTAGAATCCTTATTGATTAAACTCCATAATTCACATGAAAACATGGATAAATATTCCATGCTCAATCATCTTTCAGATATTTATCAAGAGAGATCTAGATAGGAGTGGTAAGATATCACTAATTCACTCTTCTTATGAAATATTTGACAGTTTACAATATATGGACCTCACATAGTTAATATGATTGGGTACATTGAGTGTATAAAAATTCAAGGTTTTAAAATTCCTAATAATGTATGAACATATATCATAATTTATTCACTCCCTGGGATATTCTATATATTTTTATGAATGTTATTATAAAAAAATTAATAATTATCTCCCAAATCTTCTTAATATACTTCTATAGATATATAATTACATTTAGTGTTAAATGAATTCTGTACTTTTGTAGAACACGATGAATGGAAAATGAAAACTTCCCAAAGCAAAATCTATGTCTAAAATATATATGAAATACCCAACAAAGAGAAGGATGATCTTGGAGAATGTATGGGAATGAGATGCTGTCTATTTTTCAGGTGGTAATTAGGGCCCATGGAAGAAGAATGACACTATAGAAAGGAAGAAAGGGGATTCTTTAGGTGTGTTCATTATCAGGTGAAATATTTCTATTTCTACCAAATAATTATTTGATACAACATGCAGTGATCACATTTATTTTTCAAATAAATGAATGAAGTAGATTTAGAAGAGTTTTATTAAGTGAGGTGGATCTACAAGAAGCTAACAGATCTTAAATCTATAGAGTGTCTATTGGAGACTAAACTTTATATTGAAAACATGATTTTCTTCATTTTTAGGAACTTTTATTATGTGCCTAGAATTTACAAAAAATAGTATATATATATATATAGTCTTGATATGGATGGTTTTATTTAAAATTTGAATGTAAAATTAGAAACCTTTTCAATGATAAGATATGTTATGTTATGGCACATTTAAATAATGATCTTTATGATTTGGAGTATAAAAATCAAGTGTCGGGAATCGATAACAAATCTATTTCTCCTGATACATTTCACACCAAATGTGGCATCGCCTTCAAGGAAATGTAAATGAAAAGTGCCTAAAAAAATTGTATCAATAAATATATTTGGATTATTTTGAACTTAAACATCTTGGTATGTTTCACGCTTGTTTACAAGGTCAAATATCCCAAGTTTCATTAATTGGAAAGGGTGAAAAGTAAACAACGATTCTTAAATTGGTTTATACAGATGTGTGTTGACTATTTCCAACTAAAGAAAGGGGTAGATACTCATACATTATAACTTTTCTAATTATTTTAGCATATATAAATATATCTAATTAGTGAGTTATAAGTAATATTCCTTTGATAAATTCATGGAATATAAAAATGATTTTGAGAATAATCTTGGAAAGGATATTAAAAATCTCCACTCAGACCATTATAGATAATATATTAACAAAGAATTAATTGATTATATATGAGAGTATGGGATATTATCTCAACTCAATCATCCTAATCCACCATAATGGTATAGTTCATTTTAAAGGAGGAACCACACCTTATTGGACATGGTGAGATAAATGATGATTCTTGTAATTATTCTATTATCCTTTTGTGGATATGAATTACAGAAAATAATGTTCATACTATACCATGTTACAACTAAAGAGAAATATGGTATTCTATATAAAATTTGGCGTGGAAGTAAATTTTTGTTTTCAAACATACATTCATGGGGATGTGAAACATTTGTTATAGACTCTTCTGATAATAAACCTGGAACCTATAGTGAAAATTTTATCTTTATGGGATATCCTAAGGAAACAAGGGTATATTACTAATATGAAACCTCAAATAATAAGGTAATAGTGGAAATACATTCCATTTTTCTTGAAATGCATAACTTATTTAAAAGAGATAATGGGTGTGAGTTAAACTATAATTGAAGTCAAGATCAAGAAATAGAAGAGTTATGATATTATTAGATTCCACACAACCCCTTGAAAAATAATGTTCTAGATACACATTTACTACATAGAAATATGAGGTGAGAGAACAAAAAATATGTGATTTTCTAGTCATTGAAGACTGTGACTAATTATATGTTTATAATAATTATCTTGATCCCCTACATTAAATGATTCCACAATGAGGGGAGAGAGATAATTACAATAGATTCCCCTCTCTAGTAGGCCCTAGGTTGGTAACAAGCACCAAGGGTATAAAAGAACCTAATTATATAGGAGGAATTACCCTCAATAATGAAACAGGATTGGGAGATAAGATTTATCATCCATAAGAAACTACATGAAATAAAATAAAAAGATACCAAACCATCCCATGATGTTTTTATAAATCTTGATGATACAGAGAAATGTATCCAATAGTGAATACCCAAAGGTAAATCTAATGAAGAGACATAACTACTATCCAATGATATGAGTTAATTTATAGTACAATCCACATAGTCCTCCAAGAAACCAAAATATTAATTTATATATATAGGGTGAGCTTAAAAGTATTCTCAGTAGAAAAAATAGAGTCTCCCATGCCCATGTGAAATAAGAATACAAATATACCCCTTAGAAAGAAACAAAACCAAACTAAACCAACGCATTTAAACTAACCAAACCCAACCTCACAAAAGAATGCTCGCCAAATAATGCATGCTATGTATAGTAACAGAATATGAAGGATATTGAAAAAGGGTAACCCATAATGTTTTCCCACTGAATTTATGCTATCATTCCCCAAAGTCTCATGTAATGGTGATCCCATGCCTTTTGAATAACATATACCACTTCCCCATAGCATAGTCACAAAACAAATTTCCCAAAAACATCCAGGCCACTTCCCCATAGTACGGTCACATATCATCTCACCCACAAACACCTGGGCAATCACATCACAACTTTAACTAGAGTATTATGTTATCATGAATATGAAGTAAATAAACCTTGTTCCCTTCTCTTAACATGCATGAAACCCACTATAAAATATCCCACAACACGAACATATTACATCTCACCCCAAAAAACCCAGGCTAGTGCCCGCCAACATAGTCATATCACTTGTCACCTGAAAAAACATTGGCAATAAACTAGTGCACTAATAGTTCTCTAAAGATCACAAACAATCTGTATATACTCACCAATAAGATATAGAAGGTAAGAGAGGGCACCAATCCTTAAAATTTCATTAAAATTATTTATTAACATTTTCTTCATTCCTAATAATAAAAATATTAATAACATTTTAATAATTATCATTATACTAATGAAACTTTTTAATAATAATAATAATAATAAAAATTATTAACAACATTTTTTTAAATAACAAAATAAATTACAAAATTTATTCGATTTAATTTTTCTAAGATAAAAGGATCACAAAATTTCTTTGGTGAAGCCACGCATGATTTTTAAAATGAGCTCTGCCAGTGCGCCCAACGATGTCAACTCAAAAACACACACTTTTTGACATATCTCAAAAGTTTTTCTTTGGGATTCAACTTGAACCTCAACAAAAAATATTTAAAAGCCAAAGAAATAATTAGATAGGTCAGGGTCTGACAATTCTCCATACCATAACACTTTTCACCCCTGGAAAGCCACAATAAGATCTAGACTGAAAGTCAAACTTATTAAGTGTCACCCACCTCCAAAAGTTTATGCACCCTTGTTGATGGATCCAAATGGACACTGAAATCACATGAGTTAAAACTAATCTTCAAAACAAAACACCTTAACCACTACCAAATAGAACCCAAACCATCCAATTCAACCAAGGAATGAACAAACATAAACCACCACTAACACTTATTCGCATAATCTTAGACCAAAAAACCATTGGGTGTACTCCAATCCCAAAATTTACTCAAGAGGAAGAACTTTGGATTAGGTGGTTCTATAAGATATCACCCTCCACCAAACGATACATGAAAAGAAACTCTAATACTGACTTAGGGAGGACTGAACGGACTCCCCACAATAAGGATCGGGCTAACACTAAATTATTTCAGGTGTAACTCTGCGAGACCCACTGTGGGTCTCCCCACCATAAGAACTGAAGAGGTTAACCTTACTTGAAAACTCCTCACATGGTCCAAAAACTCACCACCATGAAGGGGGGGGGGATAATGGAAGGGATGAACTGATCGAGTATCAAAAGTACTTCCATTGCTATATCAACAACATCATACCCTCAGAAGAACAGAAACCATGCCACACTAAAGACAAATATTGAACCAAGACCCTTTTATATCACTAGGATTATACTGACTACATGGAAAATTCACTCTGGGACCTATGGTTGGAGAACCAATGATTGAAGCATCTCTTTCCTTGCAGTCAGTCTTCAGAAATTCCCAAACATAACACACGAACCAGAATTTCACCAAAGACATCCAATAAAATAAAGGTTTCTAAAAGGTTTGACTATAACCATTCTTACAATTGAAGGAAAAGAAACATCACATAACACTACAAGGGATGACCACTACATCCAGGGAACATAAAAAATAGAAAACACTAAACTGATCCAAAACATAGTCCCACTCCTGCTGACAAGATGAGGTGAACTTCAACGTGCTGGGTTTGGCATTAGCATGCGACTTGAAAACACCTCAGTAGAATCACTACAAGTGAACCAATAATACACAGTTATGGTGAGGTTTTAGAACACTCAGGAACATTAGATTCTTGGGACCCTACTTACCACACTGGTGATAGATCACAACATTGTGCTCTAAATAAGTTGACAGGAGGTATAAAGGCCCTTTAATTCCCCTAAAGTTACCACTAACATCAGGACACTTACCATTCCTCACATCTCTATCCTCAGCACTTCTTCCAAAGGAAAAAAGAGTAATCACCATCCAAAGTCCTCCTCCTAACTCAAATTCATTAAGGAAGGCTTGTCTCACCACTTCTGAGAAGGTAGTTAGGTTGAGCTCTATCACTTTTGACTGCATCTCAGGACGAAGCCCAAAATTTCAATGGATAATTTCCAACATACCCCTGTTCATTCAGAACAAGGTCCATGAAATGAAAAAATTATTCCAACACTGATCCAACACCTAGCTGAAGACCACATAACTCAATCCTCTTCCCCGCCTTTTTCACCTTGGAGAAATACTATTGGGTGACAGATGACTTAAAAAACACCCAAGTGAGTTCTTTTTGAGTCTTTCTTTGATAAACATACTTCAACCATTTCTAGGTTGGACCTTAAAGCAGAAAGGTATCCAACTTGACCTTCAATGACTCAGGCGGTGCGAGAAAATATAAGTTCCTCTAAATATTCCACAGCCACTCCTCTTCCTCAAGAGGATTCTCTTTTCCATAAATGAGAGGTGGGGTTCAATTTCTGAAACTCAATGACATAGTCTATGGGTTTATCATCTAGTGGATTTTCTAAGGGCGCACCACCCAAAGATTCACCTTGGTAATTCATCAAACCATTGTGGGGAGAAAAAAATGAACAAGGAAACAAAGAACTGAATCAAAACAGGGTCATTATCATTTCAAATTCAACATTTCACAATTTTCAAAATAAAACATTACAAACAGTTTTCAGAATTAAAGAAGACCCAAACGATTCACTAGGGGAAACTAGTGCTGATGGGTGGCTTAGAAATATGGCTGGCGACCATATGAAAGCCATGCCACTATCACAGAGAGCATTATAGGGTAGGTCGAAGGCTCTACATGGATTTCCAGGCCCTATGAGCTCATGGGGCTTCTCTCCCAACTCCCTTTTCAATTCCAAATATAAAAAAAATTCAAAGGAATTAAAAAGATACCAACAACCCAGAAATACCATGGTAACCCGGGGTTCAGAACGAGAAGGGGTTCATGTCATCCTTCCCATCCCAATGCCTTGAGTCCCGACAATTCAACTCCTTTTACCATGAAAACCCCAAATAGAAAAGGGCACTTTGAAATGAAAGTTCCACTAAGATCCAACCTGCTCTGATACCATTTTGTCACAAACCAACTAAGGTCAAACCTGAACCGGTCACACAAGCTGATCCGCGGAAAGGCATGAGAGGCGTTCCCATTCCTCCTTGGCTAGCAACAAGAACTAGGGAATCAATAGAGAGACAGTCGGAATGATTTTTCCCAATTAAAATAAGTAATGAATCTTGAAAACGGTGTAATAACACAAATTAAATAAAAGACACAGAGAAGAAAGAATGAACAACAACAACACACAAACCTGGCCATGAACAAAACCCATCGGGACCTTGAGGGTCACTTTCCAATCCTCTACTGACTCTCTCCCACATTGAAAAATCTCAAGTCAAACCTACAATAGAAACTAAAAATAAGAAAAAACTATAGGCTTGAGTATTAAAACTCAGTAGGCATTCCCAACAATCTATTCCAAAAGAACTAACATTAAATAAATAATTATACTAATTTTAAGTTTTAACTACATTATATAAAATATGGGTTTTCACACACACTTTAATTTATAAAGGAAGTAACAATCCATTTTCATTTTTTAATTTTAAATCAAGTTTAAGGTTTCATGGAAGAAGATGCATTACAATTTAAAAATATTTTTGCGAACAATTTAAAATACAAATTTAGTTTTTGAACAAGAAGAAACCATACACAACACACAAAAAACAACAAGGGAAATGAAAAAGTAGCACGCGGGGTCCATAAACCTAACAAATCACCTCAATCATCCACTATATTCAAATAAGCACTAATGAGAACATGGGTCAAACATAGGATCTCGAGAACAATCCAGAACGTACTATACATGTGACTCATTCTGAAGGCATGCCCTACTTAATCACATTATAACACCCCAATACCTGACCGTCACCCTACCTAACCTAGTTGAGGGGCCCAATACCATAGAAATAATAATAACAGAGTATCCCCAAATATGGGCCACTAGCCAGTGCATAATATAAACTAGTAGAACAATCATTCATAGAAAATTCACTTACTATGCTAGGTTCCCATGGCGAGTACTAAGTGGAAAGAGGGGTGAGTCAAAAATGTCAATCAAGTAACCAATCACAGTGCACAAACATCATACACAACAACTCACACAACCAAAGTACACAATAAGATTACCCATGAGTCTCCCCAAAGAGAGTTTTCAAAATAATTTATTTTATTAAAATGCCAAACGGGCCTTATGAAACATTAAAAAATATAATTTCACAAAACAAACCAATACATTTTTTCACGCGTCATAAGAAAATATTTAACACCAAACCAGAAGCACACTTGAAAGTTTATGAATTATGTTTAGAGGCAAAATGGGCATTCTTTCACTATTGTTTGAAAATTCATCAAGAAAATAATTTAAGTGTCATGCTTAATGTAAATAGATTCGTTTACATCAAATAATTATTCGACAAATAATTATCTATTATTATTTATCATTTATTAAAAATCAATAAAATATCAAGTAATGAATAAATACTAAATTTAGAGGTGAGTGCAGTGGGAGACCTAACTAGACTCGCAGCTCGAACACGATGACGTGAGACACCTCGCACGGGCACCCAAGAACGTGAAAACCGATGACTGCCGTATCACAGAAATTACTTTCCAACACATTGCAACCACACAAATAACTAAAAACACCTAAACATTGATCTAAAATAATGAAAATGAATAAACAATGAAGAAACCACATCAACAAGTTTTTAAAACATAATTCCCACCAAACTAACTCTGCAAAAAACACATGAAACTAAATAATATAGGTGAAATGATTAACCGAACACAAATTATTTACAATAAAAAATAATTTCTTATAAAATATATATTCTTGAAATTAAAAATAATTAAATAATATTAATTAAATGTAAGTCATGAAAGAATTAAAGTACCTCTAAATTTAAAGGGATAGTGCAAATGGATCATATCTCAGTTGATGAAGGATACTAAAAAATTGGTGCGAAACACTGAAGACACCTCAAACGCACCCGTGGGAAGATGAACCTAACCCAAAGAAATAGAAATGAACCCCTAATCGAGGGATCAAACATAATAAAAGACCCCCAATGACTACGTTTTAAGAGAACTCAAAAACCATTAAGGAAATTAAAACCAAACCCTTACCAAAGGGAAAAACCACGATAAGAAGGGGGGTTACAATTCTAGTCGGTGTGCTCCAGTGAGAATAGTAACCCAAAAAATGCAGTAAGGGTTGCGGTTCTAGAGGCTGGAGGCGAGCTGGATGGCGGGCGTTAGATGGATGATGTGTGGATAAGAGGTGGAGGGGGCCGGAGGGTGAGGGTTGAAGGCCAACAAGGATAGGGAGGCCAGAGACTGGGTGGCATGCAGAAGGGGGGGGGCGAGGATGGTGGAGGGCGGTTGGAGGGCACGCAGATAGCGAGTGAGTGGCGACTGGTGGCGCGCTGCTCAGGGAGCAGATCCGGGGGAGGGCGGCCAGCATAGAGTCATAGGGGAAGGTGGTTGACACAGAGAGGGAGAGGATATGGGAGAGGGTGGTGGTGCCAGAACTATGGTAAAAGGGGGGGGGGAGGCTGCTCGCGATGAAGAAGGAGAGGGGGAGTCGCGTAGAACAAAAAACCCTAGAAAAGGGAAATGAAAATAAATTAAAGGAAATAAAAATTAGAAACCAAAACCTAATAACATTAATAATACAAGAAATAATAATAATAATAATAATAATAACTTTAATCTATAATAATAATAATAATAATATTAATACCAATAATAATAATACACAAAATAATAAATAAAAAAACTTTAACAATAATTTAAAAATGGAAAAAATAATAATATTAATAATAAAAATTATTTAATACTATATATATAACATTAAAAATATTTATTAACATTTTATTCATTCCTAATAATAATAATATTAATATAATTTTTAATAATTATAATAATATTATTGAATTTTTTTAATAATAATAATAATAAAATTATTAAGAAAAATAAAAATTTTAAATAACACAATAAATTACAAAATTGACTCGTTTTAATTTTTTGAAGATAGGCGGATCGTGCAATCGCCTAGGTGAAGTTGCACGGGGTTTCCAAAATGTGCTCTACCTGTGTGCCCAATAACGTCAACTAAAAAACGGTCACTTTTTGACATAACTCAAATGTTTTGTTCGGGATTCCACCCGAACCACAACACAAAATTTTTAAAATCAAAATAAATAATAAAATAATATAATTAGATAGGTTTGGGTGTGATAGGACAAAAAACCACAACCTCACCACCTGAAAATAAAGACAAAAAACCACCACCACACTGCCCCCAAAGCATGGCCAAACAACCTCCACCTCACCAACCTAGAACCTCTACCAAAACTCACCCATCCACCCCACATCACATCACAATCACAAATCTCTACCCCATAAGAACAACCACACATCAAAAAACATCAAATAAAATTTAAAATATTTAACATATGGGTATTTTATCACATTTCACTTTATTTTAGGGTCATTACCACAAAATCCATTATCCTGGTTCAACCATTTGATTGTCCAAATATAAGTTGTTTAATAATTTCTTTTTTAGGGTGATATCAAAATAATCATAATAGGTAAAAAAGTCTCTAAAAAATTCATCGAGTGAAAAAAATTCTCTAATGACCACAATTTTAGTAGGTCACCAAGCTAGTAATAGAAAAACATCACAATAATATCAAATCTATAAAATATATGAGAACAATTCCCCCTTTCCCCTTTTCAACTTCAATTATCCGACTATTTATCTTTTATTAAAACATCACAAACATCTCTCATAAATAGACAAGAGAATTACCTCCGTCATGATACATAATAAAGAGAAATGAGGGATTCCCTACCTCAAAGAAGCTTTTCCAACTCACTGCACACCACAGGGTGAAAAAGAATCACCCGCAAACCCTGACCACACATGAGAAACCAAATATCAACATAAGCCACACAAAATATACATTAAAAAATATCCCAAATCACCCCCAAACCAAAAAAGACACCACCATAGTGAATCCCAATTAAATGAAAAAGATAAAACCATGAGGAAAATAAAAATCACTCACTATAGCTCATCAACCAAAAACAAGAGGAACCAATTAATTGAAGTAGTTAAAAGGGGGCTAGATGATCCTCCGAAGGTTCCTAAGGTTAGTACAAAATGAGAGTAAAGTAAGGGTAATTAATGAAATAAAACAATCAGATGATAAAAGTACTTTAAATCAAGGAATCCTACAAGTTTCATGTGGTGTAAACATTACACAATGTGTAATTCAAAAGTTTCCTAAAAATTTTTAACATTCACTAAAAATTATTCCTCCTTCATATTTATTTAATAAAAATTGTTTATTACACTTACCTGATGTTTAATCCATCTCATGGGTTCCCCTTATGAAAATGTACAAGCTATAAATTTGTTGGAAGCACAAGCCACGTATCTCCTTTACATGTAATGTAAAAAATACACAATGTGAAATTCCTAGATCAGCTACACTACATGTCTAGTATCCATTAAAAAGTCAGGAATCCTCCTTAATCATCCAAACAACACCACAAACACCAAAAAGAAAAGAAATGTAATAAGCCAAAAATGCTTGATACATTACATCAGATACCTCTCAAATGATTCTTTCCCTTGAGAATCCCAAACCAATCCCAGAAGGAAAAGGGTCTAAAAACCCACCCCATGAGATACCTATCGAGGATCTTATTACTCCTCAATGCTACCACAAGCCACAAATTCTAGAACAAATTTCCAAAAAACATCTTTCACAACATCATGATAATATAACCACACCACCACAACCTTCTAACCTCTATACAAACCAAACCAAAAACTAAAGAAACCAAATAACCACACCACCCCTGAACACATAGATCATGGAATTTGATCTTTCATATAAAGATACTATCCATTCTGGGTGACACTAAATCGACCACATGAGTTTAATCACATCACATTATAATGCATCCTGATTAGAAATAGGTTCCTCCCATTTTCATATGTCGGGACATTACCACACATCACACATTACAAACATGGAAAAATATCATCAGATAAGACAATAATGTCTCAAAAATACCATCACAAGGAAAAATATAAAGGAAAAACATAAAATCTATCTGGGTACGAGGAACCATATGCATCTCTTTCTCCCATGTACTCTCATTCGGGCCACCTTGCCTCTATAACATGTGAAACATTGAAATAGACCATCCACACAATGCCTTCTCTTTGAGATCTTGGATCTCTACTGGAAGGTTCAAAAATGTTTCTTCATACTTGATATCTAATTTTACCCATTCAATGACATGTGAGTCATTGTGAAGTTTCCAAATAAGTTGAGATACATTAAAGACTTCATGATTCCTCTCTAGCCATGATTGGAACACCAAATAATACATCACCTCGCTAACTCTCCCAAACACTTCAAAGAGACTAAAAAACTAAGATAAATATTTATTCTTATACCAATATCCACTTCTAATGTATAGGGAAAACCATTAAGAATATGTGGTCCCAATCCTCAAACTACAAGGGACTCCTACCTTTATCAACATAAGACATTGCTGATCCTAAATTACCTTCATCCTCTCACAGAAATGATAAACCTTTTTTATTTTAATTTTCACCACATTAGGTCAAATAATTGATACCTTCCCAAGATCCATCTAAGACAACAAAGAATTAAATAGTCACCAATAAAAATACTAAAACTGATCCAGGTAAATGGATGAGTGATAATTATTGTTATAAGAAAACTTAACCAATGTAAAGTTTCATACCCAATATCCACCAAAGTCCATGATGCATGCTCATTATATATCCTCTAGTGTCTATATGGACTTCTCCATTTGACCATTTGTTTGAGGAAGGGAAGTACTGATGTGGTGTAACTTAGTACCAAAGCATGTTGTAACCCTATCTTGACTCATGAGGTAAAACATGTCTCCTAATTTTAGAAAATGGACCTCGAAACTCCATGAAAGCACACCACCTCATCCACATACCACTTATCCTAATAATCCACTGTACTCAACTCCTTGATCAGTAGTAAGTGGTCTGATTTTTTCAACTAATCCACGATCACCTAGATAAAATCAGAAGGTCCATAATCCTTAGGAAACATAGGGAAGAAATCCATCTATATGTCATCCCATTTATACTCTATAATATCCAAATGATAGAAACAAAATACTAGGAATAAAATTCTTGTGTGAATCTAGATCTTCTTATCAGGTATGAATCTTTCTTTCTGGTTGTTTTCGAGAAAAAGAGGAGTTTTTGGAAATTTTAGGAATACATGCCATGTCCTTTAAGTACATGTCATGTACTCAGTTTTCATGGGTGATTGTGTATTGGTCCAGAAACAGATAAGTACATGGACGTGTGTGGTGACCTTGAGACCACCTAAACCATAAGCCAAAAAAGGAAAGTACAGACCATGTACTTTTAAAGAAAACACCATGTAATTTTTTTCATTTAACAGAATGGGGTCACGTTTGATAGAAAAAACACACTTCTTTTCAACCTATTTAATCCAGGATCATCCGTACAACCACTGATCTTCTCCGAGCCCCTGACTCGCCTTTATTTCTCCAAATCAACTGTCATATATTGCGTTGGAATCACATCAGTGAGTTCTCATTTCTTCTTGAACTTCATCTCCGGATTTCTTCTCTTTCATGAGATATCCTCGGTTGAAAGTTTTTAGTGTTTTTGTAGATATATAGTGTTATAGGGTGATTCAAGGACCAAGTTTCACATATATCAATCTCACGACCCCGAGGTATGTGGTTTGTGCCTTTCCATTGATAATATATGAATTTTATGTGCAAAAGTTCCCAATACCCTTGTCTGGGGTATTGCATGTTCATAGGTGTTAGCCCTATTATTTCCTGCTATGCCTTGTTTGATTGGAAAGAGGTTAATTTTTTATGAATAGAGTTATCTTTTCCATGATATGGATGTTTTTCCCATGTTTTCTTGTTTTGACCGTTTGGTCAAGCTTTTCCTGTTAGGCTGCTGCTCTGTTTTCCATGCCTAGTATTGTTAGGATGGAGTGATTTTATCTGACATGCTATGAGAGACTGTAGACTATTTATACAAGTAGTTCTTGAGGTATACTTTGGCTACCGCATATTTTTTGTGCACGATTAACTTATAGAGGCATGTGGGAACTTGGTGTAGTAGACCATAGGGAGAATGGGTACTGAGGGCTTCTCCAGAGTGTCTATTTTACTATTACGTTATGAGACCATAGGGGGTGGACTTTTTTCTCCCTTAGAGTGTCTATAGTTTCCTCGATACTGGCCATAGAGGGAATTGTAAATTGAGTGATTCCTCAGAGTGCCAATTAGTTATCGATACGAGGGCACATGGGGAATTGATAGTGAGTGCTTCCTTAGAGAGACTTCTCTAAAGCTAAACTAAAGGGGTTAGACTGTGTGTAATTCCAAGAGGGTTTCTTGTGGTTGTTTGGTTGAACCATAGTGGTTAGGCTATGAGTACTTCCCATAGGGTTACCTAATTTTGATTGGATTCTCTTGATATATAAAAATGAATGCAATTGCATTTGTAGGATTGTTACTATGTGTACTTCCTTGTTTACTGCTTCAATTTGTTTATTGCCTGCCATATATATTCACTGAGTATTAGTCATAGATATTTGGGTGGTTGCCTACTGGGATTAGTCTCACACCCTATTTGGTTCATGCTTTTGGGCCCAAACAAATTATATGTATGCATGTTGAGATAAGGACGAGCACCCTTCTACACCAGGTACTTGATTGCTGGGGAGCTGGGGAGCATGGGACCAAGCTGAGGCTTGTGATGTTGTGGAGCTATTTTATTGATTTCCTTTGTTCTTTAGATTAGTATTGTATTCCAGCATTGTGACTTGTTTTTATGCTTTCCTATACATATGTATCATGCATCAAATATATTTATATGTGATCAGTTGTTATTCCTTCCAGTCTTCCACTGTTTACTGTTTTATTGTATTGTTACTACTTATGCTATTATTATTTGTTTTACTTCTATAGTGTTACTCCACCAATGAGGGAATACTTTCCCCACTATCACTTCCAAGGCCCTCGCAGATAGTCTGCAACATCTGGAATTCTGGGAAATGCGCTTGAGGCCATGTGACCAACTGGGTACGGGGATCCTTTGGGCGGTTTCTGGAACTGGGACATTACAAAGTGGTATCAGAGGAATTATTTTCCTCTTGACTTACTGTTTGGAGCCTATATCCATGGATAAAAGGAATATTTACTTGGTAATAAGCTATGCCCAGGAGTAGCTAACCCATGTACACGGAAAATCCAATTTACCTCGTATATTGGTATTATTCTGGTTTTGCAATTTTATAGTTTATTTTATTTCAACATTAGGTGATTCACAAGTATTGTGCTATTATTATTTATGTTATTAAGGTTCTATTTCTGTTGAAACCCAATGAGATGAGGGTATGATATCTCAGGCATTATATAGGCACTTGCTAGAGATCACATTTCATGCATTATTACCATTCCATTTAGGGTGCATTAGTGATTTCATGTTGTTGTGATAAATTTTGTGCTAGATATGCATGTTGTTTTGATACATGCATTGATAGAATACATACTTTATGATAAGGTATTGGTTTGTGTAAGTTTTCTTTCAATGGACGCCAAACTTTGGATCTTGAGGTGTTATAGGCCCTAATAGACCATAATTTGGTGGATAGTTGATCTGTTATGTTAATATATAACATGTATAAGATGCCAAGATTTTATTCACAGGAAGTATGGGCCCTCACGGATCGAAATTTGGCACTTTGATGTTTGTTTTAGTGTTTTTATGGGTTATAGAGTAGTTTTTGAGGCTTACTGTCTGGAAGAACCCAAAAGACATGGTGTGTAATGATAAATACACGACATGTGTCCTTCTTTTAGGGAAGGAACTATTTTTCTTAAGTATATGTCATGTACTATATGTACATGCTTTGTAGTCTCTAACCGTGTCACTGTCTGTGTGGGAAGAGACATGGGGTTGTAAAATATTTGGTGGAAAATGCCATGTTCTGGATGTATAGGTCGTGTTGTGAAGGCAATGTGTCCATCTGTGTGACTAATGACACATATGGATAATACATAAGTTATACATGCCATGTAAATCTTGAACACGCCGTGTAGTGTAACCCATGTATCCGACCATGTAGTGATCAACACGGATCAGTGAAATATTTATAGTACATGTTGTGTCTGGCACAAAAACGCTGTGTAGAGTGAGCTTGTAACCAGCCATGTAACTAACAACATGGGTCGGTGAAGTTTTTCTAGTACACGTTTTCTTTAGAACTAACATGCCATGTAGTCTTTTTCTAGTGGAACTATATGGCCTATCCATGTAGAAGAACTCGGGTAGGGAAACAGGATTCAAGTACACGTTGTCTATTAGGACAACATGCCGTGTGTTTGGGGTATTACATGACCTGGGTTGGAAAAAGTACATGCCCATGTGAAGGCTTAGGGGAACATGCCATGTAGGCATTTCACATGTCATGTGTCCTTATTTTAAAAAACATGAATGATTTCTTTCTCTTGTTCCCTTATTAAACATATAAGTTTCAGTACCTGTTAATCGTGATCTAAGATGTGATCTTGACCTTGTAGAGTCATGCCACTGAGACATCCTCCGGATGTCTGCCAGTTATATGTTATTGATTAGACACCAGATATGGATGATCAGGGACTACCATCAGATCTTTCGTTCATTCAATTCTTGGCACCAACCGTCATTCTGGACACAAGTGTTGACACACAATTCCGAGAGGGATTTATGAGGTTTATGAAGACCTTCCAAAGAGTACCGTATCCTACCCCTTCTATGGCAGAGTTGATGTGGTTTTTCCATTAGCCGCATTCTCCCACCTTCATAGGGGAAGAAGGACCTCAGGATGAAGAGTCATGGTTAGAAGCCATGCTTTCTATCTTCAAGCATCTGGATATGCCTCCAGAGAGGATGTTGGAGCTCACTACATATATTCTTTGGGATTCTGCCAAGAGATGGTGGGATGTGATCTCATAGGCGGTACACCAGTAGGTTATGGATTGCGTTGAGTTCTAGTGTGCCTTTTAGGACTACTTCTACCCAGAGATATTGAAGGCCGATTGATCCCGAGAGTTCCTGAGTCTTGAGCAGGGTACTCTTTCAGTTATGAAGTATTCTCCAACTTCATAGAGCTACAGTTATTTGCGCCTTTTACAATAGGTGATGAGTTATTCCTAGAAAATATGCTTAAAGATGGTCTATGGCATGACATCTAATATCAGGTGAACTTCTTTAGGCTGACTTCCATCAGTTATATTTTCAATTGGGTGCTAATCATGGAGCATAGTCTGAGGGATTCTGGAGTGGTGAGCTAGGGTGGTTTGACATCCAGAGTTTTTATCCCTTCTACTAACAGCAGGAAGATCTACAGTGAGTCTACACGTGAGGATCTAAGGAGGCGTGACACTTTTTATGGTAGTCAGGTGGTGTACTACCAGTGCATAAAGAGCGGGCATATGAGGCCACATTTCCCGAGAGACCCAGTGGAGTGCTGATATTTCAAAAAAATGGGTCATCTTCATCAGTTATGTCAGTTTTTCTCACCATCAGCTGGTGATAGGAGTTATACTATGACTCTACGATCATGAGAAGCACCACTAGTTTGTCATCAGTCAGGGAACTATAGTTCATTATGCCATTCAATCCGAGTTGGAGGCCGTGGCCATGGTAGCTAGTCGCCAGGCTTTCAATGATAATTGGGTGGATCATCTCATAGTGGTTAGGTTGGGTTGCAAGCCCGTAGTGCAGGTCAGACTTTTGTAGTGGAGAAGTCCCAGTAAGAGCAGGATACTAAACCCTCTATAGTTCGAGGTATGATCCAAGTTTCCTCAGTTTTAGCTTCTGATCTTTTCGATATATGGGTTTCCCATAACATTATATCTATCGCTGTTGTGGAGAGCCTTGGGCTCTGCATCTTTTCTTCTAGTGATATATTAACCTTAGACACTCTGTTGGGGACTTTAACGACTAGTGTATGTCAGTGCAAGGAGTTCCCTTTAGAGGTTGGTGGGTTTCACTTCATTTAGGACCTCTATGTCCTAGAGATGATAGTCTATGATGTCATTCTCAGAATAGACTGGTTAGCTCCATTCCAGGGAGTTTTCGATTTCTATCACCGTAGGGTAAGTTTTAAATCACCATAGGGTGAATTGTTTCTTCATAATTGAAAATGGGATGTCCAGGTGAGCTAAGAGGGGCCTGAGCATCATAGGTTGGGAGGATTTACTACCCATATTGGTAGTCTACATCTGGATGACTAGGGGAGTTCATAGATGGACTTTCCTCTAGAGGTGGATCGTTTCAGGGATGTAATTCCATAGGACTTTTCTGGTTTTCCTCCAGAGCGAGAGGTGGGATTTTCTATTGAGATTGTGAAAAGAATGGAACTAGTGTCTATTCCTCCTTATAGGATGGCTACACGGGAGTTGCAAGAGCTCAAGAAGAAGTTGGAGGAGTTGTAGGCAAAGGTTTTTATCTGAACCAGTACTTCTCCTTGGATTTCGCATATCCTATTTCAAAAGAAGGTGGATAATACCATTAGACTAAGTGTAGATTATCAGATGTTGAACCAGTTGAAGATCAAGAACCGATATCCCTTGCTGAGGATTGATAATCTCTTTGATCAACTTTGAGGATCCTGGGTGTTCTCAAAGATTGACTTGAGATCCGGTTACCCTCAGTTGCACATTAGAACCTCAGATGTACCTTTTACAGAATTTTAGAGCAGGTATGATCTATATGAGTATGTGGTTATGCCATTCGGTCTCATGAACATGTCTGCCGTTTTCATGGAGCTGATGAACCGAGTGTTCCATCCATACTTGGATTCTTTTATTGTAGTCTTTTTGCATGATATGTTGGTGTACTCTCACACTCTACACGACCATGATACTAATCTTAAGATCATTTTGAGTACACTGAGAGAGCATCAGTTATATTCTAAGCTCTCAAAATTCCACTTTTGGACGGACCATATTCACTTATTGGGTCATGTTATCTTAGAGACAAGAGTATCGGTAGACCTAGAGAAAGTTAGATCATTAGTTTCCTGGGAGCATTCAAAAAATTTCTTTGAGGTACATATTTTTATAGGGATGGATGGTTACTATTTTCGTTTTATACAAGAATTTTCAGGCTTAGCAGTGCCACTGACGGGACTGACTACGAAGGGTGCGAAATACTTGTGGTCAGATTCTTGTGAGTTAGCGTTTTAGGAGTAGAAAGGGAGGTTGAATTCATCACCGATACTAGTTTTTCCAGAGTTGGGAACAAGCTACACTATGTACTGTGATGAATTAGTTATAAGGCTGGGAGCTGTGCTTATGTAGGGGGAAGGGGTTATTGCATATAGGTCTCGACAATTGATGCCACATGAGAGAAACTACCTGACGCACGATCTCGAGTTGGCTACAGTTGTTCATGCTTTGCGTTGTTGGAGACACTACCTGCTGGGAGAGCATTTTGTGGTTTTCAATGACCAAAAAATCTTAAGTATATCTTTACTCAGCGTGACCTGAATTTTAGATAGTGAAGGTGGGTTGACTACCTTCAGTCTTTTGAACTTGAGCTTACCTACAAACCTTGGAAGGGAAATGCAGTGGATGATGCATTGAGCAGGATAACTAAGATACATGTAGTTCAGAAGGCCAACAGTGTGTGGAAGCTTACAGATCTGTTCTCTAAGATGCATTTGGTGGTGTATGATAGAAAAGGGAAGATGTTTCAATCTTTTGTAGCTATTAAATCTACTCTTCTTGATCGAGTGTGAATAAGGAAGCTATCAGATTCTGAAGGCCTAGTCTTATGGGAGAGTGTTTCAGGAGAGGACCCCATTCTTGGATGGACCATAGGCGAGGATGAGATCTTACGTTTTCATGTGCGCATATGGGTGTCAGCAGACATACGTGTGGAACTGATGTGGGACTTTCATTCCTCAGTTTGGGCAGTTCATCCTGTTGTCACAAATATGTATCGTGATCTACACCATCAGTATTGGTGGCTAGGTATGAAGAGAGATGTTAATGGGTTTTTCATGAGATGTTCATCTGTTAGTAGGTGAAAGAGAATCCTAGTGATAATCAGGGGTTTTTTAATAGTTACCCATTACCGAGTGGAAATGGAATGATGTTGTGATGGATTTCATGATAGGTTTGTCGAGGTCTCCTCAAGGGAATGATGCAGTATGGGTGGTCATTTACAAAATCAAGAAGATTGCGCACTTTTTTCGATCAATGAAACCTTTAGTGTTGATGATCTTGAGAGGTTTTACGTCTGAGATATTGTAAATTTACATAGGTTTCCACACTTTATTTTATTAGACAAAGATTCAAGTTTTACTTCTTGGGTCTGGTAGGGATTACAGAAGGGTTTGTGTACACAGGTACTTCTGAGTATAGCTTACCATCCCAAGACAGATGGCCAGTCCGAGCATACAATTCAGGTGCTTAAGGACATTCTTCAAGCATGAATCCCAGATTTTGGAGGGTCTAGGGAGAATAACCTACCTCTGGTGATGTTTCCCTACAATAATATTTTTGAAGAAACTATTCAGATGACACCTTTTGAGGCATTGTATGGTAGGTCATGCTGATCACCCTTATGATGGATGGAGGTAGGAGAGAAAGCTATTCTAGGACCTCAAATTATCTAGGATACCACAGAGCAGATAGAGTAGATTCAGAAGAGGAATGCTAGGGAACAGTCACAATAGTAGTCTTATGCTGATCAATGGAGATGACCTCTAGAGTTCGAGGATAGAGTTCTGGTTTTCCTATGTGTCACACCGAGTTTGGGACATATGATGATTAAGAGGCAGGGTAAGCTTTCACCGAGGTACGTCAGAACATTTGAGATTTTGGAGAGAGTTGGGATGGTTGCCTATTTGCTGCAGTTACCTCATAGGTACCAGGATCTGCATGATGTCTTCCAAGTTTCCCTATTTTGACATTACTTCCCAAACATGTCTCATGTTTTCTGACACAAGGAGGTAGAGTTAGAGGTGGATTCATCCTTCAAGGAGCATCCTATCCGGATTTTTGATCGAAGTGAGAAGGTTATCCATGGCTGGTCTGTTCCTCTGGTATGAGTGCTATGGCAGCATAGGCGAGTACAAGATTAAACTTGGGAGAGGGAGGCCGATAAACGATTATAGTGGCCAGAGTTATTCAAGGTTTCTTATTCTACGCCTCCTTACTAGGGAAATTTGAGGAAAGATTTCATTATGGGGGGATGTTTTGAAGAACCCATATTTTATTTTCAGGTATGAATCTTTCTTTTTGGTTGTTTTTTGAGAAAAAGAGGAGTTTCTGAAAATTTCAGGAGTACACGCCATGTCCTTTAAGTAAACGCTGTGTACTCAGTTTCCTCGGGTGACCGTGTACTGGTCGTGTAATAGTCGAGTACATGGCAGTGTGTGGTGACATGGAGACCACCAAAATAGGAGGCCGAAAAAGGCAAGTACACACCATGTACTTTTAAAGAACCCGTAGTGTACTTTATTTTTTTATTAAATGGAATGAGGTAGCGTCTGACGAACATAAAGTACTTCTTCTCAACCTATTTCATACAGGAGCATCCGTATTTCCAAAAATCTTTTTCAATCCCCCAAATCTCCATCCATTCTCTAAATTGACCACCATCAATTGCGTTGGAATCACCTTAGTGAGTTATCTTTTTTTCTTGAACTTTAACTCCCGATTTCTTCTCTTTCACAATATATCCTCGGTTGAATGTTTTTAGAATTTTTGTAGATCTACATCTTTCTAAAGTGATTAAAGTCCAGAGTTTCACGTATATCGATCTCACGATGCTGAGGTAGGTAGTTTGTTCCGTTCCATAGATAGTATTGGAATTTTATGTGAAAAAGTTCCCAATACCCTTGTTCAGGGTATTACGTGTTCATGGGTGTTAGCCTTATTATTTCCTACTATGCCTTGTTTGTTTAGATATAGGTTAATTGTTTATAAATAGGGTTAAATTTTCCTTTCTATGGATGTTTGGACCTTGTTTTCTTGTTTTTACCGTTTGGTCTAGCTTTTCCGGTTAGATTGAAGCTTTTTTTCTATGCCTAGTACTGGTAGGATGGAGTGATTTTATTTGACATGCTGTGAGAAACTATAGACTATTTATCCAAGTAGTTCTTGAGGTTTACATTGGATCCCACATATCATTTGTGCATGATTAACTTACATAGGGCTATTAGAACCTAGTGTATTAGACCATAGGGAGAATGGATGCTGAAGGCTTCTCCAGAGTGTTTGTTTTATTGTTAAATTACTAGATCATATAGGGGATGGACATTGTGCTCCCTCAGAGTGTTTATAGTTTCCTCAATACAAGCCATAGGGGGAATTGGATATTGAGTGATTCTTTAGAGTGCCTATTAGATACTGATGGGAGAACACTTGGGGAATTGACGATGATTGCTTCCTTGGAGAGTCTTTGCTAAAGCTGAACCAGAGGGGTTAGACTGTGTGTACTTCCTAGAGGGTTGCTTGTGGTTTTTTGTTTGAACCAGAGGGGTTAAGCAATGAGTACTTCCTAGAGGGTTACCTACCATTGATTGGTTGCTCTTGATATGTAAAAATAAATGTAATCGAATTTTTAGGATAGTTAATATGTGTACTTCCTTATTTTCTGCTTCCTTTTGTTTATTGCCTTCCATATATATTCACTGACTATTAGGAACATATCTTTTGGTGGTTTCCTACTAAGATTAGTCTCACACCCTGTATGGGTCATGATTTTGGGCCCAAACAGATTATATTGGCACAAGTATAGATAATGGAGAGTTCCCTTCTATTTCAGGTACAATATTGCTGTGGAGCTATGGAGCGTGGGACCAAGCTGAGGCTTGCGATGTTGTGGAGCTGTTTAATTCCTTTTCTTTGTACATGGGTTTAGTATTATATTCCAGAATTGTGACTTGTTTGGATTCTCCCCTATACATATGTATCATGTATAATATATATTTATATTTGATCAGTTGATATTACATCTAGACTTCTGCTGTTTACAATTTTATGATATTATTACTGCTTCTGCTATTACCATATGTTTTACTTCCACTGTGTTACTCTGCTAATGAGGGCATATTTTCCCCACTATCACCCCCAAGGTCGTCGCTTCTTGTCGGCAGCCTCTGGAATTTGGGGAAATGTGCTTAAGTCCATTTGAACAATCGGGTATGGGATGCCTCTAGGTGGCTTCCAGAACCAGGACGTTACAATGCTAAACCTTTTAATATTTTAAACCAAACACTTGAACTATTCCACTACTTATTTCTTCTCGGTCCACAAAAAACTGCATCCTCGAGACATCATACATCTCATATAATCTCGAGTGTACCACCAAAGGTGAGTTATGAAACTCAATAAGGACTCCCCCATGCATCAAAATAGAAATAAATTGTCACCCATGAAACAACATCCAGTTTTGACCATCCACTGACCATCCCTCTGGACCATCTAAATGGATAACATGATCCCAAATAACCTCTACATCTGATTCTACCCAATGGGGCTCCTCAACCTTCATCATTATATAGTATTTCACTATCATATAAAACAAAAAAACTACAATGTTAACCTCCCTCACATCTCAGTGCAAGGATGTCAACTCCTCCATCACTCTCCAAACATCCCCAAACTCTTGAAGAACATCCTTCCATGAATTCCTACTCAAATAATTAGCCACAAAATTCCATTTTAATAAGTTGAATTATATTAAAAATAATAATCCTAAATAAACTCTATAAACCTCTACTCTCCTAAATTCATATCATCTTGAGAAAAGATATACCTCAAGATCTTGTGATACATGAAGACCACAATGTTCTCCCCAAGGAGGAAATTCCACCAAAAACTTAGTGCAAACACCACTGCCACCAACTAAAAAAATGGGTGGCATAGTTACGCTCATGGGAGCATATATTCCTAGCCCCATAAGTATAAGGACCCGACCTCAAACATTTCTTAATATTTAATTAAATGAATAATTCATATTAAGGATCTTTTCAGGTTTTCAGTTTTAGATAATTAGGACATAACTATTACATTTCAAAATAATACATAGTAGACACTTCTACACAATTTCCATTTTTTTACAAAACATGAACTCTGGAAAAAAGAGTCATGTCTAGTTCCATGTTTAAGATAACATGACTTTTCCTTGATCCCATCCTTGACCCTATTCCACATTATATCTTGTGAAAAAATTTCAAAAACTTGGGATGAGCATAAAAAACTCAGTAAGGGACACACAAAGAAGGAAAACAGTTAGTTTTTCCAAACAACAAGAAAACCATGAATACATTATCATAAGTAAAACTTTTCACCTTTATGATGTAGTAAATACTCTTTAATGAATAAAATATCATTACGTACCCTTTTGTAACCAAAATATTACATAAGACCCATATAAAGAATACATAACATATAAAGGTAACTTGGGACATAATCATACTTAAATGGAATAACCATACGGTCGACTTCCACACATATCACTAAATGGAATAGCCATACGGACAACTTCCATAACCAATGCATTGGAGGATATAATGTAACCACCCATCCTGGTATTCACAGCACCACCCGTCATTTGGTTTATCACGTAACCACCCGTCAAATGTCCAAGTACCATTATAAAATCATAAGGCATAAAACAAATATAATGGAAAGAAAGAATTTCAACATTTCAATCAAAATATATCACTTAAATATATTGACATAAAAAATTCATTATAAACCATTTTCAATACCAAAATACATAAAATAGTATATGGTATTTATTTTCTTTTAAAAACATTACGACTTGTTAAGGAAGCCAAAGATCAAGTAGTACTCGCAGCGGCGAAAAAGGTCATAGTCACCGTGTAGGTTAAAATAAACATTACTTTTTGTCATTTAGTTAAATGCTTCATAGAATAATATTCACTTTGAAAGAAATGAAAAGTCAAAGGTGTTTATATAGTGTATAAAAGAAAGTCATGTATTAGAACAAAATATGCTTCAATGAATGGAGATTGAGATGAAGTCCCTTACCTCATGTCCGACTTGAATCGATCATTCTTTAATATCCTGAATAATAAACTAAAATTAATTTCTACTTCCATAAGAACTTTTTTCAAGTTTATTATTCCTTTTATATCACTTATTACCATGTTATGAACATTATGAAATCATTTAAGTTAATAAGGTTCATTTTGTCAGTATTTGGTACTTGAGTAAAAAATGAACACCTTATATTTACAAGTTGTCCATGTGGTCAAATTTTAATTATATCCAGAATGATATTCATGATTTGGATATCATATATATCATATATATACAGAATATACAAGTTTTTATAATAGTATATAACATTTAGAGGTAAGAAATGAAATGCATCGTTCATGGAGACGGTAAGTCGGACGTACTCATGAACGCTACATTTATTTATATTTATTATTTTAAGGGAAATAAAACATAATTATACATAGGTATATTATAATTACATTATAAAATCTTATATAATATCATTAACTCCATCCTTTAAACATCCCACATAAGGCATTAACGAATCACATCACTTTGAGGGGGTAGTAGTCCACACTTCCTCAAATGGGATTATCATATTTACCCACTATGGAAACCATAAAGGTGTGATATAAATGGGAATTACAGAAGCATAAGGAAATCATAAACATAATATATATCATATATAATTACAGTTCCATCATAATGGCCACAATGAGAGGTGGTAAGATGTAATTGAACAATCATTGTTTCGTTAGGCCTTAGTTTTCCATCCACAGAAACATTATGTTTTTCACCCATTAGATGGATGTGTGTGTAAGTGTAGTTTGAATCCTTCTCATAAAAAAATCCTAGTATATTTAAGATACTAGTGTTGTTACAAAATAAAGGAATAAATAGAGTTTAGGGGTTGGAGAAGTAAAATAAAAGAAAACAATTTAATAGAAACCACTACCTTTAATTTGGGTAACTCTCATTGGTTTGAACAAAAGGACTTCTGGAAGTTACTTATTCTTAAGGTAAGACTTCTAGGAGGAGGAGAGGGATGTTGGGAGATTAATTGGTTAGATTTTGGACGAGCCAAATGGCTTGAGAGGTGTGAGGAATTGGTTAGAAGTGGTCACTTTTTATAAGGGAGAGGAGGGGCTCTTTAGGAAAGTGTGAAAACATTATTTTATTATATATTTATATTAGGTTTTTAATGGTCCAAAAATTATTATAGTGTAAGATAAGATGACTCATATTCAAAATAAAATCATCCAATCAGAATTTGATATGTTTTGAATAATATTTTAATCATTATAATCCTATTTATTTAAATCATTTCTTAATGAGGTAAATACTGCATCGTTATTGTGTTATAAATAATTTAATTACTTTGTTGTCTAAAAATTATAAAAAAATACCATGATGTAGGAAATCTTTTTAGTTTTCCAATGAATATTTATTGTCTAAAATATGACTTATATAACACCATATAAAAATTAATTTATTAAAATATTTTTGTTAATGTCAATTTTGTCTTTACATTAAATTAATTAATCTAAAGTGTCATTACCATTCATAAGTGTCTCCATGGGGTCCCAAAATCGAC
The DNA here is from genome assembly GCA_963277665.1 of Viscum album. Taxonomy (NCBI): domain Eukaryota; kingdom Viridiplantae; phylum Streptophyta; class Magnoliopsida; order Santalales; family Viscaceae; genus Viscum; species Viscum album. The sequence goes on along the minus strand of OY728131.1, from coordinate 639,736,581 downwards.
CCAAAGTTACCCATGGTTGGAAAATACTCATCCAATAAGGTTAGGACAAGTGTTAAGGTAATTTTGAATTATTATAATACTCTTTTTTGCCTTGAATTACTTTATTCTCCTTTAACCGCGGTAAATAAAAGTCAAAAGTTACTATTCACCAAAAATTATTTTCATCTTAATGAACCAAAATTTACTTCTTGATAACAACCATGTAAGTCGGATTTTGGAAATTCAATTCACAGATGTAGTAAAATTTCATTTAAGTGAAAAAGTTAGTTTTTTTAACTACCACCATGTGGTTTCACTATTCATCAAAAATTAACGTTTTCCAGAAAAATACCAAAAAAACAGCCTAAAATATATTTGATATTCCAAATTCAAAAATGATTTCTATTTTTCCAAATTCAAAAAATAGAGGTGGAATTAATTAATTTTTAAATTAATTCTCGTTATCAAAACAAATAGCGTGTTTTTAAGAAAGAATAACTATCAAAAGATTGATACTTGTTTATGTCCAATGTCAAAGTAAAATTAATTCCAATGAACAAAATTGGATTAAATTGTAAAAATATATTCTAGTTAAACTTTAAAACCAATTAAAAAGATAATCTAACCATATAAATAAATTATATTAAAACATAGTTTTGAATTAAAATACAATATTTTCACAATTCATTAAAAAATGAACTTTATCGGAAAAATTCAAAACAATTTATAAAAATTAAATTTTTATGTCCCCATTCTAAAGAAGGGTTTCATTTGGAAATATTGAATGTATTAAAGTAACCAAAACTGTATTTAAAAAGGGTTCACCATTAAAAGGCTATAATTGTCCTTTTAATGTAAATTATGTTTAAAATTAGATCCATTCACATTTTAAGTCTATAAATTTTTATTGGCTAATGTAAATACATTTAAAAATCATATATAATCATATTGTAGTTAGTTTTTTTCATTTCGGCCAATACAACGGCTAGGAGTTCACAACCATTTAAAATAATAAAATTATATTATTAGTGTGCCACGTAAGTTTTCAAAGAAACCCGTTGTTGCATATCGAGTACACTATCGAACATAGAAACCCCTTTAAATTAAAATTAACATTTAATTGAAAAATATTAATAAATATTAAGTATGAATTATTCTTCATTTACCTGGGATGTTACATCCTTCCCCCCTTTTTTGAATTGCTTCCTCGCAATTTTTATTTACTTATCAAAATAAGCGGGGGTCCACAAAACCTTTACCTAGTGAATTATCTTATTCCGCAACACCTTCTCTATACGGTAAAGAATCTGAACTGGTTGTTCTTCAAAAAAGAGATTATCTTCCAACTGAACTACCTATGGGCTCAAAACATGAGATGGATCTGACATATACTTTATCAACATCGAAACATGAAAATCATTGTGTACCTGGGATAAACATGGATGTAAATCCACTCTATACGCAACTGATCCAACTTTATCTAGAATTTCATAAGGTCCAATAAACCTTAGACTCAACTTTACCTTCTTACCAAAACAGATCACACTTTTCCACGAAGAAACTTTGAGAAAGGCATGATCACCTACCTCAAAAGAAAGATCCTTCCTCCAATTATCTGCATAACTTTTCTATCTACTCTGAGTTGTTCTCATGTGATTCTGAATCAGCTGAACTTTCTCTGCCATCTCTTCTACTAATTCTGCTCCTATCAACTTCCTTTCACCTACTTCATCGCAAAAAGCTGGAGTTCGATAATGATTTCCATATAATGACTTAAATGGATCTATCTGTATACTGGAATTAAAACTATTATTATAAGAAAATTCAACCTAAGAAAGATGTTGGTCCCAACTTCCATGATAATACATCGAGCAAGCACAAAACATATCTTCCAATGTCTGAATTGTTCATTCTGATTTCCCATCTGATTGAGGGTGAAAAGTTATACTAAAATTTAATTCAGTACCCAATGACTTTTGAAGGCATTTCCAAAAGTTATAATTAAACCTTGGATGACGATCAAATACAATGGAAAGGGTAACTCCATGCAACCTGACTATCTCTTTAACATACAACCGAAAAAGTTGATCTAGAGACAAAGTATCTCGAATAGGAAGAAAATGAGAAGATTTAGTCAATAAATCAACTATAACACAGATTGCATTATTACCTCTAGATGTCTTTGATAATCCCACAAATAAGTCCATGGATATATTTTCCCATTTCGACTCTGGAACTAGTAGAGGCTAAAGCCTTCCTTTCAGTAACTGCCACTCTGCTTTAACCTGCTGACAAGTTAATCAATTCACAGTAAAATCAGCAATATCTCTTTTCATTCCATCCCACCAGTAATACTCCTGAAGATCTCTATACATCATAGTACAACCAGGATGAAATGAAAATGGGGAACTATGAGGTTAACATAAAAACTCATTCTTTTACTGGTAATCACAAGGAACACGTAATCTATTTCCAAATCTCAAAACACAATCATTATCAACGTTAAAATCAGGCAACTTACCCGTCTGAACCAACACTACCTTTTTCTTCAACTCACTGTCTTCTTTATATGCTTTCCTTATTCTGTCTGATAGAGATGATCTCACTGACACCTGAAAAAAAAATAGAAGAATTTTATACACCAACAACATCTATTCCAAAGTTCATCAAATCAAAAACCAAAGGATCTCGTTCCAAACATAGCATAGATAATGAAGCATTACTTTTTCTACTCAAAGCATCAACCACTTTATTTGCTTTTCTCGGATGGTAATGGATCGTGCAATCATAATCCTTGATTAATTCCAACCATATCCTCCATCTCAAGGTTCAATTATTTCTGAGTGAATATATATTTCAAACTTTTTTGATCAGTATATATTTCACACTTCACTCCATACAAATTATGCCTCCAAAATTTTAAAGCAAAAACAACAACAGATAATTCCAAATCATGTGTAGGGAAATTTAACTCATGTGGTTTCAACTGACATGAAACACAAGCAATTACCTGATCATTTTGCATTCGGACACAACCCATTCCTTTCAAAAAAGCATCATTGTAGATAAAAAACTCACCATTTCTGGAAGGTAGTACCAAAATAGGATCCTTCACCAATATTATTTTCAATTCCTGAAAACAATCATCAAATTCTTTTGTACAGATGAACTTAATACATTTTTGAGTTCACTTAGTCATTGGACTAGATAACCATGCAAAATTTTCAACAAACTTCCTGTAATAACCTACCAAACCAAGAAAACTACGAATCTCAGTTATATTTGTGGGTCTTGGCCATTTATCAACAACTTTCGTTTTATCAGGATCAAAAGTTATGCCATTTTTTGAATTAATGTGGCCAAAGAAAGAAATTTATTGTAGCCAAAACTCACACTTGCTGAATTTTCCAAACAATTTATTTTCTTTTAAGGTTTTCCAGACAACTCTTAAATGAATTTCATGATCCTCTATACTTTTAGAATAAACCAAAATATCATCAATGAACACAACCACAAACTTATCCAAGAACTCATAGAAAATTATATTCACAAGATCCATGAATATAGTAGGTGCATTGGTTAAACCAAAAGGCATAAATACAAATTCATAATGGCCATATCTAGTACGAAACACGGTCTTCGGAATGTCTGCTTCCTTTACTTTCAACTGATGGTACCCCGACCTCAAATCAATATTTGAAAAATACTGAGCTCCCTCGAGCTAAGCAAACAAATCATCGATATGAGGCAAAAGATACTTGTTCTTAATAGTAATGTTATTCAATGCTCTATAATCAATGAAAAGTCTCATTGAACCATCTTTCTTTTTAACAAAAAAGACAGGAGCACCCCATGGTGATGTGCTAGGTTGAATAAATCCTTTATCTAATAACTCCTGCAATTGATTCATTAACTATAAATATTCAATTTGTGCCATTCGATAAGGGGGTTTTGAAATTGGCCTAGCATGAGGAACTAAGTCAACAGTAAATTCAACTTCTCGATCAGGTATAATACTAGGAAACTCATCAGAAAAAACATCAAGGTACTCATTTACCACTGGCACATCATTAATCTGAACAGTTCCTTTGTTTTGAACAATATGTTCAAGGTAACATTCATTTCTATCTTTTAATAGTTTCTCAACTTCCTAATATGTTATCAACAGCAGGGGTTCATTTTTGTATACAAACTGAAAATCATTCTGAAAAGAAACCTCTTTAGCTCTGTAGTAAATCTTAGCATGATAAACAGAATTCCAATCCATTCCCAATATAACATCAAACTATACTAGTGGCAAAACAATAAGGTTTTTAGGTAGATTCTTTTTGCACACAAGGAAAAGAATGTTCTAATGTTTTCTTTTAGTCTCAAAATTTCCTTCAGTTGTTTTTACCATAAGTTCTATATTCATATATTGAGATGGAATTACCAATTTTCTAGAAAACTTCTCAAAAATGAAAGAGTGTGTAGACCCTGAATCAAACAACACATTTTCATAATCTGAATAAACAAACAGTGTACCTAATACAACTTCATTTGATGGCCCAACATCTACTGAAGTAGTTGCAAAAGATTTCACCACCCATTTCTGCATATAGTCTGGATACTTTCCTTCATTTGAGTTCTTTGTTGGACACTCATTTGCATAATGACCCATTTCATTACACTTAAAACATCCTACTGATGGATTTTCATTTCCTTCTTGATCATCTTCCTTACAGTTACGAGCAATATGACCAGACTTACCACACCGAAAGAACTTTCCATACTTTGATAAACATTCTCCGAGATGCTTTTTACCACACTTCTCACAAGATGGATATTTAGTTTTCTTACCTCCAGTCTTCTTTGAGGAATTATTCCCCTTGGCCTGCCAACTAGACCTCTTATTCTGTTGTTTGTCAAAGAACACTTGATCATTGGAAAACTCCATTTCCACCTTCTCCACACATCGAACTAGTTTTTCATAACTTTTTAACTCACGAAAGGTTAACGCTATTCAATATGATGGAATTAGTCCTGAGTAAAATCAATTTATCTTACTATCAAGATCTCCGATGAAATTTGGTGCATAACTTGCCAGTCGAGTGAACATTGCTTCATAAGCAGCCACTGAGTCATCCTCCTGCCTCAATTATAGGAATTGTTTTTCCATCCTATGAAGGACCACCTTAGGAAAATATTTTTCAAGAAACATACCTTTTAATTCATCCCAATCAAGAGAATCAATCTCATCACTATCCCTGATATTTTTCACTATCGACCACTAGTGATCAGCTTCACCTTCAAAACGGTAAATAGATATACTAACCTTTTGATGTTCTGAACAACCCATGACATCACAAATATTTTCTAGTGCTTCAATCCACCCTTCATCTAGCACACGGTCAGATGATACTATGATTGATGGGGGAGGTTTCCTCATGGAATGCTCCACTAATGACATGTTCCTCTGTGGTTGATCTGGCTGTTCTCATACATGGATACCACCACCATTTATAGCTGGAGTCAACTGTGCCATCACTGTAACAAACTGTTTAGTTCTGATTCCGACCATCTCAGGTTGCTGATTTCGAAGGTTGTCTTCCTCTTGATGTCGTCCCAACATAGCTGCCCCGTTTCCTCTGGGGAAAACCATTCTGAACATTGAAATATCTTAGGAGAAACAACATGGTAATCTGTAAATTCTATATGATTTCAATATTAACATAAATTACTTTATGGATATTAATTTAAAAATACCATAACTCCTAAAGTTACCTAAACTGACCTCTGATACCAACTATAAGGTCTCGGCCTTAAACCTTGATTAATATTGAATTAAATAAATAATTCACATTGAGGATCTTTTCAGGTTTATAGTTTTAGAGAATTAGGACATAACTATTACATTTCCAAATATTACATAGTAGACACTTTTACACAATTTCCATTTTTTTACAAAACATGAACTCTTTAAAAAAGAGTCATGTCTAGTTCCATGTTTAAGATAACATGACTTTTCCTTGATCCAATCCTTGACCCTATTCTACATTATGTCCTGTGAAAAACATTTCAATAACTTGGGATGAGCATAAAAAACTTAGTAAGGGATACACAAAGAAAGAAAACAGTAAGTTTTTCAAAACAACAAGAAAACCATGAATACTTTATCATAAGTAATAATTTTCACCTATATGAAGTAGTAAATACTCTTCACTGAATAAAATATCATTAATTACCCTTTTATAACCAAAATATTACCATAAAACCCATATAAAGAACACAAAACATATAAAGTTAACTTGGTACATAAACATACTTAAATGGAATAAACATACGGTCGACTTCCACACAAATCAATAACTGGAATAGCCATATGGTCAACTTCCATACCCAATGCATTGGAGGTTATAACATAACCACCCGTCTTGTTATTCACGACACCACCCGTCATTTGGTTTATCACATAACCACCCGTAAAATGTCCCAGTACCATTATAAAATCATAAGACATAAAACAAATATAATGGAAAGAAAACATTTCCATATTTCATTCACAATATATCACTTAAATATATTGACATAACAAATCCATTATCAAAACCATTTTCAATACCAAAATACATAAAAGAGTATATGGTATTTCTTTTCTTTTAAAAACATTACAGCTTGTTAAGGAAGCCAATGATCAAATAGTACTCGCGGCAGCGGAAAAGGTCGTTGTCACCATGTACATTAACAGAAACATTACTTTTTGTTGTTTAGTAAAGAGATTAATAGAAAAATATTCCCTTTGAATGAAATAAAAATTCAAAGGTGTTTATATAGCATATAAAAGAATGTCTTGTATTAGAACAAAATATGCCTCAATGAAAGGAGATTGAGACGAAGTCCCTTACCTCGTGTTCAACTTGACTAGATCATTCTTCAATCTACTGAATAATAAAATAAAGTTAATTTATACTTTCTTAAGAACCTTTTTCAGGTTTATTATTCATTTTATATCACTTACTACCATGTTATAAACATTATTCAATCATTTAAGTCAATAACGTTCATTTTGTCGATATTTGGTACTTGAGTAAAAAATGAACACCTTATATTTACAAGTTGTCCATGTGGTCAAAGGTTCATTATATCCAGAATGATATTCATGATTTGGATATCATATATATCATATATATACAACATATACATGTTTTTATAGTAGTACATAACATGTATATGTAAGAAATGAAATGAACTATTCATGGAGATGGTAAGTCATACGTACGCATGAACACTACTTTCATTTTTATTTATTATTTTAAGGGAAATAAAACATAATTATACATAGGTATATTATAATTCCAGTATAATATCATATATAATATCATTAACTCCTTCTTTTTACATCCCACTTAAGGCATTAACGAATAACATCACTTTGAGGGGGCGGTAGTCCGAACTTCCTCAAATGAGACTATCGTATTTACCCACTATGGAAACCATAAAGGTGTGATATAAATGGGAAGTAAAAAAGAATAAGGAAATCATAAACATAATATATATCATATATAAATATAGTTCCATCATAATGGACACCATGAGAGGCAATAAGATGTAATTGAACAATCATCGTTTCGTGAGGCCTTAGTTTGCCATCCACAGAAAAATTATGTTCTTCACCAATTAGATGGATGTGTGTGTAAGTGTAGTTAAAATTCTTCTCATAAAAACATCCTACTATATTGCGGATACTGGTTTTGTTAAAAAATAAAGGAATAAAAAGAGTTTAGGGGCTATAGAAGTAAAATAAAAGAAAACAATTTAAGAGAAACTGTTACCTTTAATTAGGGTAACTCCCTTTGGATTTAAACAAAAGACTTCTTGAAGTGCCTTATGACTAAGGGAAGGCTTCTAGAAGGAGGAGAGGTATGTTTTGAGATTAATTGGGCAGAGTTTGGACGAGACAAATGGCTTGAGAGGTGTGAGGAATTGGTTAGAAGTGGTCTCTTTTTGTAAGGGAGAGGAGGGGCTCTTTAGGAAATTGTGAAAACATTATTTTATTATATAATTATATTCACTTTCTAATGGTCCAAAAATAATTATATTCAAAGATAAGAGGACTCATATTCGAAATAAAATCATCCATCTAGACTTGGACATGTTTTGGATAATATTTTAATCATTATAATTTTATTTATTAAAATCATTTATTAATGAGGTAAATAATACATTGTTATTGTGTCATAAATAATTTAAATTATTTGATTTTTAAAAATTATAAAACAAATACCATGATGTATGAAATATTTTTAGATTTTCAATGAATATTTATCGTCAAAAATATGACTTATATAACACCATATAAAAATTAATTTACTAAAACATTTTTGTTAATTTCAATTTTTTCTTTACATTAAATTAATTAATCTAAAGTGTCATCATCTTTCATAAGTGGCTCCATGGGGTCCTAAAATCGACCCAAGGATGCCCATGGTCGGACACTACTCATCCAATAATGTTTGGACTAGTGTTAAGGTAATTTTGAATTATTATAATATTATTTTTTACCTTGAATAACCTTATTTACCTTTAACCGTGGTAAATAAAAGTCAAAAGTTACTATTCAACAAAAATTATTTTCATCTTAATGAACCAAATTTTACTTCTTGATAACAACCATGTTTTTTGTAATTTTGAAATTCAATCCACAGAAGAGGTAAATTTTCATTTAAGTGAAAAAGTCAGTTTCTTTAACTACCACCGAGAGGTTTCACTATTCATCAAAAATTGAAGTTTTTCTGAAAAATACCAAAAAATCAGCCTAAGATATATTTTATATTCTGAATTACAAAATGATTTCTATTTTTCCAAATTCAAAAAATAGAAGTGGAATTAATTAATTTTAAAATTAATTCCCGTTATCAAAACAAATAGCGTGTTTTTAAGAAATAGTAACTATCAAAAGATTGATACTTGTTTATGTCCAATTTCAAAGTGAAATTAATTACATTGACCAAAATTGGATTAAATGGAAAAAATATATTCTATTTAAACTTTTAAACCAATTAAAAAGATAATCTAACCATATAAATAAATTAGATTAAAACATAGTTTTGAATTAAAATACAATATTTTTACTCCATTAAAAAATGAACTTTATCGGGAAAATTCCAAAAATTTACACAAATTAAATTTCGATGGCCCAATTATAAAGAAGGATTTTATTTGGAAATATAGAATTTATAAAAGTAACCAAAACTAAATTTAAAGAGGGTTCACCATTAAAAGGTGATAAATTGGCCTTTTAATGTAAATTATGCTTAAAATTAGGTTTATTCACATTTTAAGCCTTTAACATTTTATTGGATAATGTAAATACATTTAAAAATAATGTATAATCATATTGTAGTTAGTTTTGTTCATTCCTTCAAATACAATGGCTATGAGTTAACTACCATTTAAAATAATAAAATCATATTATTAGTGTGCCACATAAGTTTTTAAAGAAACCCGTTGTTGCATATCGAGTACGCTATCGAACATAGAAACCCATTTAAAGTAAAATTAATATTTAATTCACAAATATTAATAAATATTAATTATTAATTATTCTTTATTTACCTGAGATGTTACAATAAGAGACCGCTGACCTATGATTCATCAACACACATCCAAATCCTAGATAGAATGCATCAAAACCCACCTGAAACGTCACTCCATTTTGACGAAACTGATGGAACAAGGCACTAACCAACCTACCATTCATTTAACCGAATGTTTCATGACACTAAACAGTCCACAAAAGAGCTTGGTTATTAATACTAAATGCTATCAATAGGGCTCGAAATTGATAGAAACAAGGAAAAACCGTCGATAATATCCCGCAAGACTCAGAAAACTATGAACCTGTACCATTTTCTTGGGATTTTTACATGAAAAATATTATTTGAACTTTGATAGGTCTACTACCACACCCTAATGAGAAATCATGTTCCCTAGAAAATAGAAAAATATTGTCCCAAAAATACACTTAGATAAGATTATATAGAGCTGGTGGAATCAAAGAACCAACAAGATAGATCAAAGATGATCAACATGATCCTCCTATGACTTTGAGTAGATAAATATGTCATCAATGAATATGATAATGAAAAAATATAGGAACTCATAGAACACAGAGTTCATAATCCCCATGAAAATGTCTAGTGCATTCCTAAAACCAAATGACATGAATAAAAACTCGAAGTTCCAATATCAACTTCTGAATGCAGTCCTCTAGATATCACCCTCATTCACTCTCAAATGGTGATATCCAGACCACATATTATTCTTAGAAAACTAAATCACATATCTTAGCTGTTAAAAAATAACTTCTATTCTTGGAATAGGGTAATGATTCTTGGCCATTTCTTGATTCGACCTCTAGTTATTTATACGTAACAACATACTACCATCCTCTTTCTTGAAGAACAACATTGGAGCACCCCATGGTGTAATAATGGGTTATATAATACCCTTCTATATCAAATAACCCATCTAAATCCCAAGGACCATATAAATCAGAGAAGCACCGGGCTACAAGTATATCCCAAAATCAACATCAAGTTGTGAGGGTAACATCACAACCTCCTTGGGGAAAACCTCCAGAATCTCCCCAACAACCCAAGGGACCTATACTATCCCATCATCCACTAATTATACTAACAACTCTACCAAAAAATAAATAAGGGGTCCCACACATTGACTACCCACCTAACACCACCAATCACTATTGAAAACCCTATATTGTCCATCCATATTTTAAAACACAACTCTTATCTTGAATCAGTCGATAAAATAATTCATGTAATATAATCAATCATTGCCTAGGATGAATTCATATGTATAAATCTATTGTAAGAAAAGATCCCCATGGGACTAATGTGGCACTATCATTAGTCTACACCCTTGTAACACATTATGAATTCTAGTCTTGCCTCAAAATGGCATATTCAACACCATGAGAACATTAATCCTCTATAAATCTAGTTCTATAGAACATAATATAGTGGGTGGAACAAATGAGTGTGAATATCCTAGATCAAAAATGTAAAAAACAAGGGTACTAAAAAAACTGATCATACCTATGAAGATATATGGACCCTATAGTACTACCACCTCCATTGTGTGAAAATGACCATGCCCAGTTCTTCTAACTCTCTTTTGATGACCACCTCGAAAACCATGCTCAGGTCAAGGTACATGAACACAAGGACCATACTTTTAATGTACATCATGGTCCACATAGTCCTCAAAAAGTAAAGATAATGTGATGACAAAAAAACTATCTAAAGATCCATACATGACATGTCTATCACGGTCCACATAGTCCACCTAGAAACCAAAAAATCAGTTTGTTTTCATAGGATGTGAATACAAGTATACTGGGAAGGAAAACCAAATACTATCCTGAGATGGAATTCCCAATTTACTAGAAATATTCTCAGAAATGAAATAGTGTGTAAACCCTGAATCAAACAAAACATTAGCATAATATGAACAAACAAACAGTGTACTTGATATAACTTCATTTGATGGCCCAAAATCTTCTAAAGTATTTGCAAAAGATTTCACCACCATTTTCTGCTTGTAGTTTGGATGGTTTCCTTCATTTGATTTCTTTGTTGGACACTCATTTTCATAATGACCCATTTCATTACACTTAAAACATCTTACCAATGGCTTTTCATTACCTTCTTGATCAACCTCCTTACAGTTAAGAGCAATATGACCAGACTTACCACACCAAAAGAACTTTACAGACTTTGATAAACATTCTCCATGATGATTTTTACCACACTTCTCACAAGATGGATATTTAGTTTTCTTACCTCAAGGCTTTTTTGATGAATTCATCCCCTTGGCCTGCCAACTGGACCTCTTATTATGTTGTTTGTCAAAGAACACTTGATCATTGGCAAACTCCATTTCCACCTTCTCCGCACATTGAACAATTTTTTCATAACTTTTTAACTCACGAGAGGTTAACGCTCTTCAGTATCGTGGCATCAGTCCTGAGTACAATTGATTTATCTTACTATCAAGATCTCAGATGAAATTTGGTGCACACCTTGCATGTCGAGTGGAATTTCTTTCATAAGAATCCACTGTGTCATCCTCCTGCATCAATTATAGAAATTGTTTTTCCATCCTAAGACGAACCACCTTAGGAAAATATTTCTCAGGAAACATACCTTTGAATTCATCTCTATCAAGATCATAAATATCTTCACTATCCCTGATATTTTTCACCATCGACCACTACTGATCAGCTTCACCTACAAAATAAAAAATAGCGAGACTAACCTTCTGATGTTCTGAACAACCCATGAATACAATTATATTGGGAAGGAAAACCAAAGATCCAAACTTGTAATGTACATCACTCACTATAGATCATTAACCAACACAAACTAGAACCAACAGATCAAAATAAGAGGTAGGGGAGAAAATATCCTCTTAAAGAATCTAAGGATCTTATAGAATGATATTAAAGGAAAGGGTATGAAAAAAAAGAAAATAATCAAATGAGAAAAGGAATTTACAACCTAGAATGCTTCCATTTTCATGCCGTGTAAACTTTTCACCATGAGTAATTCATGAGATTCCCAAAAACATTAACATTAAAAAAAATCGTTTCAGTATTTATTTTATACACATTGTGAATTCCACATACATTTCCTATTATCCATCTCATAGGTTATACATATTCCCATAGATATGTTGTAAATTATTTGGAAACACTATCCATGAATTACCTTTACACTTCGTACAAACAATACATGATGTGGACTTCCTATAACAGCTCTGCTGTAGGTCTAACTTCCACTGAAAACTTCTGTAACCTTCTCAATAAACCTCTATAACAACTCTAATTCCAAAAAATGGGAAAGTAATGGTCCATGAAGGAACATTAAAATATAATAATGAACCCATGTCCTAAAAGGAAGCATTAGGTTATATATAATCTACTAGATGGAAAGAATTAATAAATTTTTAAAAGTAATCCATACATCAAAAAATAATTTTAGATTTCAATATATCCTCAAGTATATGTAAATAAAATTGGTTTAAAAAGTATATTCAATAGGAAAATGGACATGGATGGACAAATTTTCCCCTACAAAGCTATATTTTTTTTAAATGGGTATAATCATTATCCTGAAATTGAATATGGGAAAACCTGTTCACCAGATTCAATTATAATATCAAAAAAAATTATACTTTCCTTATCATCTTACTAGGATTATGAGATTTTATAGATGTATTTTAAAATATCCTTCTCTAATGGGAACAATCTAGAATATTTCAATATTAAACTACTAAAAGTGTTGGTGACTCCAATATATTCCAATAAGTTATATAGTCGAAAAGATTTATTTATAGGCTGAATCATGAATATAGCTAATGAAACATTATATTTGATGAATCCATAAAGAAATTTGGGTTAAAATAGAATGAATGTGAGCCTTGTATCTATAAATGGTTTAGTTAGAGTATAATTGTTTTCTTAATATTATATGTTGGTGACATATTACAAATTGAAAATGAGATACCAAAATTATAGTCCATTAGAACATGGTTGAATACATGATTATCCATGATGGAATTATCTATGTCAACATATATTCTTTGGTCAGGATCTATTGTGATAGATTTAAGTGGTTTCAATGACTAATTCAAGGTAAATATATTGGTAAGGTACTCAAGAGATTTGGTATAGAACAATATAAGAGGGGATTTTTTCCAACATCACATGGTATGAATGTATCTAAGAAAATGTTTCCATAGATATAAGTGTAGAGGCAATGTTTGAATAATATTATATATAAATAATATATTAGATCAACAATGTATGACATTGTATTTCCTATACTTGACATTTACCAAGCCTTGATCATGGTTGGAAGCTATAAAGTAGGCCCAAGAGACCACCATTGGATGAAATTCAAAACTACCCTTAAGTATTTGAGGTGTACTAAAGATTTTTTTCATATTTTTAGTGGACATGAAGTGATAATCATCAATAGATTTTAAGATTTTATTTTCTAGAAAAAAGGATGATTTGAAATTGCAATCATAAGATGTATTTTGTATCAATAAAGTGATTTCAAGCTAGAAGATATGAAATTAGTATATGGACATGGATTATATAGAAGAGTCCAAGTATATTGTGACTTTTGATGCATCTAAGGAATCAATTTGGATACAAAAATTCATCCTGTATCTTACTATGGTACCAAATAGTAAGGATCCTATCACATCATACAATGATAATACTACAGGTGTGGATCTTACTAAGTATCCAAAGTCACATCAGAAGAAAATTCATATACTTTAAAATTTTCATCTATTGAGGGATTTTTATCAAATAGGTTACGTCACTATAAGCAGAGTTTCCACATAAGATATTATGGAAAACCCATTATGAAATCCGTATCTCAGCAAAAGCATGGACATCATGTGAGAGCTAGGAGATATAAAATCGCTAGAAGTTTCCATTAATACAAGTGGGTGTATATAAAAGTTACTTCCCCATAACCAACTACTTTATAATTTTGATTTCCCATATGTCAATATACTTGAGTATTAAAAAATGTCTTATCACATATTTATTATTCTTCTACATAATATTTTTGTGATAAAATATTGAAGTATAAATCACATTTAAAATGTTATAATGATTCCCTGCTATGAGGAGAACCTTGAAGTGATATGATAATATTTTTAAACTTATATACTATAACCAGAATAACTTTATATTATGTGACATATTGTATGTTTATTTTCAAGTGTAATTACTAATAAGTATATGAGTCTTTATCTCATGAAGTTCACACATGAAAGTGTCTAAGATTAGAGATTATGAGGATGACCTGAAAATATAAATTCCACATGTATTATGTTTCGTGAAATATTCTCGTCTATAAAAATGAGTAATAATCTATATAATTTAGTAATATTAAAAATTAACATAATAAAACATGTTTAAAGTTCACCTTTGTTTTTATGGTTTTTATTTATGATCAACATTGCTTAGAAGAATTTTTTGATTTGGGATAAACACATTTGTGAATCTTGAGAAATTTTCTATAAGTTTTCAGAAGTTCCTTAGATGTTCATTGAAGCATGAATGTTTAGGCATTTCCCAGAGGAAGCTCTGAAAAATATTCAAGTGGCATTGTACTATTCATTCAAAGAAAGAACATCACTTAATTAAAATAATAATAGTTATTCGAGTATTATTTATCGAGTTCTAAGTTTATTGGAAGAATAATCTATATGAAAAACAGTAAATAATGTTTGGATCATTGATATATGTTCACTAGATGTTAAAAATTCGTATCAGAGTTGTTTGATGTTCTGATAGTTATAGAAGGTTAAATTGAGCGGAAGTAGAGGATTAACCTGAAATAAAATAACTAGTAGTATACATTATAGTAGTAAATTCACTAAAAGATGTTGAGTGACCTAACATAAACATTTTAATATCACATTAATTATGGAAATGTTGATATGGATTTTCAAATTAGTTGTATTCATGAAAATAATTCCTAATTCAAGATGATATATTCAAGAGATCTGAATATTTTTGACATTGAGTATTAAAGAGGATTTGAAAAAAATATAAATATTGTTATATTTGAATTCCATTCAGGGTTTTTGAAAAGAGAATTGAAGTGAGATGGAATTTAAAATCATATTTCACATATTCCACATTTATATTAGATAATTTTTGGTTATATAATAGGGAATAATGTTTTAGAAAATGATTTTTTGTTGATGTTTCCATATTTTAAGTGAATATATTGAGCCTTTTGAGTGAATAAAATCATAAAATTTTAAACCTACATTCTCTAGAATATAATTTGAGTTAAATGAGGATCTTAATGAACTGATTTTTAGGGAAATCAAATAACAAGAAGCAAAATATTGAAGATGGTTAAATTATAGATATTAAAGTTTATGAGTAGATGTAACTTTTCTGTTTAGAAGGATTAAAGGATATGACAAATGTTATATCTAGTGGGAACTAGTATAATTAAATTTTTGGGGTAATTTTATGTGGGTTACAGTTTTTGGTAAAGTTTAACCCCATCCCATAAAAATTTAAGTATGTATTGATCATAGTATAAAATATTTGGCTCATAAATCCTGAGGGAAATAAGGAGTATTTCCCCTCCTTAGTGTTAAACCTTATGAAAATTCATGTGAATTAATTTCTTATTTACATTACAATATATGGTTAGAGTGATCCTTATTAAGTGGGAATATCAAAACCTTAATGAGTTACAATGGTTAAAATTATGTAAAATATTGTTTTAAAAAGTGAACTATTGATTAAACCTCCCTTTCTTAGTGGTTCAATGCATTCCTTATTACCAAAAGTGGTATCAGAGTGAGGTCCCCTATGTTGGATATTTTTATTAAATATGGATAAATTAAATTCAGTGAATTTCCATGGTATCCCTACCTTTTATGTAAAAAAATTCATGGATGAAAAAGTAAGACGATACTGTATCTCCGATCTATTCACTTTGAAGTGGTGGATGTTGCTACAATAGTTTTTCCACCTAGTTAAAAGGATGAAAATATAAAATTTTTATAAATAGGAAAAATAGAAATTAAATTCAATCAACTAAGTAATTCAATCATAGAAAAGATTAGATTAAATTCTCATGTATTTATTCATTAAGGTCAACAGTAAAGTAATGGGTTTTTAATCAACCATGTAAAATTGGAATAATATAGAATGTAAATTTTAAGGTAAAGTAATTGTAAAGGAAGAAAATATTTAAATATATGAAAGTTATTTTGGGTAATTAAAGATGTATATTGAGGAAATCAAAGATGATTATTTCACAATATTAAACAAAATTGTCAGCAATATCGGAGAATTTAGAGACCCTCTGTGTGACTCAATTATTTTGAGAAAATCAATGAGAAATTTCATTGATTAGTTTGATCATAAAATATTATCCTTTAAGGATAGAGATAATTTATTTCTAAATAATGATTAAAATATTTTTGTGCAATATTAAACGAGGAAGGCTCCAAAATTTAAGAAAATGGCTAATGAAGAAATGGATTTTGAATCCATGAGGAAGATTAAATTCAATATAAGATTTGTTGAATCTTCTAATGAAACTCACAATCAAGGTAAAGAGGATATAGAGTGTAAGATAAAAATGACTCTTATATATCAATTTTTTTAAAATTTTAAATTTAAATAAAAAATTACTATTATATTGAATTGATTCTAGTGTAGTGGATTTAGGAACTTTACTATCAATTTAAACTAGAAGAAAAGTAATGAAATTTTAGAAGACATGAATAATGAAAAACCATTAATGAATAAGTGAAAAAATATTCAAAGGAAGTTAAAAATTATATTATGAAAAATGTGAATTTACTCAAAATAAGAAAAGGAGTTTTATTCACAAGGATGGGGAATAATAATTATCAGAGGATGTATCATTCAAAGGAAATATTATGAAGAGATTCATAAACAATATGGATCATGTGTAACATAATGAAACCTCAAGTTAAGTAGAAGAAGAATGTTAAGTAACCAACATGGAACACCTCTTGGAATCTAAACTTGAATCCTATCTTGATTAAAATATTAATATTCACTTGTTGAAAAATAATGGAGAGAAGAGAACTAAAAGTGAAGAAAAAACTCTCAAAAAAGAGAATTAATATCTTGAGGAAATAAATAACCTCATCCTAAAGGTTTCCATATAAGTAAAAAATAATAATGGAGAAATAAATAATATTTATATAATCTAATACGAACTGGGGACAAAACAATCCATATGTATTATTGTTTTAATAACACTAAATAAGATAAACGATGATTTCAATAAGTTAATGTGCATTAAATTTGAATCATTAAAAGTTTTTAAAAAGATTGGTCAGAAAAAATTGGTAAAATATGTTCATATAAAATATAAATATAAATCAATTTCTATTAAAAAATTGGGTTTATAAATAAAAAATTGTTAAATTTTAGGTTGATAATAATAAAGATAATATTTCTATTAAACCAACAGAAGTTAGACACAATGTCTGAATAAAATATCCTCAATTACATAGGTGAAAGGAATTCACATCTAATGATGAAACACCCCAATATTTATAAAATTGGAAAATATATCAATCATGGATTTAAAGGTTCAAGGGTTATTTCTAGTGCTATGGTAACCATGGAAACAATGACTACGATTTTTGGCATAACATGTCACTACCAGGAAGAAGGTATGAGTTGAGATGGATAAACTCTCAATGAAAAGAATACTCTAATAAAAATATGAAAGTTGATATCTCATGGAAGGAAAAATTATAAGTTAATAACCCTTCAGCCAAAAATCATTTTTACTACCTTGAAGAAACTTGTAGAATATTTGACCAAATTGGTCCATATGTGGAAGAATGAATAAAAAATCTTCTTGGATTGGCTAAGTATATCAAAAGAGAAATATAGAAGGGAAAAAGTCTAATAAAAAATCCAAGTTTTTTATAATAACCTTTAAAGATAACCAGAAGATGAAACCATGGACTATTTATATTGGATTCTCTTCACATACGATAGATAATGCCAAAATATTTAGAAACATAAAATAACTTAATAGGGGAGCTATTACCTTTGGGAATAATTGTTTCTTAAAAATCAACAGATGTTGTATAACTATCATAGATGATATAAAGTTGATGTTAACAAATTTTTATATGATTATGGACATTAACATATCTTAATAAATGTAATTAGGTTGTATGATGATCAAAACAAAGTAATCTTTTGAGAAAATTATTTTATCACATGGTGCATTAAGAATGGATAACATATTTTTTGAAGGAGTTAGAACTGAATGAAATATATTTCATATTTGATATTAGAGTTACTCATGTTACCAAAGTGAAAATAATTTTAATTAGTTATAGAATATCAGTATTGTTCATCTTGAATGAAAAAAACATCTGAAACAACTCAAAGGAAGAAGTAGTGAGAGATTTACCATTACTAAAAAGAGAAAGAAGCATTTTTTGCTAATCTTTTTAGAAAGTTAAGAGAGCTGGAGGGAGACATAATAAGGTATAAATTTAGTCCAAAAGACCTCTACAACTTGTACATTCTGATGTATTTGGACCATTGAAAAATAATTCCTTAAATGTTTACTTATAATTTAATAGTTTTATTTACGAATTTACATAGATGATGAGGGTTATGTTCTTGAATCGTAATTCAAACACTATTTAAATATCTATGTTTTATAGGAGGGAAAATGAAAAAACCTAGCGAACATATCTAGAATATAAAAATAGAAATGCTGAGAAGATTATCTGTACCTTTTTTAAATCATTTCTCTAAAATTAGAAAATAAAACAACTATAACCTTCCCCAAATACCGCTCAATAAAATGTGTCTGTAGAGAGGAAAAATTGAAGTTTAGTTAAAATGGGAAGGTCCATGGTTGTAGAGTATAAAATCCATATGTTTTTTGAGAATATTTTTTTATGGTTATAAATATTTAGAATAAATGAATAATTACACTATAAATTGGCATTATTACCTAGGATATGTGTTATAAGAATAATCAAACAATGAAATATTTCAATGACTTAGAAATTACTTAAAAAATGAATATAAAAATACTAAATTTAGGAAATTTTTATTAAAATAATTAATAATGAATTTTTACGGGTTACTCATCTAACTAAATGAGTTATAGGTGATTAAATAAATTACAGCATAAGTTTTTGGATTCATGTAATATTATAATGATTGAAAATATGTGTAATAAAATCGAGGAAGAGAAAGGTAAATCGGATGAAATAAAAAAATTTATCCAAAATCTCTCAAAAGAACTATTGAAGATAATGTAATTTGTGTGTGTAACAATGGAAAAACATGTTATGATGATTATAATGATGAATAAGGTGTTATGAGAAAAAAATTCAACGTTTTAGACCTCATAGAACAAGTATGAACGAAGTAATATCATCCAATGTTACAAAGCTCTCATTTAGAAAAGGAGAAATCTATGTATAGAGATCAAACAGAACTCATTCCTTAGGTTGAAGCTTAGTCAATATCAAAATATTTGAATATATGGAATTTTTAAAGGCTATAAATGAGGATTTATATGAAATTGAGAATAATTATACTTTGGAACTTGTTTCGAGATTAGAAGGAATGAATATTATTGAAAATAAATTATTATTCAAGGATAAGATAAATGAAAAAGGGTATATTTCATAAAATAAAGCATGCTTGGTTTTCAAGTGATATTCATCAGTGGAGGGTTTTTATTTTGATGAACGTTTTTCCTTTACTGAAATAGTTAATAACTTTAAAAAAATTGACATTTTTTCTCACCATACATAAAATAATTTTTATATGTATGAAATTTCATCATTTATAAAGGGTGATGTTTAAGAATAAGCTTATATTAAACAACTAGGTGGATTAATTCTTAATGAGGATGGTATTATAGTTTATAAAATGAATAAATATTTATATTTTTTGATTATGGTCATCCATTAACTTTACTCAAAACATGATAACTATTTAATGACATTGAACATTTCTAAAGTAAAAGTTGATAAAAACTTATACATAAAGGACGAATGTTTCTGACCACTAATAGTAATATTTTATGTTGATGATATAATTTTTTTTTGTTAACAATGATCATAAATGTAAAGATTTTACAAATAAATTGAAATTGCACTTTGAAATTTCAATGATTAATAAAATGGATTTCTTTCTTAGGATACAAGTCTCAAAAAATTGAAATTATGCCTTCCATTTATAGAAGAGATATAAAAAATGTCTATTGAGTTAGTTTGACATAGAAGATTCAATGAAATATTCTATTTCTATCTCTATAGGAGTAAAGTTGAAAAAATATAAATTATGTTAAAAGAATCAATCAAACATATTATTGAAGGTTAACTGTATCACAAATGGATTTTGCGTAAGTAATGGTTTTATCTTCCCAATGATACAGTGATCCAAAAAAATCACCCTTGATGGATGATAAAATAATTTCTAGGTATATTAAATGCCGATTAAACTTTCTCTTAACATATCAAATAAGTAATGATTTAATATTACTGGGATTCACATATACTAATTAGGATGGTGATTCTGATGACTTTAAATCAAGATACAGTGGAAAAAACATTTTGGGAGAATGTTTTTCTTAGGATTATAATAAGAAACAAAAGTCAGTAACCTTTATTATAGTGGAATTATAATATGTTACTTCCACCCATGATTAATCTCAAATTATATAGATTAAATTTCAAATCTAATAAATTGGCAACAAATTTATCTTCATCGATATATTAAATTATCTAAAAAATAATTTATTTCTCCAGTAGTGTGGTCGGTGGACTTTTATACTTAAGAAAAGAAGGTGATTAGATAAAATAAAAAGGAGTTGATGATTGAAAAATGGTTGTGTAGAGAAAAATTCTATAAAAGTATATTTATGTTCCCCTTGGGTTTTAAATATTTTTTAATTAGTGTCAAAACCATTTGGAATAATGCACTTTAGTAGAGATGAAGAAGTTTGTGAATCCAGGGAACTTTTCCAGAGGTTTTCATAAGTTCACCAGAAATTTATAGATGCCTGAAGGGTCATAATTTTATTGTTGAGAGCTCCAGAAAAGTAGTTATATGATTCAATATAGTTCATTAAATGGATGATAATCAATTTTATAGATTTTGAATAGTGATTCAACTAGTAATGATCAAAGCCTAATTCAATCAGAGAGATAAGGTGCATGAAAAATATTGAACAATGCTTAGAGAAATGATAAATGTTCACTAGAAGCTCAAAATTTATATAAGAGCTATTAAAGTTACTAAAGCATGTAGAAGGATAATTTTAGCAGAAGACATCGCTATACTGGAAGCATATTCACCTGTAGAACATAAACAAAAATTATATTCACCAAAATATAATGAGTATCCATACATAAATATCGAGAAGTCACATTTATTATGAAGAAGTTGTGATGGATGTTTAAAATAAAAATATTTACAACGGAAATTTTGTGATACAAGAGGTTATCTATAGGGGAGTTAAATAATTTTAACATTGAGACTTACAAAGGATATGGTAAAGTCAACACACTGATATATTTAGAATTTTTTCAAATGTGGTTATCTATGTCTTGAATTAATGAGAAATTTAAAATCATTTCCCACATGTTCCCCACATTTATTAGATAATGTTTTTTATATAGTGGGAAGATTTTTTTTTAGAAAATGCTTTTTATTTTGTTTTGGTTATTTTTTTATGGATTATATTTATATTTACATTCACTTAATGATAATTTGAGCCAATGAAATATATCTTCAAGTTACATTTTCTAGAAAATAAAGAACCGAAAGAATAGAATTTCAGATGATTAAATTTTGGAGGCTAAAGTTTGTGAGAAGAATCTACTTTTATATTCAGGTGTATTGAAAGATAATACAAACATTGTAACTAGTGGTAATGTGTATAATCATTTTTTCATGATAATTTTGTAACGGAGGAACTTTTGGCTAAAGGATAATCCCTTCCTATATGATTATAATTTTTTATTGATCATAGTGTAAAATAAGTGACTCAGAAATTCAAAGTGCAGTAAGGTGTATGCTCCTTCATTGGAAAAAACCCATGTACAAATCAATATGAATTAATTTCTTCTTTAATATACTATAAGTGGGGATAATTAACATTATTACTTTATCAGATCATAACCATAACAATGTGTAGAAGTTAACTTTAAGTTAATGAAATTTATAAAAAGGGAACCACTAATTCAACCCCCATTCTTTGTGGTTTAACCCATGAATGGGTATCACAATATACATTTATATATTGAACAAAACCATGATGACATATGTTATTGGGAATTAGGTTATGTTGTTTGTGTCATTAATGATACTTCATTAATAAATAAGATAAAAATTATTTTTCCCTTATAAGATTGAAACATGATATATGAATCCTTTTAATTGAAATAGAACTTTCATACTAAATTTCACGGACATGGTGTAATGATGGACACATTTAAAATAGTCCCAGAAAGATAAATCAAGGACATAAGTTTCTGAAAAAATTCTTCAACATGCTTAATTATGATATATCGAGACAAATAGATTATATTACATGGTAAGTGTTCATATGGGGTTGTCAACATTGCGACATTAACTTTATCCCCTTTTATTGTATTGACATGTTAATAGATAATGATATTGGAATTTAGGAAAACCTACCCAATTCCATTGAGTAAGAGGCCTAGAGGGCCACACATTTAGTGTATCCATCAATATTAGTTAAATTGTATTTGAATTTAATAGTTGGAATAAATTTTATTATCAATAATGATTAAAAATATTTATTCAGGATATTTTATCTATTTGAAAATATTTATTCCCAAAATATATTTGAGATATAATAATTATGTGAGTTGAATATTAAATAAATATTTCTTATCAATACCATTATATAAAATATTTTCTATCACTAGTATGATTCAAAAGTTATGAAATAATAATAATTATTTAATTATAATAATTTTAAAATAAATATTTATTTTATGAGTTCTGTATAAAATATTTATTTTTCTTTATATTTATTTAAAATAAAATAAATAAATATATTATTAAATAAATATTTATTTAGTTACATGAATAAAAAATAAATATTTCTTCATAAGACAAAAAATTTAATATTTCTTTATTTATTGAATGAATAATATTTTATATTAGAGGTTCAATAAATATCAAGGACGGTGGGTGCGATGATTTTAGTGCCTAGTAATTTAAATGATATAGTATTGAATATCATTTAAATAATTAAGAAATTATTTATTTATAAAATGATGTTTATTTTGTATGTGACATAGGGTTCCATTATATATTATTATTATTGTCATGTGGAATATGTTATATTTATTATTTTATTAATAGTCTTTAATCAATTATAAATAATACACCCTACCTCTCTACAAACCCTCTAATGTCATTTCAGAGGGGGTGAGAAATAATTTGTTGTTATCAACACCTATCCTCCCTAGAGAATTTTCTCTATAGATAATGTATCAATGGTTTCCTCTCAATAATGATATCTCTCTTCCACTACCTTTTCCCTCCCAAGAATGAGGGAACAAGAGAATGAATATCCTTAAAGCCTATAGGATTGTGTTATAATCACAGATAACAATGGTATAAAAGTATATTTTTTATGCTAGCACTTTTTGTTCCATTGATATTATTTAATGATCAAAGATCACGTGCAGATTATCACATGAGGGATTCAACTTTAGATCATATTAACACAACAATGGTTTAAGTAAAACTAGTTTCAATCAATGAAAAACTACATAAACGAAGTATCAAAATACTAAGGTATTTTTTTATTAAATTAATTATAAATTTATTAGGAAAAGTACTATCCATTAAGTTTTATGTTCATTAATTAGGTTTTCATTAGGTGTACAACTAGTCGTGATTATTTATTATTATTTTATTTGGATTATTCACAATTTTTTTGATAAACACCATGTTGATCAATGAAAAAAACATGAGTTTCGTTTCACCTGAAACCTTTATTAGACCATGTAATATCCTACTATAGATCACTAATTAATAGTAACTAGACTGGTTCACCACACGACCTCATTAATACCTCCTTAAATTCTGGAGGGTACCAACTAAAAATGATGGTTGAAGGAGTTATCATGTCAAGGTTATACCCATGCATCTAAGTGTACAATCAAAAAATAAAAATCCAAACATCATAAAGATCAAAGTATGTAGATATAATAAATAAACTAATATCATATTGAAACTAAAATACAAACATATGGAATATAAAATATATGAACGACTGCTTACTCATCTTGTTACATATACAGAATAGAAATAAAGAAAATAAAGAAGTTGGATCCAAGATAACCCAATGAAAAACCTCATCCAAATATCCAAATCTCATATGATCAATCCCACTCAATGAAACTAAACTAGATCATGGTTTCTAGCCCATATCATGCCTACAGTAACCATGTGGATGCTTCTTGGGTACTAATGTTCTATGGCCACTCAAGCATGGTGTGAGTATAAAAATTAGTAGTGAACCATTAACATGGTCCCATAGTAATCTGGAATGAATTGATATGTGAATGTGACATGATCATATGAAATAAATAAATAAATTCTATAATAATAAATAAATAATACACCACTATTGATCCTTAGGTCTTGGAACCCGATCAACCATACTTGATTTATCCATTGCTGGGGTGTCCCAAAGCACGTCATGATTACCACACATCCTAATAACATATAATATCAACATATATGGTATAAAAATCCATATCCCTATGAAATCATGGACCCACCATATTGTATTCCATGCATTTGAAATCTAAATCCATGGAACATCCAACTCTGAGATCCAACTCCATGGAATATCCAACATAAATCTCCAAATCCATGGAAGCTACAAACATCTAAGCTCTAAATCCATGGAATATCTCAACCATATCCTTATTACTCAGAGTACTCAACCCATGATATTTTAAACATTCAGGATCAGAATCCATGGTCATTCCCACACTAAGCTAAAACTATTTGGTAGCACTAAATGTGGATCTGGATCCATATCATGGCATCCCAACTGAGTGTATGACAACACGTCACCAACCCTTGGACACTTTACACAAATAAATAAGGAATAAAGGCTTTGAAAATGATCATGTTCATCTCAACCCCATCAGTCTTCCATGTTGGTTTGAGTTGTAGGGAATCACTAAAAACCATCTCTAACCATGGGCATACATACAGGCTCAAAGGTGGTTTATTAATGGGGAACCCACTCAGGTCTCTAGATTTATAGTATATTAGGGGAACCCTCACAAGGGTCCCCAACCTTGACCAATGTATCGTTTAAACACCCAATTCTCTAAGTACATCACTTTCATCAAAATTATTAACAGGATAGCAGGCCCTCACTGACTACATAGGGACATACAAAAATGGAGATAGTCAAGAGATTACCCATGACCTATCTTGATCCTCAATGTCACTGTTTGTCAGTATTCTTACCCAGACCGATCCTGATCTACATAATGTTTATCCACATAGGCCTTGTAACAAGGGAATGTAGGTTATTTCTTATACAACACTCATATTGATGATCCCAAACAAATCAAAATTATGGGGGGGGGGATACTCTAAGGTATACATAGCCAATTATCTCTATGTCGACCATCATATCCATCATAGAGGTGTCTCAAGCCCATAAACATGGGATAATATGTTGGGTTTGGTCTAGCCTCACAGATCAATTGATCTGGATCCACCAAGTAACTCAGTAGTCATGGCCTCATCCATTAGCGGTTGATGTAATAAGCCAGAACACATGGCTAGTTCATGACCCCTAAGGATAATTCACTTCATAGGGCACAATTAATTTAATTTCACTACTTCCTTTTTTAGAATAAAAATATAATAAATTAATAATTTAACAATTTATTTTATTTAGATGTAAATATACCTTATATAGAAGTGACACATGCCACAATAAATATAATAAAAATCATATACCATAGGGTGTGTTTATGAAGAAACCTACCTCATATGGGGATTTTAACATTTTCAATTTTACATTGCCCATTAAAAATCCCCCTCACCTCAAGCATGCTCTCCTTGGATCAATTAGCCATTTCTCACCCACCAAAAACCTAATCCACACCATGTGATCAAACATAATTAAATAGATCCATTTATAATAAATTATTACATTTTAACCAAATAGGTATAATACCCAATTTCTCATCAAACTATGTCTCCACATCGAACACCCAAATGAAACTCATAGGCCGGTCTCACATCCCTATCCCTACAACGAGTGAAAACCCTAAAAATAAAGACAAAAAAATTATAAGTATAATTTAATTTTAAAAAATAACCCTTGAAAAATTCACACAATGATGGAACTTTGAAAAAACAATGAACAAATGCACCCAATCATCATATCGAGAAACCTACTTCCTCATAAAAATGAAGGCGCTTGAAAAACGGACACTTCCTCTTTTATCCAATGAAATATCCATTTTCAACATAAATCAAAAAAACATTGTATCATATCAGAAGAGGAATGAGATATAATAGAGTAATGAAATGAAACTATTCCTTAGAGTTCTATAAAAAATGCTCATGAATCTTACCATAAATCAAGGGGAAGAAGGAAGGGAAGGTAGGGGAGGTCCTCTTACTATGTGAGTGACGGAGAAGGAGGGAAAAGGGTCTTCCCTCATAAAAACAATAGGAAAAAATATAATTCACCTATTTTTAATAGGTTATGTGGTTTATCTACATGATTTTATAATTCTTTTTCCAACCATGTAGTAATATTGACCTAAGAACAATCCTATAACATGTTTGGGACACATAATTTAATAAACTAGTCACTAACCCAAAAAATGACACTTCCTCAACCTGTAACACTTTACATAGGTGTCCTAAAACCATGTGCAAACCATGAAACAAGCCTCCAACACAAACCATGAACCATAGTTTCCCCTTAGAATCACATGGTTTCCATAGAACCATGCACTTACCTTTCCGAAAACCATGTTCCTTATAAATTGAACTGAAAACCTCTTCATAGTTAAGGGGTTCAACAATTTCCCCCTACAAGTTCTCACAAAACCATGAACTCAGGCTAGAAAACAACAAAAATAATAAAATTATATTGAATGTTTTGAGAGCCACCAGAGAAGTAGAGAAATATTTCAACCCTCAAACCAAGTATAAAAATATCTCTTTGTGGTGTTCCAACTATTTAAATTTCATTATGAATATCTTATAAAAAATAAACCCACTTTTTAAATGCATATTGAAAATTATTCTAAATTTCAAACACATGTAAAGACATGAGGAATTAAAAACTACCCACCATAATAATTTTCATCCACAATAAGTATCTATTTTCATATATCTTTATCTTCTAACATATACATGTTTGAAATTCTCATTTCAATGGATGTATTCTATTTGTGAATGTGAAACATGCTCTTAAGAACAGCTCCAACACTAGGCACCTGAATAACCGTAACATGATCCAATGCCCATATTCATTTCTGAACATTGATATGAAACATACCCATGGATTTTTACCCCATTACATTGATCAGGATAATATAAAATTCATCAAATGAACCATAATTCTCCCCATTATAATATTTATCATAGAAATATGAATTCCCAAGACTTACTCATTTTTTTCTTAGAATTTCCTATTTTAAATCCATCATTGTTCTCCAAAAATCCTCCAAACATAGTTTCCTACTCCCTATTCCTAGTCAAACATGATAAAATCAATCATATTGAAAACTCTCCCTCATTTCTAAACTCCAAAAAAGGTGGAATTTCACATACTATCCAAGAAAAATAAAATCATGCCAATTTTTTCCCAAAATCCCCAACCAAAACCTGAAACATACCCTTCATGTCCAAAATGATTAACACGATGTGGTTTCAGGATCACCTAACTTAAAAACACATAAACCATGAGTCTTACCTCCTTTGACCATCCCGTTAAGAAAATGGTTGGCTCCTACCATGATGTGTCATCAATTTAACCAATCATGATTCCTTTAATCCCAACGTCATCGTCTGATTATCCAAGTACCCACACCGATGTCCATAACCAACACCTAGTGTGATATCCATTAATAAATCATCAATATATTGAACCCAAATTGTACATTTCACGATCACTGATGTAGTACTTATCCAAATAATTTAGATCATTATAATCCATTATGAGCTTCATTCCCACACTTAGACTTCACATGATTCCATTCCACATCTTTTCCGAACATTCACAAAGGAATATAGAACTAATTGGGTCTATTTGTTCACCAACACTATAATGAAAAAACAATCATCCTATAACCATTCCCATACACCCATGACCCTTTAACATGATGTTAATGTATCCCATGATCAACTTCACACCCCACCATATTATTTTCTTTATCGTTCCCGTAATAGATAAAAAACTAAAAACCATGACCCAATAACTATCAATTCGTAAAGATGAATTTTGGATTTTTGAAATCCATTCACTCCCAAGATCTAAACTAAAACATAAAAACATTTCTCGTCCCTGTCTCATGGAAATTTCAGCCTCGACAACTACTAAATATGAAACCATAATGAGGGTAAATCCTTCAAATTGTTAGTGGCGAACATCCTCCAAATAGATTAACTTAGTATAACAAGCAGATAATCCTATACCATCAAATCCAATATGCCTCTGTGAAATTTCCTTGACACTTAGGTCCCATAAAATCATAATAGTTGAACATCACTGGACTAGGGTGACGATGGTACCACTGTACGCTAGTCCCATTAATAAATAATTTCTTCTCAACACTCTTCAAAATCAGGTACCCTACCTTTTCCATGTCTACCAACATGAAAAACCACCTCATAATTTCGTTATATCATATCATGTGTGAATTCATGGTATAACCACACACTTAGTCTATTCCTGAGACTATAATAAGGTCTAAAGTTGTTACCCTTTCTTACACCACACTATTAAAGTGAATTTAGTGTCAATGAGGTTTCGGATCTGAATAGTACCACCCTACGAATCTATCCTTGATGGAAAAGAACTCAAGGTGCTTCATCATGTTTAATATCCATTAAATAGTTGTTATGAATATGTTGGATACTCGCTCAAACCTCATGTGTGCAGATATTAAAACCCAAAACACTTACTAATGCTTTCAGTCACTAAATAAAATAAAAAATAAGGGCCAACCCCTCACTTAGGTCATCCTCACGTACCACATATCACTAACTCACTAAGGTCTGATTCAAAACTAAGAGTCTCTACGTCTCCCACATGTACCAAATTTCAGGCCTCACAAGGGTCACAACTAATGGGATGTCATCCATACTCTCATATAAAATATACCATTACATCTAATATGTACAAACACCCTCTAAAGGTTCTTAGTTACAAATTTAAATCATATGAGAAAACATTATCCCTCCACGCACTAATTCTTATGAGAATTTTCACACAATAACATTCCATGGAGAATTATAACCCATTGATCACTACTACCAAAACCAATTTTGTCATCCTAGATTACCAATATATAGTGAAATATAGTCACTATATCATTTAAGTATTATTTAGTTACAATATATATGGGAAAAACTATATAGGTAGCTACTGTCACATTAAATAAATAAACAAATAAATTAATCACCATAAGGGGTTCATTTATAAGGTATAAAATTCCCTTACTAAACTCTCAAGTTCACTACTAGTCCCTTATCGATGAAACCCTATCACCACCCTTATCATCAATCATCTCAGTATAAGATCTATAAGACCTAACACCATAATAAGACATATAAACAAGTCTTCCTAAATGTTTAGAATTCCACCATGTAATTATATATGAAAACACTATATGAGTAGTTTCTGACAATTTCAATAATTTATCCTCATTAATCAATGAAAAAAATCACACTATTAGGCCTATATCATGTGGATCATACATTCGTGATATGATGAATGAGTCACTTCTTTCATCTAAAGTCCAAGAGTAAAAATTATAATCACCCATAAATCATAAATAATACATATCAAACATGATGTTCAACAATATTAAAGGTTAAAATAAAAAATAACCGTAACAAAAAAATCCATTAACATCAATCCCATACTAATGGTAACATGAAATTCTACCAAAAAGGTGTTTGTGATGCACCCATCCTAGTACCGTTTGAGCTCCAACCCCTTCCAATATCCCTAGTATACCATGTCCCAAAAATAAATAAAAATAAAGGAATGATATGACTCCTCTCTATAATGTCCCATCCCAAGTCACTTTTAGAACAATAACCAGGATGTTTAACTACATGAACTCATGCGAGCCTCTCTTAACCTCAAAGGTTGCCGACTAACAACACTGGCCTAAGGAGTTATTGTGGGAATTCTATAACCCCTATATCAAAGTTCAAAAAACTAAATAAATTTAAATATATATATATATATATATATATTTGTAACACTCTCTAAATATAAATTTTTATGAAGCCTCTTTCGGAAAAAGTGGGGAACCAGAGTTCAAAAAACATGGATACCACTACGTATTGAAAGAGCAAAAAAACTGATTAAACAAAAGATGAAGATTATTTGACTTAGGCACTCTATATAACTCCAAGTGTAGAGTACTTACCTGGGTATCTAGATCCTTCCTGATAAGATCATCAAGGTGGGTAGCCATTTTTTTCATTGTTAGAATGAATTCCTTTGAGTCTATTTTTCCTTGGTTGAAACCCCGTTTTAGTAATCGGGCTTGATAGACCATTAAAATGCTTACATATATAGACTAGATGTAAAGATAATAATGATTTTGGATCCACAATAACCCCATGAAACACCTCATTCAAATCTATAGTCTTTATCTTTGATCTCCCACTCAACCATGATAAATCAGATCTCAGGTCCAAACCCAACTTGTGTCAGTAATAATCATGTCATTGTTTCATTGGTACCCAAGTGTCATGCACAACTGAGAAAGGAGTGAGTAAAAACAACAGTAAGAAGCCATTATCATGTACCCATACTTACCTATAATGCCGTGGTATGTGGATGTGACATTATCAAATGAAATAAATAAATAAATTATGTAATAATAAATAAATAATATCCCATATTCGATCCATAGGTTCAAGACATCAATAGATCATACATGCCTTGATCAGTACCTGGGTGTCTATAAGAATGTCTCAATGACTGTGCTACCTAATATAATATGGGATGCACATCCATGTAATCCCCTACCATATCATCACGACATTGGGGACCCATACCATTATAATCTAAACATCAACGATCTATATCCATGGAATCTACAACATTGATCTCTATCTTCGTGGCAGACCCTACATTGAGATCCGTCTTCATGGAAGCTCTAAACATTGTAGATACTAATACATGGCATCTCTAACACCAATATACAACTCCACTAAAGATATAATTGTGAATCAATGTCCAAATAATGGTAGTTAAACCATGTGTCTGATAACATGTCACCTCCCCTTGGGCACTTTCCATAGAAAACAAAATAAAGAACAATGACTGTAACAACCTGCACTTTTTATAAATTGATATTACATTTTAATAGATGAATATTGTTTACATAATAATGTGATCTACACCATAAAAATATAAGTTTAGTGAATTTTGATACTAGATACACATTATTGTTATTTCACGAAAGATCTTCAACATCACCCACATAGATCATCCCACAAAGCAATCTTCTTAGAAAAACCCAATGTAAAAACATTCTCTATAACCCAAGTAAGGGAAACATAAGGAATTATGATATTTGAATCTTAGTATGTGTAATTAAGGGAGATATAAATGGTAACTTAAGATTACATGATCATAAGGTTACGACAACATGAGTATAACATTTTAAAACCATACCCAACATACTATAGATCATAATCATGAATCATGACATAAATATTGGAATTTTATAAGACATGAATTATAAAGGAATCAAAGAAAATTTTCCATAAGAGTATAAAATTATCACAAGAAATACATTTATGACATACACATAAGAGCAAAACATAATTTCTTTATTCCAGGATCTCTACCAAGACTAAAATAGCAGATTGAGTTCACTCAATATTCTCTCATATCCTTAGTCAAAACTCACTCCCAAGAAAATTGTAGCAGAAAAATTCCCTTACTAAACAAGGTTCAATTCCCATTACATATCTTAATATCTCATGAGATATACATATTTTCACAATGCATAACATGGCTATATAATTCCATTCCTACACATCAAATAATGAAAATCATATATATGTGTTAAACAAGATCATAGATCTATCATTATATATAAAAAACCATGGAAAGAAAAAAAAAATTCAAAAAAATTTGACCATTTCTACTTAGAAAATCCATTGAAAAAGATAAATGGTTTTCATAAAAATATTGTCATCACAGGCACAAATCGTTCATAGAATGAATAAGGATGGTGTTATTTGATCATATACATAGTAAATCTTATGAAATAATAAAATATGACATATTTGATTACAAATTCCATCAAAATATGAATTGGAACATTTATTGATGAAAATATCCATTTCAATTTTAAATTAATTATTTAAAAAATAAAAAAAATCCATTAAGAAAAAAATATTGTTGAAAATATCCTTGGAAAATTGTAAAGAAAATTTCAATGAATTGAGTGTTCCTAATAGTGTGAAATTTCATTCATTATGTGTAACTTAAAATAATGATTTATTTCACATTTTTGAAAAAAATTTAAATATACCTCATTCAGAAAACTATAAGAATGTTCCTTCAAATAATTTTGTAAAACATAAATCATGGGTAAAAATTATATTAAAAAATATAGGTTAATATGAAAAAAATTATTTAAATAATTTTAAAAAAGCATAGATATTGAAGAAAAAATATTTTCAAATGAAGATATAAATAAGTCTGTTTTCCTTAAAAATACTCTTTCAATCTCTTAATTTCTTAAAGAGATGAAAATGAAAGGAAAAAAAATGAAATTTGAAGAAACAAAACAAAATAAAATTAATGACATTATTTAGAGGCATATCATAAATGATAATTATAGGAAACATAATAATAAACAATCCCATTAAAAAATAATATTGTAACATAAAACCATACCACTTTAGTAATATGCATATAAAAAAATTTATAAGCTTGGATGGATTTTTAATTCTTATAATTTTCATGAAATAATTATTAAATAAATTAATGGGAAGTATATACACCAGATAAATGAAACAATTAGTTAATATGGAATATGTATCATATAAATAAAAATGAGATGGGAAACCCTTACCTTAAGTTCCACTTGGTTCGAATGTGATCTAACCTCATGTATAATAAATTTGAATTTATTATAATTATATAAAAGAATCATGTACACACTTATAATATCGTAGATGATCCACTTATATCATTTCAACACAAATTTATTAAAAATTATTTATTAAAATCTTTTCATTCAGGTGTTAACTGTATCATTTTTCATGGAAGTTTCGGTTTTGTAGTTTCAGTCCATGCAATTT
Organism: Viscum album; assembly: GCA_963277665.1. Classification (NCBI taxonomy): domain Eukaryota; kingdom Viridiplantae; phylum Streptophyta; class Magnoliopsida; order Santalales; family Viscaceae; genus Viscum; species Viscum album. Next base: position 639,702,407 of record OY728131.1, on the reverse strand, counting down.
GTTCATGGTTCCATCATCTCCAGATTGTCAAACATGAATTAAATATCTTATATATTCATTATATATATATATATATTAATCTATTAAATTTATAGATAAAAAATGAATTAGACCATTCATGGAGATGGTAGGCCATACATACACAAGAATGTTGATTTCATTTTTCAATGGATGGAACAAAATAAAGATACTGATAATTCACCATTATAGGATCATTTTTATATAATATACATCTTGTAGATTCATTAAATATAACATTATTACCATCCTTGTAAATTAGAAATGAAAAATGACTCACATCCTTTAGTGGAGGTGGTAGTCCACTCATACGTATAAGCGACATCATCATTTTCCAAAAAATGAGTAGAATATAGATTATAGTTGTTCTATTATCATAATAATAATTCAGTATATTGAGTATACTTAATTAATTATTTTATAATGGATATCATGGATATATAGGAGGTAAAAGATGATATAAATTGAAATATTTTGTTTAAGGAAATTACCTATTCTTTGGAAGGCCTATTTTAGATACCTTCTTCCAAACCCTTGGAATGATATTTTAAAAAGGTGATCACCTTCAATTAGAGAATAAAATTTTTTATAAGATAATGGGTAGATTTTATTATCTAGAGTGCTAAAAATGTGTGAGTAAGAGGGGAGAATAGGTTACATTTTATATGTGAGGGGAGGGTAACTCTTTTAATTACTTAAATTATTAAGTAAATATAAATTAATATTTAGGTTCAAGTTGATCATAATTTATATATTTCTAATATATAATGACTATGAGTCTAAATAATCTCATACCATAAATTTTGGACCAATTTAGGAGATTTTTTAACCCTCAAATATTTGTTTTAACCCCAAGTTAACCATATCCCATTCACATGGATGAATATATGATTTATATGAATTTTAAAACATTTAACAAAAAAATTTATTATAATATATCATTAATGTAATTTTTAGAAATATATGAAATATAATAATATAATATGTGTATAAATCATGAAAAATGGTTCTAAAATGATATGGATTAAAATTTAATGAGGATATGGTCTTAATATAATCAACCAATCAAATTTATATGTGTCTTGATATCATTTTAAACCTTATACTATGGTTTAACCCCTTGTTTATCCAATTTTATCATTAAACATGGTAATGATTTTTTAATATTAATGGGTTATAATTTTACCTATAAGGAGACAATTGGGTTATAAATGGAAAGGGGATGAATTTTTATCCCATTTATCATTATGATTTCCAATTTTAATGTGTTTATAATTCATAAATAAATTTAAAAAATATTATTTAATATAGTGTACTAATAAGGTTATTTTAAGAACTATTCACATAATTTATCTTTGAAAAGTAAATGAAAACAATATAATTAGATTATAATCATTTCAAACATCTCTAATATTATATATTTATATTTAAAATTCATGGTACACATTAAATCACTCAAAAAATAATACTTTTATAGTTTTATTTAAAAATATTTTTTTTTAATTTTTTTAGTGTTTGAAAAAGCATTGTGTCGGCACTACATAATCATTTAAGTAAAATATATAAAACAAAAAATTAAAAATACAACACCATAATATAAATAAAAAAATTAATTTGAAAATAAAATTTTATATTCATTAATTATGTATATTTAATCATGTCTATGTTGTGGAAAATTATTTAATATGTTATTTTGACTTTTATAGAATTGCACAAACATTGTTCAAGAATTTTGATATATCACGTTTATATAACTAATATATTAGTATCTATACAATAATATCATTAATAATTACACATATTTAATAATAAATCCAAAAAAATGTTAATCATTCTCAAATATTGTTGTTAGGTCTCCAAATTTGACTTTTCCAGTTTCATGCAAGCACTCATTTAGTGGTAAATATGATTTCCATATATACCATGAAATAAATTATAATTTATATGATTTAAATTTTTTATGTGAGATTTATGAATTATATTATCATACATGTGTCTTTACATATGTTTCCTAAATTTTTATATCGTATTTAAATCTTGTAAATATCATTAAAGATACCATCTTTCCAAAAAATCTGTATTTCTTTACTATTCACAATATCAAATTTCTTCATAAAAATAATAAAAAATTATAATAATTTTTTTTATTATAAATTGAAAAATTATATTATTTTTATCAAATAAAATATCTAAAACTTAAAAAAATTAATTCTAATATTCACTCACAAAAATAAAAAAAAATTTCGAAAGAAAACATTTTTTAAGAATAAAACGACTTTACTATAAATTGAGTTATTATTTCAAATGAATTTATCAAAAAAAAATTATTTATTATTAAGTTTATATGTATTTAAAAATTTGTATAATTCTACTCAAACCAAACAATTTAATAGCTATGTTTTAACTATCATAGAATAATAATTTTTTATTGTTTGTTTAACCTCAGTGTTTCTTGTTTTATATGCTATCTGGCATAGTATTATTTTAAATCCTCAGGGTAATACAGTAACCAAAAATTTTAATAAATTTAAAACTCATAATTTTAACATATTCTTTGTAATCAAGTGTTTGATATTTGAAAATTCTTTTACTGAAAACTCATATCATAAAAAAGATTAATAAAACATTCTCTTAAAAAGAAGAAAATTAAAATATGAAGGTCCTCCAGAATAACACATAAGTAGGTTTATAAATAGAATAACTTTATTGATATGTTAAAATATAGAAATGGGGGAAAAATTTAATTAAAAAACAATGAAATAGTGTGATAGAGAAAATTGATCACAAGAAAGTGAATGACCATGAAAAAGATAATAACCACAAAACCATAAATCTTTAAGGTGTGAAAAAATAACATCGATTCATTGGAAATGAATGAAATATTATAAATTTTTCATTAATGATACTTTTTGTATAGTTTATGAATTTATTTACCATATAGGATAAGAACATAAGGATATATTCTTACATGATAAGTAGAATCTCATTATTTTATCAATTTCAACAAAAATCGCTTATTTTTCTCTAAAAACTGAGTATTGAAGATGATTTTTTTATAGATGAATAACTAAAATAAACTTCAACATCTAGGAAATGATATTATTTTATTCCTAATATATTTAAATATTAATCAAAAATTGAATGTTAAGAACAAGGTAAGATAATATTGAAAATGTAAAAACCTTCTTATTTAACTCCAAAATTTCAACAATAACAACAAACGTTCCACTTTGGTCATTTCATGAATAACCACCCTATATACAAAATAAACATAATAACCATGAAATTAATGAATATTTTAACCTCAAATGTGATCTCATACCTTTTAGATGACATCGCAAAAAAATTATTTAAAATATCCCCAAATAGTATTTCATGTTAAATCATATATTAAACAAAAAGGTTACATATACCTTGTTGGTCGGAGTGGACACTCAAGAGGGGGGTGAATTGAGTTCCAATTAAAATTTCTGCTAAAAAAATTTCTATTAAAATCCCCCAATTTCAAAACAAATTAAACTGTAGTGAATTTATAGAGATTATAATGGTTCAATTAGTTCCTCAAAGATTGATTAATTCTCAGCTAACATAATCTTATGATTAAATTAACTTTTTAAAGTAACTTATTGGTTTATAATAAATATAAACACTTGCGAGTTTAACTATCAAAGTAGCTTTGAAGATAAATTATATTTCAAAGTAATAGAAGTGGAATATGAAATAAATTTATATAGTATGGATATAGATTTCAACTAAAAACACAAGAGTTAACCCAGAGGTTTAGTCTCAAGCCGAGACTTAGTCCTCTCAAAATTTATATAAAGAGATCCACACCCTGGATCTGGGTTAACAACAGTGATCACGCTGTTCAGGTTAAGAGACCTCTACCACAATTATACGTGGGATAACAAACAACAGCTCAAAGCTGTCTACGTCACACTCGACCTCTGCCACTATCCACAGTGGGAAATAAAGGATTTAAAGATTGTGAGTGAGGATTTACAAATCCTCCAGTTAAGGTTCAAGAGACAGTCTGTGTGTAATAATTAACAGACTAAACACACTGCTCATAATGCAAATACTAAATCACTTAGAGCAAGATATAGAGTTTAGAATGGCTATGGTGATTGCAGTGGAGCTCTGGACTCTTTTGGATTTAATCAGAAATGGTTTTGAGTCCTTCTCTGGTATTTGTCTGAAAAACAGAGTATCGTTTCTTCTTTCAGTGCTTCCAGGTTCAGCTTGGTTATCAGCTCAGAAAATGAAGTGTTCTTTGTAGTTCTTATTTAGCATAGATTGCTCGATGTATGCTCTATGTTCTGGAGTCTGGTATTAGTAGTCTTATGAGTGCAAGTTCTCTAGTAGTTCTTGGCACCTTTTGAGCTTGATCGCAAGTGTGTTCTATGTGCTCGATCTCTTGAAGTCTCCTGTCTCACTCACTTTCACTGATACATACATGATGTCTATTATTCCTTTTTTCTTTACTGAGAAGAAGGAATGATTATATGCTTTTCAATCGTACTTGGTACGGTTTCCTGAAATGGCAACATAAATCATTTAATAACATTAAATTCATCAAAAGTAACAAATGTAGACATTAGTGTAATAAACAAATAGTGTCGAAGATATAGGATTTGACTCCACAGTTCATTATAGGTAGCCGTTTGTTTGTAGACGTGTACGGTTGACTCTGTCTAGGATCTTCCATCGGTAGCTCTTCAAACTCTTATCGGTGGCTCTTATCGGTAGCTTTTATCAGTAGCTCTTATCGGTAGCTCTTATCAGTAGCTCTTATCGGTAGCTCTTATCGGTAGCTCGATGAACTTAGTTCCATCGGTTGCTCTTGGCTGTCGGTAGCTCTATGCATCAGTAGCTCTGTGCATCATTAGCTCTGGCTATCGATAGCTCTGTGCATCGGTAGCTCTGTGCATCGGTAGCTCTGGCTATCGGTAGCTCTGTGCATCGGTAGCTCTGTGCATCAGTAGCTCTGGCTATCGGTATCTATCTGTCCATCAATAGCTCTGTGCATCGGTAGCTCTGGCTATCGGTAGCTATCAGTCCATCAGTAGCTCTGTGCATCAGTAGCTCTGGCTATCATACATATCGGTAGCTCTCTTCAGGTCAGTGATACTTACACATGATTGTCTTATGAAACACACATCTAATTCACTTAGAATCATTTCAAAACTTATATAAACATGGATAATCGAGATTAACATAAATCAGAAATTATTTTAACATTATTATTAACTTGATCATCGATTTGAAAGAATTAAAGTGTAGATCAATAGTAATTGTGAATATCATAATATATGAAAACATAATTGGAATTGTTAAAATATATGAATACAAGATTGGGATTATCAAAATAGGTGAGGTCAACAATCTCTCCCTTTTTGATAATCACAACTTATGATATGGCCATTTTAAGATAGTATAACATTAATATTCAATTTTCGCAAAGAAAATAGTATCAGAGGAAAGATGAAATAGTAATAGAAAGATATAGATCAAAAATTTTCATATATAGAATTAAATACAATAGTATCAGAGATAAGGTTTGAAAGAATTGGTACCAAAGAAGGAAATGTAAGAAATAATATCAAAGGCTCCTCCTTTGATCATATTTCTCCCCTTTTATATTTCTCCAATTTCTCCCCCTTTGTGATAATCAAAAAGTGGGAAAGAAAACATAGAAAACTGATAAACTGAGATAGTGGAAAGAAAGTCATTTGTATTAGATCAGACAAAATTACATAAACAGAATAGAAAAAAATGATTCCTATCAAACATACTTGCCACTTTATCAATCCAAATCTTCAATGTGAGATTTTCCCTTGGGATCAGAAGAGAATTCAGGTGTGGAGGATACTGGGAAGGACTTTGGAATTCCAAAAATGATCAGAGGAGGCTGAGAAACTGATATAGTGCCGGGCCTGTATTGGGAAGTCCATTGAGTGATCATAGCTGTGAGACTTCTTATGGCTTGAGCAGGAGTCCGCTGAACTGGAGACGCAGTAGAGGCAGAGGCAGGCAAAGCAGGAGGTACAATGACCGGTCTGGCATCCACATGCAGGAAGGGCAACAACAGGTTTCTGAAATCCATTATAATGCTTCCTCCTCTCTCCATTGTAGACAAAAAAACATCTCTATTTTCAATGAATTTATCCAAAGCAGGAGTAAGCTCCCTGAGCTTACTAACCTGCTCTCTGAAGGCCTGAGTCACTGGAGGTAACTTTAGATTCTCAAGCAGAAGTTTGAAATGGTTGGTCAGTTTTTTCTTGGTATAAACCTTTTTAAAATAAGTATCCACCTTATTATTGATTGCCTCTTGAGAAGAAGAGGCCTCTCTTATGTAGTCCTGGACGATTTTCATTATTTCTCTGGCTGAATCCCTGGTAGACAACACAACTTGACTTAAATCTGACGAGTCCACAGAGCCACTGGTTGAAATAGAACCAAGCTCCTCCTTCATCAGAGCATGAAATTGATTCAGATCAATTGCACGTTTTGGAACTAGAGGACCAAGAGAGAAGGATACATTTTCTTTGAAGATTGTGGTCAACCCACTAATCAGATTTTGCATTTGAGAGTCTTGATTTTTTGACATTATCCTCCATAGATGTTCTGAAAGCTTCAAACACCGAGACCAGCTGACTGACAACACTCTTCACATAGGCTAAATCCTTATCAGCTTGAGATTTTGAACTCATGAAAGAGTCTAAGGCAACAACAGATATCCGTAGAGTTTTAAGATCTGCTTCTAGCCTAGAAGTTTGAGTGTGGCACTCCTTGACTTCATTCATTAGCTCACCCACAAAATTTGACAGATTGCAACCAAGATAAAGCTCAAAAGACCATTCTAACAACTTCTTTTCATCACCAAAACAGTGCTTCATCTCAGAAACAGAAGCACTGAAGGATTCCTTCAGCTCATGCTTTAGGGATTTGAGGTCAGAATTTGTAACAAAATCAGTAGGAGAAACTATAGTAGATACTCTTTCAGAAGCTAAACTGACTACAGAGTCAGCCATGACTGATTGAATCGAGGATACTAAAAAAGATTCCATTGTCTTTACTTCTTCTACAAAACTTACTTTGAGATTTTCTTTCAGAACATCTAAATCATGTACTCGGACCACATCAGCAGGTAATAACTCAGGATTGATGTCATAGCTAATCTTCGGTCTATGCAAAGATACTTCATTATCTGAATCAGGATAATCCAAACCAAGGACTATAAAACCGGGGTTTTCTACCCAGTTTTCAGACTTGATATTCACTGTAACATTTCCAAACTTGGTGTGATGCTCCCCCTCAATGGGTTCATTCTCATATATAGCAACTACATTCTTTGCTAGTCTTTCTTTATCAGAATCTTCCACAACAACTTCCATCTCTGCAGCAGCAAGATGATTTTCTGGAATAGGTACAACTTCTCCTCTTTCTCTTTCTTCATCCATAGAAGGTACAACTGAGCTTCCAATAACTGGACTCAGACTTAATTCAGCAGAATCAGATAATTCAGAGACATTATTTTCTTCCTCTACATGCTCAGAGACCGACTGGTCTTCCTCATTAGCAGTTGTCTCCACTTCTTCTAGAACTTTCTTTTCTAAAGACATAATTTCAGCAATAGGGCTTGGAGGCAAGTCAAGATCTCCTCCCTCATCCATAGGAGTTTATTCATCTTCTTCTTCTTCTTCTGACTCATCACTATACCCAGGTTCCTCTTCATCAGGTCCCAGACCTGGATCTCTTTTATCCTTTGGTCTTGAAGGATAATCCACAGGATTAAATTTATCATATACGTTTTGGTTATCATTGAACCATTCTCCTCTCCACGGATTCCAATTAATCTTCATATATTTGCAAACTGTAGTAGTGATACAAAAGTTGTTCTTCACTACAACTGTCTCATCTTGAGACTCAGCTATCCCTTTCACTTTGATCATTACAGAAATCAGCTTAGCAAAGAATAGGGCATTAGACTTTGATTTCGGCCTTGTCATATCTTCCATTTGATTCATCACCAATCTGCACAAATTGACTTTGACATCATGTCTCAAAAGATGTAGTAGTTAGATATCCTAATATCACAAATTAGCAAAGTCTCCTCTCCTTGGTATCAACACATATTGAACAAACTTGAACAGTAATCTGTTCTCTCTATCCATTTCTGTAGCAACCACTTGCCTTGGAGTTCCATCACCTTTCAGTTCTTTCAACGTGGTCTCATGATTGAAAATGTCACTGGTAGGTGGCATTGCTCTTGATACATATCCAGACACACCGTCATGAGGAACTTTTAAGCAATCAGCCCGTTCTACTGATGAAAATGATAGCACTTTACCATTTACAAACGAAGATACTCAGTTCTCATTCTCTAACTTCTCGAAGCTTACGAACTCGTAAAATAGTTTTACCAACTTTGGGTAGTAGGGATCGTTGTTATTTGAAAAGAAGTCTACCCATCTCTGAGTTTCCAGAACTTCGAGCACCAACGACTTGCTGGGCAACAACCAGTCTACACACAGCTATTTTTCGATCACAATAGCTTTATTTTGCAGATGAGGATTTACTGGTCTCCTTCCTGACCTAGTTCTAACAGCACTTCTCGCTTCTGGCTTGGAATTTTGCCTTTTTGGTTTAGGCTCAAAACAGTCTTCTCGGATGACAGGAATTTTGGTTTTTTCCATCGCTGGTTTGAGGGATCTCAGGTTTGCAGAGGGTTCGGGTTCTAAGGTTCGAAGGTAAAAGGTTTTGGGTTCGGTGGAGTGAGAAGCGGCTTAGACTTAGTTTTATCATTTAGGAATCATAAGTTAAATAAATAAAAATAAGATAAAAGAAAAGAAGAAAAAAAAATTGTTCAGATTCTTGACAGAAGACAAAAGATTTAAAACAGCGCTTTTTCGGTGATGATTTTTATCGGTGAGGATTTCTATCGGTGAGGATTTCTATCGGTGATGATTTCTATCAGTGAGGATTTCTATCGGTGAGGATTTCTATCGGTGAGGACTTCTATCGTTGAGGATTTCTATCGGTGAAGATTAAACATCCCCAGCTCATACCTAATGTAACATAACCTATCCACACTTAAGGGTTTTGTGAAAATGTCAGCCAATTGATGGTCAGTGCCGATAAATTCAAGAGAAATATCACCCTTTTGATAATGATCTCTTAGAAAATGATACCTTACATCAATGTGTTTAGTTCTTGAGTGAGATACAGGATTTTTTGAGATGTTTATTGCACTAGTGTTGTCACAGTTAATCGAAACATGCTTAAAATCATATTCATAGTCCAAGAGAGTGTGTTTCATCCACAGAATTTGTGTACAGCAACTACGAGTAGCTATATACTCTGCTTCGGCAGTGGATAGAGCTATAGAATTCTGCTTTTTACTACACCAAGATACTAAGGATTTTCCTAATAAATGACATGTTCCTGAAGTTCTTTTTCTGTCTAATTTACAACTAGAAAAGTCAGCATCTGAATAAATCATTAACTCAAAGGATTGTCCTTTTGGATAAAATAAACCAAGGTTAACAGTATGTTTGAGATACTTGAAAATTCTTTTAATAGCAAGAAAATGAGATTATTTCAGGTTAGCTTGAAATCTTGCACACATACATACACTGAACATAATATCTGGTCGACTAGCAGTAAGATAAAGTAAACTACCAATCATACCCCTATAATTGGTTTGATCCACTGGTTTCCCAGTTTCTTCTTTATCCAATTTACAGATTGTACTCATAGGAGTTTCACTCTCCTTAATACTATCCAAACCAAAACGTTTTAAAAGATCATTTTTATATTTACTTTGATTCAAAATAATACCATATTCATTTTGAAATACTTGAAATCCAAGAAAGTATTTGATTTCTTCCATTAAACTCATTTCAAATTCATTTTGCATACTTTTTGAAAAATCAGTACATAAAGAATGTTTAGAAGATCCAAAAATAATATCATCAACATAGATTTGTACAACTAAAACATCTTTAAAAATTCTTTTAATAAAAAGAGTTGGATCAGCAATCCCTTTAGTAAAACCTTTTGAAATAAGAAAGTTGCTGAGTCTATCATACCAAGCTCTTGGAGATTGTTTTAAGCCATATAAAGCTTTAGAATGTTTAAAAACATGATTTGGAAAATGGGGGCTTGGAAATCCAAGAGGATGTTCTACAAAAACATCTTTAATTATAAAACCATTTAGAAATGCACTTTTGACATCCATTTGATATAACTTGAAATTTAGATGTGCAGCATATGCAAGTAAAATCTTAATGGCTTCTAGTCTAGCTACAGGTGAAAAGGTCTCCTCATAGTCTATTCCTTCTTCTTGAATATATCCTTGTGCAACTATCCTAGCTTTGTTTCTAACTATGTTTTCTGATTCATCAACTTTATTTCTAAAAACCCATTTAGTGCCTATTGTTAGTGTGTCCTTAGGTCTGTCAACTAATTCCCAGACTTTTTTTCTTTCAAATTGATTTAACTCTTCTTGCATAGCCATTACCCAGAATTCATCAACGATAGCATCATTAATATTTTTGGGTTCTAGCTGGGAGAGAAAAGCTTGATGTTCAACCTAATTTCTTAGAGAAGCTCTAGTCTGTGTTCCTCTATGAAGATTACCAACAACAGCATCCAAAGGATGATTCTTTAGAATTCTTGTTGATCTAGTAAAGGTAGGACTAGACACTTCAGGTGCATCAGTAGGTTCGGGTTCAACCGAAACAGATTCTCAAAAAAGTCCAGAACAGGAAGTTTTTATAACAGGTTCTTTGGATTTATCATTAAGGTCCAGAACAGACAATCTTCTTCAAGATTCTCAAGAGAGGTTTTAGGCTCATGTGGATCAGTTTCATCGAATTTGATGTGAACATATTCTTCCACACATTTGGATTTCGTATTAAACACTCTATAAGCTTTACTTGAAGTAGAGTAACCCAGAAAAATTCATTCATCATTTTTAGAAGCAAACTTGTCCAAATTATCCTTTGTGTTAAGAATAAAGACTTTGCAACCAAAAACTCTGAAGTAATTAACCTTATACTTCCTATTGTTCCAAAACTCATATGGGGTTTTCTTAAGAATAGGTCTGATCAAGACTCTATTGATAACATAACAAGCTGTATTTACAACTTCAGCCCAAAAGTAAATAGGCAGTTCATATTCATTGAGCATGGTTCCAGCTATTTCTTGAAGGGTTCAGTTTCTCCTTTCTACTACACCATTCTACTGAGGTGTCCTAGGAGCTAAAACGTTATGAGTGTAGCCATTGTGTAAGCAATAAGATTTAAAGTCTTTTTTTTCAAACTCACGGCCATGATCATTTCTCAGGGTCTTAATTTTGAGTCCACTAAGATTTTCTGCAGACATGGAGTATTTAACAAAGGAAGAATAGGCTTCACTTTTGTGAGCTAAGAAATATATCCATGTATATCTAGAGAAGTCATCTACTAGAACATAGACATAGTGCTTCCCATTTAAACTAGAAACTCTTGATGGTCCAAACAAATCCATGTGAACCAACTCAAGTGGTTGAGAAGTTGAGACTTCTTTCTTTGATTTAAAAGAAACTTTGTGTTGTTTTCCATTTTGACAGGGATTACACACTTTGTCATTTAGGAATTCTAATTTAGGTAAGTCTCTAACTATGTTTTTCCTAGCCAGTTTTCTAAGTGAGTGAATGTTGCAGTGTCCTAATATTCTGTGCCATAGCCAAGATTCTTTATGAAAAGTATTCAAATAAGGAATATTTTATTTAGCTAAAGAATTTAAATCAACAGCATAAACATTTTCATTCCTTAGAGCAGAAAATACTAAAGCATTTTGGAGTTAAAAACATCACAGGAATCATTTTAAAACTTGACATTGAAACCATCATCACATAATTGAGATATACTAAGCAAGTTATATTTAAGTCCATTAATGAATAAAACTTTTGAAATTAATACTGAGTCAGTGTTACCAATCTGGCCTAGGCTGATGATTTTTCCTTTAGAGTTGTCACCAAAGGGGACATGACCTCCATCAACCTTTATTAAGCTCTTGAAGCAAGAATAATCTCCAGTCATGTGTCTTGAGCACCCAATGTATAAATACCATATCTTTATGTGACATCTCTTCAAGCAGGTCTCCTCAGACGTATTTGTCATGAAACACATGTTGGCTCGATTCCTTTTAGAGTCCGAAGATTCGGCTTCACTAGTGCTGTCTTCCGAAGCACTCTAGGTAGCCTTCATGGATTTCTTGTACTTATTGTCTTTGTAATCATATTTAATTTTGAATTTTAACTTTGGACAGTCTGCTTTGATATGTCCTTTTCGCTTGCATTCATAGAAGACAACTTCATCAGTCATGTCGGCTTTCTTCCAATCCTTTTTCCATTTTCCTTGTTGATCATACATTCCTTTGTAATTTGTTTTCCTAAAGAATTTCTTTTTCCTATAAAACTTCTTGAATCTCCTGGATATCAGAGCCATTTCTGCATCACTATCATACTTTGAGTTTTCACTTGTTGAACTCTCATCCTCCATTTGTATTTTCTCCTTCTCCTTACTCTTCAAAGTAGTAGACTTGAAAGCTACAGATTTTCTTTTCGGTTCATCATCTTCCTCTTTGTTTACCATGAGCTCTTCTTCATACATCATCAATTTTCCAACAAGTTCTTTGACAGTTAGAGCAGAAATGTCACATTATTCTCTGATTGAGACAGATGTGCCTCTCCATCGGTCTGGTAGACATCTCAAGATTCTCATAATTTGTTCCTTTGGTGGAACAACTTTTCCGAGTGAATTAATCGTGTTGAATATCTCATTAAACCTGAGATACATGTCAGAAATAGGTTCATCAGACTTCATTTTAAAATTATCATACTTAATAGTATAAGTGTTCAATCTCATTTCTTTAACATTATTTTTTCCTTCATGAGAAACAACCAAGGTATCCAAAATTTCAAAAGTAGTTTTGCAAGCAGAAATTCTGTTGAATTCTTCATCTCCTAGAGCACAGTACAGAGCATTCATAGCTTTATAATTATTATTGTAAGTAGTCTTTGAAGGTTCATCCCAAGTAGATCTATCAGTAGTGGGAATTTTGTATTCAGATTCAATAGCAGTCCAAATATCAAAACCCATGCTTTCTAGATGAATTTTCATTTTAAGTTTCCACTGAGCATAGTTATTTCCATTAAAGAAAGGTGGCCAGTTAGTAGCAGCACCCTCAAGTATATTATCCATTATAAACAAAATTTAAAGAGATAAAAATTTAGAAATAACAGAAATTTTAAGAACTTTAAAATGAAACTAAAATCACAGTTGAAAAGTAGGGAGTAAATAAATTTTTTTCAAAACACACAATCCTCTGATACCAAATGTTGGTCGGAGTGGACACTCAAGAGGGGGTGAATTGAGTTCCAATTAAAATTTCTGCTAAAAACAATTTCTATTAAAATCCCCCAATTTCAAAACAAATTAAACTCTAGTGAATTTATACAGATTATAAAGGTTCAATTAGTTTCTCAAAGACTGATTAATTCTCAGCTAACTTAATCATATGATTAAATTAACTTTTGAAACTAACTTACTGGTTTATAATAAATATAAACACGTGCATGTTTAACTATCAAAGTAGCTTTGAAGATAAATTATATTTCAAAGTAATAGCAGCGGAATATGAAATAAATGTATATAGTATGGATATAGATTTTAACTAAAAACACAAGAGTTAACCAAGAGGCTCAGTCTCAAGCCGAGACTTAGTCCTCTAAAAATTTATATAAAGTGATCCACACCCTGGATCTGGGTTAACAACAGTGATCATACTGTTCAGGTCAAGAGACCTCTACCACAGTTATACGTGGGATAATAAACAACAAATCAAAGCTGTCCAGGTCACACTCGACCTCTTCCACTATCCACAGTGGGAATTAAAGGATGTGAAGATTGTGAGTGAGGATTTACAAATCATCCAGTTAAGGTTCAGGAGACAATCTGTGTGTAATAATTAACAGACTACACACACTGCTCATAATGAAAATACTAAATCACTTAGAGCAAGATATAGAGTTTAGAATGGCTCTAGTGATTGCAGTGCAACTCTGGACTCCTTTGGATTTGATCAGAAATGGTTCTAAGTCCTTCTCTGGTATTTGTCTGAAAAACAGAGTATCATTTATTCTTTCAGTGCTTCCAGGTTCAGCTTGGTTATCGTCTTAGAAAATGAAGTGTTCTGTGTAGTTCTTCTTTAGCATAGATTGCTCGATGTATGCTCTATGTTATGGAGTCTGGTAGTAGTAGTCTTGTGAGTGAAAGTTCTCCAGTTGTTCTTGGCACGTTTTGAGCTTGATCGCAAGTGTGTTCTGTGTGCTCGATCTCTTCAAGTCTCTTATCTCACTCACATTCACTGATACATACATGATGTCTTTTATGCCTTTTTTCTTTACTGAGAAGAAGGAATGATTATATGCTTTTCAATCGTACTTGGTACTATTTCTTGAAATGGCAACATAAATCATTTAATAACATTAAATGCATCAAAAGTAACAAATGTAGCCATTAGTGTAACAAACAATAGTGTCAAAGATATAGGATTTGACTCCGCAGTTCATTATAGGTAGCCGTTTGTTTGTAGACGTGTATGGTTGACTCTGTCTAGGATCTTCCATCAGTAGCTCTTCAAACTCTTATCGGTGGCTCTTATCGGTAGCTTTTATCGGTAGCTCTTATCGGTAGCTCTTATCGGTAGCTCTTATCAGTATCTCTTATCGGTAGCTCGATGAACTTAGTTCCATCGGTTTCTCTTGGCTATCGGTAGCTCTATGCATCGGTAGCTCTGTGCATCGGTAGCTCTGGCTATCGGTAGCTCTGTGCATCGGTAGCTCTGTGCATTGGTAGCTCTGGCTATCGGTAGCTCTGTGCATCGGTAGCTCTGTGCATCGGTAGCTCTCGCTATCGGTAGCTATCTGTCCATCGATAGTTCTGTGGATCGGTAGATCTGGCTATCGGTAGCTATCTGTCCATCGATAGCTCTGTGAATTGGTAGCTCTTGCTATCATGCATATCGGTAGCTCTCTTCATGTCAGTGATACTTACACTTCATTGTCTTATGAAAAACACATCTAATTCACTTAGAATCATTTCAAAACTTATATAAACATGGATAATCGAGATTAACATAAATTAGAAATTATTTTAACATTATTATTAACTTGATCATCGATTTGAAAGAATTAAAGTGTAGATCAACAGTATTTGTGAATATCATAATATATGAAAACATAATTGGGATTGTTAAAACATATGAATACAAGATTGGGATTATCAAAACAGGTGAGGTCTACATACCTTATCCCAATGAAGAATCTCCCAAAATTTCAGTAATCACCATGATAAATTAAAATATAATATAATAATGTATTGAACTTTTAAAAAATATCATAAATCAAATTTAGATACTAACCACAAAGGCAATCCTTTTCTTAACCATAAATATATCTAAAAATATCTTCTTATTAATGAATCACTTTTCAACAATCAAGACTATCAATATCAAACTATAGAATAGAATATAATTAACATAACATAAAATGATATACTAACTCAAAGGGCTATTTGAAACTCAATATATTATTCTTCCTAAAACCCTGTAAAAGTTCCAAATCACCCAAAAATCCCACCACTTAAAACCTCAAAAGGGGTATCTATCCCTTTATAAATGTAATAAAACATAAACATATAAAAACATGATGGAACCTATAACTCTTAATTTAAACACAAATGAAAAATTATATGCTTAAAAATATTAACACAAACCTTATTCCTCAAATAAAATCTTGGAGTGTTGAAAATATTCCACAAATTAAAAAAATAGAATAAACTTACTATAGGATTACCTAAATCAATTAGTCACCAAATCACTAAAAACTTTCAAGGTCCCTAGTAATATCTCATTTACATCATCAATTTCAATAATTTATTTATCCCAACTAAACATTATCATCATACCACTAAATCAATTTTATTATTTATTGGTATAACTCAACACATGTGTTCAAATCCTTAAATTCCAATAATTATGGAATAATACATATATGTTTCGTGATTCTTATATCACGAATATCATTCATATAAAACTTGAAAAATATAATTCTATAATCCAAATACATAAACAGTTCAATATATTCACTTTAATGATTAACATAGCATATATCCTTACCTGATCTAGGAGTTAACCCTTGGATTATGGAATTAGAATGAATAATGTCCATAATCCCCACAAATAAGAAATTGAAATATATATGGTATGTTTGGATGAATCTCATATTAATCCATAAAACATATCATTTTTTCTTAGAAATTACTTTTTATATACTCTTTTATTGAAAATATAAAACATATTCTCAATCCTCCTAGACATTTATTTGAGTTCTTATTCCCACACTCTTGACATATAGGTAGTGTAATATTCTTTACTACAATGTCATCCTGAAACTCCATTTCTTTATTATTATGTGTTTTAGTAAACTCACGAATATTTATTTTTTTAATCATATATTGAGATAAATTATTAGGCATAATCATAAGGTTTCACCTCCCAACTCATGTTTATTTGGTTTCCCATGAGGAAGATCATTCCATTATCTATGACATTTTATGTTAACAAAAATCATGTTGGTTCTAATTGATCACTAAAACTAAAAATTATTGTGTGGGAAACAATTTTCATAGTGAGGAATAAAATTAATCTTAAACATAATTCATTTGATGTCTATATCATGACACTTTTATAGATCTATGAAACCTTAGGTTTAACCGATTAAATTTTTGGTGAACATCTATTCAAATAATTTATAATGGCTCATAAATAAAATTTGAATTAAATAGAGTATATCTCTCAGGATTTTCAATCTAAGTTTTTTGTATGGAACAAATCACCATGCACCAAAATAATGATCACGATATACTCAACTAACTCATTTTTTGGTTTATTAACACATGATACATCTATTAAAAAACAATATAAACATTTAGAATATTTAAAAGGATGTATTTCAATGCAAACCAAAAAATATATTCCATAAAAAACATAATTATTTCATCTTATATTAAGACTTATCCCCAATGGTTTCACCAAATTTCTCTAATACAAATATCCAAATATGGACTAAAACTAGTTATGATACAAACTATGGAGACCCATACTCTTAATACATTGAAGTTAAATCTTAATAGATTAATATTATTTACATAAAATTATGATCCACATTATAAATGTATAAATTTATTGTGTTTAGAGAATATATACATAATAATATTATTTTTTGAAAGATATTTAAAATCTCCCACAAAGATATTCCCACATAGTAATCTTTTTAGAAATAACCTACTTAAAATATTTCTCCATAACCCAGGGGAAAAAATAATTAGAAATGCTGAGATCAGATGCTCGGTAAGGGTAAGAAAGAGAGATATCGATGATAAATTAATAATAACATGTGAATAAGGTATGCAAAAATTATTTTATTAATTGAAAACAATACCCATAATATCATGGATCATAATCGTGATTCATGGCATAAATCATGGTAGTTCATAAGACAAGAATCACAAAGGAATCAATGGATATGAGCCATCATAGAATAACATTGATATTAGTCATAAGTTTGTAAAAAAATAAGTATATAAAATTATTTTATTAGTCAAGGATCACTACCAATACTACTTTAGTGTTTTGGGTTTACTATCTATTCCATTATATTGTTATTCCAGGTTTTCACCCAGGACTGTTGTACTAGAAAAATTATCTTAACAAACTAGGTTGACTGCCCATTTCTATCCTTATTACATCATGAGATATCCATACCCACACAATATATTATAGGGATATATAATTCTTATAACAAATTTTACCTAATTAAAATGTGACATAATTGTGATAAAATATCATAAATAATTCATCATATATCATAACCCATGCAAAGGAAACGATTTATATAAACATTTAAAAATTTCATAATAACATAACACATAGAAAATAAATGGGTTTCATAAACATATTATGATCATAATTATATACAAACCATATAAATAATAAGAATTTTAACATTGGATCATTTTCTGAGTAAATTTTATATAACGTCAAAAGATTTTATCTTTTATGAAAAATTAATTTAGAAGATCACTTGGAATGTTTCCTCATGAATATAATCTTTTCATCTTGAAATAAAAAAAATTAAAATAAAAAAATTTCATTAATATTAATAAAATAATTTAATTTAAAAAGAAAGCTATAAACATGTAATGTAAGATTAAAAGTGCTGATTGATCATGATGATTGGAAATTCTATTCATGTTGTGAATGTTAAAAGAAAGACTCATTTCATAATTTTGATAAAAATTCAAAAGTATCTTGTTCAGAAAAGGAAAATAAGATTTATTTAATAACAATTAAAAAAAATGAAATAATGGGTACAAATGAAACTAAAAAATAATAGGATAAAATTAAAAACAATCTATAAAACATTTTTATAAAACATATACATGGAAGAAAAATAATTTTCAGCCGAAGAGAGAAATAATCTCGGTTTTCCTAAAAAATATTCCTTCAGTATATTGAGTACTCTAAGATGGAAAATTAATGAAAATAATACAATATTAATAAAAAAATAGTTTTGAGAAAGGTAGATGATAATATGTCATTACTGGAAACTTAATAATAAACAATCCTGGTAAACAATGAGATTGTCATATAAAACCTTAAATCTTTAGTAACCTCCAAATCAAAACCACATGAAAGAGATAAAAATAGATGGATTTTTAAATCCCCATAATTTCCAAATAATAATAATAAAAGAAATTAATGGTCAGTATGTAAAAAAAATAGAGGGAATTATTGGTGAATATAACATAAGTCTCATGCATATAAAATTGAGAGGGGAAATCCTTAACTCAAGTTCCACTAACATCCAAAGTTCTCTAACCTACTCTATAATAAATATAAATTTATTATAATTATTCAAAATAAAATTTAGAAACTTATAATATCATATATGATCCAATTATATCATTTCAACACCCCTGTGTAAATAATTATTTATTTGAATCATCATTTTTAGTTGTTAACTGTAACAAATTTTTATGGATGTTTTTGATTTTTTAGTTATTGTACATTTAATTTTATCATTTTTAAATAAAATATATATTTTTAACCATGATATAAATACCATATATTGTATATATATATATATATATTTACAGTCATTTATAAAAGGTAGATAAAAAAATGAATTAAACTATTCATAGAGATGGTATGTTGTACGTACGAATGAAAATTGTTTTTATTTTTTGACGGATGTAACGATAGAAAGGTAAATAATAATTAAACTTAAAAGGATTATATTTATATTATTTATATATAATATATTCATTAAATATTTCATTTTTACATCCATATAAATATTTTAAAAAAATAATCGATCACTTCATGGAGGTGGTAGTCCACAAGTACGCATGAGCGACGCCATCATTTTCCATTGAATAAGAAAAAGGTTGATATTGTTCCTTCATAATAATAAAAATTAAGTTCAATAATGATACTAAATTACTTATTTTTTAATATATACCATATATTTATAGGAGTTAGAATAATAAATAATTTCCAAGAGGTTGGGTAAGATGATTAACTCTTCATTAGTGGGCCTCCTTTTGATTCCTTATTAATTACCATTGGAATGGTATTTCGGAAATAAAAACACCTATAATTCAAGATTATATAAATTCATAAGATAATTGGAAGATAATGGTTTATATATAATACTAAAATAGTGTAATAAATAGAGGTGAATATGTACCCTTTTATAATTGAAGGGAGGGGTACTCTTGGAATTACGTACATTATTAAATTAATATAAATTATCTTTTAGGTTCATGTGGATCCAAAATAATATATTTAGATTAAATAATGATTATGAGTCAAAACAATATAATTCTATAAAATTTGGACAAGATTAGGTGATGTTTTAACCCTTATCTCTTAGTTTTAACCCCAATTAATCCTTTTGAAAATATCATGATATAAATTTATTTTATTGCTTAAGTGTAAAGAATGTTACTACAAAATTAAAATTTACCCACAAATGGGCCATAGTTGATATATTAAAACAAATAAAAAAAATTATCCTCATATAGTATTATTAGGAATTTTAAATAATTTAATAAATATTTTTTATTTTAAAATATTATTAATGGCATCTTTGGAAATATATATAAAAATATTATAATACAATATGTGTCTAACTCGTGTAAATTTTTTCAAAAAGTAAATGGATTTGAATGTTAGGATATGTTCTTAATAAGATCATAAAATCAAATTTATATTGGTTGAGATATCTTTTTAAACCTTACCTTTTTGTCTAACCTCTTCGTTAACCAATTTTAACATTTACCAGGGTAATGAATTTTTCTATATTAAATGGTTATAATTTTACTTGAAAGGTGAGAATGGTATCATAAATGGAAAAAGAATTATATATTTTTTCCATTTATAACCCTAATTTTCTTCTTGAAATAATTTATAATTAATAAAATATTTAATAAAACATTATTTAACATGAAATATTATTAATATTATTTTAAGAACTATTAAAAGAATTTGAAATTGAAATCAAAGTTACAACAATGTAATTTGAATATAAAAATTTAAAACATCTCTAATATATATTATTATCTCATTAAATTATGGTAAAATTTAACTCATCCAAATAATATTAATTTCAGGGTTTTTAAAAATCCATTACTCGATTTTTCTACTACGTGCAGAAGAATTGTGTTAGTGTTGAGTAATAATTTTAGGTAATTATTTCATTAATAAAAAAGAAAAAAAATAAATTATGTTGAAAATAAATTTTTATATTTATCACGTAAATTTCCTGAAATGTATTTAATATGTTATTTTTACTTTTCTGGCATTCCATAAGCATTATACAAGAATTTGGATAAGAAAGTTGTTATATAACTTAAAAATTTATATATTTAAATAAAATAATTATAAAGGACTCATATTTTATAAAAATGTTGACAAAAGCCTTCTTGATTATCAAATATTATTTTTATGATACTAAATATTACTTTTTTAATGTCGCATAAGATCTACATCAACACTAAAAATAATTTTCATATTTACCTTGAAATAAATTATAATTTATATGTTTTCAAATATTTTTGAATTATATTTTTAGTATATTATAAGAAAGTATACTTTATATAATTTTAATAAATTTTTATATCATATTTATTTCATAGAGAAATCATAAAATATAACATATTAAATAAAAACTGTATTTTCTTAATATTAACCAAAAAATTAATTTTCTCAAGAAAATAAAAACAATGAACCATAGGATAATTTTGATATTATGATTTGAAAAATGATATTATTTTTATTAAATAAAATTTCTAAATTTTCCAAAAATTAATTAAAATATTTTCTCACAAAAGGAAATAAAAACCATTATGGAAGAAAAGTTTTTTTAAAGAATAAAATGAATTTACTAAAATTTGAGTCCTTATTTTATAATAATTTTTCAATGACTTTTTGTTTATTATGATATATATATATTTCATAATTAACCTACTTCTATTTATACCCACAAATTCAATGAATATATTATAATGATCATAAAATAATAATATTTTGTGGTTCATTTAAGTTTATTGTTATGTGTTGTATAGACTATCAAACATAGTATTATTTTAAAACCTTAAGGTGTCACATCTCCCCCCCCCCATTTTAATAAATTTTATCCTAGTTTTTTAAATTGTTATTGGTAATCAATGTTTTTATATTTTAAAATTCCATTTCTAAAAACCCATACCATATAAAGGGTTAATACAACATCCTCTTGAAGAAGAAAACAAAAATATGAAGGTCATATTGAAGAATTCATAATTGGGTTTCCAAAGAGGATAACATTTGTTGGAAGTGAAGATATAATCATTGAACAAAATATTAATTTATATATAATAATGGATATTTTTAGAGTACAAAGATCAAAATAAAGTTTGTGATCACGAGAAATTTAATGACTACAAAACCATAAATCAAAGAGGTGTGAAAACATAATATTTATTCAGTGTTAATGAATGTAATATGATATTTTATTGTTTAAAGAACATTTTCATATATTTGAGGAGATTATTTAACATCTAGACTAATTATATAAATAAATATACATACTTTACATATAATCTTTCATCATTTAATCAATTTCCACCAAAATATCCCTTTTCTCCAAATGATGAGTAATCAAGATAAATCTTTACTTATTAAAGAACTAAAATCAACTTCACAATATACAAAAGGATATTAACATATTATTCCAATATATAAATATTAACCAAAATTGATTGTTTAGAATGATGTAATATAATATCCAAAATATATAAACCTTCACATTTAACTAAAATATTTACACCATAATAAAAAGCGCTCATCCTAGATCTTTTAATAAATAACCTTACCTAAAAAATAACCTCAACAACCAAAATATTAAATATTTTTTTATCCTCAAAGGTCATCTAATACATTTCATCTTAAATCCCCAAAAATTCATTTATACTCTTTACATATAAATTTCATGTGAAATAATATGGTAAACCAAAAGGTTACATATACCTCAACGAATGAAAAATCTCTTAAAAATCATTATTAACAACGATAAATTACTATATAATCTTACAATATAGTGAAATTTTGAAAAATATAATGAAAAAAATTTAGATATTAACCTGAATGTTAATACTTATATTGACCATAAATATCTTCAAGAATATCGTATTGTCAATGAATTACTTTTTAACCATCTATACTATCTGTACCCCAATATCTAATATAACATAATTAACTAAAAATTATATAATATGATAAACCAATGGTTTCTTAAAAATAAATAGATTATTCTTTCTAAAACATAGTAAAAGTTTCAAATCACCTCAAAATCCCATCACATAAATCCTCTAAAGGGGTATCTATTCCATTAGATTTATGATCAAACAAAAAATTATAAACCCAAAATAACATCCATAATAATTAAGTTATAACAACATGAAAAAAATATAAGCTTATACAAATTAACACAATAATTATTCCTAAAATGATATCACAAAATATTGAATATATTCCATAAATCTGAAAATACAATAAACATAATCAAATATGGATTAAATCACATTACCATCAATTGAATAAAAAATTTAATGGTCACCAATACTATCGCTTTTACTAAATAAATTTAAATCATCTATTTATCCAAAATAGAAATGATCAAATTCCCACTAAATCAATTTTCCGGGTTATTAGTACCATTCAACATATGTTTTCATATCCTTAAAGAAAAACTACTATGAAAAAAATACTTTGATATTTCATGACTATTGTATCCAAAATATCGTTGATATGAAACTTATAAAATATAATTCTATAGTAATAATACAAAAAAAATTCAATCTTTATACTTAAATGATTTTAATAACATAGTTCTTTCTTGAGTCTAGGAGTTAACCCTTGGATTTGGGCATTGGCTTGGATAATTCCAATATTTCCCAAAAATAATAAACTGTACTATAAATTGTACTATAGGATGCAACACATTTCTCTCCATAAAAAATATTCATTTTTTATTGGTAATTAATTTCAATATTCCCTTTTATTCCTCACATATAAAATATTCTTATTCCTCAAAGACATTTCCCTTCATGATTAATACTATACTCTTTACATGTTAGAAGGTTAATATCCTTCCCTCCATAGTATTATTAAATCTCAATTTTCTTTTTTTATGTGTGTTAGGAGACTCACCCATGTTGAAATTTTTAATCATATAATGAGATACATGATTAGGCATAACCAAAAGGTTTTTCCATCTAGATAAAGTTTTATTTGGTTGTTCATGTGGAAAATAATTTAATTGTATATCAAATTCAATGTTAACCTAAATCCATCTGGTTCATTCAATTGACAAAAACCCAAAAATATAGTGTGATAAATTATATTCATAGTGAAGAATCATAAAATCATGAAAAAACATTCAAAGTATTTCAACATTAGGACACCTTAAATTCAATTCATGACATGATATGTTCAACCATGATCATTCATCTTCATTATCTATTCAAATAATTCATAATGGTTCATAATGAAAACATGAATTAACAGAAGAATACCCCCAATGAGTTTCAAACCAAGTGAGTAGTAGGGGCCTACTGACTATGAACCATAATGATGGTCAATATATACTCGAAAAAATATTTAAAAGGTTATTACCCCTTAAAGAATCTATTCCAAAACCATGTCTACCTACAATATCCAAACATTGATGTATTTCTAGGAAAACCATATAATAAATTCCTTAACAAAACTTTGGAAAATTATCTTGCACTTAGATATATTCCTCCGGTTTTCACCAAAGTTATCTAATATTAATCTCAAAATATTTATTAAACCCCAATTTGATAAAAACTATATTGACTCACAGTTTTTATACATAGATATTACATCTTATTATATGAATATTAATTAACGAAAATTATTATCGATGAGGAAAATTATATTTTTAGTGCCTCTAGAGAAAAAATAAAAAATCATCTAATTTTATGAAATATCATCAACATATCCCATAATAATCTTCCTCTATAGTACAATTCTTAGACATAACAAACTTAAAACTATTTTTATATCATGGGAAACTGAAACATAAGAACAGGTGAACTGAGAAACTCATTAAGGATAATAATGGGATATATCAATGATAACTTTAGTGTAACATGTGAATACTATTATGAGAACCAAATTTTCACATTTGAATATCATACTAAGTGTATCATAGATTATAATCATCATTAATGGATTAAATATGGGTTGTTTGAAAGACATGAATCATAAATAAATCAATTAACACAAACTATGAGAGCATAAAAAATGGAATAATACATATTATTAAGGAATACACAAATATAGAAAAAATAATTTATTTAGTCAAGGATCACAACCAATACTATCATAGAGGATTTGGTTCACTCCCCCATTCCATCATAACCTTAGTTAACGATCACTCCCAAGACTATTGTTGTGAGAAAAGTCCCTTAATGAACATGACTCACTCCCCATTACAGTCCTTATTATCTCATGAGATATGAATATTTAACCAATGCATTATAGAGATATATAATTATGGATCCACCCATAACATAATGATAATCATAATTTTTTTTTCAAAATATCATTAATCATATATCATAACCATTAGGAAAGAAATTAGTTTCATAATCATTTGAACATTTCCTCATAACATAACCTGTGAAAAATAAATGGGATTCAAAAACCTATTTTTATTTTATTCATAAAACATAAAAATAAATAATAATGATGATATAAAAGTATAATATCCCCAATAAATCTTAATTGACATTTAAATATATAATCTTATATGAAAAAATGACTTTAAAATATCACTTAGAATGTTTCATAAAGAAAAAACCATTTCCTCTATAAAATGACTTATTCAAAATCTAAAAATTTACTAAATATTAATGATATAATTTCCCTAAAGATAAACATAGAAAATTATGATGAAATTTTCAAAGGATTTATCAGTCACGATTCTAAGAAATTCTATTCATGTCATGTATGTTAAAATTAATATTCCATTCAGATTTATGATAAAAAGACAAAAGTACCTCATTTAAAATATGATAAGATAATTGATTTTTAATTATTTTCAAAAAATTATTTCTTGGATAAATTCTAATTTTAAAAATTCTATATGAATATTTAAAATATTCATTAAATATTTTTGGAAAACATGGACATGGAAAAAAAATATTTTTCAACCAAAGAGAGATATAAAGTCTATTTCCTTAGAAATATTATTTCAAACTTTGGAGTCCTTAAATAAAGGGAAATTAATGAAAAAAGTTTAATCTATAGATATAAAAAGAGAAAATTTTATTATTATTTTGATAGGTAGGTTGTGAAATATTATCATTTTAAACTTAATCTTAACTAATCTTGGAAACCAATGAGATTGTAACATGAATCCCTACTACTTTGGTAATATTTATATAAAAACCACATTAAAGAGAAAAAATTTATAGAGATGTTTAAATCCTAATAATTTTCCTAAAATCATAATAAATAACATTAATGGGATTTTTATACCCCACATAATGTAAACAAGAGGTGAATATGGAATAAGTACCATATAAATAAAAGTAAGATAAGAAACTCTTACCTCAATTTTCATATCTTAAAAAGAGTTATAAACTTGTATATAATAAATTTTAATTAATTATAATTATTTTCTATAATAATGTAAATTTTTAAAATAACATATATTATACACTTAAAACATCTCAACATCAATTTATTATTAATTCCTTTTTAAAATTGTTGTTTCCAAGGCTTAACTATTTAGTTTTTCAGGGAAGTTTTAGTTTTGTAGTTCTGATCCTTGTACTCTAATCATGGTTTCATCTCATAAAGAATATATTAATGATTTAAATATAATATATAATAATTATATATATATATATTAATCCATAAAAGGGATATTTATTATAATGAATTACATCGTTCATGGAGACATTAGGTTGTACGTACCCATGAAAATTGTTTTCATTTTTGAATGGGTGGAATTAAATACATGAAAATAAATATTTACAAATCATTTTTATTTTCTATATATATTATATATTTATTAAATATATAATTTTTACCATCCATGTAAAACAGAAATGAAAAATGAGTCACAATACTTTGTGGAGGTGGCAGTCGACACGTACACACGAGCGACATCATCATTTTCCAATGGATGGGAAGAAGATAGATTATTATTTTTCCATAATAATAATAATAATAATAAAATAAATTTAATATACTGAATTAATTATTTTAGAATGGATTCCTTGAATTTTAAAGAGTTGTAAGAATAAATAAATTGAAAGATGTCAGGTAATACAATTACCTCTACTTCGGTAGGCCTCCTTTTGATTCCATCTTAGGAACCCTTAGAATGGACACTCAAAAATACAACAATATATTATTTTTGAATTTGGAATTTTATAAGATAACTAGGTATATTTTTTCAAGATATATGGATCAAAATGTGTTTGGAATATAGGAGAATATGATCCATTTTAAAAATGGGGGGAAGGGAACTCTTTAAATTACATTAAATATTAAATTAATATAAATTAATTTTTAGTTTCAAGTTTCTAAAAGATGATATATTTTAATTAAATAGTGATTATTATTATAAATAATCTCATAAAGTATTTTTTTACAAGTTTAAGTTATTTTTTATCCCTTATCTCTTAGTTTTACCCCCATTAACCCTTTTGACAATTACATTTAAGCTAATGATTTTGGCGCTTTAGTGGTCAAAAAAATTACTATAAAATGGAAAATTGATCCATATAAAGACCATGGTTGATATTTTCAACCATATCCCATTAATTTTTTTATAATTTATAATTTTTTAAAAATTTATATAATTTCATAATATATAATTTATTATAAAATAAAATTTCGGTCATTTTTTGAAATACATTAAATGTTATACTATAATTTTCATCTACCTAAAGTAAAATGTATCAAAAATGAAATTTATTAGAGGATAAGGAATATATTATCTTTATATAATAACTAAATAAAATGTATATAGGTATATATATCATTTTAAACATGATATTTTTTTAACCCCTTGGTTAACCAATTTTAACATTAACCGTAGTGATGATTTTTTTAATATTAATGAATTATAATTTAACTTATAAGGTAAAAATTGGATAAAAAATGTAAAGGGGATTAAATTTTAGACAATTTATCATTCTAATTTTTGTATTTTATGAATTTTATAATTTATAAATAATTTATTAAAATATAATTTAACATAAAATACTGTTAATATTATTTTAAAAACAATTCAAAAAATTCGATTTTGAAACCAAAATTAAATCAAATTAATTTTAATTTAAACCTTTATAAAATCTATAATATTTTATATTAATCTTAAAAATCCACGGTAGTATTTAAATCATAAAAAATATTACTTTTATAGTTTTCCAAAATAATTTACTTGCTTCTTCTAATGCTGCACAATCATTGTGTCGTTGCTACGCAATCATTTTATGTAATTATTTCATTATTAAAAATTAAAAATAAATTACCATCATAAAAAATTGATTTCAAATTAAACTATTATATTTATTAAATATGTATTTATTCTCATTTATATGTCATGAAAAATTATCTAATACATTATATTTATTTTCGAGCCTTACTGAAACATTGCACAATCATTTGGACAAGTCAGCTGTCATAGAACTCAAAAATTCATATATATCCATAAAAAACCTAATTGAAACCTCATATTTAATATAAATATCTCTAAAAATATTCCTCATTTTATATATTATACCTAGGGCATAAAATGTGACATTTCCAATGCCACAGAAGTACTAGACCAACACTAAAAATGATTTTCATATTTATCGTAAAATAAATTATAATTTATATGTTTCTTTTTTTGGATTAGATACGTATTATATAATGATAAATTATTTATTACATAAGTTTTATACAATATTATTTCATATTTGTGACTTTTTTATGTCATAAAAGACAAATTATCTCATATAAACAATATTTTTTATTGTTCATCAAGAAAAATTAATTTCCTTATAAAAATACCAAAACATCACCCTATGATAATTTTAATGTGATGAATTAAAAAATTATATTGATTTTATGATATAAAATTTTAAAAAATCGAGAAATGAATTTTAATATTCACTAATAAAAACCAATAAAAACCATTTTGAAAGAAAACATATTTTGAAGAATAAAAATACATTTCTAAAAATTGAGTTCTTATATTATTATAATTTATTAATAAATATTTATTAATTATGAACTTTTTATATATTTCATAATTTATTTACATCTATTCATACCCTCAAATTCATCAACTATTTTACAATGGTAATAAAATAATAATATTTCGATGTACATTTATGATCAGTATTGAATGCTCTATACGCTATCAAACATACTGTTTTTTTAAATATTAAGGTGTTACAAGTGATGTAGAAAATACCGCACACATTATCAAAATCTAATCCCTATAATGCTTTAATTTGAGTTCAATTTTTAGGGTGACACCCAAAACCATATCAACCAAAGTCCATATGTACTGGCTCAGGGTCAGTCTATTAATAGAGATCCCACTCAATGAAATAGGGTCATATTACATTAAAGGTGAATGCACCTTGAATCATATTTGAAAATTCCCAAGAGACTCACCCAAAATCATTGGGAAGAAGGAAGGGGGGGAGGTCCTTTAGCCTTGTGTATGAGGGAGGTGGAGGAAAATATTGTATACCTTCTTAAATCCCATAAGGGTAAAAAGGTATTTTCCCCATTTTTAGTTGGTTGTATGGGTTGGGTTCTATATTTGGATAACCATGCACCAACCATGTGGTAGGGTCTTCCCAAGAACACTCCTCTCGCATAATTAATACACATGGTTTACCAAACCATGCTAAAACTATGTAAATGGATCTGGCATAGCTGATAGGTCTTTTATAGGTTTGATTGAAAGTGAGAGAAAACCATATTCCAAGCCTCTAGACTTAACCAAGACCAATAATTTCCATTTTAATTCACACATTTTACTAAAAACCTCTTTATAATAATTCTATACAACCATGATCCATAGAAAATTAACAGAAAACTTCTCACACTTAGGGGGTTGAACAATTTCTCATAAATAGTGTAAACCAAACCATACTCCATGTCCAAAAACTTCCAAAATTATCAAAATGTTACCTGAAGCTTTTGAGGTCCACTCGAGCACCTGATCCACCTCCCAGGCCTCAAAACTCTAATAAAAAATCACTTTTATGTCTCTCAACTCTCATAATTATATTCCAAATAACAAATAAAAATTCAACCCACTCAAAAAATTAAAATTCAACATTCTCTAAGTAATATATTTCCATATAAAGATATGAAACTACATACCACTATAGAATTATTACATTGAATCACTTTTATAGAAGCATAAAATTTTTTTGTTGTTATTTAAAGAGGATTATTATGTGAGTAGATTTTGTCTCAATAATAGTATTTTTTTTATTATTTATTAAAAATTTGGTGAGAAAGAAATTATCTCTAAAGGTTACCACTATTAATAAATTATTTGAATCTGATATAGATTGTTTTTTGTTTAAATTCATTTTATATGGATAATGAAGGTTTCATAAGAGAAACCTCATGAAATATTCACATCAAGTAAGATCTTTCATACATCAAGATGTTTCATTTTAATGATATAATGATGATAAATGATTATGGAATAATGAAAGTATAAGTGAATATATTTATAGGAGGATGTGCTTTTCAAATATTTAGTGTCTTAAGTCCAAGTAGAGTTCAAACCAAAAGAGTCAAGGCAGTGTATACAAGGAATACCATTTATTCAAATAGGTTTATTTAATGAGATTATTGGTTTAAAACCTCTAGTTCTTTTCTTTTTGTGAATGAAATGTTTAAAGGTGATGATAATTATGTAATCCCTAATTTTCGTTGAAAATGACTTAGCTCATTCAAGAGTTTCAACATCTCAAACCCAAAAAAGATTAAAATAACAAATTTACCCTATTGAAGAACCTCAAAAAAAAAATTTGTGGGTTTTATTGATCTCATGACATGACATTTACCCTTAAGATATTTTTTGAAAGATTATAGCATTATTATTTTTTTAAAAAACCTTTAATTCTGTCTATTAAATTAAACTTTCTCTACATGTGTGGTTGAAAATATATCCTTAATAGTGCTTAATATAGAAATTATGATGTTTTTTGTTTCTAGAATAAGTGATTTATCCTAGGTGAGGTATAATTTCTAGGTTTGGCCATTGGACCCCAAACGGAAAATTTGTAGGTTTTCAATTTTGACCATGGTTGACCTGATCACCTGATATGAATTACCTTATTAAATATTCTGGATAGGGATGAATTTTTTTAGAAGAATAGAACATTGTAATTTGAGGGTTTTGAGATTTTTGGAACTCATGTTGTTGGATGATCCATTAGATAAATAAATGAAGATTCAAGATCCATCGATGATGAAACATTGAGGCATAAATGATCTTTAATAAATGTGGGATATTTTATAAAATTAGTTTCATTATTATTAAAATTATATTTCATTGAAATATTTTAGTATGAAAACCAGAATTCTCGTTACTTTATTTTTTTTATAATAATAAATTAATATTGTTATTTATTTTTTCATTCTTTTCTAAGGAAAATGACGAATAAAGCAACTTTTAATTTCTGTTATTTTCCAAGTGAATTTTTTTAATATGTATTATTATTTTTATTTTGATATAAATTTTTTATCATCCTTTATAAAAATACATATTTTGACCGATAAATTCAATAAATAGAAAAAATATATCAGCCACTAAATTGTCCCCACTCCCTCTCAATCCTTTCCCTTATCAGGATTTTTACGTCAGAAAAAATGGAAAGGGGAGGGGGTGAATTCTCTTTATAAAAATTAAAGATAATAAATAAATTGATACTATAAAATTTACAATGAAATAAAAAAATCATATGATAATATCAAAGTAATGCATAATAGAAAATAAAACGAGGAAATTGAGTGAAACCATATCTAAAATAAAAACTGAAAAGTAAATATACAATGAAAACAATGATAATGGAGTGTGTAAATAACACAAAATGGTTCCCACTAGTCGGCGTAGTGCTACCGGAGATGGGTTATACTAGTTTTTGTACCAGGTAACCAGGGAATTCATCCCAGTTGGTCAGTGCTTCACCTACACACATGAATTAGAATAATTCATCTGAATCCAATTTCAAGTCATCATAAGGCCAATTTCTATGCCACTATTAAAACTCAATTGAAACAAAAGAAACACATTATAAACAACATGAAATAAGTTAGAATCAAATTAATCTTCTTATGATCACTAAAAAATATAAACTATGAGTTACAACCTGATATAAATTCATCATAAAACATTACAATTAATGGAATTTTTATATGGTTCTATTGGGATGGTGGGATGACACATGGCATGGAAATGGTGGAACTAGACATGTAACACCCTAAAATTTCAGAATATATTTTACTTTTAAATAATCATTATATTAATTAATTATTTTACATGAAAAAACAAACTAAAATTGTAACGCCCCAACCCCAGTTACCCAGAGTCAGTGTGTTATTACGTAACATTGCCATGATAACAAAAGATCAAGTCTCGAAAGATAGATTTGTTTAGTAGCCTTGGAAACACTAGATACATTCATAAGTCTTAAATTACATCATAAAGTGAAAAATGACAATAACATAGTCTCCAGAGTCCACACTCCTATCCACTCCGGACTATCCCTGTAGGTTAGTAATAAAATATTTCCTCACATCCTGGGAAAATAAAACATAGAAAGGGGTGAGCTTAGATGCTTAGTAAGGATAACAATACATCAGAAACTTTCATAAATAAACATAAAAATTTAAGGCAATGTATAACTAAAATAAAAGCATTTTAAACTTGAACTTTAGCATAATATGGAAAAAATAAAATGAAATAAATTCATTTACTTATTCACATGGATATTCTAATAGTCAAATAATGACATACAATATCAATAAGCACTTTTATAATTATGGAATGAATAATGCCAAATTATCATAACCACGTAGCCAAGGCCTCGTGCCAAGAATACAAATAAGATTTTGTCAAGGCCTCATGCAAAGACACTAGTTTGTCTCATGACACCTACTGATGCATTGAGGAGCTATAGCGGGCTCCACCTGTTACTTATTATGTCCAATGCATTCCTTATACGAAAAAGTTTAAACATATCATAAACCATAATAGAATCATATCATATAAAACATGCATAAAGGAAACATAACATTTCCACATTTCAATCACAAGATATAAATACAGCACATTGATATAATAAAAACATTATCAAAACCATTTTCAATACCAAAATAAAAGAAAATTAAAACATGGTATTTATTTTTCATTTAAAAATGTTATGGCATGTAGAGGGAGTCGAAACTCAAATAATGGTCACGGTGGTGGAGAAGTCATTGTCACCACATAAGTACAACAAGAAAAAACATTACCTTTTGTCATTTAGTAAAATTCTTCGTATAGAAAAGATTTCTTTTGAATAAACATAAAATTTAAAGGGGTTTATACATCGTATAAATGAAATTCTTGTATTAAAACAAAATATGCCTCAATGAAAGAATATTGAGATGAAGTCCCTTAAAAAGATCATTTTTTTAAATAAAATAGATCTTTTATGTGTATTCACTATAAGTACACATAAATAAATTACAAATACAAGATAGGACATAATAATATCATGACCTAATTTGAAAGTAGGAGATTAACCCAACGAACGGAAATTGGGTTTAGAAGTTCCCTTACCTCATGTCCGACTTGACTCGATCGTCCTTTAATCTCCTGAATAATAAACTAGAGTTAATTTCTACTTGCTTAAGAACCTTTTTCAAGTTCATTATTCCTTTTATATCACTTATTACCATGTTATGATCATTATGTAATTATTTAAGTTAATAACAGGTGTTTTGTCCATCTTTGGTACTTGAGTCAAAAATAAACTTCTTATAATTACAAGTTGTTCATGTGGTAAAATATCCTATATATCCAGAATTATATTAATTATTTAGATATCATATATATCATATATATCCAGTATATAAATGAATTTATAATATTATATAACATTTAGAGGTAAGAAATAAAATACACCGTTTATGGAGACGGTAAGTCGTACGTACGCATGAACGCTACTTTCATTCCTATTTCATATTTAATGGAATGAAATCATAATTATTTAAAGTTATATTATAATTCCAGTATAATATCATATATAATATCATTTACTCCATCCTTTATACGTCCCACATATGGCATTAACGATTCAAATCACTTTGAGGGTCGGTAGTCCGCACTTCCTAAAATGAAATTGTCGCGTTTACCCATAATGGAAGTCATAAAGGTATGCCATAAATGAAAAATAAAGAATCGTAAGGAATACATAAACATAATATATATCATATATAAAAATAGTTTCATCATAATGGACACCATGAGAGGTGTTAAAAGAAGATTGAACAATCATCATTTCGTGAGGCAGTAATTCACCACTCACAGAAATAGTATGTTTTTTAAACACTAGAGGAAGGTGTGTGTAACTGTAAATCAAATTATTCTCATAAAAACATACTATAACATTTAATATACTGTTTTTGTTACAAAATAAACGAATAAAAAGAGTTTATGGGGTTGGAGAAGCAAAATAAAACAAAAGAACATAAGAGAAGACATTACCTTACAATCGGGTAACTCTTTTTGATTTGAGCCAAAGGCTTCCTTAGGAAGACTTATGCCCAAAGTGAGGCCTATAAGAGTAATATAGGGATGTTAAGAGAGTATTTTGGCTGAGGTTGGATGAGACAAATGGCTTTGAAGGTGTGAATAAGGTGGTAGAGGTGGGGGCCTTTTATAAGAGGAGAGGGGGGGGGGGCACTCTTGGAATGTCATGACATGTGACATTATTATGAAATGATTTTCTGATTTTAAAGGTCCCAAAATGATATATTTAGAGTATAAGGTGATAAGGGTTCGAAATATACTCATACAATAGGTTTTTGACAAGTGTATGTCTTAGATTTTACATTATCTTTTCATTTAATTTAAATCGTTAATTAATGAGGTAATCGCTGCATCATCATGGTGTCATAAATAAATTTATTTATTTAATGTCTAAAAATTATAAAAAATTACCATGATGTAGGAAATATATTTATATTTCAAATGAACATTCATAGTCAAATGTTTAACTTATATAACCCCATTTAATAATTGTTTTAGTAAAACAATACATGTTTGAGACAATTTTATTTTTACTTTAAATAAAAAGTTATTAATGTCATTTTCTAACCCAAGTGGCTCGATGGGGTCACCAATTTGACCCATGGATATTATTGGTCAGAAAAGACTCATCGAATAAGGGTAGGATAAGTTTAATGGCAATTTCATATTATTATAACATTATATTTACCTTAAATTACACTAATATCTTTAATCGCGATTAATAAAACTTAAAAGTTACCATTAACCAGAAATTATATTAATCCCATTGAACCAAATTTTACTTCCTAATGACAATGATGTATGTTGGATTTTTGAAATTAAAATCACAGAGGTGGTAAAATTTCATTTAAATGAAAAATCAGTTTTTTTATCTACCACTTATTGGTTTCACTATTCATCAAAAATCGATATTTTTCAGAAAAATACCAAAAATTCAACTTAAGCTATAATTGATATTCCAAATTAAAAAATGATGTCTATTTTAAAAAGTTCCAGACATATAATTTTCATTAATTAATTTTATAATTAATTCCCTTTGTCAAAACAAATAGCGTGCTTTTAAGAAACAATATATATCAAAAGATTGAGGCTCATTTATGTCTAATTTCAAAGTGAAATTAATTATAATGGCCACCATTGGATAAAATGGTAAAAATATATTCTAATTATAATATAAAACCACTCAATAGTATAATTTATCAATATAAATTATTTTGATTTAAAAATTTGTTTTTAAGTATTTTTTCTAATCATAGAAAATTGGAAGTTCTCTGAAAATTACAAAAAATTCAACTTAGGATAATTTTAATATTCCGAATCCAAAAAAGAAGTCCATTTTGAAATATAAAATTTATATAATTTCAAAATTGGGTATTACTATTCATAACGACTACTTTGATTGGTCACGGTGTGTTAGAATCTCAAATTTGCGTATAATGCAAGCTATTGCATTATTAAAAGAGAAGAGTACCATAGAAGCTTGGGGTGTTACATTCTCCACTCTTTTAATAAATTGCGTCCTCACAATTTTAAATTTTTCTTTAAAAATAAATGTTTGAAAATAGAAAATACCTTTGTGGAAAACCCACATCGGAAATAGGGTTAATAAAAATATAACTTTAAAAGAATGAAAGAGAAGTACAAAGGTTACCCTAGATAGACCATACTAGGATTCTATGAAAACATGGATATGGAGGAGAAAAAAACCATCAAGGTCTGATAAATAGTTGTAGAAAAAAGTATTAGGAGAAAGTTAACTACAATAAAATCACAAACTTGTTATTGGTTAAATGATCATTGATTCCCCAATAGGAATATTTAACCGACAAGGTTTTTTTTAAGTTACCTTTCATACAGTTGAGGAATTTATTTAGGATATTTACTAAGAACGTAATGAAATATACATACTTGTCATGTATACTTTCATTCTTGAATAAATTTTTACCACAAACCCATCTTTCACTCAAAAATATTATAGAACTCAAAAATATTATATTTATACTAATCGTATAAGGTTCCAAATATTAACACATACCATGAAGAAAAATATTTTGTAATAACCAGGGACTTCCTATAGGCTAGTGGTATTTAATAAAGACATGTCGTACTATGGTTGTGGGTGCGATTCCTATAGCTTTTTCTGACGCGACAGGTTATCCCCCGACCTGAAAGTTGTCCTCTTCCTAAAACTATAGTATTATAATATTCCAAAAATAATATTCAGAATTGTTTTAAACTTAAACAATAATATCCAAAGTTCAGCTTAATCCATTACAACCTTTATAGTTATCTAAAATACATCTGTCTAAACTTTCTCTAAAAGGTCTCTAAATTCCAAAATCAATTGTAACATCAGATTCCCCAAATAAAGTAAAGTTTCTCTTATTGTCACATACTAAAAATATGATTACCTTCATCATATTAAATCCTTAATAAAAACAACAAGTACTGAAGTACAATCCTTATATATATTTCACATTATTCTTATAACCATAATATAGTTCTTGAGTCCAAAAACTCAAATATAATAATTATTTAACATCATCTATAGTAACAGCATAAGCTGGGCCTTGATCCATTGGCCTTCTCTGAGGTAAGATTCCCTGACTCTTAGGACATTCATTTGAATAATTCCCCATTTCTATACAATTGTTTCATTCAACATTGATAGCCTCTTTTTTCCCTTGCAATCACGAGCCTAGTGACCTTTTTATCCACATTTATAACACACTATCATTCCTTTTAGGCAAGTACTGGGGTGATTCTTCCCACAATTATCGCATAATGGAAAATCATTCTTTACCTTTTTCCCTTTATCTGTCCCTTATTCCACCATTCTCTTCTTCTCCTACTTTAATTTATTGTCATAAAATGTAGAGAATTCCTTTTCAGTCTTGATAGCACACGAGACAATATCTTTGTACGATGAGAAGGATTGTGATACTAAAGCTCGATGGAGAAATGGTTTTAACCCATCAAAGAAATGATAAATATGAATTCTTAGGTTACGTATATAATCTGCAGCATGTCTCACTAACCTTGTAAAGTTAGCCTCATACATTACGACATTCTCATCCTTTTTTTGTCTCAGACTCAGAAATTGCCTTTCCATATCTACTCGATGGTCACGAGGAAAGTATTTTTCTAAGAATTTATCTTTGAACTTCCTCCATTCCAAACTTGATACTTCTTCATATTCATTTGTATTTTGAATCAATGACCACCATTGATCAACATCTACAGTGAGGCGGTAAACTACCATGATAGCTTTTTCCCTTTCACTACTCCCCAATGAATGGAATATTTTCTCTGAGGAATTTATCCATTGCTCAGCTACTAATGGATTTGTACTCCCATTGAATGTTGGTGTTTTTTTCCTCATGAAGCAGACTAACATTTATCCTCCACGTTGCAGATCAGGGTGCTCCATAAGAGTAAGGTTATTATTCATAACCTGACTGAGTTGTCCCTGTATGGTGATAAGCTGATCAGCACCAGTTGTATCACCAACTCCATTATAATTATATTGACCAGGAGGGAAATACCTACATGGAGTGTGTGCATTGATATGGTTTCCATTCCTTCTACTAGGCACCATTTCTAAACAATGGCATAAACTAGATCAGTTTATGAATCAAAATACATAATTCCATACTTGTAATACACTTAACATAAATTTAATAGTTTATGGATATAATCCACAATCATAAAAATGTTTTCTTTGAGGAAGCATATACTCATAAACCCTTCATAATGGTTTGTAAAGAAAATGAGATTTATCTTAAGAATATCCCCCGAGAGTGTCGTAACCAATTGTGTAGCAAGGCCCGTTGTCGTGCACCAGTTCCCGTTCATGTCTAGATCAAAGTAGTGTTTTCGGGTTTTACCCCTAGGTACATCTGTGATAGATTCGCCTCTACCCGCTCATATCCAGACATTGATGTATTGCTAGGAAAACTCACAAAATATCTATAATACCAAAATTCTAGGAAGTTCTTCTATAATAATCCTCAAATTCTATCAAAGGGATATGTGCTATAATCAAAGTTTATCTAAATCTAGCTTCCAATGTTTTTACTAAACTGACTCTGATACCAATTGTAATGCCCCGAACCCAGTTATCCAGAGTCAATGTGTTATTACGTATCATTGGAATGATCACAAAAGATCAAGTCTCAAAAGACAGATTAGTTTAGTAGCCTTGGAAACAGTAGATACATTCATAAGTCTTACATTACATCATAAAGTGAAAAATCACAATAACATAGTCTCCATAGTCCACACTCCTATCCCTTTCAGACTATTCCTGTAGGTCAGTCATAAAATATGTCTTCACATCTTGGGAAAATAAAACATAGAAAGGGGTGAGCTCAGATGATCAGTAAGGATAACAATACAGTGAAAACTTTCATAAATAAACATAAACATTTAAGTCAATTTATAACTAAAACAAAAGCCTTTTAAACATGAACTTCAGCATAATATGGAAAAAATAAAATGAAATAATTCCATTTACTTTTTCACATGGATATTCTACTAGTTGAATAATCACATGCAATATCAATAACCACTTTCATAATGATGGAATGCATAATTCTAGACTATCATAACCACGTAGCCAAGGCCTCGTGCCAAGACTACAAATAAGATTTTGGCAAGGCCTCATTCCAAGACACTAGTTTGTCTCATGAGACCTACCGATGCATCGAGGAGCTATAGCAGGCTCCACCCATCACTTATTAAGTCCAATTCATTCCTTATATGAAATGGTTTAAACATATCATAAACCATAACAGAATCGTATGACATAAAACATGCATAAAGGAAACATAACATTTCCACATTTCAATCACAAGATATCAATAAAACACATTGATATAATAAAAACATTATCAAAACCATTTTCAATACCAAAATAAAATAAAATTAAAACATGGTATTTATTTTTCATTTAAAAATGTTATGGCTTGTAGTGGAAGCCGAACCTCAAATAATGGTCACGATGGTGGAGAATTCGTTGTTGCCGCATACGTACAACAAAAAAAACATTCCCTTTTGTTTTTTAGTAAAACGATTTGTATAGAAAAGATTCTTTTTGAATAAATGTAAAATTTAAAGGGGTTTATACACCGTATAAAACAAATTATTGTATTAAAACAAAATATGCCTCAATGAAAGAAGATTGAGATGAAGTCCATTACAAAGATAATTTTTTAAATAAAATAGATCTTTTATGTGTATTCACTATAAGTACACATAACGAAATTACAAATACAAGATAGGATATAATAATATCATGACATAATTTGAAAGTAGGAGATTAACCCAATGAACAGAAATTGGGTTAAGGAGTTCCCTTACCTCGTGTCCGACTTGACTCGATCGTTATTTAATCACCTAAATAATAAACTAGAGTTAATTTCTACTTACTTAAGAACCTTTTTCAAGTTCGTTATTCCTTTTATATAACTTATTACCATGTTATGAACATTATGTAATTATTTAAGTTAATAACGGTCGTTTTGTCCATCTTTGGTACTTGAGTCAAAAATAAACTTCTTATAATTACAAGTTGTTCATGTGGTAAAATATCCATTATATCCAGATTTATATTCATTATTTAGATATAATATATATAATATATATCTAGTATATAAATTCATTTATAATATTACATAACATTTAGATGTAAGAAATAAAATGCACCGTTCATGGAGACGGTAAGTCGTACGTACGCATGAACGCTACTTTCATTTCTATTTCATATTTAATGGAATAAAATCATAATGATATAAAGGTATATTATAATTCCATTATTATATCATATATAATATCATTTAATCCATCCTTTATATGTCCCACATATGGCATTAACAATTCAAATCACTTTGAGGGGGCGGTAGTCCGCACTTTCTAAAATGAAATTATCGCATTTACCCATAATGGAGGTCATAAAGGTATGCCATAAATGAAAAATACAGAGGCATAAGGAATACATAAACATAATATATATCATATATAAAAATATTGTCATCATAATGGCCACCATGAGATGAGTTAAAAGAAGATTGAACAATCATCGTTTTGTGAGGCAGTAATTCGCCACCCACAGAAATAGTATGTTCTTTAACCCTTAGACGAAGGTGTTTGTAAGTGTAAATCAAATAATTCTCATAAAAACATACTATAACATTGAAGATACTAGGGTTGTTACAAAATAAAGGAATAAAAATAGTTTAAGGGGTTTGAGAAGCAAAATAAAAAAAAATAATATAAGAGAAGACATTAACTTAAAATCGGGTAACTCTTTTTGATTTGAGCCAAAGGATTCCTTGGGAAGACTTATGACCAATTTGAGGTCCCTAGGAGTAATATAGGAATGTTAAGAGATTATTTTGGTGGAGTTTGGCTGAGCCAAATGGCTTTGAGGGTGTGAATATGGTGGTAGAGGTGGGGGCCTTTTATAAGAGGAGAGGAGGGGCACTCTTGGAAAGTCATGAAATGTGACATTATTATGAATTGTTTTTCAGATTTTAAAGGTCCTGCAATGATATATCTCGAGGATAAGGTGATAAGGGTTCGAAATATACTCATACAATAGGTTTTTGACTAGTGTATGTCTTAGATTTTACATTATATTTTCATTTTATTTAAATCATTAATTAATGGGGTAATTGCTGCATTATCATGGTGTCATTAATAAATTTATTTATTTAATGTCTAAAAATTATAAAAAAATAACAATGATGTAGGAAATATTTTTATATTTCCAATGAATATATATAGTCGAAAAGTTAACTTATATAATCCCATTTAATAATTATTTTAGTAAAACAACACATGTTTGTGACAATTTTATTTTTACTTTAAATAAAAAGTTATTAATGTCATTTTCTTACCCAAGTGGCTTTATAGGGTCCCCAAGCAGACCCATGGATTTTCTTGGTCATCCATGACTCATCCAATAAGGGCAGGACAAGTGTAAATGTAATTTCATATTATTATAACATTATATTTACCTTAAATTACACTTATTACCTTTAATTGTGATTAATAAAACTTAAAAGTTACTATTGACCAAAAATTATTTTAATCCCATTGAAACACATTTTACTTCCTAATGATAATGATGTATGTCGGATTTTTAAAATTCAAATCACAGAGGTGGTAAAATTTCATTTAAGTGAAAAATCAGTTCTTTTTAACTACCACTTAGTGGTTTCACTATTCATAAAAAATCGATGTTTTTCAAAAAAATACCAAAAATTCACCCTAAGATATATTGATATATCGAATTAAAAAATGATGTCTATTTTACAAAATTACAAACATATAAGTTGCATTAATTAATTTTATAATTAATTCCCATTGTCAAAACAAATAGCGTGTTTTTAAGAAACAATATATATCAAAAGATTGACACTGGTTTATGTCCAATTTCAGTGTGAAATTAATTCTAATGACCAAGAATGGATAAAATGGTAAAAATATATTATAATTAATCTTTAAAACCACTCAATATTGTAATTTATCACTATAAATTATTTTGATTTAAAAAGTTGTTTTTAAGTATTTTTTCTATTCATAGAAAATTGGAAGTTCTCAGAAAATTACAAAAACTTCTAAATAGGATAATTTCGATATTTTGAATCCAAAAAAGAGGTCCAATTTAAAATATAAAATTTATATAATTTCAAAAATTGGGTATTACTATTCATAACGGCTACTTTGATTGGTCACGGTGTGTTAAATCTCGAACTTGCGTACAATGCAAGCTATTGCATTATTGAAAGAGAAGCGTACCATGGAAGCTTGGGGTGTTACAAAAATGATCCTCAATATATTAGATTAATAATATTCATAAACTTTAATAATAATTAATCCACTAGTAAATAAAAAATTATAATCAATCAGAAATTCATATAAAATATGATTAATAAAACATAACGTTTTAAAAGGTAATTTTTTGATAAAATTACTTTTCCTTTATATATTTTTAAATGATAAATAATAAATGTATAAATTTTAATTTTTAAAAATTAACTTCATTATTGTATTAATCCTATAAATATTTTCTTAGTGCTATTTTTGTGTTATTATTTATAAAATAATTTATTTTTACATGAATAGCTGAAAGTATAGTTTTTAGGAAAATTGTTAATTTTAGGACTTTATCAATATGTGATAAAGTCTTAGAGGTTTATAAAAACATTGAATTGATTAAATATTTATTTTGGTAGTAATAATATGTATTTTAAAGTATTATTTTTAAGATACAAAACCTATTCTTGATTTTCAGAACATAACCTACATTTTATTCCAATTTAAAATCAGTATTTATTTTTTTATATTTATTTTTTTATGGTAAAA
Organism: Viscum album; assembly: GCA_963277665.1. Taxonomy (NCBI): domain Eukaryota; kingdom Viridiplantae; phylum Streptophyta; class Magnoliopsida; order Santalales; family Viscaceae; genus Viscum; species Viscum album. The sequence continues at coordinate 639,659,497 of OY728131.1, read as the reverse complement.
ATAGTTCTTTTGAATTTTTTTAAGAAATTTTTTTATTATGATCCAATTTATATTATTTAAGTTAAATAATGTTGATAATTTTAACCTATAAAAAAATCTTGAGATTTAAAAAACACTTTTCCTAAAAAATATTTTTATGCGTTATGTGTGTTTATTTTAAAATTATCTTTTCTAAACCATAGAAATTTTATTTGTTAATTTTTTTTTTAAATTTAAAATTAAAATTTTCAAAATTTAATTTTATCATATTTAATTTTGGTCATTAAAATTAATTAGTAAGGATAAAAATTTATTACCAAGGTAAAAGTAAAATGGGGAAGAAGATTAAATTATAAATAGAAAACCATTTAAAAGACTTCAAGATTTATCCTAAAGGAGTCACAAAGAGGATACTATGCCCAATAACCATCTAAAAATCACAATTATAACATTTATAACCTTTTAACCCTGAATTAGGACATTCTATTATTGAAAAGTAACGGGTAATACCATAATTATTCTTCTTTATACTTAAAAAGTAGAAAAATACCACCCCTTAATTCCATACTCACACCATAAGATTTAATCCTAAAACTCTACCATTTTCCCTAGTGTAATCCTATCTGATTTTTATAATCCCATGGTATGAATTAGATAGCACAATTCTTCTATTTACAAAGAGATTTATAAGAAAAATCTCTTGTTATCAACATGATTATTTCTTACTCACTCAAAAATAATCTTTTATTATTGGGGGACATGAATCTTAATGGGAAATTATGAATCCCATGGAACTAACCACTTATAATGTGGTTTTAGTCATGTATTAGGGACCCAATACATTGGTATAAAATGATACAATATTTAGAGATCCCTTTACTAGACTAGATATCAGCCACAATGTTCCGTTACCTCTAAATATTAATAACTTCCAATCCATGATAAATGATAATTCTACACATAATAATGTTGTAGGATAGGTATTAGGATGTTTTTACCTTATCTTAAAGGAATCCAACTTGAATTTTTGGAGTCAGACACCACTCTATGAATATTTCTTAATCTCTATCCTTTTATTCTTGATATTTATCTTCCAAAATACATGTATACGACCAAGTAAAAATAAAATATTGTCATTAATATTATTTAATGTCATTATATAAATTTATAAACCACTATTTAATCATTCTCATATTTTAAAATATAACATCATTTAGCATGCGTATGTGTGGACTACTTCCTCCACATAGTGATGTGGTTTTTCCTTTATCACGTTTAGAAGTTGTTAAAAGGATGGATTTTAATAATTAACATGTTTCATATGTAAAATTTGTGATTCTAAAATGATAATTTATCATATACCTTTTTTCCATCCCATTTTATGAGTAATGAAATCGTTAATCGTGTGTATGTGTGGACTACCACCTCAAAAAATGTTGAATTTCACTTTTCATCACTAACCTACAAAGATGAATATAAGAATAAATTTAGTAAATTAAATTATATTTTTGAAATTTTTAATCTTTTTGAAAATTTATACTAACAATATATAAAAACATGTGCTTATTAAATAAATATAACCTGCTCTCTTGTGGGTTAGTTTCACTACCTTTGCAAATTATGTTATAATTTTTATTTCATGAATGATTAAGGAATTTTATATATTTACAATACATGTAATAAAAATTTATTTAATAATTATGTTTGGTATACTAGAGGTCAGATAGAGTTAGGATAAGATGTATTTATGGTAAGGATGTTTCATCTCAATTTTCCTTCCTTGAGACATGTTTTTTTATGCACTTAATTTTTTTATATGTTATATATAATTCCTATTGATTATATCATATCATGAATTATCTATTATTCGTGGTATTTGAAGTTCAATTTCATGCTCTATCTTTCAGATTTTCTTTTTTAAATGATTCATAAGTGATAGAGGATATAGATAACTCAAAAATTCTTTCTTTGAGTTATAATATGTCATTTTGAACTTCTTTCTTAATTGTATGATTTCTTTAACAACTAATATTTTATATTTATATTTATCTTTTTATCTATGAAAAAAATACTTTTTTATTAAAATATTCCTCCTTGATGAATTTATTCCCCATAAAATCATGACATTGCAAAAGATACTTCCTTTCCTTCTTAAAAAAACCTTATTTTCTTACTTTATGTTTTAAAATTATTTTTTCAAATGATTTAAACTCTTGATGATTATGAAAAGAGAAGGAAATATCATTATATTTTTCTAAAGTATTTTTTTTTATTTTCTAAAGGAATTCATGATATTAAAAGAGGTTTTAAAGGATTGTGTTTTAAGAAATTATTTTTCAAGTACTTTTATCTCTTCTAAAATAATGTTTTTTAAAGGATCCCTATCTTATAAAATTTTAGTTCAAAAAATCTATTAAGTTTTAAAGGATTTTTTAAACCTTTTTTCAAGATTTATTAATTTATTTAATATTTAAAAAGTTTTATTAAATAATATTTTTCAAATTATTCTTCTAAAAATACTAAAATTTTATTCTTAATATAGGATAAAAACCATAATTCTATCGATGTTACACCAATGATATTTTTAAGGCACCATCCGAATTCATACTTTCGGTGTATTGTGGAATGATTTAAGAATTTTTTTTGTGAAACCTTTCTCTTCTTCATTTTTAATTAAGTAATGTTTTATGTATTAATGTTTTCATGTTCTATTGGAATATATTTGTATAAATGATTTTTATATGATTGGTGGGGTCTTATATCACTATCCAATGCATTGGGATAATAATGTATATCTTGTGAAAAAATAATGTTAAGTGTTGGAATTTTTTTCTTTACAACAAGAAGGGTTTCAATTTATTTTGTTCCCAACATGATGCATGTAATTTTATTTATTCACAATATTATCATTTTTATATACTTCTATTTGGGTCAATGTTATTTTCTATGATGTGTTTCAAGATCTTGTTACATTTAAATGACATATGCCTATGACTACGCTCTATGGATTAGGTTTTTTGTCTCATGTTTCCGCACTATTATTGCATGTATAGGTTTTTTATTTTCACATTATATATAATGTTACCATATTTTTTGGACAAATATAATTGTTCCATGTTCTTTTTAATAAGATATTTCCCGTAATAAATTTTTATCTAGTGCATATTATTTATCCCTTTATTACATATTGATGAGTTACATTCCCATAATGATCATTCAAGATCACCTGGTTCTTATCTTTTTTTCCCTAGATTTTAAATATGATTATAACTCATGATATGTTGAAAAGTGGATCTAGTGTAGTTTGAATATAAAGATGTGTTCACAATAATTGTAAATAAATTTCCTATATAATTTTTTTTCAAATCCACTAAACCTCATGTTCATTGGATTGTGTTATGATTTATGAGTTTCATTTTTTATTTTATGGTAATTTTGTAAAACAAGGATTGGTTAATATCACTATGTTTCAAGGATGGTGGTTAAAAAACTGTTTTTAACATTGGGCTTAGGAGTGTGTGTATGGGGTGTCTAAGTTTGTATCAGAGTAGGATTTAGTTATTTTAAGAATCATTGTAGGTATTTTTGTGATTATGATACGAAAATATTATTGAAAATACTAGGTATGAGTCTATGAGATAAGTCCAAGTATATGAAAACCTCTAAATGCTTTGGTAATGCAAATATATTTTGGTTATATTAGAAATTACTTATTTATTTTGGATACTAGAAAGTGGTTGATGTTATAGAACATTCTCACCAAGGGGTAGAAAAATTAAAAAAAGGATGTTTGAGAATAAAATCAATCATAACTATAGTTCATGATGAGTCAGTATAAGACTTAACAACTATATAGAGACTCCCCAAGGATATTCCATAGTTAATCTCAATCTCTTTACTTTCCAGTATAAAGGATATTTCTATGTTTTGGAATTAGTTTATGCAATATGATAGAACCAACCAAAAAAAACCAAAATTGAATTGAGTGTGATCTAGATTGAATTAAATGATAATGTAATAATTTTGAAGATTAATATGAGGTTGAATTTGTAGATATTTTCTCAACAATAATCCCACTTAGGAGAGATATGGAGTCATAAATCTAATGGTTATGCATAAATATCCAAAATTAATAATTATTAATAAAGTGAACATAGTTGGATTTTAGAACACAAAAAATAATATATCAATGGAGTCTTGTGAAAGTTTGGGTTATGATGATGATAAAGTAATAAAGATTAAATTTCTTTCCTGTTACAAATGTGCTAAAATTTATAATGGAAAATGTCTTAATTGTAATGGGAGATGTTCTATGGTGTAAAATTATGGAACAAAGATAGTAATTGTTTAGGAAATGTGATGAAATGGGTAGACTCAGATAAAAGAAAATATAGATCATTTTGGGGTACCCATAATAACTCAATCTATTTAATAAGGTAAACATGAACAATATTCAAGTTAATGGAATAATCTATGGGATTATAAGGATGATTGGAACCATGAAATTCCAAGAAAATGAAAAATATAATTTAACCACAACCATGGAAGTGGTTTTAGAAAATTATATAGAATGTGGAAAAATGATCACCCACTCAAGAAATATGAGTTTTTTATATTTATCAAGCCCAAACAACTCTTTGATAGCTATATCGTTTAATGAAAACATAAAATCACCACACATATGACAAGATTTTGAATTATTATAAAGTAATTCTAGTGGTACTATTGTTGTATCCTATGTATATATCTCCTCTATAATAGATTTTTAAAGGAACATTCATACTATATTATCATATTATCATTCCTTTAGTCAATTTCATGTGATATTTTTCATAGATTTTCTCTCTCAACCTAGTGTCCAAGATAAGTTTCAAGATATGAAAATTAAATTGAAAAATAAAACTTTGAAAAAATATTAGGTCTCACTATAAAATCCCAAAAAAAAACTACTTTGATCATATTGGGACATTTTACAAAAATGGTTAGAGAAATACTTAACATTAGTTATATTCGTATTATGTGGGAAAAATGACTTCACTAGTAATACCAAGGATAATGATGAGGAAACATCATTATAAATTAAATATGGATCCTTATATATCTTATGTACACCCTTAACTATTTCATTAGTTGGGAATAATTAAAATCTCTAGGACATAGTTTTTTTAATGGGGGATATTTAAACACCTTGAGATTTTATAATTTATTTTTATTTAAATAAACAATATATTGATAGGTCATCTTACATGAAACACTAAAATTAAATGTTCCGCAACATATTAGATGAATAATGTTAAAATAATTTAAGTATAAAAAAGCACAAATAAATAAAATTATTGAAATAAATCATAAATTTATTAAAAATGATATTTAAATAAATATTGTTTTCAAATAGATTTTTTAATAGAAGAAGTTTTACTTTATATATTTTTATTTAAATGATAAATTAAAAAAATTATAATTTTTATTTGAAAAAATTAACATCGCCATTGGACTAGTAATTTTAAAATTATCTTAGGATAATTTTAAAAAATTTTCTAAAAAAAATTGATTTTTATGTGAATAATGAAAAATACATTTTTGACAAAAAATGTTAATTTTATAACATTATCAATGAATGAAAAAGAACTAAAATTTATAAAAAATTTTAATTTGTTAATTATTTATTTCACTATTTAAACTACATATTTTAAGATTTGGTTTTGAACATAGAAAACCTATTTTTAATTTTTAGGTTATAAGTGACATTCTATTTCAATTTAAAAATTGTTTTCTATATTTTATTTTAATTAAATATTTTTTGGGTAAATTTTGGTTATAGAATGATTTTAAATCTAAATTTTTTTTATAATGAACCAATTTATGTCACAGAATTTAATAACATGAATAATTATTTTTTCTACACGTTATATATGTTTCTTATAAAATTAAATTTTTTAATCATTGTATATTTTTTTATAAAATGAACTTAAAATTTGAAATTATAATTTTCAAATTATTTAATAAATTCATTTTTAATTTGTGTCACTAAAATTAGTTACTATGCTTTAAATATTTTACCAAGGTAAAATTAAATTAGGTTAAAAGTTAAACAAGTAAAAAAATACTTAAATAACTCAATGTTTTCCCCAAAATGAGAGGTAGAGATAATAATAGGACAATTAACTATGTCAAATTAATATTGAAAACTTTTTAATCCTTTTACCCATGAATAGTGACATTAAATTATTGAAAATTAATGTGTACTCAAAAAATTACCCTTCTCTTCACTTATAAAAGGAAAATGTTTTAATCCCTTCATGCCACATATATACCTTATAATTCCATCCTCAAACTCTTCTATTTTTCCCTTCATAGAATTCTCTCATAGTTTCCCATGACTTTGGTCTCAAATATATTGAACAAGTCTTACATTTATAAGGTGGTTTGAAAAAAAAGTATAAATTTATAAGTGTTAGTATTAATTAATCTATAACCATTTATATTTAATATTTCTCTTCTAAACTTCTTCCATCCACTATTTTCTAATTAAAACAGTGTTATTTATATTATAATTTTTTATTTTATTAATAGATAAAACATTATTTCCTATGTAACACCTTGATATTTTTATGAAATATATTTTTTAAATTATAATTCTTTGTTTTATATATTTCATGTTACATGAAACACATAGTATAGTTTGTGTTATATGCGACACTGATTTTATTTTTCATTACAAGAAACACTGATATTAAAAGAAATATGACATTCTATTAAAATATTATTATTTAATTTGATATTTATCACCTATCCATTGGAATGATGTGTATGAATAGGATTAACTAAATTATTAAAATATAAGGTTTAAACATGTATATAAAATGAAATATTTAGTTACCATTTAATTGGAAATGAAAATAAAAACTATTTGAAAATAAAGGAAATCTTTTTCTGAAAAATGTTTTTATAAAAAGAAACACATTCTACCTTAATAGTTAAAAAACCACTTTTGGTGAGTTAATTTAATTAAATTGACACATTATATATTCAATAAAATTTTTACATTCATCTTATGTGTTTTCTAGAAAAAATATATGAATAAACCCAATTTTACGCTTAAAACTATATTTTTCAAAGAACTAGTTTTTTTCCATTTGTAAAACTATTTTAAAAATAAATTTTGATAATATTAGGAAATTTATTTTAAAAAATAAATATTGTTTTTGGAAATAAGTTTTCCAATTTGACTTATGACGAACTTTTGATAATTATTTGGGAAGGTAAATATTTCAATGAATAGTGGGAACACTGATTTTTTATCAAGAATTATCATTTCTTCAAATGTTTTTAAAAAAATAAAAATAATTTTAATTTTACGAAGAAATAAATATTAGTTTAATTACTTATATTAACATAATTTTGGTCTTTTTAATCATATTTATATTTATTTTTTATCTAAAATTTTTATAAACTTTTGAATGTTTTCTCTTAGGAATCACGTTTTCTCATCGCATCTTTGAGATTAATTTTAAATTTCAATTTTACATATATGTGATTGGAATTTAAAAAAATTATTCCATATTTTAAATCAAAATAATATACAATATATAATATGTCCAACTTAATCTTTGACCATAATTAATAGAAAAATAGTACATTTTTTTGGTTAAGGAAAAAATGGATTTAGCAGTGTATAAACTAAAATGATAATGGTAAAAAATGACCCAAAAAACGTCCAAAAACTTTTTTATGGACAGATTTAAAACTTTTCACATATAGTTTCAATAATGGCCCATTTTGAGTTCTTTGGTATGTGAAAAACACAGGTATTCATTTTTATTTTCAAAAATTACTTGTGTACCAACCACCTCACTTATAAAAGGCCATCTACTCTCCTATCATATTTACACTTCCAAAAATGCTTGTTTAGGAAAATAACTGAAAAAATAAATTCCCCAATTACCTCTTATAATCCTTAAATCCTTATTTTCGTTATAATTACATCCTATAAATGTTTTGGGTGAAAACCAAAGGAGGTTACCCGAAGAAGAGGTAGCATTGCTCAACGTGCATTTTTTTATTTACTCATCTACCTCAATAAATTTTTATTAAACCATGCTTGTATAAAATCATCATTATCTTAAATATAATTCTCTTTTTTTATATTAAGGTAATTTCCTACAACCATCTCGAATCCCATAAATTGGGTTATAAAATTAGCATTTGTGTGTACGGAGGACTACCACCTCCTGAATTGATCTCATTCATTTCTCTATTACCACATCTCAAGTATGGATTTAATGATTGATTATTTTTTTATATATTATATTTATGATATCATTTTATGTTTGTAATTATTATATCAGATATACCTTTTTAATTTCCATTTTTTGGGAATACAATAACATCACTCATGTGTACGGTGGACTAACACCTCATAAAGTGATATGATTCATTCAAACATTAAATGGAAGGAAATAAGGATGGTTTTAATTAAAATATGATATATAAATTTATTATTAATTATTATATAATAGTAATATATTATTTACCTTTATTTCTTTAAATAAATCAGAAAAATGGAAATAACATTCGTGCGTATGTATGACCGGCTGTCTCCATGGAAAATGTATTTCATTTCATAACTCTAAATCTTATGGATTACTCAAAAAACAAATACAATTAAGGTATATTATAATTATATCATTATTAAACCTTTGGATATAATGGAACCACGATAATATTAATAGAAAAAAAATATAAAATCAAAACATACACATAAAACAATGTAGTTATTACCTGAAACATGAATTTTACAAGGAATTGTTAATAAATTTATATACAAAGGTCATAAAAAAATAATAAATGTTTGGATATATATAATTAATGTTATTTAATATAGGTATAATAAAATTATATTTATTATACAAGATTTTTGAATATGTACAATGGAATTCAATATCTATGTTAATGTCTACATTTATTTTTCTGTGAGTCACAAACCATATTCACCACTTGTTTTTTATGTGGCATATATATTTACCATTAATGAATATTATGATTAATATACTTAAAATAATTGATAGTTACACTTCCATTTGAGTATCACAATTTTTTTGGGTTTATGTTTCCAAGGTTACCAAATTGGTAATGGATCTTTTACCTCAATTTAACATCTTTGAGACATATATTATGTTATGTGACTATATTATTTTATGATGCGTATATGCTACCCCTTTGAAAAGTTATACCATGAATATAATTATTTTTGTGATATTATTTTCTTTATTTAATTTTATTCCTTTATGGTAATTACAATTCAATTTTACCAAAGTGGTAAAATTTTTATGTTACAATTTAATTATTTATTGGTATTTTTATGATTATGTTTACAATGATAAAATATTATGATAAATTTCACAATAAACTCATTAATTTTATTCTCCTATATTTATTTCATCATAATACATGTTTTCCCTTCACTTTACTCTCTTTATATACTCTATAGTAAAAATGAATTATTTTAAGAAAAATTATCTTTATTTATCTCTTCGGTCAAAAACCATATTTCTTCCAAAACCATGTTTTTAAAAAATATTTTCAAAAATACTTTTATATTTTTTAAAATGATTTATTAAATAATTTTTTTATGAATTTTTGATTTTTTTACAAAAAATAAAAAGGAATGTTTATGTCATTTTCCAAAAAATAACCATTCTGATTTTACTAAAAATGTGAAACAAATATTTTATTAACATATAAGATATGAATATAAAATATACCCATTATGACCACTAAATATTTTGAATACTATTTTATATGTTTTGAAGGTTATTTTAAATGATAATTACTTTCAAATGTTTTTTAGAATTGTTTTGTTTAAAAACATGTTTTTTAATGTGAAAAGGTTATTTTCCTCAATATATATTTGAAATTTTTAGTAAATATTCATTTGTAATTATTAAAGTTTATTTTTTAAGAAAATAATTAATTAATTTTTTATTTATTAAAAATATTTTCTCAAAAAAAAATATTTTACTCAAAAAATGTTTTAAATTATTTTTTAGATTTATTTATAATTTTTAATGGTTATTTGAAAATAAAATAATGTTCAAATTGTTTTTATATTTTAATAAGTGTTTTCAATGAAAAAAGGATATAATACTTATGAAATTTTTAAAGTTATTGTATAAAGATTTCATTATAATTTTTCAATTTCATTTTCAAATCAAATGATTTACAAAAAATATTTATATATTTTTTGTTTTTAAAAAGTATTTTTAAAGAAAAGTTATTTTACTCAAGAAATGTTCCAAATCATTTATCATTCAAAAATAATTCTCTATATAAGATAAATTCATTTGATATAACTTATGATATTATGGGGATATGAACCATAGACACCGTTCTTGTTCTTTCTTTCAATTGTTTATGATGAAAATATTTTAATGAACACCATTTATATTCCATGGGTAATACCATGAGAAAATTATTATAAAACCTGGTTTTTACATGAGTTATGCTACGATGAAATGGTAATGTAATTATAAAACTTTTCACTTATCAAGAGGCTATGAAATAATGATATTTTTATGAAATAAATTACATTTCATGGTTTATGACATGATAATTGTTTTATGATATTTTTTCATACATATATATGACTTTCATTTTCTAATGGGTAGGACTTATATAAACCTCTAATGCATTGAGTAAATATTTATATCTAATGAGATAGACATGACAAGAATAGGGATTAAACTAAGATTAGTAAGGGAATTATTTTTCTTTGATGGTCTTGAGAGTGAACCCTGACTACTATGATAGTCTGGGGAGTAAACCCATTCTACAATGATATCATTGGTAGGGATCCATGACTATTGTGGAAAAGATTTTATATTCTTATGGATTTTCCACAATTCCATGTCTTTTGTAAATGTTATGCTCTCATGGTTCAGGTTCCTTGATTTTGTTATGACTAATTTCCTATAAACTTCCAATCAGTATTCCATGAATCATGATTATGATATTTTATATTCATAGTATGGTTCTAAAAGGTTGTGATTATGTTCTAATACCCTTATACCCGTATTATTCTTTTGTTTCTTCCTCGTTTACACTTACTGGGAATTTTAGATCACACATTCTTATGATTTCTTTATATAGGATATGAAGAATGGTTTTAAGTAGTGTATGTATAAGAAGATTAGTAAGTTGGAATATATTTATGAATGATGTTTAACACATTTCAGTAAATTTAAAGATTGTGTACCTAGTATCCAAAGACCTTAAGCTATTATAGTCCTCAGGTATGTGTTTGTGTAATGTATTTAATATTCATCTAAAAAGGTGTAATATCTATGTATGAAAAGTTTGGTTCATTAGAGTTTTTACTGTAGGAATGGCTTTGTAAACCATTGAAAAATAAGATGAAAAAAATTTAGTGATATCCCCAAGGACATATATGAGGATAAGTCTAGGGATGAGTAAATATTTAAAAAAATGTTCTATAATTTTGGTAAATGACAGATTGAGTGGTTTTTAAAACTTTACATCACTATATGGATACTAAAAATGGACATTGATATAGAAAAAATTTACCTATGTGTAATAAATATGAAATTGGTGCATTTATCTTGACTCAATCACAACTTAGTGCTTGAAAATGAGACTTTATTTACAGCTTGTTTGATACTCCCAGGGGATATGATTTGGAAACTCACAAATTCCTTATGAGCCATCATAAAGGATTTGAAAAGAGGATGAATATTAATGACCTTGGATAAACCTCTGGTTTCATAGATTAAAAAGAAGGTGTCATGATTTAAAAATATTATAAGTGATTTTTCATTATTATATGGTTCCACACTATGATTATTGGGTCTCACACTATGTTTTTTAGTTTCATTAAATGGTAGGAACAAGAAGGAAATGGATTAAAATTGATTGTAATAGAAAATATTTTAATGGGTAGTCAAACGGGATGATAAATAGAGTGAAGGATATTGTGATTAGGATAATCACTTATCATGGAACATGATCAACATCATGAAACATAACCAACTCTTAGAATCACCAATAGAGAGAAGGATAATGTTAACTAGGATTTATAGTAGTGGAGACCATGGTGGAAATAAGAATAATTTTTTATATATTTATAATGTGGGAATAATAACTCAATGTAATGTCACAAAGGTACGAGTAGATTTTTTGGTTATGGAAATGATGTACACAAATTAAATTATTACATAGAAAAAATGAAAGTATTAGTTAACACAATGAATGTTAATAATGGACTCCATATGGTTTCATTTAATATTGAATTTATTAAATTTGGAATGTATAGGAATAATGAAAATAAATGTCCTTTGGAGATGTATTATAAATAGAATCAAAAAAATTGTTTGAGTAATGATTTTTCTATTAGCAATGAAGAGACTATGAATGACATATGATAGAAACGCGTTTTTAAGGAATAAGATGACTAATCCCATTTAATTTCTTATGGATGAGGTGGAATAATTGATGTTTTTTTGTATTGTAATTATATTATAATGTTATATTAATCATAATATATGTAATTATTGTCTGTATAATTTTTTTTATTATTTTTCAATAATATATTAAAAGGTACATATGGATTATAAAATTGATTTTAAACCATGGTTATATTTTACAAAAAACACATTATCAAGGAATCATAACCCTTAATATGTTATTGATGTGGAAAAAGTGGTGTTTTGTTGAATAAATATATTATTGATACGGATAAAGTAAATATAATATTATTGATTACTTGGGAACTGATTAATGATTTGTTAACAAAGAGATTTATGTTATCCCTGATGGATTTTATAATATTTTTGGATTTAAGGAATATATAAAATAATATGTTTTTTATTTAATAAATTATTATGCATGTATGTTTTCAATACATTTTTATGGAAATTCAGGTTATTACCACATTCTAAGAGAATACATTATGAATCTATTTACATGTTTGGTATACGAAAATCAATATATACTATATGAATCTTGGGGTATTGATGTTAAGTTGACCTTGTTTATAATTATTAATTATGTAAGGGTTATAAGGATACCCATTTATTAAATAGTTTAATTTGAACTTTGGTAGAGGATTTAGAGATTATCATATTACTTAACTATATGAATATTTATATATACGGGATAACTAGTGCTAACCATTTTGTTATAAAGAGATATTGAAGGAATAACCTATCAATATATTATGGATATTATGACCCATTAATTCTTAATGAAAGAAAGAATTAATCTTCCTTTATTGGAATAAGATATGGAGTTAAAATTGATCATAGCACAACCAAAGGATGAAATTGTGCTTATGGTAAAAATGAAATCTAAGCCCCATGTTTATTGACCCATTTGAAATTCAGGACCGTATCAAGATGGTATCCTATCGAATGGTTCTTACAATGAACCACTATAGGGTTCATGATGTGTTCTATGTATCTCTCCTATAAAACAACACACCTGATCCATCACATGTACTGAACTAAAAAGGTTATACCACTGGATCGTGATATTTATTATGTGTAAATACCAGTATATATTTTGGATCAAATAGAAAATTTTTATGAAACAATACCACTTACATGGTAAATGATTTTTAGGGAATCCAATACCTTGAGTAATTTTTTTTGGAAACCAATGATGTAATTAGGTATAAGTATCCTTAGTTTTTTGTACCAACGTGATGAATTTCTAGTGTTAATTTCATTTTACAGGGGGTTCAATGTAACAACCTTAGATTTAGGGGAAATATTTTTTAAAATAAATTCAATAATTTTGTTATTTCATGTTACACAGAATAATGGGTTTGGTATGTTTTATATGCAATACTGAGTTTATCTTGTGTCACATGCAACATCGAGTCTAAAAAAAAGTGACATTTTATTTAAATATTTTTATTTAATGTGATATTTATAACAAATCCATTAGAATGATAGATATGAATAGGATTAAAAAATATGAAAATATATGGTTTACACTATTATATAAAATTAATTATTTTATGACCAATTAATTTTAAATAAAAAAAAAATATTTGAAAATAAAGGAAAACTTTTCTAAAAAAATATTTTTATGCAAAAAAATGTATTCTACATTAATTACTAGACAATCCAATTTTAGTGAATGATTTTTAAATTTTTTTTATATTATATATTAAATAAAATTTTGAACATTCAACTAATCTGATTTCTAGAAAAATGTTATGAATAAATCTAATTTTATGCTTAGAAACTGTATTTTTTTTAAAAACACTTTTTTGTCTTTTGTTAATTAATTTTAAAAAACGTTTTGGCAACTATTATAAAATTTATTTAAAGAAATAAACTAATTTTTTAAGTAATAAATAATAAATTATATTATAGTTATTTTATAAAAAAAAATTCTTCGAATTTATATTTTTTGATGAGTAATAAAAATTACTTCTTTTAATTAAGAATTGTACTTTCTTCTAAAGCATTTTAAAAACAACCAAATTTTTTAAGATGGTTTTAAAATAGAAAATAGTAAAATTATATATGTATTAATCCAATTTATGAAATTTTAGTCATTTTAATATTGAATTTTGATATAAAACTTTTAAACTTTTGAACATATTCTCTTAGAAAACTCGGGTTCTCATCCCATATGTGAGATTAATTTTAAATTAAATTATGAAACTTATGTGAATGGAGTTTTGAGAAATGGATTTAATATGTTTAATATGAATAATTTGTTTTATATTAAAATTTTAACTTTATTTTTTACGATAATTAATAGAAAAAATATTAAAATTATTTACCACAGTTAAGGAAAAAATGGGTTTACTGGGGGTTAAATTAAAAAGATAAGGGTTAAAAATGGAACAAACCATATGTAACACACATTTTATGGTATTATTTTTGACCTTATATATTTTATTATATATAATAGAAAATATTTCTCCTTGTGACTTGTGAAAAACATGGGTGCACCTTTTTTTGTTAAAATCTACAAGTGTTCTACTTTTCATACCTATAAAAGGCCACCCCCACTCCTCTCAGATTCAAACATCCAAAACCATTTGGTTCAAAAAATAACATCCCAAATAAAATTTTAATTTCATTCATCTCATCCAATAATCCATATTTTTGGTATAAATCTATCCTAGGATTTCTTTTGGTGTAAACCTAAGGAGGTTACCTGAAGAAGAGGTAACATTCTTCAATGATCGTTTTTATTTTATTTCTTTCTCCACCTCCATATATTATTAATTAATAATAATTTTATAATAAAATAATTATATTAAATACAATAAAACTAGTTTTTAATGTTCATTATCTATCACCATCTCCACTTATATCAAATGGTTTATAAAAAATCATTCATGTGTTTGAGGAACTACCACCTCACGAATCGATGTCATTCATTTTTCCATTACCACAAATCACCGCTGGATATAATGATTGATTAAATGTTTATATAATATATTTATTATGTTATTATACTTATATAAATATTATATCACAAATATCTTATTACATTCCATTATGTTAGAATATGATAACGTCCCACTTGTGTACAATATACTAGTTCCTTGTGAAGCGATGTGATTTGCTCACGCTTTACATGAAGGTAATAAGGGATATTTTAATTAACATACGTCATATATATGAAATACAAATGATTATATAGTTGTAATATATTATTTAAAATTATTTCTTTCAATCCATCGAGAAAATGGAAACAACGTTCATGCGTATGTATGGCATACAATCTCCATAAACGATATATTTAATTTTCTTTATCTAAATATTATGGATTAACATAAAACAATTTATAAAGAATATATATGATATTTATATCATGGATAATTATATGGATATGTTTAACCATGATAAACATTATAAGAATAAAAATAACAAATCAAACATACATAATAAACAAAATAATTATTTCCCGAAACATGAATTTCACATGGAATTCTTAATAAACATGTAATAAAAGATCATTCTAAAATAATATATGGCAGTATATATATATAAGTATGTTTATTTAATATATTTATAATAAACTAATATTTATTATACATTAGGTTTTAATATGAATGTAGTATTTTGAGACTTAAGGTAATAGATTTCTGCCTCACTTTTATGTTTCTATGATACATAGGTAATATTCATCAAGTTTTTATTATTTGTAGTGTATATACTAACCATGAATATATTTTATGATTAATATCCTGAAAATTAATTTTAATTACATATAAATGTGATTATATATCTTCTATGTGGTTTACAGTTCAAAATTTACCAAATCAGCATGAGATTTTGTCTCAATTTTCTTTCTTTGAGACATTTGTTATGTTATGCAGCAATATTCATTAAGATGTGTATATATTTCATCCTTTAAATTTTATATCATTAATATAATTATTTTTTGAAATTTTAACTTTCATTTAATTATATTCATTCATGGGAATTATAATTCAAATTTACATATGTGGTAAATATTTTATTTACAATGGTATCATTTATAAATAATGTTTACAATTACGTTTCAGATGATAAAATATTATGATCCATTTATTAATAAACTCATGAAATTTATTCTTATATTGATAAATTATGATAATACTTGTTTCCCTTCACTTTCCTATCTTTATCTACTTAATAGTTTAAAATAATGTTTAAAAAAATCATCTTTATTTCTCTCTTTGGTCAAAAACCCATTTTCTTTGAAAACCATATTTTTTAAAATGTTTTTTAAAATGTTTTTATCATTATTATATATTTTTTCTAAAAAAACTATGTTTTACTTGTTTTCATAATTTTTTGGAAAAGAATCATCTTTTAATTTTCCCAACGATGTCCATTTGTCTTCTATTGAAATTATGAAAAGATTATTTGTTATTATGTGTTCAACATGAATACAATTTCCAGTCATCATGACAAATCAATATTTTAAAGCTTATTTTATAATTTTCAATGGTTATATTCAAGTAAAAGTAATTTTAATTTTATTGGAGAACTTTTCCTTTTAAAAAGTTATTTTCAAATCGGAAATCATATTTTCCTCAAGAAATGTTTTAAATTATTTTTAAGATTTATTTATAATTATTAAAGGTTATTGTCAAATAAAAATATTTTTAAAATGTTTTATGTTTTAGAAAGAGTTTTTTCAAAATAAAAAAGTTATTTTCCACATGAAAATTTGCAAATTATTTTTAAATAATTAATTATATATTTTAAAGGTTATCTTCAAGGAAAAGGCTTTCAAAATGATTTATATTTTAAAAAAAAATTAAAGAGAAGAAGATATTATAATCAAGAAATGTTTCAAATTAATTTCTAAATAATCCTTTATAAATTTTCATGTGTATTTTCAATGAAAATGTTTGCCAAAATATTTTATGAATTTTTAGTTTTAAAAATTAATCTTCAATGAAAATTTGTTTTCCTCAATAATTATTCAAAATTATTTATCTTCCGAAATCATTCTCCATCTAGGATGATAAAATTTGATGTAAATTATGATTTTTCTAGCAGGTAAACAAAGGATACCATTATTATTATTTCTATGAATTATTTATGTCGTTAATATTTTTATGAAACATGTTTCTCTTCCTTGGGTGTAACCATTATAAAATTATTATGAATCTTACTTCTTTTACCACATGTTATGCTAGGAGGAAATGATGAAATTATTATGAAAACTATCAGTTTCACTTATTTTATAATGTGAAAAAATGTTTATGAAACGAATTTCATTTCATGGGTTATGATGTGATGAATGTTTTGTGATCTTATAATAAACATATGTATTATTTTTATTATGTGATGGGTGGGGTATATATCTCCCCCCAATGCATTGGATACAGATTTATATCTCATAAGATATAAAAGACTGTAATGTGGAATGGACTTTGTTCAGTATGGGTCATTGTTAGCTATTATGGTCTTGGGATTGAACCATGACAACTATGATGGTTTGGGGAGGGAAACCCATTCTACTATGATCATGTTCTCATACCCTTATGCTCATGTTATTATTACACATCACCCTTGTTTACCTCTACTAAGAATCTAATACCATACTTTCTTATGTTTCCTTCCCACAGGTTATGAATAATGTTTTTTTGTAGGATATGTCTAAGAAGATTACAATGTTGGAAGATATTTATGGGAGTTGTTGAAGATCTTTCACCTAATTATAATATTATATACCTAGACTCTAAAGAAACTAAACTATTATAGTCCCCAGGAATGTGTTTGTGTAATTTATTAAATATGCATCTATCATGATGTGATATCTATGTATAAAAATCCTTGGTTTCTTTAACATCCATTCTATCCATTAATAAAAACAAAACAACATCCATCATGTTGAAATATGGTATACTACCTCCATGTAGCATTAAAGTTCATTTGTCATCATCACATTTTGTGTTTGGTTAAAAGGATGGACTTGATAAGTGAATATGTTTATTATGTCAAAATTATGATTTTGAAATGATAATTTATTCTATAAAATTATTCAATCCCATTCTTTTAAAAATGGAATCATTAATTGTGCATATGGCGGACTACCACCTATATGAATGATAAATTTTCATTTTTCATCACCACCCCACACAGATGGTTCTAAGAAAAATTTCTATTTATTTAAAATATATTTATTAAATTTTCAATATTCTATAAAATATATAATAACATTATGTAATATAATGCCTTCACTCATTAAATAACTATAACATACTCTCGTTTGGGTCAATTTTACCAAGTATGAGAATGAGGTTATAATGTTTACATCATGAATGATTAAGGAATTTTATATAATTAAAATATCATAAAATAATTATGTATTTAAGATATTTATAATTTTTATAGAATGGTCTTATTAATATTTTATATATTTCTTAATATATCATCTTTTTTTCATTAAACTCACCAAAAAAATTCTTCACAACTTCTATTTCATAAACCATTTCTTTATCATTCCCCAAATGAAAATGAGATATCATAGTTAATTGAGAAATGTTATTCTATTATATTGAGTAATATATGAATGATAAACCTTCTACTAATAAATAATAATGTTCATCAGAAATATAGAATTTGTATGCAAACTAGAAATCAGGATTCCTAACACCCGATGATAAAAAATAAATTAAAACGGGTGAATTTATTTATAGTAGATGAATGTAAATGATTTATATAAAAGGAAATATATTTGAATGAGGTCATTAGATAATTTATTATGATATTTATGTTTATTATATAGAAGGTTATGGAACAATTAGATAATATTATTTTAATGCAGGGGTATTTCATCTTAATTTTCATTCTTTCAGACATGTTTTTATAAACCTAATTTCATTTAAATAGTTTCTATACTTCCTATGGGATATATCATAAAAAGAATTATATTTTATTCATGGTATTTTTTAGTTAAATTTTAAGCTCTCTCTTTCATGGGTTTTAATATCAGAGTGTTTCTTAAGATATAAAAGATATTGATAACTCAAAACATCTTTATTTGAGTTATAATGTTTCACATAGAACTACTTTATTCTATTATTTGATCATTCAAATGAAGTATTTTATATTATACTCTCTCCATCACTAGTTAAAATGAGACTTTTGATTAAAATATTCTACCTCAATGAATTTCTTATACACAAAAGTGTAACATTGCTAAGAATACAACCCAAGACAACTCTTTATCTTGCTTTTCATGTTTTGAAATGATTATACTAATGATTTCAAAATTCCATGATTTTGAAAAGAAAATAAAGCTTTATTTTTTTAAGTGATATTTTTTTAAAAGGAAATATTTATTATAAATGTGGGTTTGAGGGATTGTGATTTAATAATGTATATTTCAACTATCTGTATATATTCTAAAAGATTTTGTTTAAAAAACTAATATTCCTATTACAAAATTTTTTCTCTAAAAACCCACTTTTTTAAAATAATGTTTTTTTAAAATTTTTATATAGCTGAATTAATTCATTTTAAAGAAACCTTTTTGTATAGTTTTTAATCATTTCAAAATGGATGCTCTATCTTATTTGTGAAGTGATTTTCCAAATACATCAAAATGTTCTTTTATATATTAAAGTTCCTATAATAATTCTTATGTTACACCATGGATATTGTTAAGACAATAAAAAAAAACATTATATTTCTTATAAAACGTTCTAGGATTTTTTTTTCATAATCAGACATCTTTTCAATGGGTTAATTAAGTGATTTTTTATGTATGAATATATTCATTTTATTAAGGTACATTTTTGTATAGGTGATTATTATGTGATGAGTGAGGTTCTATATCACCCTCCAATGCATTGGGTTAAATATTTATATATCATCAAACAATGATGTTAAGCACATACATTTTTTTGTTGAAAACATGAAGAGATGTCTTTTTTGTTGTAAATATGAAGTGTGTACATTTGATTTGTTCATAATGTTATAATTTCTCAATACTTATTTTTGTTCCAAAGATCATTTTCTGTAATATATTTCAAGATAATGTCATATTTCCATTGAATATACCAATCATTATGCTTCAAGGATTATATTTATGTAAGACTCAATCTATTACAGCCTCTCGGACATGTTCGAGCACTAAAAACCAAGAAGAGGGTGTGAGGAAGAAATTCAGTAACCAGCCATCCATCCTCCCACTAAGATGTTAAGAAAGACACACTCCCCCATGAAATGGTGGTGTTTGGCACATAGTGCTCACAAAGGGTGGGGTGCATATAAAAATCAAAAGAAACTACAATATATATATTTATAGGTAAACAAACACTCTTCCCAACCTATGAGTTTCCAAATAAGCAACTATCCCACACAAACCTCTTTTTCTACTACAACTATATGCTCAACCACAAAAACAACAACAATAAAACAAAAGATTAACACCTTTTAATTTAACCAATATCCACTGATTAACTAGGGGGTTCACTTTAATATCTTCTTTCATTACCTGGTGAAACTAACAAGAACAAAATATGTAATCGTTCTCAGAAGGATAAAGGCCACTAAACATGACCAAGGTAAAACCCAGCTACATTCCCACTGCACGACAGCAAAAACCCAGATTTTTGTAGTCCCCCACCACAACAAGTACATATCCACATTGCAACCCCACTACCCAACGTCACTCTTTGACAACAACACAACAAAGGCCGTTTAACTACCTAAAAGTTCATCCATCCCACAATCAATCATTCTCTCAGACTGAGAATCCAACTCACCACCTGTACACCACATGCAAAAAGACCAAAATAACTACCATTAACCCTAGCCTCACTACACAATCATACCACACCCTTCTCATAGAGGCCACTCTTCTAACCAACCTTGTGCTCATAATCATGCTCCCAATAGCAACACTACACAACTCACACAAGGTTTCAAAACTCCATAGAGCACAACACTCAACCACACCTATCAATATGATGTGTATACAATAAGATTCTACTAGCGGAGTTTCATTAATTACACTTAATTGTTACTGGGGTGATCACACAATATGATTGATCATGGGGAATTCATTTATACAACCAAGTATATAAGATTAATCATATTTGGTGTTAGAATCATTTATTCAAGCATCTCAACAGAACATAACAATATTAATGCATAAGAAAAGACCACCAACAACCGTGATTTTTAGACGGAATATATCCACGAAAACCATAACATAATCAAAGATGAAAAATAAAATATGTGTTCAACATCAAAGAATACTCTATCAATTATTTTATTTACCCGTGTTATCTTTTGATCAAATTCAATCCTTATTTATTTCTTGTTTTTAAGAAACCTTTTCAGCCGTTCCTCACAAGGATTCATTATCAAACCCACCCCATATGATTTAAAATTATATATAATAAAAAGAAACCCTTACTTGGATGATTAAAGGATCAATGTTCTTCATTACGCAAAGAACATGGGTCGCATGATAAGCAGTGAAGAACTCCAAGAAAACTGAGCATGAGAGGGCCTATCATAGCACCACGACTCATCTAGAGAGGAAAGATCTAGGTGAACCGAGGGGAAATAAAATACACACAATAAATGGAAGATCTCTTCCTGGAATATTCGGATCATATTTTAATGGAATAACAGTTTTAAAAGATATCATCACGGGATCATGTTCAAGATCATCCAGTTTGGGTATCTCCAATTTCCTGAGAGGTTAGGATATTTAAAGATATAATAATTACGATTTGAAACAAACTTTAAAAACTCCTCAATAAGGATTTAATTAACCTTGTTTTATGTCAAATAAAACATATGAGGGGCCGAACTGGAAAAATATGAAATACTGGGAAAACCACAGATGAATCATAGATGGTTGAGTCACCGATACTGAGCCACTACAAAGTGAGGTACTGACATGACCTATCGAAAATGAGCCACTAATGCTAAACTACCAATACTAAGCTACAAACATTGAGATATTTATGTCATGGCCTATCGACACAATAATCTACCAACATCTCAACCTACTGACACCCTGACCAACCGACACCTCGACCTTTCGACTCCCAAACCTACCGATGATGACACCCTCTACCCACTAATGCTGATGAATCAAGCTCACCAATGCCAAAACACATGACTCAACATTTCTAATGCACTGATATGCCAATGTACAGACATGACGATGCACTAATATGCTGACACACAGATATACCGATGAAAAAACTGGAAATCTGGAAAACTCTTGAAGTAAGCCATCAACAGTGCCTAGAACAACTCAAACACTGGACCATCACAAAGAAAGTTTCTAGGGAAATCTAGGCTATTACACCATTGGGATTACTAAGAATCAAATTTAAAACTATTCTCTATTTCCATTTTAACACTCTCATCAGGGACATGAATATTGAGACATGAATTAGAGTGCTATATGGACTCAAGAATGATTCCCTAATTTCCAGATCTTGCAAACAAGTGATCACTGATAAATGAAACCACTATTGAATTATTACCACTAAAATATATAATAAAAAATATAACAAAAAATATAAAAATTACTATTTTTATATGATACTATTTTATTATAAAATAATAAATTTTGAGTATAAATAAAATATTATTTTTAAAAACCAATCTATAGAAAACAACCCCATGTCTCCACGATGAAACATAAGAATAAATAAATAAGAATCAATCTCATGAATCCAACATCTTACATTTCAAAAGTGAAAATATAAAAATATTCAGAAAATAATGGAATAGGTAATGATAAATACTTGTTGTTGGAGGGGGAAAATTAATAGTTTTATCCCTTTTTCAAAATTTATATTCTCCTTTCCATATTTAACAATAATTTGTAAAAATAAAATATTATGGAATAAATTATGGATTTAAACACATTTTTAAAGGAGGCACACCTCCAAAAGGATGACTACTTCCTTAGTGTATAGTCGGTTTATCCCACTCACACATTATATTTTTATTATCAAAATAAATATAGGCAAGAAAATGACCATGAACCTAATAAAGGATGTTGGAACTAGACATCAAAATACAAACACCTAATTTTATAATGCAATCAATATAAAATCTTCAAACATGGATCTATAATGTAATACAAAGATTTTGAGGACTGAACAGATCATGATTTTCATCTTCATTTTAGAAAAAATCCACTCACTAGTTGTATCTTCATTTTAGAAATAAATAATTCCCCTTCTTAGACTTCTTGAAATATTTCCCAAAATTTTTTAAACTACTGAAGGCTCTCCCAATTTTTTTTATTTTCCCCTTGTTTATATTTATTGAAAAAAATGTAAGAATATTATTTCTAAAATTGTTATAGAAGAACTATAATTTTTAAGATATGGATCTTATTATTTAAATTAATTTAATACCAATTCAAGGCCTCCATTTAAATCTACGTAAGACTATACATCATTAATTATTTATGATAATGGAAACATATATAAATATTCTTCCTAAATTGAATCCACACATATATTATAATTTGAAAAATACCACTTGTTCTTGGAACTATGATGTGGAACTATAGCTTGTTGTAGGGAACTCATCTTAGCACCAAATTTTTTGTCGATGAGATCTCCTTAAATATTTTCTTTTATTACAATCATATTAATGTGATTATTTTATTATTTTATATGAATATCGATTCAATCAACATATGATTGTTTTCCTCATAATAAATATTCATTAAATTCAATGAAACTTGTTCAATGATGAAACCTTACAAGGTCTCTTACCAACCATATGAAGTGTCTAGAACTTATTGGGGTCTATCCCCAACCAAACGATGATAGTTTCTTAACCTTACTATGAAATTTATGAACCTATTTGGGATAATTATCAACATTATCAGGTCTTGTTTGAACCTAACAGGAATGAGTTTCAATATTATGAGGATGTTCCTAAACCCGAATTATAGTATATATCAGCCTTATAATTAGATAAAACAAAATTTATGACAACTCACATAAACATTGTAAGGATTTTCAATAACCACACATTTTATTTTAAAGACAGTAAAAATTTAGTGTTTTCACTTCACATAGAATTGATCTAGAATTATAAAACACAAATACCTTACATAACATGAAAAAATTATATCAAAACCTCTTCCAATTACTTTAACCACAAAATTATCAATCATGTAGTATAATTCTAACTCTACCCTTACTGAATGACATTTAAAAATATCATATATCTGTTTCCCTATTTGATATTAATTAGTTAAATTCATTCATTATATAGCATACTTCAAAATATTCAAAACTATTAAAGACAATAATATTATCCAAAAACATGTCTTTACCTTGAAGAGAAACACTTAAATCAACACATTTAACTCGTATTGACCCAAAATACAGTGTCATCCTTTATATGGTTCAATAATCTCACCCTTTGTGTTTTTTGTCTATAAATATCATCTTGTATAACCATTATTAATAAAAATAGAAAAATGAAAAAAATACATGTGATCCAGTCAAAAACCTAGAGGAAAAGAGGAAATAGTTAAATAAATCTAAGTCTATATTAGCTATCTTGATGTATAAAAAAGTGTCATTAATCCAATCACTAATGCTATAAAAAACAAAAAAAATATAATTTTTTTACTTTTTTATACTTATATAAACTATAACAAAATTTACAGACACATTCTTGTAACAAACAACACATATATTAAAACAATTCATAAATAGGGATAACACATTCCTTACCATGTAGAAAACATCTCCTTAAGAATTTAATCATTGTAAAAATAGAGAAGTAAACTCATGAATTTTTATACCATAGTTTTGAATATTTAGATGCACTCACATTTTGAACCTTAACTTCTCAATAGACTCAACTATGATATTAATGGATCTCACCAATTTTTTCTTTATATATAAGAATTTACAAATTTATTATCTAGTTATCCATATTATCCTTTAGAAAATGATATTTTTTGATAATGTGTTTTACTTTAGAATGAGGCACAGGGTTATTGACTCAATTTCAAAAAATTTTCCTATCATATCTATTAACCAATGGATATCCAGTTTGAACACTAATATATTAATGTTGAGCTTCCATACACATCATCTTTGTAGCTTGTTGTGATAAAACCACATATTTTCCCTAAATTAAGATCAAATTCATTGAAGTGTGTTTCGTTTAATCCCATGTTACAAATTTTTAGCAAGGAAGAACACTCCAAATGAGGTGGATTACTAAACATTAACAGGCCTGGCCTAGTAAACATATGTAAACCCTTTTATGTACAATTTCCATTCTTTATTGTATAGAAAAAATATTTGGATGTATTTAAGATATAACTCAAGATTATTAGAGATATATGTTAATGTGATTATTTTGTATTATACTAAACTATGGAACACAATGTCACAATGAAATCTATGTCTAATCATTAAGCAATAAATTATAGAATAAATTGAATCAGCTATATCAAATCATTTTCATTCACTACATTACCTTCATAACTCTTTCTATTATTTTTC
Organism: Viscum album; assembly: GCA_963277665.1. Lineage (NCBI taxonomy): Eukaryota > Viridiplantae > Streptophyta > Magnoliopsida > Santalales > Viscaceae > Viscum > Viscum album. The sequence continues at coordinate 639,633,507 of OY728131.1, read as the reverse complement.
CATACCTTTATAAGAAAAGAGAATCCACTTTATTATATAATTATAAACCATTTTAATGACTATTTATTATATTTTTCTTCTAAAATGAAAACATGATTAATAGTTTGGGTGATTTTTATACCCAATAAAAATCTAATTTCTCTAAGTAGAGATATTTAAAACTTCTTCTTCATTTTTGTGGAGAAATATTAACACACATTCTCCCCATCACTAGTAAATATTAGGTCATCAACATAAAAAATCACAATTAGTGATATGTTTTTGGTCTTCTTATTGTAAAAATTAATATCAACTTACCCCTTATTGAGCTTAATGCTTCTTATGTACTCATCTAACATGATGTACAAATCCCTTAGAAATTCATTTAGTCCATAATAAAAAAATTTTAATTAATTTTTTATAAATAATAATAAATCTAAAATCACTTAGTATATTCCATATAAAATTCCACATTTTATTCAGTATTAAAAAATTTAGACTTAACATCCATCTGATTTTATTTTAACTCCTTTGAGAATCAACTTTAAGAAAAACTATGATAGTTTAAATATTTAAAACTAGAGAAAATTAATCTTAAAAATCTATAATATCACCTTGTGAGAATATATTTTGTAGATTTATTTCTTGGAACACTTCCATCTTTATTTAGTTTATTCCAAAACACCAATTTTTGTTCTAATATTTTCCCACCTTAGGTTTGAGAATAATTTCACATGAACAATTATTCAATATTTTATGAACATTTAAATTAATAGTTTATATCCAATCCTTTATTTCACAATATTATTCACAAATTTTGTGTTAAATATTTGAAAGAGGGATAGCGTGAGTGGTTCCTATAATTTTTCTTCATGAAAAAACAACTAGATTCTGGTCAGAAATTATATGTTTTATATCCACATAATTTATATGACTTAAACCTGAATGAAATTTGTTCCATCTTTCATCAATGATATATGAAAAATATATATCATATTTTCGAGGCTATATACTTTCTTCAATTACTTATACCAATCCAGCATCTACAACATAATCCATGTTATCTATCATAATAAAGTTCATGATATATTCATTATTTTTAAAAACCATAACTTATTCAAAATAAAACGTTTTATATGATTTTTTTGTAAAATTTGTAAGAATGTAGATTTTGTTTATAAAAAAGGATTATTCCTTCATCTAATTTCTCATCAAACATGATTCTACATTTTTTACATTCCTTTTGATTAATCATGATCTACTAAACAATATAATGTATTTTACAGTTGGATTATTATTAAACCAAATTTATTTTGGAGAAATATCATATTTGGTCCCCAATAAGACATAATTTTAAATAATCCTAGTTGTATTAATGAATTTCATCTAAAATAACCTTGAATTATCGTGCCCATTAAGAATAGTTTTAGAAAAATAAACACGGATCCTATTTTTTTCATAGATACTCCGTTTTTATAAGGGGTTTTAAGGATCAATAAACTCATGCTTAATTTCACTCTTATACAAAATTTGTGAGAACTATCTATTAGAATATTCAACGTTTGTAATATGTCATTAACCACATTAAAGGAAAATCTATTTATTTTTTATTCAATCTCTAAAAACGTTTACTTTTTTCCTAGTCCCATGACTTCTGAGATTTAAACATAATAAAATTCATCCCAATTAAATCATTGTTGAAAGTAATGAAATATCTATCTCAACTTAATGATTTCTTTATCATTGAAACACACACATCGTTATGTATAAGCTCCAATGGATTCATAGTCTCAATCTCAACTCCTTTGTAATTTTTGTTCATTATCATTCCTTTATCAAACGTTTTATTAAATGATAGAGTATTTTGTTTTAAATTGGGAATTTGTTTAACTAATTATTCATTGATTAGCTTTCAATATTTATTTCAGGTAATATAGACCAACAATCTATGTAATAAACTATTTTCATCTTACAAACTCATATTAAAGATTTATTTTATTATATAACTTTTAATATGTTTCCCCAGATCCCTTCTCCCCTAGATATACCATATACATATTTAAAACTATTTACAAGACATAAAATATTCCTAAAGATCATCTCATTTTAATCATAAAACAAATCTGGGACACACTTATCATGTTATGCTTTAGCTCATAAACAAATAACACAATATTTATACTGATCTTATTTTATGAAATTTTTCTTGTTCAAAGACCTTTAATTTTTAGAGATATTTAATTAACAAATATAAATAACAGTTATTTATACTTCCTAATATCCTATATATTTATCATACCTATTATCACATGAGAAGAGAATTCGTTGTCCATTATCCATTTATTTTCAGTTTTGCGTGATTTTAATGAAAGTTCAACTATATTTTCATGCTGATATTGACTCTAAATTTTACTAGTTTTCTGATGATGATTAAATTTTTCTTATATCAGTTAAACCTATTTATATTATATATTTCAATATTCAATAAATATCCCACATTTTTCTTATAAATATTTAAAACTACTTTTTATCTCAACATTCTTCTCTAGCCATTGATTATATAAACTATTTTTTACTTATTGTTTTCCCCGATTAATATATGGTCTCTATTTGGACTAGAAAAATAAATATAATTATAGAAACTATATTAATTATTATCAATAACACCATAAATTAGAAATTCATAGAAATATAACTCTTTTGTGGAAATTATATTTCCATATAAGAATCTATTCATGTTTATTTTTAGGACCATGTTGAGTTATTTTATTTAAGACTTCTTAGCTTTTCATTTCATGGATTTTAGAGATTGTAATAGAAATTATTTTAATTTTATTTCAAAATATGAACAAATTTAAACTATTATCATTTTTTTTAGGTTGGAAATGAGTGAAATGTTATCTTGGTATCTTGATAAGACATATCTTCCTTCTTTGAAAAACTTTACCTATATTACATAAATCCACATTTATCGTCTTAGAAATAGAAAATAATAGATTTTTTAGGATTATAACATTCACCTCTTACTTTATTACCATTTTATAACTTTATTTGTATTTTTTTATTTTTTATAAAAACAAATATATATTTAAATGCTTATAAATCCCTACCCCGAAAGAAAACAGTTTATTCCATACCATCAATAATATTTATCTTCATTGTATTTTTGTGTTTTAACTTTGTGATTTTTCTTAATGACAACTTATTTATATATCTATGTTTGTTTTTTTATTGGAATTATTATTGATATAGAAATTCTCACATTTTATCCTTTCAGTTTCTTTTAAGAGAATTTTCACATCTATTTTTAAGTTATATTCTTGGGATGACTCGGCTTCTATAACAATATACTCAAAATTGAATTATGAATAATAATATATTGAATCAATATTATTTTTTATTGTTCTATGATGACCTTATGAGAAGATTATCTATGTGTATGCACACAGTTATTTCTCTCATAACTATTTGTAATCCCTTCATCAATTGATAAAATATTTCTTCTAGAAAATTTTATTATGCAATTATTTTTCTTATTCCACTAAGATTGAAATTACTTCTATGATTTTACATTAAAAGATGAAACTATATCTATTTCATCATATCTATATTTATTTCTTTATTTTCTTAGTATAAATGGTAGAGAAATGACAAACCTTCTCATAATTGAAACATTTAAAATGAAATTTACCTTTAAACTTACCACCACTTCCTTTTTTTTAAGTTTCTTAACATGTGGTAAATATTTTAAACTTAATATTGCATATTATTTTCTTCATATAAACATAATTTTTTATCATATATCATCAATTACTTTAAATAATTGAAAGAAATATCATTATCCATCATTATTTTACTTTTGGGGGAAGCTCCTCTAATCATCTCATACTTAATGAGTGTACTGTATAGCTTATCAATAGTGAATTAATGAAGATATATATCTTATAAATATTATATCATGGAATCAAATATCTTATAAAGTATTCTTATAAAATTATTTACCACTATTACACCTTCATTTTTGTCTATATATCCTATGAATGAATATATAATTACATAAAAATATGATAAAAAACTCATCAAAAATTTAATTATCTAGTATCCCTATATCATAAACATAGTATCTAAAAATTTATAGTTTTTTTCCTTCACATTGTGATTAAATCAATAGATTCTATGAATTGTTCCCAAATTTCAGAAAATGTTTTGAATCTTATAGCATAAGTTAAAAAAATTATTAGATAATGAAGGGAGTAGTGCATTCCTAGATTTACCACCATTCTAAACAGTCATATTTCTATTTATAGACCTCATTGAAATATCCGTTAGCATGATAAAGAATTAATGAGAAGCATCAAGAACATCCCATCCTAGGTAGAGTAAAAAATGAATCATTATCTCCTTATATAAATGAAAATATTTTCCATCAATGCTTTGAATACCATTATAATTAATGGAATTTTGGTGTTCCATGGAATATTAATAAGAGATATTTAATGGATAACCTATGCTCTGATAGTAATAGAAAATTATCAAACATGTAATATTAAATTTTCAGGATTGGTGGGTGGGGGGGGTGGGGGTGAATCAATATTTATAGAATTTTTAGAACTTATATTACATTATTCTTATTTAGTATATTTCAATTCAAAAAAATAATACAAAATAATATATGAAGCAAAATAAGTTTGTTAATGAGGCCCTCCTCACTAAGGATGACTAATTCCCTAGTGCATGGTGGTTTTACTGCTTACACTTAACTATTAAATTATTATAAATATGGGTACATTAAAGGGTATAACCTTAAAATTTATACAAGATACTATAAAAACTAGTCATGCACACATACCTACTTTTGGAATAGTAAAAAAATTAAATAATTAAAGATATATTGAAAAAGAAATCATGATTTTATATTGCATCAACAAATCATGGTCCTATTTTTCTTATCACAATAGATCATATCAATAGATGCATATTATTTTTAGGAATCAATTATACTTATCCTTTAAATTCTAGAAATATTTCTCACAATTTCATTAAAACTATTAAATATTATCCCTATTTTCATTATTTTTTCCCTTCTTTATTTTAACAGGAAACAAAAATTCAAATATTATTTCCATAAAATTTATAAAAACTCTTCGATTTCCTAAGGATGGTATATTTTTATTCAAATTAATTTAACACCATGTTAAGGGCTGAATTTAAATCTCTTCAATACTCAACTTCATTACATCCTCATGCAATTTTCAACTTAACACAAACTTCTTTCTTCAAATAAATTTTCACATGCATTCTACTTTGAAAAACTCCACATGTGCATGGCATTGTGACATGGATTTGTGTGCTTCAATGTGGAACTATTATGAGCACCAACATATTCCTTGACAATATATAATTAAATATTATATTGAATCATATTCAAATTAATATGATTATAATTTTTTAGTCCATTAATATTGGTTTAAGTAGTGTTCGATTTGTCTTTCCTTTGAATAAATATTCTATAAATTCTTATATTTTTTCATAAGGACTAAACTTGATGAGTTTTTTTTAATGGTATTATGTTTTTTAACCTTCTTATGAACTGATTTAATGTTACATTTTCTCAACCTGTTGATTATATATTCAAACCCCCAAGGTCATGTTTAAACCTTACAAGGTCATGTGTGAAACATATGGGATTATTCTAAACCTTATGAGGATGTGCCTCAACCATACATGCAATATGTCTCAACCATAATCTTATCTCACATCAACCATATGATTCATCATATCAATATTATGAGACATTTAAAAAATTCAATTTTAAGTTTACAAACATTATGAATATATTTTATCAACATTAAACAGACTTTAACTATCTTTAAAAAATATATACCTCTTCCATGTCTTCACATGATCCCTTAAATACCTCTTGTACTTTTCTAACATCTTCCTTATTAGGTATGAAGTCTAGTTCCAACTTACCCCTCACTCAAATGGTATTTCACTATATCATCTAGCTTTTTTTCTCATTGATACTAATTCTTTAATCTCCATTGTTAGCTAGAATTCATAAAATTTCTTTTGGAATATTAGTGAAAATACTCTATTTCAAAGAAATTTTATTTAATGTGAAGTGTTACACATCAACACCATATTTAACAAGTATTGAAAATAATTTCATCATCATCCTATAGAGGGTTAAATATTTTCACTAATGATATAAGAAAATTTCCTTTCCTTGCATCATGAACAATCATGAGTTCTTATACACTGGAGAATAAATATAGGGGCGATAATAAATTTAATAGGATTTCTTCAATGTATTTGATATATATATATATATATATTCATTCATGATAAATATAATAAAAATAAATACTAATCAATAATGATTAGCCAAATAATTTTTTTTGAAAACCATTGATTTTATAAAATCAATCCAAAACAAATATATTAAATACATTTACATAGAACACTATATTTCATGGGAAACATATTATCTATTTCATTGATCAAATTGATTTAAATAAAAACGTTTTCTTTGAGAAAATATTCTATTTTCTCCAAAATACACAGGAAAAATCTCATATTTTTCCTAATTCCACTAAAAATTCTCTATATCCTCACATCCAACTAAAAACACCTCATTTCCTTAAAACCTACTCACTATATGGAATAAGAGATCATAATAAAAATAAAATCAATTATATATTATATTTATCTTTTCCATGTGATAACCTTATTGTCACCCATTCCCATATCTAACCTCACATTATAGTGAGGTGTATCCTTTACACCCTAATAATCCAAACCATTGTTCATCATAGTGTAAACTTTCTATATATGTTCCTCATCACATATTAATCTTATAGGATTCAAATGAAACATTAAAATAAATAAATTTTACACATGCCTAGCCAAAATGAAAGAATTTATAAAAATAAATAATTAATTTAACAAAAATATATTCCCAGTGTATGTAAAAGTAGCATAATTTTTTGTACTATGGGTGAATGGTAAGAATTAACCTAATATATACAATGAAATAGAAAATAATAAATATAATTGGAGGTTTAATTCACATGTGCCTTTGATATTTATTTTTCATTGAATATGTTTACTAGTTTTTTGATTGTTTTACTAAGAATTTATTATTGATGTGATATTTCGTTTGTTATTGGGATTTAATGATTAAATAAATTTTCATAAAAGGTTAAAAATATTAAGATAGTAATGAACATATTCTATTAAATTTTTAAATGTGGTAAAAATTATATTACTAGAGATTCTGAATTAATATGAAAGTATACTATAAAAAAAGGGATTTTAGAAATGATTTATTATTGAAATTAGAATTTATGTGTTTCCATTGTGCATATTGTTGTTACTATGATTGGTGTGGCCATGGTGGAAGAATGTTTTGGATGGTTCTGAGTTGTTGTAATGGGTTGGTCAATGGGAGCTACGACTTATTTTCCATGGTTTTCATTAGGAGGTGCAGTTATTGATGTAGAAATGGTGGATGAGATATTATGTGATAGAGATGTATAACTCCTTCTAACTCAAATAACAAAAATTATATGATTTATAATAAGAATTTAAATTTCTTAAATTTCTTGTATTCCTTTGGTTTATATTGGATAATTTATAAATACTCTTACATAATAAAGTGGAAACATCAACTAAATATCCATATTTTCCATAGAAATAGGATTTTTCAGTTCAAACCTCTATTTCATTGATGAAAGACTTGAATAATTCATGAGAAAATTATTTATTTAGATACATACTTAAAAAATAGTTTCTAATCATACTTAGGCCCTATGAAAAACATATGAAAACATTGTATAATCACAAAAATTTTAGTAAGTGATATGAAATTTATGGAAAAATGTTAATCCCAGTGAAATTCATGAAACCCAATAAGGGTGTTTTATTTTTTACATCAAAACATTTGAGCTCAAAATAATATTTTAACTACTCTTAAAATACTCTCCAAACCCCAATGTTTTCATAACACATTTTGAAATAATGAATAAATATAAAATCATAATTAATGAAATATTAACCATGAAAACAATACTTGTATGTATAAAAGATCATAAACACTCCTTTAAATCATAAAATCATTATTTATTTTTTAAAATAAAAATATTTCAAAAAAAATTTTAAGCGTAGAGAAATATTTTGGGAAACATTGGGCATCAAACATTCATTATGTAATCAAATACCATGATAATTGAAATATTCTCTTAGGAATAACTTATATAAGTTAAATTAATCACTTCATAGGATTAATTAATCCCATACACATTATATTAAGAGTAACTTACATTAGTAAAATATGTCAATTTCCTTGATTAATTTATGTGAATTAATAGATTCACCCATTACATAATGGGCATAGTCCTATAAGGCCTTGTGTTGACTCTCCGTTCACACTTTCATAAATAACACCATAGATTCATGATTGAAAATAAAAACATTCAATAACATACAATATACATTATATTTTAATATAAAAACATTTTATAACATTATATTTTAATCGAATATTTTACTTATTTTTTATAACTGTAACACCCTGAGATTTTGTGAAATATATATTTTTCCGAATTAATTTATCATTTCTATATTTTTCATTTCACATGACACTAAACATTGTGGTTTATATATATATATATATAAATATTTATATATATACATATATATTAAAAAAATAATTAAAACATTACTTTTACATGAAATATGAACTTGGCTTTCTCTACACGCAATACCGACTTGGCTTGTGCTACACACAACATCGACTTAGCATAAATTACATGGAACACTGACTTGGCGTACAATGCACACAACACTGAGTTTCTCTGAAATATAATTATATATATATATATATTAAATGAGATTAATATAAAGTAACCATCAAACTTAGTAATAGTAATATTAATAACTACTTGTAAAATATTTTTTATTATAGGATTATATTTATAAAAAATATTAATAATGAAATATAATATTTTTGGTAATGTCCTTTTATGTTAAAAACATTTTCTCCTTAAATGAATCACTTTTAATAATAAAATTAATCTTAGACAAATTTAGAAATATAATTTGTTAAAATAAATTTAAATTTTGAATTAAGAATGTCTAAATTAGCCTAGGGGAAATTTCTAGGATTTTTCTGAGAAAATTTATTTTTTTGATGAATAGTAAAAAATACTATTTTTTAGTAAAAAATTCCCTTAGTGTCTAATAAATTATTAATTCGAAATGATATTATAAATATTTTTAAATGAAAAATTATATAAATAATACATTTAATAATACAATTTAATTCATTATAATCAATTTCACTTTGAAACTGAATATAAAATCTTAACAAACCTTTGAACATTTTCATACATTAAAACCCTGTTATTTCATCCCGTCTGTTAGATTATTACCAATCTTAATTTTTATGCTTATGTTATTTTATTTTCAAAAATATAACATACACCATTATATTCAGGATAATATACATATTCAAATTATTCCATGTTAATGTTTGACCAAAATTTGTATTAAAAGTTGTTAAAATTATTAATATCAGTTAACGCCAAATTAACCTTATTTAGGGACTAAACATTATAATTAAGGGACCAAATGACATATAAAATTATCAAACAAACATTATCTATCCATATTTAGTCCATAAAACTTCCATTATTTGTTTTTGGTTTTTAATACATTTATTAGGTAAGAACATGCACACACCTAACTTGCTTCTAGAAATTTCAAATGGGTCATTTTACTTCCCTATAAATGGCCACCACCTCTACCCATTCCTCACAAATCTCAAACATTTTATTTTCATAAAATATCTTCCCAAGTATCCTCCCAAAAATCCTCCCCTTGGCCTTGTATCATTCCTTTGGGTAGAAATATTCTCAAGGAAGCCGTTTGGGACAAACCAGAAGGAGTTACCCGAGTTAGAGGAAACTTTTACGAGTACAGATGGAGTTAAGACTCAAGGTAAGGGGATTTCATCTCACTTTTAATTTTTGTGAGACAAATGTTATTTTATCCACTATTTACTATTTTTTTTATTTTATACTATTTTTTTTATTATATGTATCATGCACATAAATTTATGGTTACTCACATGCCCATTTTATAATCCTTCTTTCATGGGGTTTGATTTTCATAAGTAACCAAATTAGTAAAATAGTTATCTATAAAATTTCCTTCTTTGAGAATCATGTTTAGTTAATCACCTAAATTATTTTTTTAGGTTGTATGTACATCAATTTTACATCATGATATCATACGCTTCATGTAACTTCTTTTTTTACATTGAGCGTATGATCCCAAGTTACCGAGTTATAAGAGTTTATTGAGACAATCTCATCGCTTACCAAAATTTTTTATGTTATTTCTTTCCTTGGTGAAAGATTGTGATCTGTATCTCAATAATATTCACAAGTTACCTTCTCATATGTTATTTCATGATATACTCATGTATTAGTACCATATTATACTCATTTATACATAAGATAGGTAAGAAATTTTTTAGGAATGACCGACATTACCTTTTCTTCGATCAGAAATCTTTGTTTTCTAAAAAGGATTTCCAATAATATTATACCATTATCCAATAATATTTTAAATAAAATTATAATCTTTTTTATTTTACCAATATCTTCAAGGGAATCTTCTTGTCACTTTCTGGACAAGGCATTCATTCTAACTATTTTACTATGAAAAAGGAATGTTCTTTTCTACTTCATACGACATGTACAGATTTACCCATCGCTATTCTTTGAAGATTTCTTTTATTTTTTAAAAAGTTTAATATTTAATAAGTTGTTTTAAATTTAATTTTAAAGGAAAATGTTTTTCAAAATGGTTTCAAATCTTATTTATATGTTTTCAAGGTATCATTTAAGAAAATTAAATTTAAATGGTTTTATGTATTTCAAAGAAGAAAGGATATTTTACTCAAGAAACATATTAGAAAGATATTTCAAAACTATTTCCCATATATTATTACATCCATTGATGTTACTCATTACCGTTTAGGAAATGATCAAAAGGTTCCAGTCATATCCTTTCTATGAATGGGTCATGCTTAATGTCATGGTCTTTGTGAAATTTCTTTCTCTTTCACAGGTTATGATTCAATGAAATGGTTACTAAATCTATCTATTTTCCATCGGTTATGATGTGATGAAATGTTAATGATACACATTTTATATTATGGTTTATGATTTGATGTTTATAAGACCTATAACTTTTTATGTGTCATGATATGATGAATGTTTTATTATCTTGTGGCATATGTGTGAATTATTTTTATATGAGATGGGTTGGACCTATGTATCCCTAACATGCATTGGGTAATGATATGTTTTATTGTATACAAACATGTAAATGGGTCTTATCCCAAGCACAAAAAGAAAATGGTACATAGGTTATAGCACAAGAATGAAAACAAGAAGGTACATAAGTTGTAGTATAATCCAAAAAATAAGAAGGAACATGGGTTGTATCCCAAGCCTAAATTAAATAGGGTAAATTGGTTTTAGATGAAGCCGAAAAATAGGAAGGCACATGGGTTTTAGCCCAAGAAAAAAATGAAAGAGGGTACACTGGTAATATTGCAATCTTGAAAACAAGAAGGTACATTGGTTGTAGCCCTATCCAAAATAGAAGATGATATATAGGTTATATACCAATCCCAAAAAAAAGAAGGTACAAGGCTTGTAGTCCAATCCTAAATGAAATATGAAACATAGGTTTCATCCCAAGCATGAAAAAAAGAAGGTACATGTGTTGTATCCCAATCCTCAATGAAATATGGTACATAGGTTTTAGCCTAAGCCCAAAAATAAGATAGTACATGGGTTGTATCCCAAGCCTATAGTAAACTGGGTACACAGGTTACTAGCTGAAATCCGAAGTAGGTACACAAGTCGTATCCCAATACTAATATGTTATAAAGGTCTTGGTAGGTATACCTAACATAAAAGGTTCTATTCTTATATGTATAAAAATCCTATTTTTTATTCTTTTGTTATGATTTCATGGCCCATGATATTTATTTCCTTATGATTCATGTCTTATGAACTACCATGATTTATCCCATAACGCATGTTTATAACCATTGATATGTAGGGTATCATCTTATAATGTTACAATAAAATTATAATAATACTATGTTCATGATTATTCGTACATATCTCCATTATTTAACCTTAGTGAGCCTTTGACCTCACCCCTTATGTTTCCTTTCTCCAAGTTAAAAAGAAAGGTTTTAAGTATAAGTAATAAAGGTGGAGATATTTATGTGAGATTTCGAAGTTATTTCACCAGTATTGAAGATTTTGTTTCCATGTTTCCAAAGACACTAAACTATCATGGTCCCCTTGCATGTTTTTTTGTAATGTACTGAATATTTATCTAAAAGGATGTAATATCCATGTATGTTAAGCCTTAGTTTCTATAGTTGGTATCAAAGGAAAGGTTTATTAAACCTTTAGAAACTAGGATGAGGAAACATTAGTGAGATCCCTAGGTATATTTCAAAGTATATGTCTAAGTATGTCACTAAGGATAAGTATAAGGATAAGTTAATGTTTAGAAAAATGTCTTGGAATTTTGATAAAGGATAGAGTGACTGGTTTCCTCGAAATAAATCTTAGTCTGGATAATACAATTGGATGTAGATATAGCACAAATGTAACTAGGGATAACAACACTGACAATATGTTTTTGTCTTGACTCAGGGTAACCTATTTCATGACAATGGGTTTTGCAGCACACTTTGTTTGACACTCCCTAGGTATATGCTATGGGAATTCACAAATCATTCAGGAACCATTGTGAAAGATTTTAAATATAATTTTTCTTTGATTAACCTATGATAAACCTAGGGTGTCATTTATTAAGGAAGGTTCCTTGATTTATACATTCAATAAGTAAATCTTTTTATGACTGTGTGTTTTTCTGCCATGATAATTAATGCTCACACTGTGATTTTTTGTTTTGGTTAATTGTGAGAATTAGAAAGAACATGGTTAAAAATAAATATTTCATTAGTAAAATTCTGAGCATTATGAAAATTTATTTTTCAAGTGGAAATCTTAGAGAGAATTAGGAAGGTGGTATGAGTGTTGGTTATACTTCAGAAGATAAAGAGGCCTCAAAAGACAGGTGAAAGGTATGTGATTCACTTCCAGTATTATTTACATTAAAAATTAAAATAATGATTAGAATGAGGTTAAGGAACCTTAAGAAAAGTTTCATATTTAATATTCTAAGAAATAGTTATTAATAAATAAGTTGATGAAGCTTTACAAATGGTTTATGAATAAGGTTTTGCTGAAGAAGTATTTATGTTTTTGAATTCAAAGATTATGTCATATGAATATTGAAATATATAATCATTTTTTGTATATTTATTCATTAAGGACTGAAAAGGACATGTTGAATGGTGATGTAGGCATAGAAAACTTATTTCAGGGGATGGTGATATTTTGATTTAAGATAAGGTAACCCTTAATTAATGTCTGGTATTGAGATAATGATGTTAAGTTAAACATATTCTGGATATGAATAAGTAAATTGGACAGTACATATCACTATCAAACTAATTACTAAAAATGTGTTCTATGTCAGAATGGATTAAGTTTATAAATTATTGGATTCAAAGAATATATCTAGTAGTCATTCTAATAAGTAATAATACATGATTTCCAAAAGGTTTTATGGTAATTACCATGTTTCAAGGGAATATATGATGAGGTTATTCACATGATTGGAATGTGAAAACCATGTTTTACTTTGTGATATATGGGGGATCAATGTTATGATGATTTCATGACCTTCAATCTAAAGCCTTGAATTTCCATATTTTGGAGGGGTTTTAAGATTAACCATATATGGAATTTTTATGTTAAACTTTATATTATGTCATTAAGATTAAATTATTGTCTTCTATATAAGTTTTTATTCTTATTGGATAGTATATTAAAACTACGTTGTGTGGATGGTAACTAATGACAAATGAGATTTCATATAAAGAATCTCATGATCTGTTGGTACCGAAGGAATGAAAAATTAACCTTCTTTTTCTATAGAAGGTGGTGACCAAGATCAACAAACAATAATAGGTGACATTGTCTAGAAATCATGAAACTATATCATTTAATGAAAACTCTTTAACTTTTCTTGAAACCAAAAACATTATCCTATATCTACATTTTCAATGAATTAGAAGGTCTCTAAGGTCATTGCAAATTTATGGATTTTTTGGTTTTGAAATTTCTTATAACCTTGTACTCTATCAATATCCATCCGAACTTTATGGTAATAGTTTTCTTCCATATCCATGATTTCACTTGCCACCTATGTTCTCCCATGTATAAATGTGTTTATATGTTACATTATGTACCTATTGTGGTCCCAAATTTACAATTTTAGGTGATTTTTTAGTATCCATTTTTATGATGTGGGTTTCTATAAATAAAACTTTAAAGTATTAAACCATTGATAACCCATAAAAATTTCAAGGGAAAAAATCATTTTAAGGGGGGTAGAATGTAACACCTCAAGATTTTGTGAATTTTTATTTGAATTAATCTAGCCTTTTTATACTTTTCATTTAACTTGACACTAAAAAAATTTCTTTATATATATATATATATATATATATATATATATATATTAAAAAACTAAGTGAAAAAATTCCTTTCAAATGAAATACTGACTTGAATTTCACTACATACAATACCTACTTGGCTTGTGCTACACAAAACACCAAATTGGCCTACATTACACACAACACTGATTGGGCATACAATGCATGCAAAAATAAGTTTCTATGATATATATATATATATATATTAAATGGGATAATTATAACCTAACCATTAAACATAGTTATAATAAAAGTAATAAATACTTGTAAAATATTTTTCATAATCGATTTATATGAATAAAACATATTGATAATGAAAGATAATATTTTTTGTAAATTCCTTTTATGTTAAAAAATTGTCTTCTAAAATGAACCAATATTAAAAATAAAATTAATGTTTGACAAATTTATTCATTTAATTTAATAAAATAATAATAATTTTAGAATTCATAATGTTGAAATTAGCCTATTGTTATTTTTGTGGGATTTTTCTGAGAAATATTATTTTTTTATGAATAATGAAAATGAAGATTTTTAGTTAAAGAATACCTTTTTTCTAATTAATTTTTAATGATAAATGATATTATAAATATTTTTATGGCCACATTAGATAAATACTAAATCTACTAAATAAATTTAATTCATTATAATACATTTAATGTTGAAATAGAATATAAAATCTTAATAAAATTTTGAACTTTTTCTTACTTAAAAACCCTATTATTTCGTCCCATCTGTGAGATTAACAGTAATATTAATTTTGATTCTTATGTGATTTATATTTCAAAAATATGACATAGAAAATTATATTCAGTCTAATATTTAGAGTCTAATAAGGGCAAGTTAGTTTTTGACTAAAATTATTAGTAAAAGTGATTTAAAATAATCACAAAAGTTAAGGCCAAATGAAGCTTAATTAGAGACTAAATCTTAAAATTAATCGCCCAAATAACCTAAAAACATGTCCAAAACCCATTGGATGTCAATAGATCATCTATAAACCTTAAATTATTGAGTTTTTTCGGTTTTTTAATATATTTATTTGGTAGGAACATGTGCACAACTAACTTGTTTCTTGAAATTCCAAATGGGTTATTTTCATTCCCTATAAAAGGATACCACCTCTATCCATTCCTCACACCTCTAAAACCCTTTAAGTCTATCCATGATCTACCCAAGTTGCTTCCAAAAAATCCACGCTTTGAACATGAATCCTCTCATTGGGTATAAATATTCTCAAGGAATCCTTTTGGCATAAACCAAAAGGAGTTACCTGATATAGAGGAAGCTTGTATGCGTACGGAGAGAGTCAAGACACAAGGTAAGCGGATTCCATATCACTTTTAATTTTCATGAGATAAATGTTATGTTCTCCATTATTTCATTTTGTGTAGTGTATATACTTACCATGTTTGAATTATGTGTATCATGTACTTAAATTTATTGTTATTCACATACCCATTTGTCGATCCTTCTTTCATTGGGTTTAACATTCAAAAGTTACCAAATCGTTAAAACAGTTTTATATCAATTTTCCTTCTTTGAGACTAATGTTTGGTTATGAACCTAAAATATTTTTTAGTTCTGTATATAGTTCAATTTTTTGTGTTGTGTAATTAATATCCTTCTTTTCATAATATCTTATCCTTCATGTAATTTCCTTTTTTACATGGATAGTATGATCCCAAGATACCATGTTATAAAAGATTATTGTGAAAATATCATCGTTTTCTGAGATTGTTTATGTTATTATTTCCCATGATTAAATATTATGATCCATATCTCAATATTATTCATGAGTTTCCTTATCCTCTATTATTTCATGTTATACTCTTGTATTGGTTCTATATTTTACTCTTTGGTGTATAAGATAATTAAGAACGATTTTTTAGGAAAGCTTGACTTTAGCCTTTCTTCAATCTCCTGAAGGATTTTAAATAAATTTTTCCATTTTTTGTCTTTTATCAATCTCCTCAATGAAATATTATTATCTCTTTTTGAACAAGGCACTCCTTCTAACCATTTTACCTTACAAAAGGAATATTTTTTTTACTTCATCTGACATGTATTTATTTACCCATCATCATTGCTTTCAAGATTCCATTTTAATTTTTAAAGAGGATAATAATTAAGAATTTTATTAAAAGTAATTTTATGGGAAAAAGTTTTTCAAAATGGTTTCAAGTCTTCTTTTTTTGGTTTCAAGGTTTTTTCTAAGAAAATAAAATTTTAAATGGTTTTATGTATTAAAAGCCTTTTCAAAGAAGGAAGTATAGTTTCCTCAAGAAACATTTTTGGAAGATATTTAAAAACTATTTTCCATCTATGATGTCATCCATTTAGGTTACTCATTCCCTTTTTGGAAATTTTCTAAAGGTTCCATTCATATCCGTTTTATTAATGGGTCACACTTAAAGTCCAGTCTTTGTGAAATCTGTATCTTTTCTGGTATATAGTTAGATGAAATTGTTATTAAACCTTGTCATTCTCATCTGTTATTATGTGATGAAATATTAATGATACCCATTTAATTTTATTGGTTCTTATTTGATGTTTATAATACCTACATATTTTTATAGGCCATGATATGATGAATGGTTTATTATCTTTTGGAACATGTGTGAATGATATTACTATTAGATGGGTGGAACCTATATCTAACTAAAATTTATTGGATAATGATATGTTTTATATAAGCAATAATGGTAAACCTTTCTAGCCTAAGCCTGAAATGAAATGGGGTGCATGATTTGTAGCCCATGCCCGTAAACATGATGGTACATGGGTTGTTACCCAAGCCTTAATGAAAGTGGGTACATGGGTTATATCCCGAGAACAAAAAGAAGATAAGGTACACGGGTTATAGCCCAAGACTAAATAAATTGGTTACATGGGTTATAGACCATGCCTGAAAACAAGATGGTGCATGGGTTGTAGCCTAAGACTAAATAAAAGAGGGTACACATGTTATAGATCAAACCCAAAAACTAGAAAGTAACTGGTTTGTAGCCCAATACTAAATGAAATATGTTACATGGGTTGTAGCGCACGCCCAAAAACAAGAAGGTACGTGGGTTGTAGCACAATCATAAATGAAAGAGGGTACACAGGTTGTCACCCAAGAATGAAAACAAGTAGGTACCCGATCATTAAAGAATGTGGGCACATGGGTTACCTGACCAAGATTGAAGTATGTACATGTGTTTTAGCCCAAGAAAAACATGTTATAATGGGATTAGTTGGTAGCCCATACATAAAAGTTTTTATTCTTATATGTATTTCATAAATCCTATGTCTTATTCATTAGTTATGATTTCATGGAACATTGTATTTATTTTCTTGTGACTCATTTCATATGAAATACCAAGATTTATCCCACAACTCATGTTTATGACCTATGATATGTAGGGTACAATATCATATTGTAATGATCACATTAACATAATACTATATTCATGTTTATTCTTACATGTCTCTATTATTTACCCTTACTGAGCATCTAATCTCACCACATTCTTATTTTTCCATTATCTAGGTTTTGATAAAAGGTTTTAAGTAGAAGTATTAAGGTGTAGATATTTATGGGAGATGTTTATGATCTTTTACCAAGAAAGAAGATTTTGTTTCCTTATTTCCAAATACACTAAACTGTTACGGTTCTCTAGCATGTATTTTTGTAATGTACTTAATAATCATCTAAAAGTATTTAATATCCATGAATTTTAATGATGGGTTTCTAAAATAACTTTCATTTATCATCATAAAACCATTAAATTTTCATTTTAATATAAAAGAAAAATCACTTTCAAGAATCGCATGAAAAAGAGAAGAAATATCCTTTTCTTTTGAAAACATTTAAAAAAATTTAAAAAAAATTCCCAAAAATAATAGGAAAAGTATCTTATTTGAAAAACCATGGATACTTATAGAGTAATCCTAACAATTAAAAAAGGAAATTTTGATGGGAAAAATATTCATGGTTTATATGATAAATTTTATTTTCATTGTCTTAAAAAGAGTCCAAGGTTACTCATTCCAAAAAAAAATAAAAGATTCCTTTTTAAAACACTTGTAATGATGGAAGGATAAATAAAATTTTCTTTTGAAAATATTTTCATTACATTATTAAGACATTTTTAAGTTCATGTACTTGAATGAGAAATATTTTTACAATATAATTTTAAAACAAGGTTTTATAGAAAATCTCATACCACATTGGTAACATTTGAATAAAAAGGAAATCGAAGAAAATAAATTTAAAAGGGTTTTAAACCACTTTAATATATTTAAATTTATTATGAAATAAATCCATATAAATGTATATATAAAAAACATTTTTTAAAATGACATAAATCTTAAATAAATGAAATTGAGATATGAAATACCTTACCCCATATCTGAATCCCCACATAAATTATTTAAATCAATTATAATGAATTATATTAATTATTCAATTTCATAAGAAATATTATGAGGTTTATTACCTTATCACAATATATTTAATTTAGATTATTATAATGTCTTATAAATTTAGTAAATCTATTAAATTCATGTTGGGTGTTCATTTCATAATCCAAAAAAAACTCACTAGGTTAACTAAGGTCAAAATTTTGATTGTTCAATAATATTAAAAATATTAAAAAAATAATAACTATAATATTTTTACATTAAACATAATGTTATACTCATCCATGTAAGTGGTCATGGAAAATGAAATACACTTTTTCAGGGAGATAGTAGTCCATATGAATGCATGAATGATGTTTTCATTTTTCTATTAGGTTAAAAAGAAAACATGAAAATAATATTATTATTTTATATAATCTTAAAAATGATATACATTCCATATTTATTCATTATTTTAATCCATATGACTATCCATGTGAGAAGGTTATTAAAAATTAATCACATCACCTATTGGAGGTATTATTCCCCATAAATGCATGAGCGAAGTTATCATTTTACAATATATAGAATGGGAAAGAAGGTAAGTAATATTTTATCATATAAAACTAATAATAATGTCCCAATAATATTATCTATTATTTAATTACATATTTACAATCACCCATTTAATTTTTTGATGGAAAATGAAACACATCGCTCGTGGAGGTGGTAGTACACACATACACACGAGTGGTGTTTTTATTTGTCATAGGAAGGAAAAATGAGATGAAAATGGATTATACCATAATCATAATAAAATTTAGGTATATTTAACATATTGATGTTATGATATTGTAATGGTTAAATAATATTTTAAAGAGGATGAAAAATAAATAAATATAAAGCACTTGGTTAAGAATTATACCTCTTCTTTAGAAATCCACCCTTAGCCTACACCATAAGACATTATAGGTTGGAACTTTAGGGATACCAAAACCAATAGGAAATGTTATTGATGGTTAGAAAGTTATTCAATAAGGTATTTTTTGTGCTAAATGGATCAATATGTGTGATTAATATAGGATATTAGATAGCCTTTTATAAGTTATGTGGGTGAAAAACCTATAAATATTTAAAATATTGATATATAATATGTGTATAACTTATGGAAAACAAAGATAAAATACATTATATTAAAATATAAGGAATATAAGGTTTAAATATGATCATAAAACCAATTATATATAGGTTTATGTGATATTTTAATCCTTATCTTTTGTTTCAACCCCCTCATTAACCTTGTTTAACCTTAACTATTGTA
This sequence comes from Viscum album, assembly GCA_963277665.1. Lineage (NCBI taxonomy): Eukaryota > Viridiplantae > Streptophyta > Magnoliopsida > Santalales > Viscaceae > Viscum > Viscum album. Next base: position 639,613,153 of record OY728131.1, on the reverse strand, counting down.
ATACATTTTTACAATTTAAGGACCATGAAAGTAATTATAAAAATTTAATGTATAAAATAAATTTACCATGAAATATATGATAAAAATATTCACATAAAATTGATTTAATTTATTATATTTTTAATTTTATAATTATTTAAAAATAAATTTTAACCATTGAACACTGTTTAAGGTAATTTTCAAGAATATTAATATATCTCTACTTTAAAATAATATTGATAATAATTTAATTTGAATATAAAATATTTAAAAATACATTAAAAATAAATATTATTGATTAAATTCTTGTGAAATTATAATTAATCCAAAATAAATTACTTTTAATGTATTTTAAAACATTTTTTAAAATTTTATACTACATGCACTGGAGTTGCGCTGGTACTGCATAAGCCTTCAAGGAAATTATAATATCTCAATACATTAAAAATAAATTACTATAATATTTTTTTATATTTAAAATTAGAATTTTAATATTTATTATCTTCTTTTAATCCAAATGAAAACATATTAGATAAATTATAAGAGAGTGTGTGTGTGATATTTTAAAATTTTTCATAACTTAAAATAATAAAAATTTAATAATCAAATTAAAGTGGCATAAAAATTAATTTTTTTTGAATTTTTAGTGGTTATGATATAATTACACCCATAAAATTTAATAATGAATGTTTTAGGGTTATTTTTAGACCTTATCCCACATTTTCACCTTAATTAATCTTTTTTACCCATTACCTTGGAGATAAAGTTTTACCATGGTTGTTATTCATTATAACTAAAAAATAAAATCGAAATATTTACCAAATTTTAACCTAATGAATCATAACAGGATTTAAATTTTTTATTATTTAATTTTCATACGTTTCAAAAATTACTTTTATTATATGTCCAAAAAATGCAATAGGAAATAATATTTTTTAAATTTTTTTATTTTTATGCATAAAACATTACTTATGAAAAAATAAAATAAAATATTTATTTGTATGGAATTATATAAAATATATTAATAAAATGGATCTTATTTTACTCTTAAACTATATTCAAAATATATGAAAACTTTGAAATTCGTTAATTTATTTAAATGTAAGGAATTTTAAAAAAACCTCATTTTAAATTATTCATACAAAAATCAATCTTTATAGGAAAGTACAAAAAATCATCCTAAGATTATTATGAAATGATAATTTAAAAAATTATGTCTTTTTTTTTGAAATAATATTTCTAATATTGGCATAAATTAATTATAATATTCCCATAAATAATGCAATAAAAATCCTTTTTTTGTAGAAAATGTATTTTTGAAGATTAAAATGACTTTATTATCATTAATTCCATAATAAAAAAAATTAAATTTATTATAATTAATTAAATTGAATATATATTCTAACTATTTTATTATATTTATTTATAAAAAATGATTAATTTTATATTTGAATATAAAAAAAACATTGTATACATAATAAGTGTTTTATAAAAAAATACTACTTTTGTGTTTAAAATTTTTTATCTTCTTTTATATCCAATTGATAATCAATATAATATTGATTGTTAATATTATGTAAGAAAACATTTATATAGATTTGATAATATGGTTATTACTATTCATTCCCACTAAACCAATTAATATGTTATAATGGTTATATTTAAATAATAATATTTATATTGTATATTCTTGTTTGTTTAAGCTCGATATTATATATACCACACTCTATCAGATATATTTTTTGAAGAAAATAAGTTACAAAATCTTTGGTTAGTATATTCTTTCCCTTAAATAGATTCCCCCATATTTTATATAATGTTCTATAAAAAGGATTTAAAACATTAAAAAATATTAGGGCTAGAAAATAAAACATACGATCATGGAAGGAAAACCCTTTTTAATATTAAAAAAATACATTTCTTTGAGATACCATATTGTAAAATTGGATAATTAAACATCAATTTTAATATAGTTGATGGAAAAGATAAACGTCAGCTGAAATAACACATAATCAGTTTCCCATATAAGGAAAACATTGGAAAGAAGTGAAAATATATACATAGAGGAAAAAAACAACATTCAAGGGATAATAGAGAGTGATGGTGAAAATGATCAAGATAATGTCAATAAAAAGAAAGCCATAAATAAATAATGGATAAATAAAACTATAAATTCATCATAAATGAAGGAAAAATGATAACATTTTAATTTCAATATAATTTTACTTGAATTAAACAATTATTTTACTATCATGATAGATAATAAAAAAATATACATACTTGATTTATTTTTATTCCATAATAATAATTTCATCATTTTGTTGTGCATCAACCAATATCCACTTATATCTCATCTATTACTCCAAGAAATGAATATTATAGGAAAATTTTTTTATACATAAAGAACTATAATTAAAATTAAATAGATTAAAAGATCCATAAAAGGATAAAACGTTATTCCACCATCTTTATACAATAATAAAAACAAAAATGGTTATTACAAGATAAGATAATATCAAATATGCATAAATATTCATGTTAGTAACTAAAATATTAATCTATAAAGCCTCAATAATAACACCCAAATTTCAACTTAAATCATTTTATAAATAACTAACCTTAAAACTCTTCAAAATATTCTTGACTATGTTCCAAGCCCAAAAATAAGAAAATATTTGATCTTGTATTCTTCCATGATAAATATAATTTTTATCTCCAAATAACATCAATCACTCCTAAAGTAACATACCAAAAATGTATATTTCCTAATCATATAATCATTAAAATATGACAATATTTTCTATAAATATCTTCAATCACTATAAATCCATAATAAAATAACGTATGATTCTAAAAGATAATTCACCCTTTATTACACAAATAAATTCCCAAACAAGCCAAAATTTTAATTTACCATAATCATATAATGTTCCCAATATAGTAAAATTCATAAAAAAAGTATTCACCTAGTATGAAAATAAATTTTCATACCCATGATTATATATATGAAAAATCATATATTTATAAACTATTATAACCCTTGTATCCCTATAAACTATAATTTTCTCAACATCAATAATCATATTAACCCGAAAGGTTATCTACACCTTTTAACATAAGTCCAAAAAATATAAAACCATTCTTTTTAAAATAACCTTTTCCCTATAACACAAGTTAATCAAATGGGTTAAATAGACCTTAATTTTTTTAAAAAAACATTAAATGTATCCCAATGTACTCCCATCATATAAAACCACAAAATAGTATATAAGTATTTGTAATTATGATCATAAATAGAAAAATTAACCCATGATGCTCCCTAATTCTCTTAAAATATGCTTTTCTAAATCATCTTACCATCCATATTTATTTAAACCTTTCATTTGATACCAAATATAATAACCCATTATGTAAAATTCCCAAAATTGAATGATTTATAAAAAATTAGGACGTTCTTTCATTTCAAGGATCTTTCTGGTTTAGTTTTTTATAGATTTAGTAAAAATATTACATAAATAAGTGGAAACTTACACTTAATCATTGATTGAAATATAGGTTTTTATGTCATTTTTTTATATTTTTAATTTCATTTCATGAGCCTATGTCTTTGAAGGTGACGTTGTAATTTTTTAGCGTCAGTTATTAAAACTGACCTTAAAAAAGGTTATAATGATTTTTCATATCAGTTTTTAAAAAAACTCACTTGAAAGGCCATTTTTCAAATCTATTAATTTTTAAAAGTGATGTTAGAAACATATTTTTTATATCCTATTTTATACAACCAATGTGAAAGAAATACTCAATGCCATTTCTCAAAAAACAATGTCAAAAATAGGGGTTTAAGGTCGGTTTTCTAAAAAAACAATGTTAAAGAGCATTTTTATGTCCATTTTTCAGAGTCCGATCAGATAAATGTATTTTTCTCATTTATTTAGAATCTTACTAGAAACATTTTTCTTTAAAAAAATAAAATTTTAATTATTATAGAATTATTTATAGTTCTATGGTAGAATCAACAATAAAAAATAATGTTATACTTGATAAAATAAATATTTTACAATTATAGAGTTGAAATAAATAAGTTTTATTTAATGGAATAATGAGAATAATGACCAAATATTTATTATAATATTGATTAATCCATCGATAAAAAATATAATATTGATAAAAAATAATAAATAATATAAAACATATGAAATATTGAAAAAAAGATAATTCTTTGACATAATTCTCATGTTTGTCCAAGTCTTAGATGATATAGTTTTCATCCCTGAAAAAATATCATGAAGCAAACAAAGCTTCATCTTACAAGGCATTTTAGAATCTGAAGAAAGCATTTTTGTTTTACAATGATCCAAATAAGTATTCTTCATTTTAAGAAAATATTATTAATTAACTTGTATATCAACTAAGACAAATAATCTTAAACACATTAAATCCTAGAAAAAAATTACAAATACCATAAAGATTTTACTGAATGAAGACTCAGTGGACTGATGATGAAGATCCAATTATTTGAGTCTATAGAATGATGATGATCAAAATACATGATCGTGAAATAAATATATATGGAGTGTGAAAACATATAGATTACATAGAAGCCTAATTTTTAGGTGTTAATTGAAATTTTTGATGTCATGTTTTTAAAAAATTATAATTTCATGTTGGTGAGATATTAAATTTTAACTTTAAGATTATTTTGATTATAATCATCATGAAAATATAGTTATTAACTTTTATTTTATTAAAAAAACACTAAAAATTTCATTTTCATGTTAGTTTTATTATAAAGGATGAAAAAAACTAGCTTTTCATGTCTATTTTATGAAACCCGACGTGAAAACCTAGCTTTCAACAAAAACGTTTTTTAAGAATTGACTGTAAAAGTCCCCTTTGACATCATTTATTTTTAAAAAATAAAATTAATAATTTTGAAAAAACTTTTATTTCACTTTTAAATATTCTATTTTTTAGGTCATGGAGATCAAATGGAGTTACATATCTAAATTTATGATCCTTTAAACATGGACTTCTTGAAGACTTCGTTTAGAGATGTTAAAATTTCAACATCCACAGTGTTTGAAATGTAATTCCATATTTTCTCTAACACCATTCAAATAGAATATTTAAAAATTAATTATAACTTGGATAACATTAATAATGTCAGTTTTTTTTGAAAAACCAGAATCAATAGTGACTTTTATCCTCACTTAATGAAAGAAACAATGTAAATAGTTTTATTTGAGGAATTTTTACATAATGTTTTCATGAACTAACATTACATGTATCTTTTGATTTATGTTTTTAATAAAATGATGATAACAATGTTGATTTTTTGTTTCATTTATCTGGATTTGAATTTATTGGTCATGGAGATCAAATGGAGTTACACATCAGAAGTTATGGACATTAAAAGTGGGACTTCTCGAAGACATCCCATAGAGTTGTTCAACTTGATATCCATAAATTTTGATCCATAAGTCCGTTTTAGCTCCAAGACAAGTAAATTTTAAGATTGCGAAATTAACTATAACTTTATCAACATTATTAATATTATTTTCTTGAAAAACTAACATTAAATTTTACTTTTTCTATCATTTCATGAATGAAACCATTGGTAAAAGTCTTCTATAAGGATTTTTAATGTCATTTTTTCCTGACTTGAGGGTAAAAGTTTAATTTTAAATTCAATTACTAAATAAATGAAATAAAAATTAATCCTTAAGGACTTACAATTTAATTTATTTCTCAAACCGATGTCAAAATCCCTCCCATAATACATTTAACCTCGATCATTATTAATTGATGTAAAAAAATCGATGATAAAGACTATTTTATGAAAGTGATTTCTATTTTCCATAAAAATAGGATTTATTGGTGAATATTACAATTTCATCTATGAATCAATTTTATCTACCAAGGATAGTTTCCTTTATTCAGACCTAGACATCAAAACATTTCCTACTCATCCTTAGGCCCTATGAGAGAGATTTAAAAATATTGGATGAGAAAATCATATGAGTAAGGCAAAGAAAAATATTGTAAATATTTTAATCAATTTTAAATTAGTTTAAAACAATTATAAGTTTCCATTTTTATATAATAAACCTTTAATATTAAATTATTCATTTACCTACTCATTAAGTAAATAATTTTTAAAAACACTTGAATGATAGTAAATTAATGATAAAATACATACATATAGTTTTATATTCGCCCAAAAAGAAAAATGTGGAGAGAATGATTTAAGTATCAAAGAAAGGATATTGAGATTGGAATCCCTTACCTCGATTTAAATTTTCATCAAATGTTATTTAAATATGTTATAATAAACTTATGTTAATTATTTAATTTCTTAGGAAACTTTTTTATATTTGTTCCCTTATAATAATAAATTCTATTTCACTTATTATCATGTGTTATGTAGTTTCTAAATCAATTATTCACATGTTATATGTTCTGTGGGAATTCAGTTCATAATCCAAAAAAAACATTGGTAAGTTGGCCTAGGTCCAAGAGGTAATTATTCCATAATATAAAGAATAATAATCATGAAATAATTATCATTTTTATACATTAAATTAAATTTTATAATAACCCATGTAAGTTGGTAATGAAAAACATTACAATGTTTCAAGAAGAGGTTAATCCATATGTACGCATGAAAAACATTTTCATTTTTCTACTAGGTGGAAAATAAATAAAGTATATAATATTTTGATTTTATATAAAAAAATATTATACAAAATATTTATTTACTCATTGTATTCACCCTTATTACCTTTTTTTGTGAGACAATAATGAATAATAAATCACATCACTGCATGGATGTGGTATTCTGAATGTATGCACGAGCGATGTTATCATTTTCCAATGGATAAAAAGGTTAAAAAGGTAAGAAAAATTTTATCTTTATCAACCTAAAATAATTTCCTAAAAAATATTATATATTCCTTAAATAAATCTTTATAACCATCCATGAGAGTTGGTAATGGAAAAAATACATATCTTCATGGAGGTGATAGTCAACATGTATACAAAATTGTTGTTTTCATTTCCATCAAGGATTGGAAAAGAAATGAAAAAGAATGATAAAATAAGAAAAATAAAACTTATTATATTTAAAATAGTTATGATAAAATTTTATAATTGTTAATGTGTATTTTGAGGAGGTGTAAGAATAAATAAGCATGAAACACCTAGAAAAGAATTATACATCTTATTTGAAAACCTCCCTTGGCTTACACCTTAACCCTTTATAGGTTGGTCATTTGGTGATCAAGAAAATTGTATGTCATGTTTAGGATGGTTTTTACGGCATTTTTACAAATATTTATCAATATAATTGGTTTAATAGGTTTTATTATGGGATAAGAGAAGATAACATTTTATATGTGAAGTGGGTGGAAAACATGTAGATACTAAACAATATTAATATATAATATGTGTGTAAACCTAGGAACATTGATCCAAAATTCATTTTATTCAAATATTATGAGATTTATTTTGAGTTATAACCATTTTATAAATTTTATATAGCTTTAGGTGTCATCTGTAACCTTCTCTTTTTTGTTTAAACCACTCGTTAATCATGTTTTACCATTACCATTGTAATGAAATTTTCACACATTAAGGTTCATGAATGTAATTTTAAAATTTAAATTTTAAAAATAGATGAAATATTAATTATATAATAAAAATTTAAAATCAATTTTATTAAATTTAGTATTATCAAAATTTTATTATTATTTTTATGTATTTTTGAAGAGTAAATACAAATTAATGTCATTTTTTGAACAATTAATATATCTTTACATTAAAGTCATCAAGATAAAAATATATTTCAAAGATAAAATCTTTAAACATAACTTATACATAAAAAATATCAATTATTTTCTTGGGACACTATAATTCATCCAAAATATATTACTTTCAATATTTTTAAAATAATTTATTTAATTTTTCTACTGGTTTCACTAGAGCTAGGTCGGAGTTGTGTTAGCATTCAATGAAATTATATTATATGAAAATTTTAAAAACAAATAAATATTAAAATTTTATTATATTCATAATAACCATTTAAAATCATCCATAACTTCTTTTTATCTCTACAAAAACATATTATAGATATTAAGAGAGAGAGAGAGAATTTCTTTTAAAAATTTAATCAACTTAAAATAATATAAAGGTAATATTAAAAGTAACATGGAAAACCTGTATTTTAGAAGTCATTCTTTTAATGGTATAATTAGAAAAATACAATTAAATAAATTCATGTTTTAAGATGATTTGGAAACCTTATCCCATAGTTTTAACTTTATTTAATAAATTTTTCCCTTTACTACGATGGTAAATTTTTCCTAGGGTTACTATTCATTATAGCTAAAAAATTGAACTATTTAAACAATTTGGACATCATGAAACAAAATATAAAATTATTTTTTAAATATTAAATTTTTACAGGTGATGAAAATTCCATTTAATATATATTCGTAAAAAGAAATAAAAAACTAATTTTAAAATATTATGTAATAAGCCTAAAAATGAACTTATATCAAGACAAAATTAATTTTTAAAACTTATGGAATTATTTATATAATATTTTAAAAAATGGATATTATTTTACATTGAAACCAAATTAAAAACAAATAGGTACTTTTAAATTAGTTGATTTCAGAAAAATATTTTTATGTTTTTCATAAATCATCTTTTTTCATTATTCACTCCAAAATGAATCATTTTTTTGAAAAAAAATCTAAATACTATAATGACATGATGATTTAAAAATAATTTCCATTTCATTAAATCAAATTTCTTAAATTTCAATAAATTAATCATAATATTCATGCAAAAAATATAATAAATTCTATTTTTGAAGTATAAAATCACATTATTCTCAGTACATACATAATAAAAATAATTAAATTAATTTTAATTAATTAAATTTAATATATATTCTACTTATTTCATTATAATTATTCACAAATATTGATTAATTTAATATATTAAGATAAAAATTCATTGTGCACATTAAAATAGTTTTATGAAAAATATATTATTTCTTTCAAAATATTTTATCTTCATTTACAACCAATTGATAACCAATTTAATATTGATTATTCATTTTATTAAGAAAAAAAATTATTCATATATTTTATAATATGGTTATTATTAATCATACCTATTATACCAATGGCTAGGTAATTATGGTCATATTTATATAATAATATTTTTATAATATATATTGGTTTATTTAAGCTCAATGTTGCATATACCACATACTATCAAATATATTTCTAAACTAAAATAAATTCTAAAAACATTGTTTGTTATAAGAAGTGATGGTATTACTAGTTTTTTGGGAAAATAAAGTGATGTGTGGTTATGTAGTGGCTATTGGATTGGGGTGGGTAGAGGTTGATGCAGTTGTTGGATGATTTGTTTGGTATTGTGTTATAGTTTCTCCATGATAATTGAACATTATTATAAATAAAGAATGCAATAACAAGTGTGGGTTTTAATTGAAAAATATTTTGTATTTTAATGAAATGTTAGTGATTGAAATGGGTGGAATATAGAAAATAATGTGCCTAGTAAAATGTTAAATCTAGAAATGGGTAAATAATTTGATTAAATGGGAAATTATAAATGATTTTTTGGTTATTTTGTGTATAATATTGATGTTATTTCTTTTAATGGAAAATAACAGTGATGGTTAGTGTGTGGTAGTAGTAATATGGTTGTTGTGATGAGTGTTTATTACTATTTTGTAATGAAAAGTTAGGTTGGGTTTGTGCATGGATATATATGTTATATTTTGAATTTTAATTTCTTATGAACCCTACCAGAGTTATATAACATTACTGATTCTTAAATGATATTGGTTTTAGTTATTTTACAAAAAATATCATGGTTAGATAAGGAATAAATTGTTTAATTATCTATATTCCATGCTCTCCCTTCTAGTAAAGATATAATATATGGTGGTTCAGTGTATGTTCAAAACACCAGGTATAATGACTTAATGTTATTATATGTGATATACTAGCCAACTCAATTATGTGGTAATGATGATTATACATGGAGGTGTCCATTCATAGTAGTAGGAGGGAATTATGTTGTTTTCCTTCATGATAAGAATATCTTGTTATGATGGGTATGAGATGAGGGCAAGATATATGGATGTGGTATGATGGTATGTTGTACGTGGATGTGATATGTGATATAATGTGTGATGATAGAACTATAAAGGAGATTGGAGCATCAGGATGCCTTCTGCTAGTATTTTGAGATGGAAAATCTTGTAGGGAACTGGATTCAAGTAAACATTTTATATAATTTTGATATTATATTAACATATTTGGATTTGACATTGTCTAGGATAGCCTTGGTGAGGTTGGGTGATAGTTTTCCAAGTCATAAACAAGTTGTTTATATTGTTTAATCACTGGTGCATTAGTTTTTTTCTTCCATATTTTTCATATATTTATTTAGGATTATCCTAAAATGTATACATGTATTTTCACCCCTATATATACATATAAAATTTTTAGGACTCGAAGTGGGATTCAACGATATAGATTGACATTACTAAATTTTCTCTTAGAGTTTTTGTTGGAGTCATTGCCTTAAGTATTCACTTTTTCAATTTATTTTGGGGGCATGTATCGACATTACATTATTATGAATTATGCGATAAAATTTTCATTTTTATATCATGGCATTGATTGGTGGGGTTTTTATATATTCATAGGATTCATTAGGGTAATTAATCAAATTAGTATGTTTTATACCATTGGTGTTTGTTGATAACCAATGTCCTATTTGAGTGGGGCCTCATTGGTCAACATAATATTCACTGTAGGATGAGGAGAGTAACATAAAGGTTTGGGGCATATTAATTTGGTATTAGAACCATTGATGAGAGTTAATATGGAGACTAGAATTGGGAACTAATGAGAATTTTAATAATTTGGTATGAAAACAGTATTATTCAGACATAATGAGTGATAAAGAAAGGGATATTACTAGGGAACATATTGTTTAGTCCCCCATGTGATCCAATGTAAGGACCATATGCTTAATAAAAATAATATGTGAACTAATGGTGATTTAATTGTAGAGACCTAGGACTATTACATGAATTGTTATTTTTTTACATTTGTGCTGAATTGTTTTGATGGTGGGGAAATTATTATCAATTTAATTAAATGATATGAAATTAATTCCATGATACTGATCTTAAGATATTTTTTACTAATTTCAATGATGTCTCATGGTCATTTTATACACATAGTTTAGTCTGGGGAGGTGCAACAAGTTAATTCAGTGGATCGCGAGAGGGTTAAACCCACTATGGAAAATTTGTCTTAGTGGAATATATTATGTCAGTTCCAATTTCAATGCCTGGAAAAGTATGAAGAGAGTGTCTTTGAATTAGATACATAGTTATATTAAGATTAGTTAGATAACACTTTCATCTATATCCCTTCAAGGGTGGAGTATCGGTTCCACAAGGCATTAGTCATATAGGTGGGGGTACATAGCAATGGTGGATTGTATCCCTTATAGAGTTTAAATAGGTGGAGATTTAATGGATTTATTTTTGGAGTTAGTCCCATACATAGTATCATTAATTGATGTCAAGGGCTGACAATAAGAAAAATGGTTTCCCTAAAATAGGGGATCCTGAGAATGTGGTAGCTTGGGATCATATTCACGGGCCTTCTTCTATTTTCCCCTGATCACATTCTAGATGAGGAGGCCATGCCATGAAATTTGGACGATGCACCCTGTCTAGTTATCTAATATATAGTTACCCTATTAATTTAGTATAAGTGTATGAAGTAATATAAGAAGGTATAAGTGATTGAGAGGTTTAATACACACATGAGTTAATCTTGACTGTGGATTTATCAAATCTTTCAATGGATCAGTGCTAAAAATGGAAGGTCTCATATGTCAGGACGATTGAGGATTTGACTAGTGGGGAGTCAGCCTTAGTGGAATTCTTAATTTTTTCCTAGAGATATTAAATCCCATGCATCTATAAAATCATTAAGCCTATGTAATTTTATAATAAATTTCATGGCCAATGGTGATTTCAGTGATTGACCATTCCTGATGTCTATAATATCATACATGAGTAGTTATCATATTAGCCTCAATTGTAGGTCTAGAAGGTTTTTAATCTACTGAGGGAAAATAGTTAACTAATAACATAACCCCATGATATTCTATATTCTTAGGGACATATTACTAAGTGTGGTTATAGAGGTGGATTTTAGTTGGTCCAACAAGGTGAAAGATTTATACATGGTCTATTACACGCAATGGAGAATGCCAATTCAAGGAGGGGAATAGGTTGTACATGGCACTGTCTTATTATATTATACCGTCGATCCCACATTATTTTATTCTATATATTTGTACTCATTTATTATAATTTATTTGTTTTTTACCATGGTAATCAAGGTAGATATATTTCTAGTTTCCCTCACATTAACTATTCCTATTAGAGGTCAGTCAATATTATTTAATGTGTGCCAAGGATGTGAGATAATGATTTGAAAACCTCAATCATTTTTAAATTTATTCATGATATAGATACAACTATAAGATTTCATCCTTATTTCGGATTGGATGTATTTCATGTGTTGGGAAATGAATTTATTTTAGAAGGAGGTTTTCTTCTTTGATGTGGATGAAAAATGTGCAGTCTTTATCCATAATCAGGATTATTAGATTGGTCATTTGAATTTAGATCTTATTTAATATTAGATAGAAATGTTTTTGGTTGGTTCTATAGTGGAAAAAAATTGGTCTTCCCATGTGTTGTTGATGGATTATCAAACATTTTCCCTATAAAGGATCAGACACTATGCTATCGACATGATATAAAGTTTAGGATTGAGTTGTAGCCTGCTGATTCTCTAATTGGATCCTTATCGGATGAAACCTTATGAACTGTGGGAGTTAAGGATTAAAATTGATGATATGTTATAGAATGGTTTCATATAGCACATTATTCCTTCATGGGGTGATTTTTTATTATTCCTTAACAAACTATATCATGGTATCTGGTTATTTATAGGCTACTTGCGGTTGAATCAGTTGATGGTCCAGAACTGTTATACCCTTCCAAGGATAATTGATTTGTTATATTAGTTTAAGGGAGATATGTAGTTTTTGAAGATTTATCTATATAATATGTATCATCATTTGATAGTGAATAAGGATGATATCTTGATTACTATGTTTAGATGTCGTTATGGGCAGTTAGAGTTCATTATCATATAAGTTGGTGTTAGGAATTTCCCAACTGTTTTCATGTGACTCATGATCTCCATGTTCCATGAGTTTCTATAAGTGTTCATCGATGACATCGTCATATAATTCAACTCCTTTTATTATCATGAAAATCCTTTTAAGGAATTTTTATAAGCCCTTCAGTGCTATGAAATCTTTGGTTAGTTGTAAAAGGGGAAATTTTGATGTTATATGTCTATTTACTCTTTCATGTGGTTTCACAGTAGGGAGTTGAAGCCAATCCTTCAGAGATCATGATGATTATTTATTATGAATTTCCCAATAATGTTTTTGTGTTATTTAGTTTTATTGATTTCATGGTATATTATTATAAGTTAATGTATAATTTATCATCGATTTCAACCCCATTGATGGCCTTGAACAAGAAGGACCATGATTTTGTTTAGACCGATTAATGTCAGTAATCATTCGACTACATAAAAAAAAGTAAATTAGTTCTCTTTTTCCCTTTGTTAGTAGATAATTGAGTTATGTTTATGTTTTTTGTTCTTCCCATATTTTATTAGGTTGAATCTAGATTTGGTCAAGGGGAATGATATTATATGGGTCTTGGATATTATTTTCCCATGAGCATAACTATGCCAACCATGTTATCAAGTTAGAAATGATGGCATTTTCTCTATAGTCGTGGTGTAGTTACCTTATTGGTGAACACTATATAGTCTCCATAAACTAAAATAACATAGGTTATATCTTATCTTAATATGATTTTAATATGTATTAGTGAATGTGGATGATGTGCTTATAAGAAAATGGTTTCATGATCTATTAACCCTAACATATATTAAATGTAGTAACTAACACATTGATCTGGAATCCACAAGCAGATATTTATTAATGGTATATATTTGTTGGAATAGCGATCAAAGAGCTAAAAAGATTCATCTTGACGTAAAGTAGGTTGGTGTTAGGGGCTTCTTATACTAGATGAAAATGAAATTTTCCTTGTTGTAACAGGTGAAGGATTCTTAGTGGGAGACTCAATGGTAGAGGTGGTTCAATATCACATCTTCCATGGTGACACATTTAAAGGGTATTCATATGATTAATGAGAAATAATTTTATTTCATAAGATATTTTTGGTCCCATTGGAGATGTGTGAGAAGTTTCTACTTAAGTCTTATAGATATCCAATGTAGAGCACCATAGTATATACAATATGTATCATTAACTGAGGAGTTAATTATGGTTTCTCGGGATTAATTTTTCTATGATAGCATTTTTTATATCATGTTTAGTGTATTGGTAGGAAAATGATGATACTCTAGTCCATTTTGGTTTTTTATAGCCATTAGATTCACTTAAATGGGGGTGGGATAAAATTTTTATGAATTTAATCATTGAATTTCTTCTATAATTAGTGGTATGTGATTCTATTTGGTTGATCATTGATAATTTGATAATGTCAACTCTTTTATTTGTGATTAGTGAGTAAAGTGTTGGGGATGTTCGAGATAGGCAGTATGTGGTTGAGATGGTGAAGCTTCATCGGGTAACAAAGACTATCATTTATGACCAAGATCCTTATTATAGATTGTGAGTCATGTGGTTTATTCAATAAGCTTTTGGATCTCAATCATGCCTTAACACTACTTTCTATCATCAAATGGACAGTCATATGAAGATGAATGTTCATACATTTAAGGATATGATTCATGATTTTGTTTTAGAATTCAGAGGATCACTGGTGATGTACCTTCGATTGGTTGAGTATGCCCATCAGAATAACTATAAACCATCCATTTTAATGAATCTAGTTAATGAATTATATGGGATACATTTTAGAAATATGTTTCTCTAGACTAAGGTTGGGGATTTGGCAGTCGTTAGACCATATGTGGTTCAAAATAATATCGAGAAGGTGTAGATGATTCAGGAATGGGTGAATAAGGTACAAAAACGTTATATGTCCTATGATGATAGGATGAGGATGTATTTGGAGTTATAGGTCAGTTATTCTATATTCTTGGGGGTTTCCATCATTGTGGATAGTGGAGTAATTTTCTTCGAAGTAATTGATACCCCCAATTTTTCAATCCATTTAAGGTGTTTGGGTGTCAGTGATGTGGCACATCGATTAGTGATTATCCCATAGTTAGTATTGATCAATAATTTTTTCCATGTATCATAGATTTTTCAATATCATTATATTGATTCCTATTTCATTAACAGGTAAGATCTGTACGTATATGATGAAATGACATTCCGGGAGTGGTTTTTCGAGATTCAAGATAATTAGAAAAACACATTTCATGGGTGATTTATTCATTTTTTCATTATATTATTGAATGGTGAAATGGAGGAATGTATGTAGAACCCATATGTATAGATTCATGCTTGGTATACTGATCTATTTTGAACCTTATTTTGTTCTTATGATGAAATTTTCAAATTGATATTGATTTTATTGAGATTATTTATATTATATATGGCATTTTTCTAGAATAATTTCATTATTTCCATTTCTGTGGTATCTCCAAAATATCATTAGGTTTATTGGATGTTTTTTCTTTATATTGATTTTAATTATCAATAAGTCCAACCATTTGACTGGAATATAATGAAATAGAAATGGATACCGTAGAAATTTTGTTGGTCAATTTTTGGTCTTTGGGAGCATTGAGAGGGATTTCAAAGGTGTTTTGAAGGTAGATGGGTGATTTTTGGATCTATGGGGGACAAAATATATATTTTGAGATCCAAAATGGAGTTTTGTTGATGTGTAGTTAGTTTTGGAAGGGGTGTCCAAAATATCTAGTGTGGTTCATCCATGCAAGGTAATGAGATGTGGTATTCTGAAAATGAGAGTGGATATTTCTCTATTACATGGTGGGTCATAGAAGGAGGTTCTGGAAGAGTGTTTCAAGGCCATTTTGGGTACTAATACACCATGTTGTTGGTTATACCAATTCTTAAATGGGTGAAATTACAACTGAGTGTGTGTGTGTGTGTGGGTATAATCATTTTAAACAGCTGATATCTACAATCTAGATTTATCCTATGACACCAAAATCGTGGTTGAATTTTCCATGTAATGGTGAAGGTATATCATATTTCCCCTATAAATAGATAGTTTATATTCCATTTGTACAACATTTTATTTCATTCTTTTATGCCTGAGGTGACTCCAAGACTTCTTTTTCTCCTCCCAACTACACATTTTAATATTTAAAGATCTTAAGTTTGGGGTATTGACCTCTCATGATCCAATATACAACACTCCTCTCCTTTCTTTATTTCTTTTCATTATCATTTTTCTAGGAGGATATAATAGTTAGGTATCAATAGTTTTCATTGATATCTTATTATGGTTTGATAATGGTCGATCATGGTTAGGTATTGAGGTAGAATTTTTGAAGCTTTGATGGTTTTGATCCTTAGTTCTCTAATTTTTCAAGGTCCACCATTTATGATTTATATCGAGGTAGTGTATTTGAGAAATATCTTGTATTTTATGAATAATGTTGGTGAAAATACTTTTTCTTATTCTAGGTGAATGGTAAATTAAATCCTAATACAGATAATGAATAAAAAAAGGAACTGAAGGGTATGGATGATTCACATATTATTTCTATGTTTCTTTGATATTTTATGTGTTTAGGTTCTATTTAATGTTTTTTATAATAGTTCCTTACTATTATGATAAATTTGATTTTTCAATAATCCAATAATGAATCACATTTCATAAAAGGTTAACCATATAATGTTGGAATTGAAATATTTATTTGAAATATAGAAATGAGGTAATTTTTCTAATTCTAGATATATTAAATTAATATTAATGCGTACTATAAAATGACAAATTTGATAATATTTATTACTAAATTTGGTTATTGTTTGTTGATAGTATTCATTTTTTTATTTCTCTGATTTGTGTGGTTATCATCATAGATTTTAAATGTTGGGATTGAGATGTAAGAAGGGGTTTTGTGGTGTTTTTTGCAACTAGCTCTCTAGGGTAAGAATGGTGAGGGGTGGTTGTTGATGTGGAAATGGTGCATGGATTGTTATGTGTTAAAAATTTATGATAATATTGGATTTTTGTGAAAATTAAGTGTTGTGTAGTTGTGTAGTGGCTATTATAATGATATGGGTAGCGGTTTATGCAATATATGATTGGTTGGTTCCTGGTAGTATAATAGTTTCCCATAGGTAATGAAGTATTATTGGAAGTTAAAAATATGACAACTAGTGAAAGATATAATTTAATAAGATATAGACTGTTAATGAAACGTTGATGATTGAAATGAATTTAATAAGGAATATAATATGGATCATAATGAAATTAGCCATCCCAGATTGTAGGAACTGCACACATATAGTTGAATTTAAAGACCTCAAGTAAACCTCATACAATAAAGTCATCCAACTAGCGACAAGTGTCTAAAATACTCATAGGGAAACTATGAACTTTAAATAAAGAGAAAGTGTCATACCTGAATCTACCAAAAATTTAAAATTCACCATATGTTTAATGTATATCCCCAAAATACCTATAGATAGAAATGGAAGACCCGAGGGATCCAATGGTATATATTATAAAGAAGTAAAACTATCAATATGATGGATCAAAATATAATAGAGTAGAATATAAACATGAAATTGTCGTATAATAAAATAATTGAACACATTTCAGTACATGCTGAAAAAAATTAAATGTTAAATAGGCCAAACTCTAGACCATCTCACAAATTCTCAAATAAACTTTCTCTACCTCCAAAACCAACTAATATATCCACAAGTTTAGCTCCATGCAATACTTATTCCCTAGAAGAAAACATGAATGTATACCCATATACAACAAAACCCATTCGATGTATGCTGGTAGGGGGTGCTTAAAGCATTCTAGTATGAATCCTTAATTCCTCAACAATACCGAATGTTTATGCGATCAATTGGAATTTCATGAAATATATATAAAGTGTAAAATTCATGATCATGCAATATATATGCCCTTAAATATAACACACAATGTATATAAAAGTATACATGTTGGTCATTACATGCTAACATGGAAACCAAAAAACCTAACCCCACATACTTTTCACATATTATAGATGGAATAGAGTCACATAATGCAACAATTATTGACTCATACATAATTATTCAGGGTAGGGAGTCATACCAATCTCTGACCAGTACCCAAGAAATCTGGACAGGTCACACATCAATCATCTTGGCCATCCTTTATCACTCAAGGCACATCCATAAAAATTAATCTTTTATCCCTTATAACTAAATGGATGAGACACATCATGTTTCAAACAATACCTTATCAATCAATGTATATCTCACAAAATATCCCAAACCATCTTTTCTCTAGGGAGATTCTACAAACACCTTCTCACTCAAGGAGGTCCATTCCAGTACCTTCTCACTCAAGGCAAGGCATTTATCATAACTACCTCCATATCATTTGAGGTAGGGTTTGATCTCACATCCCAACCAATAAATTATCACTATTTTTGGGGTTATTTTAAAACCTTATCACTTTTGGTGGGTCCAAACCATAGGAATTATCATCAACCATGCTGAGATCCTTCTTATATCACATGCACATAGTCCACATATGCAATAAAAAACAAGGGACAAAAACTTTCCAAATTGATCGATTACTCAGCAATATGGTATTATTCCTTCATAACCTAACCCCAGACCCCCATGACATGCCTTAATTCCCATCTAGAATCGTAGAACCACATCCTGATGACTATCCCATTCTCTTATCATTTGCACCAAGCCACACCCAACTACCAATAATGTTTTCCTTCCCTATTGGCTCTATCTAACCTTAAATGAATCACTATCGGTTAAAATTAACAAAGAGTAAAACCCCTAATCAATAAAGTAATTGAACACAATTCCATTGAACATGAGAAAATTTTACTATTTCTGCCCTATATGGGCCCAACTACGTTATCTCAACTCTACCCAATATTTGCTTCCAAAATAATACCTTCATCTGAAAAAACACACAATCATGAATCATCATGAAAAAAAAACATACAGTACAAAAAATATAAGAAATAAATTATAAAATCATTATAAACTAGATAATCTCAAAAAAAAATGTAAAAAAGGAGAAAAATCAAATTATTCCTTTTATATATACTTTTAAAACCAAAAAAATATATATATTTAAATATTTTAGAAAAGAAATAACATTACATCTTACCCATGCTAGGATCTTGTCCAAAATACGATCAAAATAGTCTTCAAAAGACCCTACTTTAGTTTTGAAATACCCTTTCAAAACAGTTTCTTGATATCCCTAATCAAAATGTGAAATTACCATATTAATTGAATGTATTTTTAAAAGACGTTATTAAAAAGGAAACTAATTTCTTCATGGAATCCACTAACACTACCAAGAAACCCATAAAGAGTTCCACCAACACTAATTTGAACAATGTATCACCAAGAAAACTTTTATAAAGCTCTGTGACCCTTTCTAACTATTGAGAAAATGTGATACCATCCCAATATATGGGGTAGAACTACACAAGATATAAATAATTTCAAAAATAATAATACTTATACTCATATGAGCATAAAGTAACTAATTTATTAAGAGAATCGTTAATTTCAAGGCCACATACATCAAATAAAAATCCTTAACTTGATCCAATACTCATACCAACCTCTTATTAGTCCATGATCACACATATCATCTTTACAAAAAAACAAATTAATAAATCACTTATTTAATACAAAAATTACATAATGTAATAGTTGAAACCAAACACACTGAGTGGAATAAAATTTTAAAAACCTAGACCGATGAGTAATGAACCACTCCCAACATCAACCTAGAACTAATACCCACAAAATACTCAATTTAAATACCCTAATCAGTGAAAAATTTAACTAAAAATTACTATGAACAACAATTATATCTATAGTCTAACATACCTCAATCTATGTAGTGAAAAATAATCGAATACATATTCTTGGAACCTATTATAGAAGACTCACACAAATGACCCATCAAGAAGAATGTTTCAATCATGCTATGGTGGAATCATCTCTCTAAAACCCTAGTCCCTGAACCAAAATTAGATGAGAACTAGGGATAGTAAACAAGAGTGTAATGAGAGGATCATTACCATGAATCCATATGTTGAAACCCTTCTAAATGATATGGATTGATAGGAAAAGGGGAGGGAGTGTAATGTTATAAAGATGGGGCTCCCAGTTTTTCTTCTAAGATGGATTCGAGGTAGCCTGGGTGATTCGGAAATTTAACCCATGTAAAATTTCCAAAATTCCTTACTAATAGAAAAAAAGATCTTTATTCAGGGAAAAACCATGATAGTCCCACTGTGATTCTCCCACACCAAGTTAGAATATATAGTGACCACTGCAGGTCATAACATGACATACCCCTCGATAGATAGGGTAACTGTTAGCCATTCCCCTTCATGGTGTGTCCTAGATGGGTCAGACATGAGTAAAACAGGGAAGGCACTATCATAAAAGACACCCTCTATGATACTACAAAATTTCCCCTAGGAAGAGGGTTTAATCCCTTATATAAGAAACATTACAGTGAGACCCCTTTGGTTTGTGGAATGAAAATCTACAAACCACATAATTTAATCCACTAAATCTTTAGCAACTAATTTGAGTGTTCTTTTACCAAACCATCACTACCAAAATATCCCATGAATAATTTAAAAAGGATGTAAACAGTTATTCGTTGATATAGGGAAAATGTTTCAAGAAAATAAAATTTACACAGGTATCAATTTCTTATTAAAAAAACAAAAAAAACTTTTACAGAAAACAGATTCACATGAGCTTTCAAAACACCCCTTGGAACCTAATTATTTTCATGAAAACTAAAATATAAAAATCCATATTCTATATGGTCTCTTTCCTGAAAACTTCTCCTATTTTCAGAAACCATTTCAAAATCTAATTTCAAAATCATTTAAATTTAATATTCTCAAAAAAGAAAAATATTAACCATTTTAAAATCATTATATCATTGATCAATTTAAAATAAAATAAACTTATAAAAATCATTTATGCACTCCTCATGCCACCATACAAGCTTTATTTTCAATATCATGTTTTCATGTTATAACATGTTTTTATCAAAACCATTCAAACTAAAAAAAACATTTCCCTATAGTAGCCAAAAAGAAAAATCTCATTCAATCAAAAAAACCTCTCAAATCCATAATAATTAAATAATAACTTAAAATAAATTTTATAAAATTAGAATTTATTATAACTTTATTCAATTAATTAGGGATTCTAATGAAGAAAAATGTCAAATGGTACCTATCATAATAATGGGTATTATTAACTAATCATTCCATTATCTTGATACATATAAAAATAACTAGATCCTAATAGTTTATTATAAATTAACCTGAGTTTCACCCATCCAACATTGAGATTCTTGTTCAAATCAAACACCTCACTCATCATATATTACCTAGTCCAAACCTTGGATATCCACTATAAACCAATGTTTCATCTAATTCCATGTCAGAAAGGGCTGCACTCGATCTACCTCCCAAGTCCCATCAACCTATATTCAGTTCTAATTCACATTATTCTATCCCAAAACATTCTATGATTCTATTTTAATGACCAAACCTGGATCTCCCTAATGACACCAGATAAAGGGAACTATATGACCTCAGGCATTCAGACCCACACACTAGAGGGTACTAAATTGCAGAGAAGGACTAAAATAGTTTTGGGGATACTATTACATCAAAATAAATCATTTGGGCCAGGACTATATAAAATTCAGCATAACCCTTCTATTCAATGAACTTCCTCAAAATACTGATAGGCATTAAACTGATCCAACAGTGCCCCCAATGTTAATAAAAATAAGTAAAAAATTCCACATGATACAAAAATCATAATATAAAAGTAGGTAAACAAGAACTCAGTATATAATAAGAAAATAGTATAATGGACATTACATGAAGAATAATAAATGAAAATAAAATACACAATACTTTTTTCTAACTCGCATAACCACCATTTTGAATCCATAGCCTCCATGACCTACTTGTTGAACAACTTATTCAACATTGAGAAATACCCATTCCTTTAAAGAAAACATGAATATCTACCCATATACATCGACATCTTCTCCATGTACAAAGACTGGGGGTGAGTCCAATGACCAAGTACGAATCCCCACTAACTGAAAAATAATGAGTGATTATGTAATCATGTAGATATACATGAAATACATATATCGTGAAAAATTCATACTCATGAAACACACACTCCTATAAATAGAACATGTAATAAACATACTATAATACAAGTTAGGGGTGCTAACTACATGATTAGGATAACTAAACTGACATGATTTAGCCCCATACTAGAAGGAAAAGAGTAAATTCATTCCACAAGTATCAACCCATTTATGATGATTTGGGTAAAGGAGTAATAAAATGCCTAGAACACTACCTAATTACTCTAGGTAGGTCATAAATAAAGAATCACGATCATCCCCTGTCACTCAAAAGATGGTGTAAAAGAATTCCATAGATTCTCTTTATCACTCATAAGATCTACATATTAGGTCTCATAAAACATCTTATCACTCAAGGGTATTATTAAATAATATTCTAAACCATCTTATCTCACTTAAGTAAGGTTCTACTAAAAAAATCACTCACTCTGGGATTGGTCTTCTGACATCTACCTTATTACTCAAGGTCAATCTCGTTATCCATTCACTACCTCACCCAAACTTCTCACTCAAAGAGGTCTATGATAAGAACTTCTAACACAATTTTAGTCCATTATATAGAACACTCTCTCATAATTCAACCCATCCTCCACCTTCTCAATCAATATAGGGTTCTTCCAACACCCTGTCACTTTGAGGTGAGGCAAAGCCTTATGTTTCGACATCATCTACACCGATATTCACTAAATATCACATCCACATGGACATCACATATAATAAAAAATAAATAGGGAAACATACCATCTAAAAATATCATAGTATAACCACTAGTATTCTATATAATTAAAACATGGCCCCACATTTCATAGCATGCCTCGACATTTGTCTTATCTCACAAGCTCATCTCCTCAAGTCAATCATGGTATCTTACCATCAACAACAAGCCATGTAAAACATTCCAAAATGTTTCCCTATACATTAATCTATCTTTATACATATGTGAATTAGTATAAACCAAAATTAAATAAGGGGACAACACCTACTCACTTCATGAAACTAGGTAGAGTTCCATAAAACCTAAGCTGATTTAAGAATCTCTTCCCTATATTGGCACATCTATATCGTCTTAACTAAACCTGATATTTATTACCATAAGTAGACCCTTATTATCCATTACGTGAGATCATGTATCATCATTAAACAAAATAAATATATAGGAAAAACAAGTAGGATCACCAAATTCATTCAATCTTTACAAATTGGTCAACACCCACATGAGGTAAAACAGTCCAAAACAACTCAACCAAGACCTTCTAGACACCATTTTAAAACCAAAAAAACTCTATATATTAGATCATTTTGAAAATACATCACATGTTTTATTACAAATGTCAATACCTTAGACAAAATCCCATTAAAATGTTATTTTTAAAAAACCACATTCAATTTAAAATACCTTTTCAAATCCCATTCTTCATGTCAATAATTTTGAATATAAATATACATTTTAATATTAAAAATTTTAAAAGAAAATTTTAAAAATGAAACAAATTCCACTAGAAAATTCCCTCAATCCTATGAGAAATCCATAAAGAGGGCCACTGACACTTATGTAACCAATGCGACACTAATGAATCATTTAGCAAGCTATGTGGTCCATGTTGACTATTTGGACAATGTAAGATCATCAAAAATTATTGTTTGAAACCCAAAACTTCATGAAACATGCCAAGTAGAATATTAGTAATTCTCATATGAATATAAAACCCCCAATCTTAAATGAGGCTTGGTAATTTCAAATCCACCTACCTTAACTAGTGATCCTTAACTCAGTCCCATGCATGTACCTATCGCCTCCAAGTCCATGAGCACTTATCTCATCCCTAAACACCAATAAATTAATAACATTTCACTTAAAACAAAATTACCTTGATAAAAAAACAGATTATGGACTCCCCCAAAGACATAATAGCACCAAACCCCTGATCAAAGGTGTGTGGTCCACTCTTGAAATTCATCCAATTCTATTTTATTTAAATTTAGTAAAATGTATTTTTTAAAATATGTTTAAAAGGTACCCTTTTGAATACCTAAAGTATTAGGGGCATGAAAGCCTTAAAATAACATGTCCCAATGTCCTAGTGGAATATGTCCTAAACTAAAACTTATACTTTTGTAATCATTTCATCCATTCACTCCCAACATTCAATGGGAACTAATCCAAACTAAATACCCTATTTTAATGCCCAAGTCAACAGAAAATTTAACCCAAAATTTATAAAAAAAAATGAAATAAATATATAGGGATACATACCTCAAATACCACAATAAAGGATAGATTTAATAGTTTTTCCCAATACCTCCCATTCAAATTGGAAATGAAATTACCATTAAGATAGATGATTAATCCATTATATGGATTATTTTTATCTTTGAAAGCCTATCCAATCAAACAAATTCAGATAAAACAAAGATGGAATAATTGATAGGATAAAAATATGATCCTTACTTTTAATCAACATGAAAACCAAATTTTTAATGATATGTTTTAAAGGGAAGAAATGTGAGGGAGGATGGATAACCAAATAAGGCTCCCTCTCTTCATCTTATTGGATGGAATAATGGTATCCTAAAGGGATTTAAGATATAAAACATAGATAAATTACCAGATAACGATGTTAAAAAAACTACCCAGCACATTGGGCTTGGAATGATCATGATGATCACAATGTGATTATCCTCTGGTAAGGCTGGTTGTAGCGAAACCATCCAACCATTAGGAAGGGATAACCCCCATCAAAGTTTAATCATGATGCAACCCACTTATGTTATAGAACTACTTCCACTAGGGAGGAACTATCATGGAAATTCCCCAAATGGATCACAATTCTACTACCCCTAGGTAGAGGTGTTAATCCCTTTGCTAATCTATTTCACATTACATCCCCATTGTGACCTAGTGAAACCTTCTATACACTGAAAATTTTAATTTACCAACACTTAAGAACTCACTACAAGCATTTTTATATCAAACCACTAATCCAAAAACATTTTTTAAATCATTGAAAAAATTATAAAAACATACATCACTTACTATATGACAAAAAATTATAATTTTACAGAAAAATGATGTCCAATAATTATGATTTTCATTATGGGTAAAACAAAAAATTTGAAAAGAGGTAAACGATGTAAATAAATAAAAAATTTATAATGATGTTGTGGATATTTATTTTTTACTATTGGATATGGTTTTCAATATGGAAATTGGAAGTGTTGTTTAGTGTGTGTTAATGGCAGTGCGGTGGTTGTGATGGGTGTGGTAGTGCTATTTTGGCAGGAAATATTTGGTTGTTATTTATTGATATATATATTTATTTTATTTTTCTTTCGATTTCATACATTTCCCACTATATTCAAAAAAAACATTAATGACCAAAGGTTTTGGGTTTCATGAGTTTTATTCAGACATCTATGTTAGTGAAGGAACATATGATTGGATTCTCCCTATTCCTTAGTAATCCTTATAGGTGTGGTATGGGCTACGGTGAATCAAATTATGTTTTTATAATACATTTTATAATGAATTAATGTTATACTATGTTATATATCGGCTGAAAGAGGTATGTTCTCGCATGAATGATAAATCAGGGGGAGTCTTTCATAGTAAGAGGAGGGAATACGGTCGATGTACTTCATGATCATAATACCATATTGTGATGAATATTTTGCGAGGCTATGATATGTATTTTAGTATATAATTAGATTATTATTTGGTTGTGGCTATGTGGTGGTGAATATGTGAGGATGATGATAATATTGATTTAGTATGTTGTACATGGTTATTGTCACGAACCAGCCCGGGTCGCCATCCGACCCGGCGCTCGAGCCGGCCCGTGACATTTCCCGAGGGGCGTTCTTGATCCCCACGGTCTAGCAACTAGTGCCAGGCATCAAAATAAGACAAGTGGGAATGATTTCTCCCAATATAAATAAATAAAATAGTGGAAATGTATAAGAACACAAAGTAAATAAATGACCCTGAAAAGATAGAACGGCCAATGAGACACACTAACCTGGTCTCGAAAAAAACTCATCGCGACTCTGAGTGTCACTCTCCACACCACAAACAAGTCTCGCTTGCGACAAACAAGTTAAAGTCAACCTACAATAGACCAAAAAATAGGAAAACACTATAGGCGTGAGTGTTAAAACTCAGTAGGTAGGCCTGACTAATTCTATTCCCAATGCACATACCATTAAAT
Organism: Viscum album; assembly: GCA_963277665.1. Classification (NCBI taxonomy): domain Eukaryota; kingdom Viridiplantae; phylum Streptophyta; class Magnoliopsida; order Santalales; family Viscaceae; genus Viscum; species Viscum album. The sequence goes on along the minus strand of OY728131.1, from coordinate 639,586,408 downwards.
AAAGAATTCATTAATTCCATGTTTGAACTACATTGTACAAAGTATGGGTTTTTACACACACTTTCATTTCTAAAACAAGTAACAGTCCATTTCCCTTTTTGATTTAGAACAAGTTTAATGTTGAAAGAAACAGGTGCATTGCATTTTTAAAACATTTTGCGAACAATTTTGAAATCCAAACATTATTTGTTAGTCAGAAGGAAAATCACACAAAACACACAACACACACTAAGGACAATGAAAAAAATGGCACACATAGGTTAGAAACTGAACTCGACCTCTCAATCGTCCGCCACATACAAATAATCACTAAAAGAAACATGGGTCAAACCTAGGAGATCATGAACAATCAAGAACATACTATACATTTGACTCTTCCTGAAGGCATGCCCTAACTCGATGACGTCATAACGCCCATACTACTACCCAGCATAGCCCTGCATGGCCTAACTGAGGGGCCCAATCCCTATAGCAGTAATAACTCAGTATTCCCCTACTATGGGGCCACTAGCCAGTGCGTGGTCTAAACTAGTGCAGTAATCGTTCTCAGAAGATTCACTCACTATGCCAGGTTCTCATGTCAACACATATAATAAAATAGGGGTGAATCAACAATTCCAAATAACCATTCATGATGCAAAAACATCACATACAGCTCACGCAATCAAAGCACACCATAGATCACCCCTGAATGGGTTTTCGAAAATAATTTATTTTACTAAAGTGCCAAACGGGCCTTCACAACTTTTAAAGCAAAACCTCATTTTTTTGAGAAAGCCCAAAACACTTGTTCAGATGAAATCATTTATCTATAAAACTAAATGTACATTTGAAATTCTGTGAATTATGTTTAAAGGCCAAATAAGCGTTGTTTCAAAACTGGGTGTCCGCCCGTCAAGAAAATGTTCCAAGTGTTCGGTATAAAATAAATGGATCTTTTCACGTTAAATAATAATTTAAAATTTTATTATCTAATATTATTTATCATTCATTAAAATTAACAAAACATCAAACAATTAATAAATTCTAAATTTAAAGATGAGTGCAATGGGGGACCTACCTCGACTCGCCGCTCTATCGTGACGACGCGACTCGCTTTACACTTGTGCATAAGCACGCGCAAACTGATAACCGCAGTATCGTGGACTTTCATTGACGACACGCTGCAACAACCGCAAGACTTTTAATGCCAAAAACCTTTAAAAAAATTAACCAAAACAAATTTTCACCCTTAGTAATTATTTAATAAAACAATTCAAATTTTCACAAATAAATTTTAAAGTGCAAAATACCTCTTTACACACTAGACCGACCCAAACACCCTTTTTATAACCAAATGCACACAACGCCACCTCAAGAACTCAATCTGCATCACACATGTGATTAAAGAAACCACACATGTAGTAAAAGAAACTATTAAAACAGTTAAACAAACCGCAAGGAAAGCATGCCAACCCATTTAAAATTACGACGCAGGATGAAAACACAAAAAATCCACTCAAATGATCATTTAAGACAGTACACACACCGACACAACACCAAAACACCAACTGCAACCCTTTTACAACCTATCATATAATCTGCACATTTTATAAAACACTAGTGAATAGTCCAACATGGGTTTTCACAACAACAACATATTCATCTCATCAAAATGTACTAATAAACACATTAAGACATAACAAACCTCAAGTAAAAAAAATTAAAGCACATCATCCAAAATAATTAGTAGGCTAACCTCATACAAAAAATTAAACTAATAATTAATCAAAGATGACATTCCAGCAACAAGTACCCATATTATAAGCATGCTTCCAAATAAGATAAACTGGAAATAAAATCTAATTAATGATCGACTTCACACAATAGCAATTAATTACATAATATTCTAAATTAATTAAACTAGAAAATAAATTAATGAAATAAAAATTAAACATGGTACCACCTACCTCAATGTAGACCACTTTGCGATTTGGCGCGAAACTCTCATGGCATGACAAAAGCACCATGAGAAACCTCAATTTGACTCTAATTAAAACATTCAAACCAAAAACATCAGAACTAAACTAAACGCCACTCTAGATCCTAATTGAAACTTAAATAAATAGGAAGAATGAACAACCGGGGTATAACCCACCTTTGGAAAGGGGGTCTGAGAGGCTATCCAACACACAAAGAAGGCTACCGGAGGTGCGCAACGCTGGAAAAGGGGTGGCCAGAACTTCAGCCGAACCAAAAAGTGTATGCGGCTAAAGGAGGGGGCTGTCGGGTCCGGTCCGGTGCGCCATAGGAGGCCGGTCGGGCAGAGGTGGAGGGCTGTCACGACGGGGAGATCCACCGGGTGGTCTGGCCGAGAGGGAGGTGGCAGCTCGGGTGGTAGATGGTCTGACAAGGAGGGGAAAAGGGGAGGTCCGTCCCGGAGGGGGGGTCGCGCCCGAGGAGGCCGCGGAGGAGGTCGCGCTGAAGTAGGCTGCGCGGGAGGTGCCTGCATCGATGGGCAGGGTGTGTGGCCAAGGGGCGGACTGAAGGGAGCAAAGAAAAAAAGGGGTGGCGATTTAGGGTTGTAGGGGGAGGGGGAGTCCGCTGCGCAAAACAATAGAGGGGTAAGAAGAGGGCCGCACGATGGGAGAGAGGAGAGAAAGAAAGGGAGAGGGAAAAAAGAGGAAAAGAAATAAAAAGAGAAAAGAAAAAATATAAAAAAAAATTAAAGGAAAATAAAAGGACATAAAGATAAAAATAAGGATAAATTTATATCCTAATAAATTATAACAAATTTAATATCAATAAGAAAACGAAAATAATAAAATCAACCACACATGAAGAAAAACATTGTTTATTAGGAACAGACACCGTGCATGGTCGCATGCACGGTCATGCGCATAGTCGCTTGCCTGCAAAAGAAACCAAAATAATAGAAATGACCAGGTTAAAATATTAGCTGAAATAATAATAATAATAATAATAATAATAATAAAACTGACCAAAATAATAACATCATTATTAATTTATTTTGGACACCGCACACGGTCGTGTGCGCGGTCGCGTGTGCGGGTGCGTTCGCATGCCTAGTCGCGATTACGGTCGAGCACTCATATAAGATCTCAAATCCCTTTTAAAAAAAGAACTTATTCAAACTATAACTCAAAAGAAAGACTTAAAATAATTAAATTAAAAGAAGTGTCAGATGGGGTGTGAAAATTCTCCCCACCATGACACTTTCTGCCTCCAGAAAGTCCCAAGAGACGAGGTCAACCAAGAGTTCCAAGCAAGACCGCAAAGATGCTTAAAGCCAAACCTCAATCGCCCAAAGACCGAGCATTTAAAATGCCGATGACCTAAAACATCAAAGATCTCAAAACCAGAATCACCAAGCAAAATACCAACAACAAATAATTCACCTCGAAATAGAACTACAACAAGAAACACCTCGACCCCCAACTTAGGTATCACCGGGGCCACTCGAGATATCCAAGACCACTCATAAAGCGACCCACTATCTGAACTAACCAATTATCATGGACGAGGTCGGGCGGAGCAAAGGCAATGGGTTGCTCCACCAAGTGCATTTTGAAAACAAAGTCTTCCACAATCTCGTCCTATGGTGGTCTCCCCACCATATTAGGATCATTTTCGAACATTTGTTCTCCAATCCAAAGTGACTCACAAAACCAGAAAAAAACCTCTAACACTGGCTTGACCCTCTAAGATCCCTAACTTGAACCAAACCGACACAAGGGAAGATGCTGGCGGGACCCACAGTGGGTCACCCCACCATTTTAGAATTTTACTAACACCGTGGAACCCGCGCGGGTTTTCCCAATTTACTTTAAGCAATACTGACTGAACCCTTCATCGCAAACCCACCACACGGGCCGACCTGCACTGATTATTCCTACAGTGGACAACACTCCGCCACATGGGATAGCTTTTATAGCAGAAACCCCTAACCAGGAGGTCAACCAGACAGGCGCAGAACTATTACACAAGACATGAGCGTCTCCGACCACAAGAAGGTTCACAGAGCACACCCACTATCTTTACAAGTATATGGATTTTCCGAACCTCTTTAAGGTCCAAGAGGAACTCCCATAAAATAAGACCATGAAAAATAGACAAGGGCTCCATTCCCCTCACAACAAGAATGATTCCTTCAGAGAGGGTACCGCAAAAAGGAAATACAATCTTTCCCTGTCCCATCACTGCGAACTTAAGTCGGATCAATTCCATCCCACATCCGACGAGTATCGACTGCACGCAAGCTTCACCCTGAGGCCTGTGGCTGGGGTCCTGATTTCTGAAGCATCTACAGCCTCGCAGTCATACATTGACCACCTCTGACTATAACTTCCTCTACTGGAAAAGTAGCCTGCATACTTCTCCTCATGTCCCGTGCGGCCACCCTATCAACATATCAACTGAGAATTGCAACAAACGACTTAGAGTGTCTGGTTGACCACACTCGAGATAGAATGTTGAGCGGTCTATCTGACACACAACACAAAATGATGGAAGGAGCGCTCCAAGAACAAGCCCCTTTGGTTCACACTCCTCATTGGATGAGGAACCTACACTTACCACAATATGGATGAGACCAATAACTATTACGAACTTTAAGCTGATTGTTCCACACCACCTCTGAAGAACATGATACCAGCTCATCAGAATGGTCAAACACACCTCCTTCTCTGCTTGTTGACTTTTCTAGCACCTACGAGATCCACCACTTTCTCTTTCCTTCACTTCCTTAGGTACGACCGTGGGATGAGGCTAGTCTTGAGGATCTCTCATGACATCCTCATTTGCAATGAAAACGAAACGATCACGGTTTGCTAGTGTAGTCCCGCTCCACCAGACATACTCGAGACAACTTGAACCCAAAAAAACTATTGGATTTTCAAAAAAACTAGAGACACTTAAGTCTTTTCAAAATTATTTAATGTTATTCAACTGACCTCAACGTCTACGAACAATTGACACAACCGAGAAGGACCCAACTCCGCCACTCCACTGGGAGTCTGGGATAACCAAGAATTAAGAGACCTACTGAAAACCCATTGGACCTTTCTAGGGGGGCATATCCCAAACAAGAAACAAAAAAAACCTTCCAAAAATCCAAACACATCACAAAACAATCATCTATATTCCAGAAACCAATCCAACAATTCCAATTTAAAACATCAATTCATTTTTCAGGAAAACACTCACTTGAAAAACCAAGCATAGTACATTAAAACCCAATAACTATTTGAACTCATCTCTTTCATTCTGGACTCAAAACCATTTTCCAACTCCAAAACCACTTAAGCACAAAAATCCGTTTGAGAGAAACCCCACTTTTCAGAAAACAAGATGCATCTTTTAAAATCAAACATTCACCACTGATATTCCTGGATGCCTTGCAGTTTTTCATTTTCATGCCTCCCAGGCACCCATCCACACAATCCACCAACTATCCATTAATTAATTCCACATGCATATATGATCACCCATAGGAATACCACTATAAAAGAAACAAGGATCTTTCGCTTTCAAAAAAATACATTCCCAATTTTTCCAAAACACCTTTTTTCTATCATTTCAAAAACTCAATATAAATTTCCAAAATGATTTCCATTTATAAAACCACCCACTCCAATTTCAAACAACCCAAGATATCCTTTAAGAATTCAACTTTGACAAATCAACGCCAAATTCCAAAATCAAGGTCCAAGAGAAACGCACCCCAAATATCATGTCAACCGCAAATAAGAGCACCAGCAAATTCCACTTCACTTTTTAAAGGAAAACAATTTCGCATCAGTCCCAAAATTGAAGCAAGACATCAAAAACATTAAAGCACCTGGGGGAATGACTAGTGGTCATGTCTAACCCGGCTACATGGTTTATCAGACGATTCCCTTGTCAAGCACCACCCACTAGGAGTGTCAAACCGTACTCTCGGGCATCACATGGTTCGCTACTCCATGTGAGACCGCACGCAGTACCCGTTCACTCATATTGTCATCCACCATCCTCATAGAGAAAATCCCAAACTTAAATCCTGAACTACTCCAGGTTACTCGAGGATCGGAACGAGAAAGAGTTCGCGATGCTCTTCCGGCACCTACCACTCGAGTACCTACAATCCTATCTCCAATCTACCTAACACCCCAAATAACAGGACCAAAAACCAGCCTCTGATACCATTTTGTCACGAACCAGCCCGGGTCACCATCCGACCTGTTGCCCGAGCCGGCACGCGACATATCCTGAGGGGCGTTCCCGATCCCTACGGGCTGGAAACTAGTGTCGAGCATCAAAATAAGACAAGTGGGAACAATTTCACCCAATGGAAATAAATAAAACAGCGGAAAAGTATAAGAATTCAAAGTAAATAAATGACCCTGAAAAGATAGAACGACCAATGAGACCCACTAACCTAGTCTCAAAAAAACTCATCGCGACACTGAGAGTCACTCTCCACACCACAACCAAGTCTTTCTCTCGGCAAACAAGCTCATGTCAACCTGAAATAGAACTCAAAATAGGAAAACACTATAGGCGTGAGTGTTAAAACTCAGTAGGTAGGCCCAGCTAATTCAATTCCCGATGCACATACCATTAAATAAAGAATTCATTAATTCCAAGTTTGAACTACATTGTACAAAGAATGGGTTTTTACACACACTTTCATTTCTAAAACAAGTAAAACTCCATTTCCCATCTTGATTTAGAACAAGTTTAATGTTGAAAGAAATAGGTGCATTGCATTTTTCAAACATTTTGCGAACAATTTAGAAATCCAAACATTATTTGTTAGTCAAAAGTAAAATCACACACAACACACAAAACACACTAAGGGCAATGGAAAAAATGGCACACATAGGTCAGCAACCGAAATTGACCTCTCAATCGTCCGCCACATACAAATAAACACTAAAAGAAACATGGGTCAAACCTAGGAGATTGTGAACAATCCAGAACATACTATACATCTGACTCATCCTGAAGGCATGCCCTAACTTGATGATTCAAGAACGCCCATACTACTACCCGACATAGCCCTGCATAGCCTAATCGAGGGGCCCAATCTCCATAGCAGCAATAACTCAGTATTCCCCTGGTATGGGGCCACTAGCCAGTGTGTGGTCTAAACTAGTGCAACAATCATTCTCAGAAGATTCACTCACTATGCCAGGTTCCCATGTCAACACATATAATAAAAGAGGGGTGAATCAACAATTCCAAACAATCAATCATGATGCAAAAACATCACATACATCTCATGCAATCAGCGCACACCAAATATCACCCCTGAATGGGTTTTCCAAAATAATTTATTTTACTAAAGTGCCAAACGGGCCTTCACAACTTGTAAAGGAAAACCCCATTTTTTTGAGAAAGCCCGAAACACTTGTTCAGATGAAATCATTTATCCTTAAAACTAAAAGTACGTTTGAAATTTTGTGAATTATGTTTAAAGGCCAAACAAGCGTTCTTTCAAAACTGGGTGTTCGGCCGTCATGAAAATGTTCCAAGTGTTCGGTATAAAATAAACAGCTCTTTTCACACTAAATAATCATTTAAAAATTTATTGTCTAATATTATTTATCATTCATTAAAATTAACAAAACATCAAGAAATTAATAAATTCTAAATTTAAAGGTGAGTGCAATGGGGGACCTACCTCGACTCGCCGCTCGATCGTGACGATGCGACTCGCTTTACACTTGCGCATAAGCACACGCAAACTGATAACCGCAGTGTCGTGGACTTTCCTTGAGGACACGCTGCAACAACCGCAAGAATTTTAAAGCCAAAAACCATTACACAATTTAACCAAAACAATTTTTCACCCTTAATAATTATTTAATAAAACAATTCAAATTTTCACAAATAAAATTTAAAGTGCAAAATACCGCTTTACACACTAGACCGACCCAAACACCCTTTTTATAACCAAACACACACAACGCCACCTGAAGAACTCAAACTACATCACAAATGTGATTAAAGAAACCACACACATAGTAAAATAAACTATTACAGTAGTTAAACAAACCGCAAGGAAAACATGACAACCCATTTAAAATTACACCGCAGGACGAAAACACCAAAAATCCACTCAAATGATCATTTAAGACTGTACACACACTGACACAACACTGAAACACAAACTGCAACCCTTTTACACCCTTACATATAATCTGCACATTTTATAAAACACTAGTGAATAGTCAAACATGGGTTTTCACAGCAACAACGTACTCATCTCATCAAAATGTACTAATAAATGCATTACGACATAACAAACATCAAGTAAAAAAAATTAAAGCACATCAACCAAAATAATCTGTAGGCTAACCGCATAAATAAAATTAAACTAACAATTAATCAAAGACGACATTCCAACAACAAGTACCCATATTATAAACATGCATCCAAATAAGATAAAATGCAAATAAAATCTCATTAAAGATCGACTTCGCACAATAACAATTAATAACATAATATTCTAAATTAATTAAACTGGAAAATAAATAAATCAAATAACAATTAAACATGGAACCACCTACCTCGATGTAGACCACTTCACGATTTGGCGCGATACTCTCGCGGCATGACAAAAGCACCATGAGCAACCTCAATTTGACTCTAATTAAAAAATTAAAACCAAAAACATCAGAACTAAACTAAACACCACTTTAGATCCTAATTGAAACTTAAACAAAAAAGAAGAATGAACAACCGGGGTATAACCCACCTACGGTAAGGGGGTCCGAGAGGCTGTCCAACACACAAAGAAGGCTACCAGAGGTGCGTGACGCTGGAAAAGGGGTTGCCGGAACTTTAGCCGAACCAAAAAGGGTATGCGGCTAAAGGAGGGGGCTGTCGGGTCTAGTCCGGTGCACCAGAGGAGGCCGATTGGGCAGCGGTGGAGGGCTGTCGCGACGGGGAGATCCGCCGGGTGGTCTGACCGAGAGGGAGGCAGCAGCTCGAGTGGTAGCCGGTCCGATAAGGAGGGGAAAAGGGGAGGTCCGTGCCGGAGGGGGGGGGGGGGGGGGGTCGCACCATAGGAGGTCATGGAGGAGGTCGCGCTAAAGTAGGCTGCGTGGGAGGTGCCTGTGCCGATGGGCAGGGTGTGTGGCCAAGGGGCGGACTGAAGGGAGCAAGGAAAAAAAGGGGCGGCGATTTAGGGTTGCAGGGGGAGGGGGAGTCCGCTGCGCAAAACATGAGAGGGGGAAGAAGAGGCCCACGCGACGGGAGAGAGGAGAGAAAGAAAGGGAGAGGAAAAAAAGTAAAAGAAAGAAAAAGATAAAAGAAAAAAAAGAAAAGAAAAAGAAAAAAAATGGAAAAATGGAAATAAAGATAAAAATAAGGATAAATTAATATCCTAATAAATTCTAACAAATTTAATATTAATAAGAAAATGAAAATAATAAAATCAACCGCACAAGAAAAAAAACATTGTTTATTCGGAACGGACACCGTGCATGGTCGCATGCATGGTCATGCGCATAGTCGCTTGCCCGCAAAAGGAACCAAAATAATTGAAACGACCAGGTTAAAATATTAGCTGAAATAATTATAATAATAATAATAATAAAATAATAAAACCAACCAAAATAATAACATCATTATTAATTTATGTTGGACACCACACACTGTTGCGTGCGCGGTCGCGTGTGCAGGTTCGTTTGCACGCCTAGTCGCGATTACGGTCTAGCACTTGTAAAAGATCTCAAATCCCTTTTAAAAAAAGAACTGATTCAAACTGCAACTCAAAAGAACAACATAAAATAATTAAATTAAAAGAAGTGTTAGTCGGGGTGTGACAGTTATGATATGGGATGTGATATGTGATTGTATAACTAAAGATGATATGGGAGCATTGGGATATTTTTTATTGTGGTGTGAAAGTTAAAAACCAGTCTAGATGTGGATGTGGGTTTGATTTTCTATATTCTTTTAATATTATGACATTATATTCAGATGTCATATTTGGTGAATAACAATTGGTGACGTTGGGTTATAGATGACTTGGTTAGGTGTGTGTTGGTTCTATAATTTATTCAATAAAAAATTAGTATGATTCTTACTCATTTTCATGAGATGTTTTGAGTATGATCCTATAGATTATAAATGTATGATCAAACAAATATATAATTTTTTAGGTATCTATGTGGGATTCAATGGTTGGGCTTTATGTTTTGAGCTCATGGATTGGTGTTGTGGTTGGAGGAACCTCTTTATGTGTCTCATCATGGTATTTATTTTTTAGGATTGTATCATTATTCCTTATAAATGATTGAAAATTAAATATTTTATATTGAAAAAAATCACTTTTAGAAGTTGAGTGGGAAGAAAAACATAAAACAACCTATCAAGGGGGCAAATTTCAGACACAATCCCCACATCATTCCAAAAAAATTTAAATAAATTAGTATCATGCACCCAATATAAGATCTTGTGAATGGTAAAATCTTTCCTCTCTGATTGATATTAAATTATGTCCTCACATAGGTAGGTATTTAATTCCCATGTCTTCATATAACATTATAATCTAATATTACCTTCATTTAATATGAAAATCTGAATTGTGTATTGTGCACTAACCTATAAAATTTTTTATTCATTGTTTTCAACCTAAAGTAATATTTCAAACATTTTTTTAAATCCTCCATTAATATATTTTGTTTCCATAAACTCAAACTCCTTCTTTTATTTTGAGTTCCAAAGAATATCATAATCATATATAGGTAGTGGAACCTCTTACTTTACATTAATATATCTATTTCTATATTTTTTTCAAGTATTACTTATGTAGGCATAATCATGACCCACACTCAAAATGTATAGGTCTTTGGATTTCTCGGGATCAGGGGTTTTATGGTTGGAAATACCTAACTCCTCTATGATCGCTAAAAATCCCTACACCCTTTAAAATTTACATCAAGAAATTTTTGACATGTTCTCACTCATTTAATTAATTTAATATAGATTTATTAGATTTATCATATACATAGGAACTAATGTTTTTATTTTCGGATTTAGTGACCATTGGTATGACTAAGTTGTGATAATCCTTCATTGTCATGGTTTTTCGGCCTTTGTTGTCTAGATAACACTAGGAATAAAATACTCAATTTTTTCAAATTATTTTCTTTTGAATAGAAAAAAATAATCTACATGAGAATACAATTCATAATATGACTTAGTTTTTGTGATATCCACTAGTATGTTCTTTTCAGATTTAAAAGAAACCCCACGTTTGCATCACTCTATTCATTTATCCTCATGATTCTTACCAATAGTATATTTTATATTCCATTTAGATTTATATTTTTCTATCCTTTAGAGTATAAATTTTTTATATAATAATTATTAAGGACCTGAATGTTGTAATAATGAAATACTATTGGAAAATCTCCATGATATCCACTTTAATTGTTGGAAAACTCTCTCACATTCAAACTAATTTAGTATCTATCTCTAGCACCACAACAAATTTACATCTACATGTATTATGAGATATCAGTTTTATTTTTATTGTATGGTTTTGAATTATTATTTCACTAATATGGTCCCCGGATTTATGAGGGAAATGCCCCAATTTTTATGTTTTCTAACTTGGGTGCAATTTTCTAATTTGGGAGCTATTAGGAGGGGCTTCAGTGGCCACTCATTTATTCACTAGAGGCCAAGGAGGGGTTCTCAGTTGTAATGATTCATAACAATAAAATATTTATATTTTATTAAGTTAACTATTATATTAACTATAATAATAATCATTTATACTAATGTAAATATATTAATTATAGTATATTATCTATTACTTATATTAATTATTAATAATTATATTAATAAATATAAAATATTAACAATAGAATTTGGGGTCTCACCCAAGAGGTAATGGTTTCCCGAAATCCTATATGAACCACAGGTTCAAAATAGGGTAAGATAAAATTTACAAGGTATTATAGCGGGTACTGCTGGCAGGTTCTATACTTGTAGTAATATTCACCAAAATTTGGCATTTAGGCCATATATTGTGCCTTCTTTTCCATGAATGTTGGGAGATTTTGTTATACTAGAGAAATTCACTTGGTGAATCTAATCAGACACAAGATATGGTCAGATATATCTAACACGCCACTAGGATTAGCCCCTACATAGCTCTATATAGGGAAAATACAACCAACAACATTTTCAGGTGGTGATCAAGGAACATACATTGAATAGGTGTTAGATAGGGGTTTATTAAATGTAATGAGGTCAAATGTTTAATGACCTTGTGCATCTAGGCCTTTGAGTTATGTATTCTAGACTTCTGAGTAATATAATGGTTTTTTTGAACTAAAGCTTTTAATTTGTGGATGTGAATTGTGTTTTTTATTTATTTGTAATACACACTAGGGTTCATCAAGGAGTTTTGGATGTATGTGAACTTACAGTACAGAGGATTTACTTTTGAAAGTGACGTCATTTCCCAGTGTTTTCACAAAAATTTAGAGCTCAAAACATGGAAGTCTAAGCTTCATGAAACATATAATTCAATAATTGTCTATTAAATTACATGGTAAATGAATGTAATTTGTAAATATAGGGGTTTCACAAATATGTGGAGCCTCAAAAAGGAATATAGTGTTAATAAGGTCTTAAGGTTTTCAAGATAGGTTTCTTATAAATGGATGAGCCATGATGGGATGATGGTAATCCACGTGACTATGAAAAGCATCACCAAAAGAATAATTTCAATGCAGATTTTTGAATAGGTGGATATTTGCGAACAAGAATATTCAGGCTCGAGATAATGAGATGGAGAGATCGAATGTTTTTTGATTGAGGTGGTTGATAAATAAGATTCCACCCATTAGTTGAAGACACATAAAGAATTTTTAAAAGGTTGGTGCACTCTAATTTCAAAATGTTCCTTTCAAAAAGGGAAATAGTTGTGAATCAGTATTGTCATTTCAATCACAAGATTCATTAAAATATGGTTATAAAATGATTGACCTTAAAGATTTTTGGAAAATGGTGTTACATGAAGACTGGTATATATATGAGTGTTTGGAGTTCCATAAAGGATGGGATATTCATAAATGATGAGATATTCATGAAAGGCATTGTGTTTTAGAGGATAAAGTATATTTGAAATAAGAAGGGGGTTTCATAAAGTCTAGTAGGTTTTTGAACAATAGCGTTGAACATCTATTTTTACTTAATCATTCTTCTAAGAGCATCAATTCTGTAGTACAGTGAAAGAAGAGTCTCATTATAATCAGGGATGAAGTCTAAAATTCCTAATCAATTAAATCTACCTTTAAGTTGATAAACTATGTAATAATACTCCCAACACAGTGATTGGGGGGGGGTTGGTTGATAGAAGTGATATGAGGGAGGTAGTGGGAAATCACTAAAAGTCTTGTAAAGGCTATGTTCTAGGTATAGAGTGACCATGACTGGACATTTTATATTCACAATACTTACTGAATTTTAGTTGATTTAGGTATGATAGATGCACTATTAGCATATTCTCCTTGGTATGGACATTTGGGGGGAACCAAGTGAAACGATTGTGCTGTGTTCCTATTTTTCCATCTTGGTGTCTGATAACTCCATGATTCCCTCAGACATGTTTAATGAGTTCCCACCTGCATGGGGACAAGATCCATCTCATTTAAAGAAATGTTGACATCCTGAATCACCACTCTCTTCATAAGGTGTTCTGGGGTCCTACTGGTTCCCTCTCAATCCAGTTAAAAATATGACTTGTCTAAAATATAAAACATATGGAATTAGAATGTAATATTATATTAATTAATAATTACATGATATTAACTTTTAGATATTAATTATTATATTATATTAACTATTAATTATTTATTTTATTGTATTAATTGTATTATATTATTAATGATTTACTAGTAATCATATTATATAAAATGTTAACTATTGATTATATTAATTAATTATAATATATTAGTTAATAACAATTACATAGTAATTATATAGTATTATAAATTATTAACTATTAACTATATTAAAATAATTATTGATTATTGATTATATTAATTAATTAATTATATTAATTATTAACTATTAATGAGTTAATATGTAGTAGTTTTTTATAATATAATTAATTAATAATTATTAAATAATAGATAACTAGTAATTAAATATTAATTATTAATTAATTTTTTATTTTAGATTAATTATATTATTTATATTATTTAATTATTATTATTAAATATTAATTATATTAACTATTAATTAAATAATAAATATTTACTATTAATTAAAATTAATAAATATGACTTCTAATTATATTAATTATTACTTATTTTATTGATTATTAATTTATTAATAACTAATAATAATAATTATTCATAATCAACTGTTTAATATATTAATTATTAATTATTAATTATTAACTAATTAAGTAGTTGTAGGTTTGTTTGAGTAGCAAGGTCACCACATAATTCTTCATATAAATAGATTTCAATTCTCTAAATCCTCTCTTTGGGGGGTTTTCTTGGGCAATTAATGGTCGATGGCACAAGTTGTGATGCATGTAGGGGTGTAGAGTCCAATAATACTGGCATAGACAATGATACAAGTGAGGAAGAAGGGACTATTAGGCCATCAAATAATGGTCGTTTGAGTTGTTAAAATTATAATGAGAAATATTTGGATAATGTTAACCATTGGAAAGGGGGTGTGATCTATCCTTATTGGTGAAGATGTGTGTGCTTTGTTTCATTTCTTATAACTTCTAAGACCGTAAATAAATTATTTTAGCCAATTTTATTATTAACTATAAATTTTAACTATACTATAAAAATTTATAGTTATATTTTTAAATATTAATTATATTATTAATTGATAATTGTATGGATAACTTATTTATTATTATTATTTATAAGATCAATTATTAATTATATTATTAATTACTATTGATTTAAATCTTGTTAATAAATAATTATTGTTTCTTTTTAGATGTCATTAACTTTAAGTATTTTATTTATTAATTGTTTTAATTACATAAATATTCATTTTCTCTAAAAATATGACTTATATTATTAATTATTAATTATTTTAATTATTTTTAACTAAATTTTATCTACAAAAAAATCATAAGGATAATAATAATATAAAAAAAGGGGTCTAGGAAGTGTATACCCCGTTCATTTTTCCTAGCCAAAGAGGTAGTGTGAATGAGGTTCATGATTCTCGGGGCCCTTTTTCAAAATATTTATAACCTGAACCCATTTTATATATTTCTAAAAACCCAAAAAGGCACTGGTGGGAAAATATATCATTATCTGAATTCATAATTGAAACCCAAATAAAAAATAACCGAATGATTATATAAAATGATTTTTGGTTACACATTTTTTTTGTTAATAAGAGAAAATTTTGATTGGTTTTATATATTGATTTTAATAATAAAATACTGAAAAAATAAACCAATTGATATATATTTTTTAATTTTTTAATTTGATATTATTAATGATTTATTTGAATGACTATAAGAAAAAAAATAAAAAACATTCTTCATGAAGTTTTATTTACCAAAAAATTTTATTTTTAACAAAATATAAGGAATTATTCATGATCTCATGTTTTTATCCAACACGGTTAGGGTGAGATTTTTTTTACATAATGGTTAACCAAAAAATGAAACAAAAATAACCCAATTGTTAGGGAAAAAAGTTTAACTGAAAAAATGAAAATAATAATTTTATTTGTTTAATAAAATGATAATAACAAAAACTATGTTAATCAATTTTTGGATTAGTTATAACCTATAAAGAAATTTACCCACCCCTAGGGGACCAAAAAGTTATAGCTATAAGTGTCCAAATATTATTATTTTTATATATTAATTAATTATATTGATTTGTACATATATACACACAGGTAATAATAATAATAATAATAATGTTCAAAAATAAATTAGTGTATATTTTTATACAGTCAAATTCGGACGATTTTGATGTTGTTATTGTTGATATATATTAATATATATGAGTTTATAAATGTATAAAAATACCATTTTTCCTCTAGGTGTCTATTTTTTCAAATTGAATAGTCAATCCTAAATTTTTTTCTATATAGTTAATTATTATGATAGTTTTCTATCCAATTAAAACAATTTAAGGGAAGTCATTGGAATATTAAATTATTATATGTCATGTTCAATGATGACTCAACTCAAAGAATTTAAAAAGTACGCAAGTGTGTGAATATATTATATGATGATTCCTCTGAGGAATATGATGTAGGAAGATACTTCATTAGGATCCATGAATGAGAATTAATTTGATTTTACTTGTATCACTCTTTTATTTAGTATGATATACGATCACGAAGATATTACTTGTGATGAAAATCAACAATTAACGCTCCAAAAGTATTTTTGTTTGAGAAATGCTCGTATCATAATAATAATGAATAATGTGATTTAAATTGAAAATCAACAAATAAATAATTTTATTCTCCATATATTGGATATGTGGACTCCTCATGGAAATGAATTGAACTTCATTAATGATGAGCTTCACATTCAAATGTTAATAATGAGAGATTATTATTTTATGGGAAAAAAGTGGACTCAATGGTCGTAAGTTTTTTTATAATGTGATAATTCATGTTATAATATCCATCATAATTCTCATTTTTTACTATAGGAGGATAGATGTTTGATTCCTAGAAAGAGTGCCTTGATCGTGTGACAGTTGTATGTTAAAATTTGATGTTGATATGAATAGTATCATGATTTTGATGTCTTAGATAATATATTTTTGATAATGATTACACAGATTCTATGATTACGAATTGTGTTAATAAATAGATAATGACTAGGGAGTTATAAAAGTTATCTTATTGTATTTTGATTCAATTTGATTGATTACAGTTGTTGAAACCCACCCTCATAGGGAACCTCTCCCAGGACTATAGTGAAGGTGATGGCCAAGGGTTGAAGACTAGCACCGAATGTATAGATCTAAAAAATGGGATCCATTCACCTCCTAAAACCCATGAATATAAAAGAAAACCACCAATCAATAAGACTATATAAAATAAATACAATATAACACAATAAACCATAATATATGGTAATGTCATAAAAATAAAACTCTCTAAAATATAATACCAAAATAGACTCCAAGAAATAAACTTTAACCAATGTCCAAGATCTAAGATAATAATGTCAATAAAAATTTCAAAATACCTCCCATAAACCAAAAAAATAGATTTATATATTAATGGGTGAGAAAAGTTTTTCACTACATAGGATTATCCTATAAAACACTCATGAAAATATGGAAGAATAATAATAGATATTTAATGAATGAACAACAGAACCAACAAGAACATACTGGGACAAATAATTCCCAACCTCACAATATATCACTCTCCTAATATGACATCCACATATAGTGACATAATAAATAAAGATTATAAAATGAAGGAACCCCACAACCACTTCCCCACATGTTTTTTGTTGTCATGTCGCGACAACAAACATCCTGATTATCCCATCCATTCCATGCCATCATAACTATATCCACAAATCCTTATACCAAATAATCATCTCATAATAACATAACCAAATATCCATAACCACATAACATATATCTATATCTTGGTTGAACATCATTTTTCCATTAGATTGGGGTACCATGAACATGAAAGACATCAACCATAATCCCTCCTCATGTCATGAAAAATGCCACTATATTCCACACCACCATCCTTTCATCCCAACGATATTCACACTTTTGAATTGAAGACATCGTAACCTGTAAAGACCCATAAAATTCAAGTAATTTTTTTCTTAATTTTCTTGGGAATTTTACAAGAACGCAGTTTCTGATGGCACCTGATTCCGAGGCCCCGTGTACCCGGAATCATTCTCTGATGTTTAGCTCAGGTACGTTTAGTGAACGAATGAGAGGGTTTTTCTAACTTTTGAACCGGTTCTCGGAATCAAATTCTGAGGGCACCGATGGAATCGCAGCGCCTGTAATTGCTTAGAAACACCATTTTAGGAGTTGTGTTTGCTCAGGTGTGGTTTTTAAATTTTGGGGTTAAGTAACGAAATGAAATAAAAATTGGACGCACAATTTTTATTTTACTTCATGTTGTTCAAACTAAGCTTTGTGTTAGGAGTGAGACCCACAATATCCTAACCACTAGGTAGGATATTTGTGATGTGGGGCCTACATGATCCTTACTGTTTCATTTCTTCCTAAACCCCCTTCTTTAACAAGGTAACACACCCTCACCCCCTTTAAGTGGAAGTCAACTCTTGCATTTAACTTAATATGAAACGCCTCTTTTAATTTGGAAGTTTAAATGTTTCTATTAATTCAATTAATTGATTGTTTCCATTTTTAATTTCTAAGGTGTTGGCTTGTGTGTTAATAAAATAAGACAAGTCTTATTTTATTAATAGGTTCATTATGTGTGAAGGCTTGGGGAGGATTTTGCTCATGTTCTTGAAGTTCTTCCTCCTCGACGAAGAACGTGAAGAACGCTGACCTCCGACGACGGACGACGGTGAGAGAGAATCCTTCCTCAGAGATCGATGACCTGAAGTGCATAACCTAATTCTTTCTTTCCACGTTAAAGGAAGGGAGACACCGTTGCTCTACGACGCGATGATCCGCCTTTTTCCATGGCGTTCAATTCCGCTACATCCCTTTCCGCGAAAACCTCGTTCAACGACTACGCTCGAGGTAGGGGTTTATTTTATTTGGTTTTTCATGATTACTTCTGTCTCCATTCTTAATTTCAATTTGAGCCTCTTGATATCACAATAACGGGAGGAGGTTGGACCGCATGAACACGGCCGACCCTCCTCCCCCTTGTTGGTTTGATTTTTGTTGCGGCACGTGCAAGGCGGTGCAATGTCGAGCACCGCACGGGAAATATTGAAGGAAGGGTGGAGAAGCGTGGCGAGATCGTGCCATGCCATTAAAGACGAACTAAATCGCCGTTCTTCTGCGCCACACCGGGGAACCTCGAAGAAACCCCAAAGGCACCATACCGGATGGACCAAGGATGCGAGTTAGGCCATGGCAGAGCAGGGAACGGCAGCAGGATTCGGGCCACCGGCATCGGAGCAGGGGTACTGGCCCTTGCTGGTCCCATGGCCGAAACAACCGGTCGGCCAGAGTGGGCCGACCGGTCGGGGGAAAAACCGGGGGTTCGTAACCCCAGGTTGGCCAGCAGGTGTGGCCCCCCACATGGGGGCCACAGTTTCACTACGCGGGGGGTAGCACACCCCCCTTCACCGCTCGGCCGTTTTGGCTGAGCCACCGGGCCAGTGCCAGCACGCCGGGCCGCGCCCAGTCCAGGTGGGGCCAGCCGGGCCGGGCCGCACCCAAGCGGGCTGGAACCGGGCCCGGGTCGGGTCGACCCGGTTCGGGCCGGATCGGTCCAGGCCCGAAACCCCCCGCTTCCAGACCTCTTTCGGTCTTTTGCCCATAACTTGGGCTACGAACCTACGATCAATGCACTGTCAATGGAGATGCAATCCTCGGATCGAGACGGTCATTTTGATATATTATGCTCAAAGTTTCAGAATACTTTGGGTTCAGCCGGGTTGGTTCGAGCACGAAACCAACCGGGCCCTCGGAGAATATACGCTTATAACTCGAGCTCTGGACATCTGATTGACGTGCCATCGACTTTGGTGGATTCCTCTTATTGAGACGGACCTTTTGTCTTACTACGCACGAGGTTTGGATGTAGTTGGAGTACGGTCAGGTTGGTTTTGACTTAAAAACCAACCGGGCCCCTGCAACGAAAAAGCCAATAACTCTCAGATCAGGCGTCCGATTGATGCGTCGTCTGTGACGTTGAGTTCATGTTGAGGATATGAAACTTTTGGATAAATCAACTCCAGACTATGTTTTAGTTGTTGTATCAGCCCCTCGGCTCGTGGAGCAGACCCTCCCGAACGAGCTTGCTGTGTGCGGGAACCCTAGAGCTAGTTGCGACTGCGACGATGATGACAACTGTACAGGAGTCCTCCGTGGATTCGACGACGTTGACTACAGCACTCAGTGATCCTATGTGGATTAGTGCTACCAATCCTGTGTGGGTCATATCCTATGTGGGTCAGTGCTCAGCAGTCATGTGTGGGCCAGCGCATACAGATCCTGTGCGGGTACGATCCTGTGTGGGTCATTGCGGGGGTTAGTACCTATCGATCCTTTGTGGGTCATTGCAGGGGTTATTACCTATCGATCCTTTTTGGGTCATTGCGGGGGTTAGTACCTATCGATTCTGTGTGGGTCCAACAGCTTAGATGAATCAGTGTCTAGATCTGATCATTTCTATCGTCATACAATGAAGTATACATGTGTGTGTGGTATCTTGATTTGATTTCCTATGTTGATTGTGTTGTGCTATCTTGTGTGGATGTGATCGATCTTGGGCTTGGATGTTGGAGCCGAACTGGAATTGATAACTTAGGTATATTTATGGGCATATACCTAAGTAGTGTTCGATGTTACTTCATGATTGTATCTTTCCTTTGTGGATTCTGGGAGACCTACGGGGGTCTCAGGGTCCCTACTGAGTAGCTTATACTCACCCCTGCACGGGCTATGCCCGCACTACGTTGTGTTGGTTGAAGATGACAGACAACGCTGATCGTGGTTGAGGCATGCGGAGCAGGTCGGTACCTGGAGGTGGACCACTGGGCGGGACGTACTCATAGCGGACGGTTAGACCCGAGGAGCTGTGGAGGCTATCTATACCCACCGTTCAGGTGGGACTTCCATTGGACGTCTCAAGGCTGTGACTTTACATTTCAGTTATTGTACTCACTTTTTCAGTTGTACTTTACTTTCAGTTTGGGTTTGTATTCTGGCCCACTTACTTTTCCGCACTTACTATTGTACCCAGTTTTTACTTAGTGTTTACTTATGCTTGTTTGCTCTGTGGTGTTTTTCTACTTTACAAAGGCAATGCCTTCCCTTTTTACCGGGAATTACTCCTTGGTGCTAGTTGCCAGCCCCTGGCCTATGGAAGGCGGGCTTGGGGTAGTCACAGCACGAGCCCCGAGGACGGGTCGTGACAAATTGGTATCAGAGGAGTTCAGTTCTACAGAAGAACTCAAGACTCTGATTTTTTTCTATGTGAAGCAATAATGTTAATAGTATTGAGTGTGGTTATCAGTCCAGGGAGTCCAGTGTTGGTGCGGTGGCTGACATATCCGTACACCAGGACCCTGACTTCTGATTTCCGACTTAATGCACGAAAACATTGATTGCATGTGTGTTTTAAGTTTTCTTAGTGATTACTTTGTGTCAGCTCACCAGGTATACTGTTTGATTGTGGCGCACCTGCTTCTTTTAAGGATGGCCCCATGATGGCAGCCAGCTAGGGTTCCAAGCGTTGTGCGTGACGACAGCCCACTGAGCGACGAGGCCTCGGTACAGGGCCCTTTGATAGTAGAGGAACCAGTGGTACCTCTACCCACCGAACCACCGATGCTACCAGCCCCAGCCGCTGAAGATACACGTCTCCTTAGTGCATTACATGAGTTTCAGTGTCAGCAACCATCCAGGATCCGTGGGGAGACGGGCCCTCAGGCAGCTGAGGATTGGCTGGAGGTAGTTGTACGAGTTTTCAGGTTAGTGAGGACACCAGCAGACCTCATGGGGATCCTCGCAGCGAGCCTCCTACACGAAACAACAGACAAATGGTGGATCTTGAGGCTCCAGGTGCACAACGAGGCATCTCTCCTCTGGAAAGACTTTGAGATCCTCTCCCGCTCAGAGTTTGTCCCAGCCACCCTCCGTGCGGTGCGCTTCCAGGAGCTTCTATATCTGCGCCACGGAAGCCTGACGGTCGCCCAAAAGTCGGCTAGATTTATAGATCTCTCGCACCATTTGACGGACTTGGTACGGGACCCATTCTTCCAGCCCCAGACCATCGAGCAGGGATTGATGTAGGAGATTGGGGAATCACTGATCTCCCTCAGCATTCCAACACATGCACAGGTACTGGAGCGAGCCCTTCTCATCAAGACCTTCCTTGCTGAGCCTAAATCAGCAGAGAGACCTACCACAGGGTGGCACGTAGCAGAGTCATCTACAGCAGGCAGTCGATGGATGACTCATGGGTCTAGGCAGACTAGACCTTTAGGAAGATGACCTTAGGACACTGGCTCAGTGGTACGGGGGACACTGCGTAGAGCCAGTCTTTAGAGAGGCAGACAGTGCTACGCATGCGGCGGGCAGGGCCACATGGCTCGTGACTGCCCGACCTGCTATACCGAGGAGCAGCAGAGGGTTGAGGGACCACCCAGGCAGAGGCATAGGGTTGACCATGGTGGTCTGCAGGGAGCAGGTGGACGAGGCAAAGGAGCTGGCCGAGCAGTAGGTGGTGGGTGACACATTTAGGCTCTACCACCACCACCACCAGGAGGACCACCCCGACCACAAGGAGCTGGCGGGAAGAGACATGCACAACTCCAGGAAGAGGAGGCCTACGACTATGGAGTGCTAGAGATGGTTCGAGGTACTATTTGTGTCTATTCCACCCTTGCTGCAGTTATTATAGACATAGGATCGAGTTATTATTTCATAACTTCTGACCTTGTTCGTAGCTCCGAGATTCCGATAAGGCCGTTGGCTCGATCCTTACGGCTAGAGACTCCTACGGGAGAAGACTCGACAATTACGCACTGGTGCCGGCAGTGTGAGCTTACTGTAGGAGGTGAGAGATTCGGTTGGGATCTTCTTGTAGCGGCGTCGAGGCATTATGATGTCATCTTGGGTATGGATTGGTTATCTACAGTCCATGCACAGATTGATTGTATTAGGCGCAAGGTGCAATGTGTATGCACCGACGGGAGCAGGTTCATCTTCACCGGCGAGAAGGGAGCCTTCGCAGCACAGGATGGACTCTCACTGAGGAGAGGATAGCCCATCACTCATCAGTTGGCTAGCCTCATCCTAGGAGTAGTTGACGTGTGGAGTCCTGGTTTTCCTACAGTGGTGGATTAGTAGGCGGACATTTTCCCCGACGACATTTCAGGACTACCTCCTCGCAGAGAGGTAGACTTTTATATTGATATGTACCCCGGGACAACCTTGATATCCACCCCAACATATTGGATGGCTCCCACCGAGCTTCATGAGCTACGGGTACAGTTGGAGGACTTGCAAGGCAAGGGATTCATCTGACCCAGTGTTTCACCCTGGGCTTCCCCGATATTGTTCGCCAAGATGGCGGACGGGAGCTTGCGACTTTGTGTCGACTGTCGTCTCTTGAACCAGGTGATAGTGAGGAAAAAGTATCTGCTACCAAGGATTGATGACCTCTTTGATCAGCTCAAGGGAGCACGGTGGTTCTCGAAGATAGACCTCAGGTCAGGCTATCATCAGCTCAGAGTTCGGGATGAGGATGTGCAGAAGACGGCCTTCAGAAGTCGGTATGGCCACTATGAGTTCTTTGTTATGCCATTCGTTGTAACCAATGCTCCATCAGTGTTCATGGGCCTCATGAATAGGATCTTTCAG
This sequence comes from Viscum album, assembly GCA_963277665.1. NCBI lineage: Eukaryota > Viridiplantae > Streptophyta > Magnoliopsida > Santalales > Viscaceae > Viscum > Viscum album. The sequence continues at coordinate 639,562,877 of OY728131.1, read as the reverse complement.
CCATACCTCGATCGATTTATCATGGTCGTCATCGACGACATTTTGATATACTCGACGACTGAGGAGGAACATGCCTACCACTTACGGGTTATACTAGACACACACCGAGAGCACCAACTTTATGGAAAGCTCTTGAAGTGTCAGTTCTGGATATGTGAGGTCCAATTCCTAGGACACGTCATCTCTTAGGCGAGATTTGCAGTGGATCCTGTGAAGATCGAGGCAGTGCTAGCTTGGGAGCCACCTTGGAGCGTGACGGAGGTGCGGAGTTTCTTGGGACTAGCTAGATACTATCGGATATTTGTGCCAGAATTATCTAGAGTTGAGGAACCACTGTCAGCTTTGATGAAGAAGGGTAAACCCTTTGTGTGGTTAGACAGATGTCATTAGAGATTCCAGGAGATGAGACAGTGATTGACCGGCGCGCCTATCTTGAGGCTACCGGAGGAGGGAGTTGGGTACGTAGATTATTGCGATGCATCAGGGACCAGACTCAAATGTGTCCTGATGTAGGAGCAGGCTGTGATCGCCTATGTATCACGTCAGTTGAGGCAGCATGAACAGAACTACGCTACCCATGTCCTGGAGTTAGCAGCAGTGGTCTTCGCTCTGAAGATGTGGTGACACTATCTGATGGGAGGGTGCTTTACAGTCTATTCTGACCACCAGAGTCTCGGGTATATCTTTTTGCAGAAGGACCTGAACCAGAGACAGTGGCGATGGCTCGAGTTCCTCTTGGACTATGACTTTGAGATAGTCTATACTCATGGAAAGGGGAACGTAGTAGCCGATTCAATCAGCAGGAGGTCGGGCATTCAACTAATTAGGGAGGCGACAGAGCAGCTAGCCGCTTTGCATATATCCTTTGTGGATAGAGATGGAGCAGCCTTTCTTCAGTCACTCACAATCACTCCTCCACTACTGTAGTGGGTCCGAGAGGCACAACGTGGGGACACCGACTGTGAGATGTGGCGTGCGCAGATATCCTCAGTACAGGAACCCGATGGTTTCTATTTAGGAGGAGAGTACGACGTCCTTTTCAAAGGATGTACCTTGGCACCAGTTGCTTTACGGGTGGAGGTGATGAGATATTTTCACACTTCCCCTTTTGCGGTACATCCTGGAGTGGCGAAGATGTACCAGGATCTTAGACGACAACAGTGGTGGCCGAGCATGAAGAAGGTTGTGGCTGAGTTCGTTTCTCGATGCCTCACCTGCCAGCAGGTGAAGGCAGAGAACCAGGTACCAACACGCTTGTTTCAACCCTTGGAGGTCCCAGAGTGAAAGCAGGATTGGATATCTATGGACTTAATGACTGGACTTCCATGCACTTCCAGAGGTCACTACTCCATTTGGGTGATTGTCGACCGACTCACCATGTCGGCTCACTTCTTACCCATCAGAGAGCAGGGCTCAGTGGAGAGCATGGGACATCTCTATGTTCAAGAGATTGTACGGCTTCATGGTGTTCCATCATCTATCGTCTCCTATCGAGATGCTTGCTTTACTTCTCGACTTTGGAAGGGGTTTCAGGAGGCATTTGGGACGCAGCTATGTCTGAGCACCGCCTTTCACCCCAAGACAGATGGTCAGACATAGAGGACCATTCAGACTCTCGAGGACATGCTTTGTGCCTATGTCCTCGACCTTGGTCGCAGTTGGGAGGACTATCTACCCTTGGTGGAGTTCGCGTACAACACCAGCTACCACTCCACCATCGCGATGGAACCATACGAGGCGTTCTATGGCCGACCTTGCAAATCACCACTGTGCTGGACAGACCCTGGGGAGTTAGCACTTGTGGGACCGGAGATGGTCCAGGCCATGATAGAGAAGGTCTAGGTCATCCAGGATCAGATGAGGATAGCTCAGAGCCGGAATAAGTCTTATACTAACAGGAGGTGGAGGCCACTGTAGTTTGAGGAAGGCGACCACGTCTTCTTGCGGGTCTCACCTCGAAGTGGATTACGTAGATTTGGTCGAGGCGGCAAGTTGTCTGCACGCTTCATCGGACCATTCCAGGTCCTCAGCAGGATTGTCGAGGTGGCTTATTGCCCGGATCTACCACCTTAGTTTCACCGGGTGCACGACGTCTTTCACGTATCTCAGCTGAGGAGATACGTGCATGACCAGATGCATATCATTGACCATGGGGAGCTAGACATTGATGATGGGGTGACTTTTGCGGAGGTCCCGGTGGAGATTGAGGATCGACAGGAGCAGGTCCTATGTGGATGGTCAATTTCTCTAGTGCACATCAGATGGCAGTACGAGAACCTCCAAGAGAGCACTTTGGAGTAGGAGGCTCAGATGCGTGCTCAGTACCCATTTTTATTTTCCTAGTTTATGATGTATCTTTACGGAGACGTAAATCCCTGAGGTGGGAGTGATGTAAAGACCAGTAAAATTCAAGGAAATTTTTTTCTTAATTTTCTTGGAAATTTTACAAGAACGCAGTTCTTGATGGCACCTGATTCTGAGGCCCGGTGTGCCCGGAATAATTCTCCGAAGTTTAGCTCAGGTAGGTTAAGTGAACGAACGAGCGGGTTTTTCTAACTTTTGAACCGGTTCTCAGAATCGAATTCTGAGGGCACCGATGGAATCGCAGTGCCTGTAATTTCTTAGAAATACCTTTTCTGGAGTTGCATTTGCTCGGGTGTGGTTTTTATATTTTGGGGGTAAGTAAAGGAATAAAATAAAAATTGGATGCACAGTTTTTATTTTACTTCATGTTGTTCAACCTAAGCTGAGTGTTAGGAGTGAGACCCACAATATCCTACCCTCTAGGTAGGATATTTGTGATGTGGTGCCCACATGATCCCCCCATTTATTTTCTTCCTAAACCCCCTCCTTTAACAAGGTAATGCACCTGCACCCTCTTCAAGTGGATGTCAACTCTTGTGTTTAACTTAATATGAAACACCTCTTTTAATTTGGTGGTTTAAACATTTCCATTAATTCAATTAATTGATTGTTTCAATATTGATTTTCTAAGGCATTGACTTGTGTGTTAATAAAATAAGACAAGTCTTATTGTATTAAGAGGTTCGTTGTGTGTGAAGGCTTAGGGAGGATTTTGCTCAAGTTCTTGAAGTTCTTCCTCCTCGACAAAGAACACGAAGAACGCCGACCTCCGACGACGGACGACGGTGAGAGAGACGCCTTCCTTGGAGATCGAAGACCCGACATGCATCACCTCGTTCTTTCATTCCACGTCAAAGGAAGGGAGACACCGTTCCTCCATGACGCGACGATCCTCCTTCTTCCGCGACGATCAATTCCGCAACGTCCCTTTCCGTGACAACCTCATTCGACGACTACACTCGAGTTAGGGGTTTATTTTATTTGGTTGTTCGTGATTACTTCCGTCGCTATTCTTCATTTCAATTTGACCCACCTGATATCGCAATAAAGGGAGGAGGTCGGACCGCACGAACACGGACGACCCTCCTCCCCCTTGTTGGTTTGATTTTTGTTGCGGCACATGCAAGGCAGTGCAGCGCCGAGTACCACACGGGAAATATTAAATGAAGGGTAGAGAAGCGCAACACCGTCACGCCGTGCCATTGAAGACGAACTAAACTGTGGCGCTGCCTCACCGTGCAAGAGAACCTCAAAGGCACTGCGGCCAGAGAGGGGACGCGACGGAGGGGCGCGGCGCAGTCGCGCCGTGCAAGACAGACCAAGGCCGCGGCTTAGGCCGTGATGGAGCAGGGACCGGCAGCCGGATCTGGGTCGCCGGCGTCGGAGCAGGGGTACCGGCCCTTGCCGGTCCTGTGGTGGCAGTAGCCGGCCGGCTGGAGCGGGCCGACTGATCGGGGGAAAAACTGGGGGTTTGTAACCCCCGGTTGGACAGCAGGTGCGGCCGCCGACATGGGGGCCGCAGTTTCACTATGCAGGCGGCAGCGCCCCCCCCCCCCCTTCACCGCTTGGCCATTTCAGCCGTGCCACCGGGCCAGCGCCAGCGCGCCGGGCCGAGCCGCCAGGCCGGACTGCTAGGCCGGGCCGCTCCCAAGTGGGCTGGACCTGGGCCTGGGTCGGGTCAACCCGGTTTGGGCTGACCCAGGGGGTCTCGGGCCGGATCAGTCCGGGCCCGAAACCCCCTGCTTCCGGACCTCTTTCGGTCTTTTGCCAATAACATGGGCTATGGACCTTCGATCGACGCACTGTCTGCAGTGATGTGATCCTTGGATCGAGATGTTCGTTTTGATATATTACGCTCAATGTTTCAAAGTACTTTTGGTTCGGCTGGGTTGGTTCGAGCACGAAACCAACCGGGCCCTCAGAGCGGAAACGCATATAACTTGAGCTCTGGACGTCCGATTGACGTGTCGTCGAATTTGATGGATTCCTCTTAGTGAGAAGGACCTTTTGGATTAATCTGCTAGTGGTTTGAATGCAGTTGGAGTATGTTCTTTATATGGGTTTTATGGTAATATTTTGGTTAAAAAAGGGTAAGTAATGATATTTTATTTAGTGAAGAGTATTTACTACTTCATAAAGGTAAACATTATTACTAATGTTAAAGTATTCATGGTGTTCTTGTTATTTTCAAAAACTAACTGTTTTCCTTCTTTGTGTATCCCTTACTGAGTTTTTTATGCTGATCCCAAGTTTTATGAAATGTTTTTCATAGGACATAATGTGGAATAGGGTCAAGTATGGGATTAAGGAATATTCATGCTATCATAAACATGGAACTAGACATGACTCCTTTTTCAAGAGTTCATGTTTTTTAAAAAAACGGAAATTGTGTAGAAGTGTCTACTATGTAATATTTTGAAATGTAATAGTTATGTCCTAATTCTCTAAAACTCTAAACCTGAAAAGATACTCAATGTGAATTATTCATTTTATTCAATATTAAGCAAGGTTTAAGGCCAGCTCCTTATATTTGGTATCAGAGGTCGGTTTAGATAACTTTAGGAGTTAGGGTAATGTAAAATTAATATCCATAATGTTATTTATGTTAATATTGATATAATATTTCATTTATAGATTACCATGTTACTTCACCTAAGATATTTCTATGTTCAGAATGGTTTTCTGTAGAAGAAACATGGCATCTATTTTGGGATGACATCAAGAGGAAGACAACCTTCCAAATCAGCAACCTGATATGGTCGGAATCGGAACTGAACAGTTTGTTACAATGATGGCATAGTTGACTCTGGCTATAAATAGTGGTGGTATCCATGTATGAGATCATCCAAATAAACCACAGAGGAGAATGTCAATAGTGGAGCATTTCATGAGGCAACATGCCCCATCATTCAGAGGATCATCTGACCCTGTGATAGGTGAAGGGTGTATTAAAGCACTGGAGAAGATTTTTGATGTCATGGGTTGTTCATAACATCAAAAGGTTAGTCTCATTGTTTACTGTTTTGAAGGTGAAGATGATCAGTGGTGGTCAATGGTGAAAAATATCAGGGATAGTAAGGAGATTGATGCTCTTGATTGGTATGAATTCAAAGGTATGATTCTTGAGAAATATTTTCCTAAGGTGGTTTTATTTAGGATAAAAAAACAATTCCTAGAATTGAGGCAGTAGGATGACTCAGTGGCTGCTTATGAAGCAAAGTTCACTCGACTGGCAAGTTATGCACCAAATTTCATCCGAGATCTTGATAGTAAGATAAATTGATTTTACTCAGGACTGAACCCACAATATCGAATAGTGTTAGCCTCTTGTGAGTTTAAAACTTTTGAAAAACTTGTTCGATGTGCAGAGAAGGTGAAAATGGAGTTTTTCGATGATCAAGTGTTCTTTGACAAACAACAGAATAAGAGTTCCAATTGGAAGGAAAAGGGGAAGAATTCATCAAAGAAGCCTAGAGGTAGGAAAACTAAATATCTATATTGTGAGAATTGTGGTAAAAAGCATCCCGGAGAATGTTTAACAAAGTCTAGAAACTACTTCCGGTGTGGTAAGTCTGGTCATATTGCTCGTAACTATAAGGAAGATGATCAAGCAGGCAATGAAAAGCCATCGGTAAGATGTTTTAAGTGTAATGAAATGGGTCATTATGGAAATGAGTGTTCAACAAAGAACTAAAATGAAGGAAATAATCCAGAATACAAGAAGAAAAGGGTGGTGAAATATTATGAAACTACTTCAATAGATGTTGGGCCATCAAATGAAGTTGTATCAGGTACACTTTTTGTTTGTTCAGATTATGCCAATGTGTTGTTTGATTCAGGGTCTACACACTCTTTCATTTCTGAGAAGTTTTCTATTAAATTGGGAATAACATATCAAGATATGAATATAGAACTTACAGTAAAAACACCTGGAGGAAATGTTGAGACTAAAAGAAAAAATAAGAACATTCTCGTCCTTGTGTGTGGAATGAATCTACCTGTAATAGTTATTTTTCTGCCTCTAGTAGAGTTTGACGTTATATTGGGCATGTATTGGCTTTCTTTTTATCATGCTAAGATTGACTGCAGAGCTAAAGAGGTTTCCTTTCAGAATGATTTTCAGTTTGTATACAAAAATGAACCCTTGTTGTTGATAATATATCAAGAAGATGAGAAACTATTAAAAGATGGAAATGAATGTTACCTTGTACATATTGTTGAAAACAAAGGAACTGTTCATATTAATGATGTTTCAGTGGTAAATGAGTACCTTGATGTTTTTCCCGATGAGTTTCCTGGTATTATACCTGATCGGGAAGTTGAATTTACTATTGAATTAGTTCCTGATACTAAGCCAATTTCAAAACCCCCTTATCTAATGGCTCAAATTGTACTTTTAGAGATAAAGAAGAAATTTTAGGAATTATTAGATAAAGGTTTCATTCGACCTAGCACATCACCATGGGGTGCTCCTATCCTATTTGTTAAAAATAAAGATGGTTCAATGAGACTTTTCATTAATTATAGATCATTGAATTCCATTACTATTAAGAACAAGTATCCTTTCCCTCATATCGATGATTTGTTTGATCAGCTCTAGGGAGCTTAGTATTTTTCGAAGATTGATTTGAGGTCGGGGTACCATCAGTTGAAAGTAAATGAAGCAAACATTCCAAAGACCATGATTCATACTAGATATGGCCATTATGAATTTGTAGTTATGCCTTTTGGTTTAACCAATGCACCTATTGTATTCATGGATTTTATGAATAGAATTTTCCATGAGTTCTTGGATATGTTTGTGGTTGTGTTCATTAATGATATTTTGGTTTATTCAAAAAGTAAATAGGAGCAAGAGATTCATTTAAGGGTTCTCTTGCAAACATTAAAAGAAAATAAATTTCTTGGGAAATTCAGAAAGTGTGAGTTTTGGCTACCAAAGATTTCTTTCCATGGTCACATTGTTTCAAAAAATGGCATAACTATTGATCTTGATAAAATGGAAGTTTTTGAAGAATTGACAAGACCCACAAATATAACTGAGATTCGTAGTGTTCTTGGTTTGGAAGGTTATTACTGGAGGATTGTAGAAAAATTTTCACGGTTATCTAGTCCAATGACTAAGTTAACTCGAAAAGGTGTTAAGTTCATCTGGACAAAAGAATGTGATGATTGTTTTCAGGAATTGAAAAGAAGATTGGTGAATTCTCAAGTTTTATCACTACCTTCAAGAAATGGTGAGTTTGTTATCTATAGTGATGCTTCCTTGAATGGACTGGGTTAAGTCCTAATGAAAAATGATCAGGTAATTGCTTATGCTTCACGTCAGTTGAAACCACATGAGTTAAATTACCCTATACATGATTTGGAATTAGTTGCTGCTGTTTTTTCTTTAAAAATTTGGAGGCATCATTTGTATGGAGTGAAATGTGAAATATATACTGATCAAAAAAGTTTGAAGTATATATTCACTCAGAAAGAATTGAACCAGAGACAGAGAATATGGTTGGAATTAATTAAGGATTATGATTGCACGATCCATTACCATCCATGAAAATCAAATAAAGTGGATGATGATTTGAGTCAAAAAGTAGTGCTTCATTAACCATGCTACCTTTGGAATGAGATCCTTTGGTTTTTCATTTGATGAACTTTGGTATAGAAGTTGTTGGTGCAGGAAATTATTCTGTTTTGTTTTAGGTGTTAGTGAAATCATCTCTATTAGATTGAATAAAGCAAGTGCAGAAAGAAGATAGTGAGTTTCAGAAAAAGGTAGTGTTGGTTCAGAAGGGTAAGTTTCACAATTTTAACATTGATAATGATTGTGTTTTGAGATTTGGAAAGAGATTATGTGTGCCTTGTGATTCCCAATTGAAGAATGAGTTGTTATGTCAAGCTCATAGCTCCCCGTTTCAGTTAATCCTGGTAGCACTAAGATGTACGGAGATATTTGGGAGTATTACTGGTGGGACGGAATGAAAAGAGATATTGTTGATTTCACTATGAAGTGTTTGAATTGTCAGCAGGTTAAAGCAGAGCGGCAGTTACCCAAAGGAATGCTTCAGCCTCTAACAGTGCTAGAGTGTAAATGGGAAAATATATCCATAGACTTTGTTGTGGGATTACCAAAGAAATATCGAGGTAATAATGCAATCTGGGTTATAGTTGATCGATTGACTAAATCTGCTCATTTCTTTCCTATTCGAGATAATTTGTCTCTAGATCAACTTTCTCGGTTGTATGTTAAAGAGATAGTCAGGTTTCATGGAGTTCCCCACTCCATTGTATCTGGTCGGGATCCTAGGTTTGCTTCTATCTTTTGGAAAGACCTTCAAAAGTCGTTGGGTACTGAATTAAATTTTAGTACAAATTTTCACCCTCAATCAGATGGGCAATCAGAACGAACAATTCAGACATTGGAGGATTTGTTATGTGCTTGCTCGATGGATTATCAGGGAATTTGGGACCAACATCTTTCTTTGGTTGAATTTTTTTACAATAACAGTTTTCATTTAAGTATACAGATAGCTCCATTTGAGGCATTATATGGAAAGCATTGTCGAACTCCAGCTTTTTGGGATGAAGTAGGTGAAAGGAAGTTGATGGGACCAGAATTGGTAGAAGTGATGGCAAAGAAAGTTTGGTTGATTCAGAAGCACATGAGAACAGTTCAAAGCAGATAGAAAAGCTATGCAGATAACTGGAGGAAGGATCTTTCTTTTGAGGTAGGTGATCATGACTTTCTCAAAGTTTCTCCATGGAAAAGTGTGATGTGTTTTGGTAAAAGGGAAAGTTGATTCCAGGGTTTATTGGACCTTGTGAAATTCTGGAGAACGTTGGATTAGTTGCGTATAGAGTGTCTTTACCTCCATTTTTATCCTAGGTACACAATGTTTTTTATTTTTCAATATTGAAAAAGTATATTCCATATCTATCTTATGTTTTGATCCCAGAGGTAGTTTAGTTGGAAGAGAATCTCTCTTATGAAGAATAACCAGTTCATATTCTTGACCGTAGAGAGCAGGTGTTGTGGAATAACGTAATTCACTAGGTAATGGTTTTGTGGAAAAACCATATGGTTGAAGAGGCAACCTGGGAATCTGAAAATGCTATTAGAGATAAATAACCCCACTTATTTTGATAAGTGAATAAAAATTGCGAGGACACAATTCCCAAAAAGGGGGGAAGGATGTAACATCCCAGGTAAATGAAGAATAATACAAATTTAATATTTTATTAATATTTGTGAATTAAATATTAATTTTACTTTAAAGGGGTTTCTATGTTCGATAGCGTACCCGATACGCAACAACTGGTTTCTTTGAAAACTTATGTGGCACACTAAGAATATAATTTTATTATTTAAAATGGTAGTTAAATACTAGCCATTGTATTGGCGGTAATGAACAAAACTAAGTAAAATATTATTATAAATGATTGTTAAATGAATTTACATTATCCAATAAAAAGTTCTAGGCTTAAAATGTGAATGAATCTAATTTTAAGCATAATTTACATTAAAAGGCTGATTTATTGCCTTCTAATGGAGAACCCTCTTTAAATTTTGTTTTGGTTACATTAATAAGTTCTATATGTTCAAATAAAATCTTTCTTTATAATTGGGACATCAAAATTTAATTTCTGTAAATTTTTGGAATTTTTTCGATAAATTTAATTTTTTAATGAATAGTGAAAATATTATTTTTTAATTCAAAACTATGTTTTATTCTAATTTATTTAAATGGTTATATTATCTTTTTAATTGGTTTTAAAGTTTAATTATAATATATTTTTACCATTTAATCTAATTTTGGTCATTGGAATTAATTTCACTTCGAAATTGGACATAAACAAGTATCAATCTTTTGATAGTTATTGTTTCTTAAAAACACGCTATTTGTTTTGAAAACGAGAATTAATTTTAGAATTAATTATTTCCAATTATATTTTTTGAATTTGAAAAAATAGATACCATTTTTGAATTCGGAATATCAAATATATATTAGGCTGATTTTTTGATATTTTTCTGAAAAAATTCAATTATTTATGAATAGTGAAACCACTTAGTGGTAGTTAAAAAAACTAACGTTTTCACATAAATAAAATTTTACCACTTTTGTGAATTGAATTTATAAAATCCTACATAAATGGTTGTTATCAAGAAGTAAAATGTGGTTTATTAAGATGAAAATAATTTTTGGTGAATAGTAACTTTTACTTTTATTTACCGCGGTTAAAGGTAAATAAGGTAATTCAAGGTAAAAAAATATTAAAATAATTCAAAATTACCTTAACACTTGTCCTAACCTTATTGGATGAGTAGTGGCCGACCATGGGCATACTTGGGTCGATTTTGGGACCCTATGGAGCCAGTTATTAAAGCAAATGACACTTTAGATTAATTAATTTAATGTAAAGACAAATTTGACATTAACAAAATTATTTTAGTAACATAATTTTTATATAGTGTTATATAAGTCATATTTTAGACTATAATAATTCAGTGGAAATCTAAAACTATTTCCTACATCATTTTAATTTTTTTGATAATTTTTATACATCAAATAAATTAAATTATTTATGACACAATAAGGATGCAGTATTTACATCATTAATAAATGATTTAAATAAATAAGATTATAATGATTACATTATTATCGAAAACATGTCCAATTCTGATTGGATGATTTTATTTAGAATATGAGTCATCATATCTTCGACTATAATGATATTTGGTCCATTATAAACCGAATATAATTATATAATAAAATAATGTTTTCACACTTTCTTAAAGAGCCCCTCCTCTCCCTTATAAAAAGAGTTCACTTCTATCCAATTCCTCACACCTCTCAAGCCATTTGGCTCATCCGAACTCTACCCAATTATGCTCTCAACATACCTCTCATCCTCCTAGAAGACTTAATATATCCAGAAGGCACTTCAATAAGTCCTTTGGTTCAAACCAAAGGGAGTAACCCAAATTAAAGGTAACGGTTTCTATTTAATTCGTTTCTTTTATTTTACTTCTCAAACCCCTAAACTCTTTGTATTCCTTTATTTTGTAACAAAACCAGTATCCTAAATATACTAGGATGTTTTTATGATAAGTATTCGAACTAAACTTACTCACACATCCATCTAATGGGTGAAGAACATAATGTTTTTTTTGATGGAAAACTAAGGCCTCACAAAATGATGATTGTTCAATTACATATTACCGCCTCTCATGGTGGACATTATGATGAAACTATATTTATATATTATATAAATTATGTTAATTATTTTCTTATGCTTCGGTAATTCCCATTTATATCACACCTTTATGATTTCCATTGTGGGTAAATACGATAATCTCAATTGACGAAGTGCGGACTACCGCCCTCTCAAGGTGATGTGATTCATTAATGCCTTATGTGAGATGTATAAAGGATGGATTTAATGATATTATATATGATATTATAATGGAATTATAATATACCTATGTATCATTATGTTTTATTTTCATTAAAATAATAAATAGAAATGAAAGTAGCGTTCATGCGTACGTACGACTTACCGTCTCCATGAACGGTGCATTTCATTTCTTACCTCTAAATGTTATGTACTATTATAAAAACATATATATTCTGTATATATATGATATATATGATATCCAAATCATGAATATCACTCCAGATATAATGAACCATTGACCACATGGACAACTTGTAAATATAAGGTGTTCATTTTTTACTCAAGTACCAAATATCGACAAAATGAACGTTATTAACTTAAATGATTTCATAATGTTTATAACATGGTAATAAGTGATATAAAAGGAGTAATAAACATGAAAAGGGTTCTTAATGAAGTATAAATTAAATTTAGTTTATTATTCCGGATATTAAAGAACGATCAAGTCAAGTCAGACATGACGTAAGGGACTTCGTCTCAATCTCCTTTCATTGAGGCATATGTTGTTCTAATACAAGGCTTTCTTTTTTACGTTGTATAAACACCTTTTACTTATCATTTCATTCAAAGGTAATCTTTTTCTATGAATTATTTTACTAAACGACACAAAGGAACGTTTCTTTTAACGTACGCGGTGATAATGACCTTTTCCGCCACCGCGAGTACTACTTGATCTTTGAATTCCTTAACAAGCCGTGATGTTTTTAAAAGAAAATAAATACCATATACTATTTTATGTATTTTGGTATTGAAAATGGTTTTCATAATTTATTTGTTATTTCAATATATTTAGGTGATATATTGTGACTAAAATGTGGAAATTGTTTCTTTCCATTATATTTTTTTTATATCTTATTATTTTATAATGGTAATTAGAAATGTTATGGGTGGTTACGTGATAAACCAAATGATGGGTGATGCCGTGAATACCAGGATGGGTGGTTACATTATAACCTCTAATGCATTGGGTATGGAAGTCAGCCCTATGGCTATTCCATTTAGTGATATGTGTGGAAGTTGACCGTATGGTTATTCCATTTAAGTATGTTTATGTCCCAAGTTACCTTTATATGTTATGTGTTCTTTATACGGATTATATGGTAATATTTTGGTTGCAAAAGGGTATGTAATGATCTTTTATTCAGTGAAGAGTATTTAATACTTCATAAAGGTGAAAAGTATTATTTATGTTAATGTATTCATGGTTTTCTTGTTGTTTTGAAAAACTAATGGTTTTCCTTCTTTGTATATCCCTTACTGAGTTTTTATGCTCATCCAAAGTTTTTTGAAATGTTTTTCACAGGACATAATGTGGAATAGGGTCAAGGATGGGATCATGGAAAAGACATACTATCATAAACATTAAACTAGACATAACTCTTTTTTCAAGAGTTCATGTTTTGTTAAAAAAATTGAAATTGTGTAGAAGTGTCTACTATGTAATATTTTGAAATGTAATAGTTATGTCCTAATTCTCTAAAACTCTAAACCAGAAAATATCCTCAATGTGAATTATTCATTTAATTCAATATTAAGCAAGGTGTAAGGTCGGGTCCTTATATTTGAGGTGTTCTGGAAATCCCCTCTTTCCGGATGGATGAAATTTGATGTCAATGGTGCCTTTAAAGGCATCCTAGGCCCTGAAGGTTGTGGTTCTATTTTCAGATACTTTCTTGGTCAGTGCCACATATGCTTATTTTGTAGTTGTGGATTTTCCTCATCTTTTGAAGTTGATATGATGAGTGTTTTCCACGCCGTTGACTTTGCGAATCAAAAGGGTTGGAACAACATTTGGACTGAATGTGATTCAAATATTATTGTTCAGGCCATTTGAAATGGTGTGGTGCATCTAGCCTAGACACTTACTACCTATTTAATGAACAATCTTACTTCTCTTCTTGAGGCTTAAATCATCATCACTCATGCCTTTTTTAAAGCGAATATGGTTGCAGATGGTCTTGAAAATAAGGGAGTCAACCACGACACAAATTGGTAGGATGAACTGCCGGATGATTTAATCCCTCTTTATTACATATCATGAAATAATATTTCATCCTTCAGACTCATGTAACCTTTGTTTTCTCTTGAATGAATTGTGCCTCGGCCTTTGACTAAGGCACCACCTTCTTTAAAAAAATTATTCTTTATCTTATTTATAAAAATATTCTGAAATATAATTTATGTACGTAATAACATGTTTTATAAATCATTAATAATTATTAAATGTGATATTATTACTAAATAATAACATTTTCTTACTCATTCAATCCTTATATTGTGTTTTATTGGGCCTGTTTTACCACCTATACGAATGATGTCATAACATTTTCATTATAGATAGATAATGAAACACAAATATGGATAATATTTGGTAATAATGATTAATTTTATAATATTATTAATTATATAATGGTAATATTATAAAGTATATTAACTAAAAAATTCCATTATATTTTAAATAAATAATCATCCGAAATTAGATTTTTATGAGTTCCTTGTTAACTGTCACCATAATATCCATGAAATAATTATAGGATTCCATAACTATTAAAAAAATCTATAATATTTTTATGATAATAATTTATATGATGAACACTTGATCAAGTTAAAAGGGTTGAAACTTCAAAACCAAATCATGTATTGAAAAATGGAATAATTGACACTGAATAGTTAATTTTATCAATAAACTATTAATATGTAGGTAAAAATGAATTTTAAATGAAATGAATAAAATAATATAAAATTTAAAATGGTTTTTATAAATATTAATAATAAACCTAAATTTATTATATATGGGGTTAGAGAGAGTCTGAATAAGTAGAAATCTAAGAAAAGGGTTTCTTTTATAATATCACATTGAAATCAACATTGTTTACGAATAAATTTCCATTGGGGAAAACTATAGTAAATTTCTATCTAAAAATACATATATTTTCTTTTAATATGTTTCTTTCAAGGTTTTAAATGTATCCTTTCTATTTGACCTTCCTTTAATTCCCAATTCAACCAAAATTTTTCTTTTATGTGGAGATGAGCATATCTCCGCTTTTCTATCTAGAATCATTCTTGTTGATATTCATTTCAAATATTCTTTTATGAATGTGCTTGTCTCTACTTATATGATTTGATGTGTTCATTTTATATTTAAATTATTTTTTTTACAAAATATTGAATTGAATATTTTTAACATTTTCTGAATGATCTCTTTCTCTCACCACTTTCTTCAATTCTCTTTGGGAAGCTTCCGTTTCCTTTTTTCATGGTCCTTGAATGTAATTTTTTTTACTTTTTAACTATAATTTTATTATTTATAAATTATAAATTTTTTTTAAAAAATACATAATATATCCATTAATTTTTCAAATAAATGTTCTAATGATTTTATAATGTGTTTTAAATGTATTTTAATATCCTTTAATGCTTCTAATGGTTCAATCAGGTTATTTTTTTATGACACAAATGACCTAATTTCTCTAGATTAATTTTGATTCTTTCATGACGAAATTTTCATGAATCCCATTTATTTATCTAAAATTAATTAAGCTATGATTGATGTATGAATATTATCATGTATACACAGAATAAGTATAGATGGTTTTTAATTATGTGATGGGTGGTGCTGAAATTATATAGTCCTAAAATTCACTGGGTAAAACATTATATCTCATGAGATTACATATATGGGACTTTGGAGTGAACCCAATCCATGATGTTTATGGTAATAGGGAGTAATCCTAATCAACTATGAGACTATAAGAACTATGATATGATGATTTTGAAAGGGATCCTTGATATAAGATATTATTTTCTATTCTTATATAAGTGGAACAATATTATACCAAATCTCAATGTTATGCAACATTCCTATATTATGTTTTCTCGACTCGATATTATTAACACTTCTTTCCACACTATTATTATTCATTTCATATGATATACAATAAACTATATATTATAATTCATGATTTATGATCTACGATTTCTTAGGTATGGATTTATTATGTTATGGTCATTTATAATGCTTTTTTTTCTCATACAAACATGTTCAACTTAATATTACTTATAATAATTGATTGATGTCACTTATGTTTACCCTTACTAAGCATTTTAGATCACCATTTTAATATATTTATATTACCTAATAAATTAAGAGGTGTACTATCTGTATTATGTGAAAAAGGATGTCATGTATGGAGAAATTTTGGGTAGTTTTTGATGAATTATTTTAAAATTATATTTGTATGTATGTAATCTCCAAAAAAAATAAATGTATAGTTACGGGGAGTTTTATTCACTCTAATTTGTAATGAATATTTATTTAAAATGATTTAACATGTATTCATGTTATGGTTGGGTCGTCACAGGGTTTACCCTAGGGGTGGTGTTATTTTAGTTCACACATGGGGATCTTGAGATAGGCCATTAACCTGCATATCATATGGTGGTGAAAACGATATAATTAATTTTCTATTGTAGCAGAGTGGATGTCCTGAGTCGTCCAACTTAAGGATCATTACAGTAGATCAACCTCTATTCATAATTCAATTTTTATATATTTTTTTTGGGTTTTTAATATTCAATTATAAATATGATAAATTGTTAGAGATAATTTGAATGAAATTTTAAATCTAAAATTCCAATTCTGTAACACCCTAAGCTTCCACGATACACTTCTCTTTCAATAATTCAACAGCTTGCATTGTACGCAAGTTCGAGATTCTAACAAACTGCGACCAATCAAAATAGCCATTATGAATATTAATACCCACTTTTTGGAATTATATAAATTTTATATTTCAAAATGGACATCATTTTTTGATTCGGAATATCCAAATTAGCCTATGTTAAATTTTTGTTATTTTTCTGAGAACTTCCAGTTTTTGATGAATAGTGAAAAATACTTAAAAACAACTTTTTTAATCAAAATAATTTATAGTGATAAATTATACGATTGAGAGGTTTTAATGTATAATTAGAATATATTTTAACCATTTTATCCAATGGTGGTCATTAGAATTAATTTCACTTTGAAATTGGACATAAACAATTGCCAATCTTTTGGTATATATTGTTCTCTTAAAAACATGCTATTTGTTGTGACAATGGGAATTAATTATTAAATTAATTAATTAAAATTATATGTTTTTAATTTTGTAAAATAGACACCATTTTTGAATTAGGAATATCAAATATAGCTTAGTGTTAATTTTTGGTATTTTTCTGAAAAACTTCAATTTTTGATGAATAGTGAAACCACTAAGTGGTAGTTAAAAAACTAATTTTTCATTTAAATGAAACATTACCAATTATGTGAATTGAATTTCAAAAATCCAACATACATGGTTGTTATTAGTAATTAAAATTAGGTTCAATGGGATGAAAATAATTTTTGGTGAATAGTATCTTTTAAGTTTTATTAATCACTATTAAAGGTAATTAGTGTAATTTAAGGTAAATATAATGTTATAATAATATGAAATTACCTTTACAGTTGTCCTAAACTTATTGGATGAGTCATGGCCAACCAAGAAAATCAATGGGTCAACTTGGGGACCCCATGGAGCCACTTGGGTAATTAAATGACATTAATAACTTTTTATTTAAAGTAAAAATAAAATTATCACAAACATGTGTTGTTTTACTAAAAAAGTTATTACATGGGGTTATATACGTTACATTTTTGACTATAAATATTAATTGGAAAGCTAAAAATATTTCTCACATCATGATATTTTTTTTATAATTTTTAGACATTATATAAATTAAATTATCTATGACACCATGATGATGCGGCGATTACCTCATTAATTAACGATTTAAATAAAATGATATGATAATGTAAAATATAAGACTTAAAATTTTCAAAAACATATTGGATGAGTAGATTTCGAACCCTTCTCACCTTATCCTCGAAATATATAATTGTGGGACCTTTGAAATCCAAAAATCACTTCATAATAATATAACATTTCTTAACTTTCTAAGTGTGCCCCTCCTCTCCTCTTATAAAAGGCACCCACCTCTACCACCTTATTCACACCATCAAAGCCATTTAGCTCTGCCAAACACTGCCCAAATTCTCTCTCAAATTCTCTCTCTTACTCCTAGAAGCCTCACTTTGGGCAGAAGTCTTCCCAAAGAAGCCTTTGGCTCAAATCAAAAAGAGTTACCCGATTTTAAGGTAATGTCTTCCCTTATGTTCTATTGTTTCATTTTGCTTATCCAACACCTTAAACACTTTTTATTACTTTATTTTGTAAAAAAACCAGTATATTATAATTTCTAGGATGTATTTATGATAAGTATTCGAGCTACACTTACACACACCTTCGTCTAATGGTTAAAGATCATACTGTTTCTATGGGTGGTGAATTACTGCCTCACGAAACGATGATTGTTCAATATTCATTTAACAGCTTTTATAGTGGCCATTAAGATGTCACTATATTTATATATGATATTTATTATGTTTATGTATTCCTTATTATTCTGTATTTTTCATTTATGGCATACCTTTATGACTTCCATTATGGTAAACGCGATAATTTCATTTTAGGAAGTGCGGACTACCGCCCCCTCAAAGTGATTTGATTCGTTAATGCCGGATGTGGGAAATATAAAGGAAGGAGTTAAATGATATTATATATCATATTATATTGGAATTATAATATTCTTTTATATAATTATTATTTCATTCCATTAAATACGAAATATAAATGAAAGTAGTGTTCATGCGTACGTACAGATTACCGTCTCCATGAATGGTGCATTTCATTTCTTACCTCTAAATGTTATGTAATATTATAAATGCATGCATATACTGGATATATGTGATATATATGATATCTAGATCATGAATATAATTTTTGAGAAAATGGATATTTTTCGACATGAACAACTTGTAATTATAAGAAGTTTATTTTTGACTCAAGTACCAAAGATTGACAAAATGACCGATATTAACTTAAATAATTACTTAATGTTAATAACATGGTAATAAGTGATATAAAATGAATAATTAACTTCAAAAATGTTTTTTAATCAAGTAGAAATTAACTCTAGTTTATTATTCAGGAGATTAAAGAACGATCAAGTCAAGTCGGATACGAGGTAAGGGAACTTCTTAACCCAATTTCCGTTATTTGGGGTAATCTCCTACTTTCAAATTATGTCATGATATTATTATATCCTATCTTGTATTTTTACTTCCTTTATGTTTACTTATAGTGAATAAACATAATAGATCTATTTTATCTAAAAAATGATCATTGTAAGGGACTTCATCTCAATCTCCCTTCATTGAGGCATATTTTGTTTTATACACAACTTTCCTTTATATGGTGTATAAACCCCTTTGACTTTTACATTTATTCAAAAGGAATCCTTTTATATGAATATTTTTTACTAAAAGAAAAAAGGAATGTTTTTTCTTACGTATGTAGTGACAACAACTTCTCCACCGCCGTGACCATTATTTGAGTTTCAGCTTCCTCTTCAAGCCATAATTTTTTTAAAAGAAAAATAAATACCAAGTTTTAATAATCTTTTATTTTGGTATTGAAAATGGTTTTGATAATGTTTTTTTCAAAGTGTAGTATTTATATCTTGTGATTGAAATGTTGAAATTTTATGTTTCCATTATGTGTGTTTTATGTGATACGATTATGTTATGGTTTATGATATGTTTAAACCTGTTCATATGTGGAATGCATTAGACTTAAAAAGTGACGGGTGGAGCCTGCTATAACTACTCGATGCATCGGTAGGTCTCATGAGACAAACTAGTGTCTTGGCACGAGGCCATGACAAAATCTTATTTGTAGTCTTGGTACAAGGCCTTGGCTACGTGGTTATGATAGTCTGGCATTATGCATTCCATCATTATGAAAGTGGTTATTGATATTTCATGTGATTATTTGACTAGTAGAATATCCATGTGAATAAGTAAATGGAATTATTTAATTTTATCTTTTCCATATTATGTTATAGTTTAAGTTTAAAAGGATTTTATTTTAGTTATACATTGCCTTAAATGTTTATGTTTATTTATGAAAGTTTCCGCTATATTGTTGTCCTTACTGAGCATCTAAGCACACCCCTTTCTATGTTTTATTTTCCAAGGATGTAAAGAAATATTTTATGACTGACCTATAGGGATAGTCTGAAGGGGATATGAGTGTGTAATATGGAGACTATGTTATTGTAGTTTTTCACTTTATGATGTAATGTAACATTTATGAATGTATCTAGTGTTTCCAAGGCTACTAAACTAATCGGTCTTTCGAGACATGATATTTTGTGATCATGCCAATGTTACGTAATAATGCACCGACTCTGGGTAATTGGAGTCAGGGCATTACAGATTCAATGAAAAATATAATGAATACAGGTTAAAAAGGGATTGGTCCTAGGGTTTAGTTACATGAAATTCTCCATCATTCATTTTTGTTATTTAAATTAAATATGAAAATTAACTTATTAAATATAATCTAGTAAGTACTGTTATTTAATTTATTCTATGTAAAATTTATAATTCCAAGGTTATCACTTCAGAATAAAAAAAAGTCTCACCTCCTTTAGCAGCCAATTATTATAAACACCTCTATCAAGAATGTAATACATTACTAGACCTAGTTCAACCATATTTATTTCATCCCTTTAAGCAACCTCATATCCATCACTAGAAGAGTTTAAAAAATATTAGGGAGGTAAATAATATATATTTTAAGGATAGAAATGAATTTGAAAGTAATTATAGGGTTTACAATCACCTCACCTATACACATCTCTATCATCCACCATAGATAGTATTAAAACATTTAAGAATTAAAGTACAAGAATTTGGGAATGCTGAGAAACCTCCCCCAAGGAAAAACCTCAAGTTATTCCATTACCATAACAAGAATAAGTGAACATGCAAGAATAGGGAGACATAAATATTGAGATTGAAGATTTAATAAGAAATACATTAATAAAATATTCAATTGGAATTAAATGGAAGAATAAATTTAAGTAAAAAATATAGAATAAAACATAAAAAACAGTAGACCTCATCTGCAACACTATGTCTGATTCCCAAAATTTTCTAATGATTTTACAATATCCATAGGCACTCTTGTAATGGCTCAAATTTTCTGTGTATTAATTTTGGATACTGTATGGATTGTTTTTGAGAGTATGAGATTATATAACATGTGATTCCAAGGATTGGTGTGTCTATAATATATGTTTGAAATATGTTAAATATATTAAATTTCACATGAAAGAAGTTTTAAAAAAAGTGAAATATCTTCTAAATTATAGCTCGAATCAGAAATCAGAGAGAACCATTGAGTTAAAAATGTTTTTCTATCCTAGGAATGACATAAACTTTTTTGGAATGTGACATTTTCCAAAATTTTATTCCCAACAAAAAATGGATAAAATGAATAAAATAATAAAATAATAAAATATATTATTTGATTTTATTTTTTGACAAATTTAACTAACCTATTATATATTTAATAGGTTATGGGAATATTCCTAGGTTTATGTGCAAAAACTAGAGATCTGGAGGGCCATTAGAGTGTGTTGAATGATATTTCATTGGTGGACGACAACCAAATAGATGATTGAAGACTGGTGTGAGAAGTAATTAGAATATCTCTCTAACGATCATGGAACAACTCTGTTCTTGGTTAGAAATTGATCTGAATGAAGGTAGGAAATTATTTTGATTAGATTCTTCCTCCATTTTCTATTTATATGATGAACATTGACCAATCATCCAATAGATTGATCCATAGATCATGCAAATTTTTGGATGGGTTAGATTATTTTGGAAACTTGACAAAATATTTGTGATTATTTGATTTTCTCATTTTTATTAATTTTAATGGAAATGAATATTGGTGAAAATGAACACGAACATAGGTATGTTCCTCATGAATATTCTTGTTCATTTGTCCCCCAATTCAGCATTCATTCATGGTATTCTTCATTTGGATTATGGATTGAAATACACCAAGGAATCTCATGTTGCACTTCCATTGATTGATGCAACGAGTCAATATTATAGATATGGGTTCATAAAGACATGAATGTGGTGTGATGATACAAGTAGAAGTGGACTATATGGTGTATATACCTATTTTTTTTGTTTTTTGGTGCACAATGATGAATGATGTAGAGCCCATTTTCTGATTGGAATCAAGTGAAGAATCCCAGTCTTCAACAATGTTAATGTTCTGATGATGATATTAGTTTGTTTTTGGATAGAGGTTGGGATGGAATGATGGTTATAGGAGAATCCCAAAATATGAAAAATGGATCTGTGAATTTGAATATTTCCTCAATACATGTCGTGTAACTTAGAGATACACATCATGTGTCGGCCTTCTAGTGGTAGTTAGGGTCTGGTAGTGATGATAAATATCACATGGTGTCTGACACTATCACAGGGAATGTGAATGCTTCCCGAAGGCCGGGTATGTACCTTAAAGAGTACATAGACACTGGGAAAAGTACATTACCATGGGAAAAATATGTACTACTATACAAACATGGACAGTATGGGCATTCATGGTATAATCTGAGTACTGATACATGAAAAGATGTACACATGCAGTGGCACAACATGAACTTCCACACAGACATGGACATGGGATGTTTAAATTGGTATTACATGATGTTGAGGGGAAATGGTGTGTAATCCTACTACATATATTTTACTCTTCTAATGTAGGATTTGAGCCCTTTTCCTATGTATCTGGCACAAGTTTTATTAGAGTGTGTTCCCTATATCCATTACATAACAGTTAGTATGGAATCACCTCATACAAAATGGTTAATGATCACTTTAGTTGGAATTTTTGGATGGAGTTGTTGGAATCCTTCAATGAGTCTTAGAGTGAGATCTTCTATATTCATGTTTCCATAGATGGAGTAATTGGTTTTTTCATGACCAATACTATACAATCCCTGATCCTATACGTATCATGTTATTATAGAATATGTTTCATTATACCCCATGTCCTTGGGTGTCACTCTCATCTATGTATTGTTTCTATTCATACTTCAAGCACATACTTATAACAATGAGATCCTAAAATCACTGCCTATCAAACAGACATCATTAGTGCTATCTGAATCATGGTATGTGTTCTCCTAGATAGAGATTTTTGGAAACTTCAACCTGGAATCCAAGGATGGGATTAAAATTGTGACTAGACCTTGAGACTGTGTGTCTTTGGTGATTATATATGTATTTCTTTTTATATGTGTTGTAGATATATACCTATGTAGAGCAGACTATTACTCTTTTAATATATGATTTTTGTTTTTTGGGTCTCTTATTGGGTCTCTTTATAATCACCCTACAAGGGATATTCCTGCACATGTACTATCTTATGCAGATGATTGACCTTATGACAGAGTCCCCATGGGACCAGGACTAGATGTTAAATAGTGAGACTAGAAAAACTGAGGTGTGTTCTACTGGGATATTAACAACAGTCTCTATCTTTACTTTTCGGATGGGCTTGTTTTAAGAATATTTTCATTGGATTATTTTTGTATCTATTTACTTTTTTTTATTTCATTCATAATCTAGTTATGGGATTTAGATTTAGTCAAGCATGGTTTTACAATTTTTTGACATTTTAGATTGTATAGGATTTGAGATGTGCGTGTGTACATGTACATAGGATCATGCCTCTCAGACTAGTGATATGACTACTTGGTTCTAGTTTCCAACTACTTTCTTATTTTAGGTTGGATAGGGGAGTGAAGGAATGGGCCCCACTGTGATGGGTCATGACAGAGTGGTATAAGAGAAGTTAGTTCTACCTTTGGATAGTCTGTGAGATTGTTTAGGGGAAAAATGTTAAGTCTTTTGTGTTTAGATTTAGGGCTAGGGACCCTAGTATTAGTGAGGCAGCTAACATATCCATTCATGAGGACTTTGATCATTTTATTTTCACCTCAGTATATGATAACATGGTTGTAGTGAAACAATGTTACATGCATCATATAAAAATGATTTCTGGTTTCCATTTCCATAATTAGTAAGCTCTCCAGATATAGTCATTAACAGTGGTACATCTTGTTTATATTATGATACATCTACGACATATTCCATCTAGGATTCAGCATCAAGATAATTAGGATGACCCACTCAGTGATGAGGTATTGATACATTGACCAGTTCCAGAGATGTTACCGCCATGTGGTGCAATAGATATACCACCAACTCTAGAGTAGAATATGGTACCAGCCTTACTAGAATATTATGTGCATAGGATGAACACACTTCATGAGTTTTAGTGATATATACCATTCAAGATCCACGAAAAGCCTAACACATAGGTGGATGAGGAATATCTTCAATAGATGTCCCAATATTTACATATGGTAAGGAATCCTACAACCCCGAGGGTGGTCATGGTGGCTAGCATTATTTATAAATCAACAGGATGATGGTGGGGTTTGGTGGCTGAGACATATGATGAGAAAAATCTATAATTTTCATAGTTTAAGTTCCTTTTTTAGAAAATAGTTCTCTCTAGATACACTAAGGGATATATGTATCAAGCATGTTTTGAATTTTTAGTATAGAGGCATAATAATAGATGAGTTTTCATCAAGGTTTACCGTCCTTTCTTGGTAATCTATGGATATGTTTCAAGAATGGTTCTTTTGGGTTGAGACATTTTGTAATGGTCCAGACCTCTCTGGTCCATTCCTTTACAAAAATCTAGTGTTTGAGGTGTTCTGGGAGGTCAAGGTGACTTATTCCCGACACTTTTCCAAACTTCCGTTCTATGAATAGTGAAACGGTAGCCTAAGGTGAACATTGTCATTTGTAGCCTTAGGTGAACAGTGCATTAGTAGCCTTAGGTGAACAGTGTCATCAGTATCCTTTAGTGAACAGTGTTATCGGTAGCCCTAGGTGAACATTGCATTGGTAACCTTATATAAATAGTGTCATCGGTTGCCTTTTGTGAACAGTGCAATAGTTAGGTTATAATGGTGAGGTTCCAATGGTAAACTCTTTCCTATGCCAAATTTTGTGTCCATGAATAGTGTTTCCAGAGTGGTGAGGTTCCAATGGTAGCCTCATTCCTTTTCCAAATTTTGAGTTCATGAATAGTGCTTCCAGAATTGTGAGGTCCCAACGGTGACCTCTTTCCATTGCCAAATTTTGAGTTCATGAACAATGTTCCATAATAGTGAGGTTCCAACGGTGAGGTTCATGAATAGTGTTTCCAGAATGGTGAGGTTCCAACGGTGAGGTTCATGAACACTATTTCCAGAATGGTGAGGTTCTAATGGTGAGCTTAATGAACACTGTTTCTAGAACAATGGGGTTCCAACGGTGAGGTTTCAACAATGAGATTCATGAATAGTGTTTCCAGAATAGTGAGGTTCTAACGGTGAGGTTCATGAACAGTGTTCCCAGAATGGTGAGGTTCCAATGACGAAGTTTCAACAGTGAGGTTCGTGAATATTGTTTTTCCTTTCCCAAATTTCGTGTTCATGAACAGTGTTTCCAGCTTCCTACAGTCACCCTTTGAAATTTCCATTGATGTAAAATGCATTTAAAGCCCTGTTTTAAGAAATATAAGGCCGATTCAAAGGCCATAACTCCTATATTAATTATTCCTAATGCTTTAGAATTCCATTACTTGGTCAAACCATGTGGGTTAATGCGATCCACTTTTAATGGAAAATCCATCATATCTTAAACCGCTGCTCTATTAAATCATTTAAAGGGATGAGATATATTCATCCCTTGTTCTACCATCTTGTTCCCTGGTGTGAGATGCTTGGACCTTTCCTTCTAACCACAGGAGCAGTGTGATCGAACCTTAATCCTCAAATCGTCTCCCCTTGATGTTTCTTACTACTGCATGTGCCCCCTATTTTGGTGCAAGCACCAAGTGGAAATCCTTCATCGATATAAGGTATGTTTTATCATTGTTCGTTTGGATTCATCTCCTTCTATTTCTCCTTGCCCTATTATAGTTTGTGATCTCCATACATCTAATAGCGTTTTCTTGGGTTTCGGTTGGTGCGGTCGAACCGAAACATCCTCAGGTGGATACAATTGTCACGGGAGGAGGCTATCATGATCCTTTGTGTACATCGTTCCCTTATAAAGAAAGAAAAGAACCATTTTAGGTAGGGGATTTGTTTCTTCTCATTTATTTTACATGCAAATATATAGTTAGCATGGTTTATCCCACTTGATCACAATGGAATTGAGATAATAAATATTTGAACTAGATAAAGAAATTGATATTGATCATATGTTATTGCCTCTTGTTTTGATAGATAGTGGTATATCTATGCTTTCTTTTTTTAGATTTTCATTCTTGACGAAAATTGGTAAAGATCATAAATCCATAATTAATAGATAATTGTATGGATTAAGATAAAGAGGTATGTAAATGAATATAGTTATTTTTTTGTAATTAGATGTCAATCAAATTGTTTCAGTAAGCATGTTTAATTATTTGTGATAGCTTACGAATTAGGTTTCTTGAATTTGGAACCAATGAATAATAAATAGGTTAATTCAAAATGGATTAAATAATTGGTTGTTTGATATAAGATAATTCCTTGTAGGGTTCTGAGTTACCCTCTTTCTTGTTTAAGGGCCAAGAGCCCAATTGATATGATATTTGTTTCCTTCTTCTTGTGTTGTGATGTGAGCCGGGATGGCTATTGTGATATGTAGGGGCATGGAGGCCTACTGGTTGTGGCAGCAGTTGATGCCTGGAGTGGTGAGATTCATTGGTTTCTGCATGTGGGTGTTGGGGAGGACACTAGGGATGATGAAATGGTTGGATGTGAATGTTTGAATGCTTGTTGATTCTTTGGTTTTTCATCTGCTTTACACTCCCCATTTCTCAAGGAAGCTAGTTTCTCTTACCCTCCTTTCAAAAGGGGTGAAGATGAGTGGGGTATGTCATGTGCTTTCTGTGATTATAATCTCAAGGGAGGATGGGTCTACGCTCTTGCTATAGGTGGAAACGACTTGATGAGTAGTTTATCTACTCACCGTGTTGATCCCCCTTGTCTTTACTAGCATAAAATGTTTTTATAGAATTCCTGTGATTAAGGGAAAGTAAGGATATTAATAAATAATTGAATAAATGATGTTAACCCATATGGTTGGAGCTTGCTGGGATGCAATTCTGAGGTTACAATTTAAAATGTACAGTAGACTTTTGTTGTGATGCTAATGAAATATAATGTAGAATAGTTAATGGTTAATTAATTATTAAAGAATTAATTAACGTAAAGTGTAGCTTATAAAAATGGAATGATGTAATGTATTAAATCTCTTTAAATGATTGTGTGCTTATAGGATACCTATTCATAGAATAAAAAACTGGGAGTCAAAGAGACATTAGCTGCAGTTGATTCTAATACTAGGTTGTGCCATATTGTGTTTGTGCGATATAATATATTCTGTAATTTTTGTGTTTCTATATGCTACTCCACCCTGTTAGTTAGGGAAACTAACACCCTTGGGATTCTGATCCCTAGGGGGGGTGTTTTCCCCAACATTCTAGTGGAAGGATAGATGGATTACTACACCCTTTTGGCCTCTATCTCTTCTCTTGGTAGTTAATTGTGCTGGTAGGCACAATGGTTAGTTTTCCCCATATATGTTTGTAGAAGGCTATAATGGATTGTGGTTATTCACACCCATATATTCTGGATATAGTATCTTATGGACTATTATAGGTTTAACATGTATAGGCTGTGATGGCTTGAGGATACTTTCTCGGTGAATGGGATGTAATGGCTTGAGGTATAATACTCGACGTATGATACACATTATGTGAGCTATGGTGGCTCCTAGAAACTACCTGGTTACTTTTCATACGTGGAAGTCATGGTTTTTTGTATAAGTTACATGTTGTAGTGCTTCGCCCAGGTGTCTGCGTGCAACCATTTTCTGAGAAGGATGCTTAGGATGTGTGATGTCAGGGAAAATTGTCAAACCAGTGGGGATATAGTATTGGGGTACCCTTGATATTCTTTATTATGATATTCTCTTGTGTGAGTTACTTGGTGAGAGTAGACATGGTGTGCCTATGAACATAGTAGACCTGTTTAGGTGATGAGTTAGTTTCACATTGTTGTTCATTGTGCTTTATCATTCATTATTTTCTATTGCATGAGAGTCTTTGGGGAGGATGTTACTGAGTATACTATTATACTCACCCTATGTTGATATAATCTATTTTTCAGGTCACTTGGATCAAGTCAGAGATCATGATAGTTTTTACTAGCTTGGGGTTGCAGGAGCTATTTGGGCTTTGTGTTTGCTGTTTTTTTACTTTATTTTGTGTACTTGTAGTTTTCCCCGTTCAGTTGTAGTAGTTTTGCCTGAAATTACATATGTGTACTTGGGTTTTATTTTATATTTCAATTTGAGTTGGATTTGGTTGGTGTATATCTTATCTCTCTCTTTCGAATGTGTTCTCTTAGATAGAAACGCCTCACATCTGTGTGCTTACTATACCCTGGGTGCTAGTCGCCAACCCGAGGCCTACTGGAGGTGGGACACAGGGGTTATTATCTCCCTTCCCACATTTTGGACCAAGGAGGTGTACACTATTTGGGGAGGGGTCATGACAGAGTGGTATCAGAGGTCTGGATGTGACATTGGATGGAGTTTGGAGTTAGGAACATGTGAGGTTTCATGGGTTGGAAGGGAAACATTTTCATTCATGTTTAGAAAGTGATGTAAACACTAGAGACCAACTAACACATTGTAATTTAGGAAATCCTAGGATTTGATGTACGAACCATTATTTTTACCATGGCTAATAAACGAGGTAATACTAGTTGTAGGGCAGAGACCTAAGAAAGGATCATGCCACATTTTTCTTTGTTCCTGTGTTTGAATGTGTAGACCTTGGGATAGGTTAAAATAAATTGAATAAAAGAAAACAATTAATTAACTAATGTCGAGTCTTCCATATTTCAGGTTTACGAGCTCTAACTATTTGATATTTTGTAGGTATAGCTCCATGTCAATGTCCTCATCAATATCACATAGAATATTTCCAACAGGCTATGCCGGAAAACCACTACCGGGTAGAGGTTGATGATGATGAAACTTGGAGGAGAACACTCTAAGAGTTTCATCGCCAGATCCTGTAGAAGTATGAGGGCTCCGTTTCAGATGCAGTCATAGAAGACTGGTTGGAGGAGGTCTAGATATCCATCAGTTCGATCTATGCTCATAAGGAGTACTGGGATTCCTTGTTTATGATGATACTGTGTGGAGTAACGAGGAAATGGTGGTTCTTATTCCTCAGGGATCACGATGAGTCAGTGATCTCATTAGAGGAGTTATGAGACAAGTTTAGAGTCAGGTTTCTTTCTTCGACCACGAAGGCGTCCAGTCGCCAAGAGCTTCTTACCCTTCGATAGGGGATCTCCAGTGTGCGAGATTTTGGATTCCATTTCATGAACCTTTTGTGATATGCTTCAGACCTGTTTCCAGATGAGGAGGCCATGGAGAGGCATTTCGAGGAGGCCTTGCACCCAGAGATCCAGCACCTGATCACCCCATTTATGCTGAAGACATATCTTGATGTGATGGAGAGAGAAGAGGTCATATAGAGGACATTGGATAGAACGAGATCATCATGAGAGGGGTTTCGTCATAATTCCTCATGAATTAGAGTTGTAGTCCAGGGTTCCCAGTTATCAGGTTAAAAGAGTTTCCATTTGGCTGGTGGTAGGTCCCATCCCTCAACATCTCATTTCTCCAGGGGAAACAACTCTCAGGACTATGCCAGGGTATCAGGTGCTTATTTTTCTTGTGTTGGTTGAGGTCATCAACAGAGAGAGTGCTCAACCTTTCAGAGAAGTCATCATGCACCAGGTGTTCCGCTCCAGGTTCCTCCATTAAGGCAGTTCCATCCAAGGAAGCTGCAGGAGGTTGCACTAGCTTTAGATCAGTAGAGGGTAGATGATTCAGGAATATGACATCCCTGTGATGCTCCTCATCCATAGAGAGAAGAGCGCGACCATGTTGGTGGTATTCATCAGGGATAGAGAGGCCGTGGATGTGGTCGTGTTCAGCTTCATGCTTTAGCATTTCCAACACCATGCGAGCCAGACATCGTTCGAGGTACCCTTTTCTTGTATTCTAACATGGTGTATGCCTTGTTTGAATCAGGAGTGACATAATCCTTTATATCACCTACCCTTGTTCATGAATTGGGACATGAGGTAGAGAGTCTTCTAGTGCCCTTGGTGTTGACTACGCTAGTTGGAGGTCAATATGACTTCTTTGAAGTGTGTAGATACTGTGAGCTAGTGTTGGGGAAGCATTTCTCTTGGGGGGATTTACTATGTTTATGAATAAAACCATATGATGTCATCATTGGCATGGATTGGTTATATTCGGTGTAGGCTATCATGGATTACATCAGGTGGCAGCTTATGTTCTTCAATGTGGAGATAGATCTAATGGTGTTCGTTGGTGAGAAAGACCCTCGGATGGGTCATAGGCATCTTATGTACTTATCATCCATGATGGCTGAGCTGATGATGAGTTCTTCATAGGTTCAACAATTTTCATTTCCTAAGGCAGTAGAATACTACCCTGATGTATTTGTTGAAGAGGTTTTAGCATTACCCCTTGACGAGGGATCGAGTTTGGGATCGAACTACTACCAGGAGTGTCTCCTATCTTTATGTCTTCATATAGGATGGACCCTTCTGAGTAACGAGAGCTACATATACTGTAATTTCATGGATTTTTTGTGTATTATTTTTAAATATTTTATGGAATTATTTTGAGACCAGAGCTTTCTACGTCATGTGATTCTAGGTCCTAGAGTGCATGGAATAAATGTTTGAAATAAATTAAAATTTTTAAAACAACGCGCAATGAGCGGTTTTTTAGAAAAATTGGAATATATTTTCAATGGGTGCATGGGTTATAAATCTTAGGGCATTGTTGCATTCAAATCAGTGAGTTTACCTTAGGCGGGGCCTAACGTCAACCAGCGTGGGTCATATGAAAAAGTCAGTTTTTTGGGTGTTTTAAAAGGAAGCAGTTTAGAAGAAATAATATAAATTAATAATTTATTTTTTAATTTTAAAATGTTTGCTTTTTGCGCAGTGACCTAATACTCCCTTATAAATTAATGGTTATGGAATGTTTTCAGGTTTAGTCTCATAACCCTTCAAATTTAGAAAGGGAGAGAGAGCCTCTTAGAGCTTTGGAGGAGGTTGATTTGTTGGCGGACGACGAAGAAGTGATCAATCGACGCCTCACATATTCGATGAATCCTGCCAACGAACGCGACTCGATAATCAATCCTTTCATGAGATAGCGGTTGATACATTGATAATCCTTTTCCCATTTTTGAATTTAAACGACGAACATGGATCAAACATGAACATATTGATCTGCAGATTCGTACGTTCTTGTGGGAGGGTTTTATTAGGATAATTCGGGGAATTGATCCATGTTGAATTGTTGTTGTTTAATTCTGCTCAATTTTATCCTACTAATGGGATCAGATCAACTCCATGATGAGTTATGGTGGAGGTTCGTTCCTCGATTTTGTCATTGGATTTTATTCTCGTTTCTTTTTGTCGTTCATTCTTGGTGTTCTTTGCAGGGCGAGGAACAACGAATCATTGCACATCCTTTTTGTAATGCAATGATCCCAGATTGAAGATCCGACACCAAAACAACCTTGCGGTGGTGTGAAAACGATAGAAGATGATGAATCAGACCAGATCGGGAAGGGCTGTTCTTCGAGCGTTCTTCACGCGGGTGGATCTTTACCTGTTTTTGGAGCCGATCAGAGGCCCGAAAAAACTAAATCGGCTTCTTCATGTCAAGGAAAATAAAACTTTAGAGTTTAATGGTATTCAGATGGCTGGATTGATGAACCTAACATCATTGAAGGCACGATGGTTGAGGTTCTCATTTCTATAAATTTCCAGAATACAAAGTGTGTATCTCTAAAGAACACACTATGTGGACTAGATCAGTGGCGGCTAGGGTTTGGGGCATCAGACGGGTATCACACGACGTGTTACCCCCACCACATGGCGTGTTGGATCTTCCCCGAAGGTCAGTGTGTATTTTGGGAAATACACGGACACGGGATGAACTAAAAAGCTTTAGAACATGGCATGCAAATCCTACACGGCATGGCAGAAGTGACTACACGGGACTCGGAGTGTACCCAGGAAATACACAGACACATGATGGGGTACACGACCGTGTACTCCAAGACACAGCCAAGAGAGGCCAGTAATGCGGGTCACGCTGGGTACCGATTACACGGGTTGGTATACATGGGTTGAAGTCATGTACGGGAACACGACCACATACACGGAGTTGACCCTGGATGACTCGGATAGGGCATGTACCCCATACCACATGCCGTGTACTGACTTTTTCTACATGAATAGCCTTACGACACGGGCCATTGTACATGGGTAGTACCTGGGGTCTGAAGACCCGGCCTGTGACATTTCTACATGCCATGTACTTTTTTGAAAATGGCTTGGTATTCCTGTCCACCATATCCTGGATATGTTTCGTTTGGGTTAGTGTCCCTTCTTTTCATTCCCCTGAAGGTCAGACATTGCTTCCTTCTATAGGAGTATGATCCATTCAGCAAGACTTTCTGTGATAGAGTTAGGCATCCATCTGAGAGGCCCAGATCGAGATCCTCAATCCATTCTTGACCCTAGGTAGAGTCAGGAATTGACGTGACCAACTCCACCAGGTGTCAATCCTCTACCTATAAGGTTAATTATGGATGAGTCGCAGTATCCACCATGGCCCTGGATGTGATCCTCATCTGTGTATCATGATCTTTCCCCACTTAGGAGTGTGTCTCCCATTACGAGTGTATCTATCTATAGTGATCTTTCGCACTCAGAAGTGTGTCTCCCGTAATGAGTGTGGTTAACTCTCGTGGCTTTTCCCGAAAAACAACGCTTCTCAGATGGACGTCATCAGAGATATCAGACTCATGGAGTGAGTTCTCCCAAAATGAGTTCTTCGTGGAATCTTTGAACTAAATCCCTAATAGGGGTATGTGGTTGTGCGACTTGTCTCTAGACTGCGGGTCTGGGTTTTGAGTATATATGGTTTTTTGTTTCTCTTGATATATGTTCTGTAGAAATATACTATGCATAGATGACTGTACCTTTACTTCATGTATTTTTTTGGGGTTTTTGGTGTCCTCTACGGAGTATTGTTATACTCACCCCTGCACGGGCATTGCCCGCATGAGTCGGGTCTTGTGAAGATGAGCAACCTTTTGATAGAGTCCAAGGTGGACCAGGATATGACATATCTTTCTGATTTCCCTAGAGGCCGAGGCATTCCTACGACTACAAGAATCGGTTCCAATACCTATTTGTGTTTACAGGTTGGACCTTGCAGTTTGTAGACTCTTGTTTTGGTGGGCTTGTATTCTGGCCCAATTTACATTCAGTACCTTACCTTCCATCGTACTCTATTGGTTGGGTTTAGTTGTATACATTCATTTTGTGCCTTAGTGGTTTTTTTACATTTCACCATTTATGGGCTTGGATATGTGTACATGTATACAGGTACTTAAGAAATGCCTTCCATGTTAGTAATACGCCTACTCGGTGCTAGTCACCATCCCCTGGCCTATAGGAGGGGGGCTAGGGGAGTTGCAGCGTGGGCCCCCCTGGGACGGGTCATGACAGAGTAGTATCAGAGGTGGCCGGCTCTACTTTAGGACCAAGAGTCTATGAGATTGGTTTGGGGAAATAGTGTTAAGTTTTTTGAGTTCGGCTTTCAGCTAAGAGACTCCAGTGTTAGTCCGACATCTGACGTATCCATACACCAGGACTCTAATAACCTTCTTTTCGACTCGGTACATGAAGAAACTAGTTGCAAGGAAGTAAAATAATGGTACATGCATCATATAGGAATGGGTTTTGTTTTCTATGTCCTTTGTGTCAGCTATCCAGATATATTCATTGAACATGGTACATCTTGTTTCATTACAGGATGCCTCCACAACGCATACCCGCAATTATTCAGCAGCGCAATCATGAGGATGACCCCCTCCGTGTCGAGGATTCTATACGGGGACCAGTTCCCAAGGCGTTTCCACTTGGTGGTGCACCTACTATATGACCATCAGTGGAGCAGCCCGAGGTACCTACAGTACTAACAGATGAGGGGCGTAGGTTGAGCACGCTCCCTGAGTTCTAGAGACAGAGACCGCTCATGTTTTGAGGCGATCCTAACCCTCAGGTGGCTGTGGACTAGCTTGAGGTGGTGACCATAGTTTTCTCTCTAGTGAGGACACCAGCGGACCACATGGTGATCCTAAGAGTGATCCTTTTTAGGGTTTAGCAGGACGATGGTAGAGTCTGACCACACAGACTCATGATGAGGAGACTATTTCATAGACAGAGTTCGAGTGACTCTTTAGGGAGGATTTCATTCCGGTTACGCTAAGAGCAGTGCGCATCTAGGAGATTCTTCAGCTCTAGCAGTGTTGAATGACAGTAGCTAACTGTCAATCTACATTCACCAACCTCGCCCAGTACTCGATGGATATGGTCAGGGATCAGTACTTCTGAGCTTGAACCTTCAAGTCAGGTATACGATGGGACATCTGAGCTAGTGTCGTGCCTCTATGCATTTCGACTTATGCTGGAGTTCTCGAGTTGGCCTTGGTGATCAAGAGCTTCTTGGTGGAGTAGAGATAGCCGACAACAGTCAGCAGCAAGTAGACAGGTGTGGAGACCCCAACAGTAGGGATCTGACCTCAGGAATTGGGATCTGGAGTTGGGAAACGTCATAGGAGGACCTAGGATAGAGGATTGCTAGTCCATGTATCTCATGATGGATCTAGTCAGCCTAGGGAGAAGTGATACTATGTGTGCGACAATAGGGGACATCTCGCTAGAGATTTTCCAACTCGTCAAGCTGCTGTCAGGGAAGTGGTGGATGGACCACCAAGGTAAATGCAGAGAGTAGAGAAGACAGACCTTCCTAGCGGCAGATGTGGCAGAGGAGAAGGGAGAGCTATGGGTAGTGGAATATGCTTCAACTTACTTCCACCACCACCCCTAGGTGGTCCGCACCAGGCTCAGGGAGCTGGGGGACAGGGACAAGGAAAACTGTATGTGGTCGAGGCGTATGACCCAGGGACTCCATGGGAGATTTGAGGTATGATCTGTGTCTTTTCTACCATAGCTACTGTACTTATAGACACAGGTTTCAGTCATTCCTTCATAGCCACATGTCTTGTACGAGACCTTGAGATTCCGGTAGAATAGTTGACTCGATCCTTACACTTGGAGACACCTACGGGAGGAAACTCAATGATCACACACCTTTACAGATAGTGTGATCTAACCCTTGGAGGCGATAGTTTCGGTTGAAACTTCTTGCTGGTAGCGTTGAGGAATTATGATTCCATTCTCGGTATGGATTGGTTTTATTCGGTCCATGCCCAGATTTACTATTTTAGGCAAAGAGTATGGTGTGTCTGTAGTGATGGGATGAGGTTTTCCTTTGTCAGAGAAAGGGAAACCTAGGCAGCACAGAACACGCTCATGCACAGGAGGGTGCAACTAATCACTCATGAGTTGGATACCCTTTCCCTCAGAGTAGTGGATGTTGTGGGCTACCAATTCCAAGCAGTGGTGGCAGAGTGTGAGGATGTCTTTCCATAGGACGTTCTAGGAATACCTCCCTACTGGGAAATCAAATTTTGCATCAAATTACACCCTAGAACGACACAAATTTCTTCATTATCATATCAGATGGATCCAGTAGTGATTTTTGAGTTGAGGGTGTAGTTAGAGGATTTGTCGAGTAAGGATTTCATGAGACCTACTGCTTCACCCTAGGAGGCCCTAGTCTTGCTTTCCAAGAAGGCAGACGGGAGTCTAAGGTTGTGTGTGGATTACCGGTGCCTGAACTAGGTGACTGTGAAGAAAAAGTACCCACTACCAAGAATCAATGACCTCTTTGATATCTAAGAGGTGCATAATGGTTCATGAAGGTTGACCTTCGATCTAGTTATTAACAGCTAAGAATACGGGACGAGGATATACTAAAGATGAATTTCAGATGCGGCTACTATCACTTTGAGTACTTGGTGATGCCTTTCGGCATGACAAACTCCCCTACAGTGTTCATGGTAATGATGAACCAGATCTTCCAGCCATACTTGGATTGGTACGTAGTGGTCTTCATCAGCGACATCCTTGTGTACTCAGCGTCAGAGGTGGAGCACGCGAGACACCTGCGGATGGTTCTAGACATACTTCGGGAGCACCAGATTTATGGGAAGCTCTCAAAGTTCTAGTTATGGATTCAGGAGGTCCACTTTTTGGGACATGTCATCTCAGAAAATGGAGTAAATGTAGACCAATCCAAGGTGGCGGCTGTGTTAGCATGGGAGACCCCTCAGAGCGTGACGGAGGTGCGGAGCTTCTTTGGGTTGGCAGGATATTACCAGAGGTTCATTCCAGATTTCTCCCAAATAACTGCACCGATGACATCCTTGACCAGTAAGGGGTGACCCTTTATAGGGATGGAGAAGTGCTAGCAGGCTTTCGAGCAGTTGAGACAGATTTTGATGAGCGCCCCAATCTTGAGACTTCCAGAGGAGGGTGTCGAGTACATAGTTTTCTGCGATGCATTAGGGACCGAGCATGTATGTGTCCTGATGTAGAGGCAGGAAGTGATTGATTATGGTTCGCACCAGATTATTCCACATGAGAAGAACTTTGCAACCCATGATCTTGAGTTGGCTACGGTAGTCTTTGCATTCAAGATGTGATGACAATACCTTATGGGTGAGCAGTTTATCATCTACTCTGACCAAAAGAGCCTCAGGTACATCGTTTCATAGAAAGATATGAATATGAG
The DNA here is from genome assembly GCA_963277665.1 of Viscum album. Taxonomy (NCBI): domain Eukaryota; kingdom Viridiplantae; phylum Streptophyta; class Magnoliopsida; order Santalales; family Viscaceae; genus Viscum; species Viscum album. Next base: position 639,526,138 of record OY728131.1, on the reverse strand, counting down.
ACAAATTCATTGGATACAGTTCCTATAGGATAATGATTTTGAGATCATCTATAATCTGGGTAAGGGGAACAAGGTGGTAGATTCTCTTAGAAGAAGTTCGAGCTCACAAATTTTGAGTGAGTCGACAGAGCAGTTAGCCACATTGTAGTTCCCCTTCGTGGACAGAGATGATGTTGCTTACCTTTAGTTCATGGTTGTCACCCCTCCACTCTTACAATGAGTTAGGGAGGCATAGCTTGGTGATGTCGACTGTGAGGCTTTACGTCCTCAGTTATCCACAGGTCATGCTTTTGATAGATATTTATAAGGTGTGGAGCACATACTTCTTTTCAGAGAACACACTGTTGTACCAGTTGTGTTGCAGGAAGAGGTCTTGATGGAGTTTCATACATCTCCCATGATGGTATATCTTAGGGCGGTAAAGAATTATCAGGATCTCCGACGACAGTTCTGGTGGTCAGGCATGAAGAGGGAAGTAGAAGAGTTTGTTTCTCGATGCCTTACATGCCAGCAGGTGAAGGGTGAGCACCAGGTTCCAACAAGATTAGTTCACCCCTGGAAGTTTCAGAGTTGAAGTGGGATGGAATATCCATGGACTTAATGATGGGTTTACCACAGACTTCCAAGGGGCATGATTCCATCTGGGTGATCATTGAACGACTCACCAACGCGGCCCACTCCTTAGCTATCAGGGGGCTATGTTCTGTAGAGAGCTTGGGACGCCTCTTCATGCAGGAGTTAGTTTGACTACATGGAATCCCTTCAACAATAGTCTCATAATGAGACTCTCATTTCACATCCTGTTTTTGGAAGGGATTGTAGGAGGATTTCGAGACTCAGCTATGCTTGAGCACGACGTTCCATCCCCAGACCGATGGTCAGACAGAGAGGACCCTTCAGGTTATGCAGGATATGTTGCGAGCTTGTATCATGGACATTGTTCACAGTTGGGAGGACCACCTTCTAGTGGTGGAGTTTGTGTACAATAATATATACCACTCCACCATTGGTATGGAACCATTCGAGGCCTTTCATGGGAGACCCTCCCAGTCACCGCTTTGTAGGACCGACCCCGGAGAGTCAGCACTCGTAGGTCCAGAGTTGGTACGAGCTATCACTGAGAAGGTGAAAACCATCTGGGAGTGGATGAAGACTACACAGAGTCTGCATAAGTCTTATTCTGGTAGAAGATGATTACCTTTGGAGTTTGAAGAGGGAGACCACGTATTTCTTCAGGTCTCTCCCTGATGAGGGTTACAGAGATTTGGCACGTGTGGCAAGCTATCTCTGAGGTTCATCGAACCGTTCCAGATACTGCGCAAAGTTAGCAAGGTGGCATACCGCATAGCTCTACAACCATAGTTGCATCATGTACATGATGTCTTCCACATGTCGCAGTTGAGGTGGTACGCGCATGACCCATCACATGACATCGACTAGGGCGAGCTGAACATCGAGGATGGTGTGACCTTTACTGAGTACCCGGTGGAGATCAAGGATCGGCAGTAGAGGATCCTTCGTGGGTGATTGATTACCCTAGTGCGTGTCCGGTGGGAGTACAAGAATCTTCAAGATAGCACATGGGAGCAGGAGGCTCAAATCCATGCCCAATACCCACATCTTTTTGAGTAGCCTTGTTTTGGATTTTCAGGGACGTAAAGCCCCAAGGTGGGGAGAATGTAATGTCTTTGATTTTACGTGGATTATTTTTAAATATTATATTGATTTTTTTAAACTAGAGCTTTCAGCGACGTGTGATTCTGAGGCTCGGAGTGCCCCGAATAAATGTATGAAATAAATTAAAAAAATCTAAACAACAAGGGTGAGAAGTTTTCATGAAAAAACTAGAATATATATTAAATCGGTTCCCAGGTCAGAAATCTGAGGGCACCATTGCGTTCAGAGTGGAAATTTTACCTTAGGCGGGGCCTAACGTCAACCGGCGCGGGTCTGCTGCAAAAGTTAGTTTTTGGGTGTTTTAAAAGGAAGCACTTTAGAAGAAAGAAAATAAATTAATAATTTATTTTGTTATTTTAAAATGTTTCCTTTTTGTGCAGTGACCAAATCCTCCCTTAAAAATCAATGCTTAAGGAACATTCAAAGGGTTAGTCTCATAACAATGTGAATTGAGAAAGGGAGATAGAGCCTCTTGGAGCTGTGGAGGAGGAGGGCCCATTGGAAGACGACGATGACGTGAGAAATTGACACCTCTCAGATTCGATGAATCCCACCAACGAACGCCACTCATCTATCGATCTCTTATTGAGGTAGGGGTTGTTACTTTGATTATCCTTTTCCTATTTTTGAATTTAAACGACGAACGCGGATCAACCACGAACGTGTTGATACGCGGATTCATACGTTCTTGTGGGAGGGTTTTACTGGGAAGATTCAAGGAATTGATCCATGTTGAATTTTTTTTGTTTGATTCCACTACATTTGATCCAACTAACAGGAGTGGATCAACGCCGTGACGAACAATGGTGGAGGTTTGTTCCTTGATTTGTTCATTGGATTTTCTTCCCCTTTCTTTACTCCGTGCATTCTTTGCATTCTTCGCGGGGCGAGGAAAAATGAATCTTTGGGCATCCATTTTTTTGACACAACAATCCCAAATTGAAGATCTGACACCACAAAAACCTTGCGGAGGTGCGATAACGATAGCCGATGATGAATCTGACAAGATCCGGAAGGCCCGCTCTTCGAGAATTCTTCGTGTGGGTGGATCGGTACCCGTTTTTGGAGTCGATCGAAGGTCCAAAAACAATGGAATCGACTTCATCATGTCAGGGCGACCAAAACCTGGGAGTTTCATGGCCATCAGATGGCTAGATCGATGAATGGAACATCATGGAAGGTGCGATGGTGGAGGTTCACATTCCTAGAAATTTCCAGAATACAGAGCGTGTATCTCCGAAGAACAGGCCGTGTGGAACGGCTCAACGGTGGCTAGGATTTCGGGCGTCAGAAGGGCATCACACTGCGTGTGACACCTATCACACAACATGTTGGACCTTCCCCGAAGCTCAGCGTGTATTTTGGGAAGTACACAGACACGGGATGAACTACACGGATTCAGAACACAACGTGTATATCCTACGTGGCATGGCAGAAGAGACTATGTGGGACTCGGCATGTATCCAGGAAATACACAGACATGGGATGGGGTACACGATTGTGAACTCCACCACACAACTAGGTGAGGCCAGTAACGCGGGTCAACCCATGTACTGATTACACGGGCTGTCGTACATGGGTTGAAGCCATGTATGGGCACACAACCACGTACACAGAGCCAACCCTGGATGAATCATACATGGCGTGTACTCTATACCACATGCCGTGTACTGACTTTTTCTACATGACCAGCCTTACGACATGAGCCGTTGTACACAGTAAGTACCCGGGGTCTGAAAACATGGCGTGTGACATTTCTACATGCCATGTACTATTTGGAAAATGGATTGGTCTTCTTGTACACCATATCTTGGACATGTTTCGTTCGGGTTAGTTCCCCTTCTTCTGATTCCCATGAAGGTTAGGCATCATTTTCTTCTAGAGGAGTATTATCCCTACAGTAGGAATTTCTATGATAGAGTCAGACAACCATCCGAGAGGCCCGAATTGAGATCGTCTATCCATTCGTGACCCTAGGTAGAGTTAGGAATCGATGTGACCATCTCCACTGGGTGTCAATACTCTACTTTTCAGGTGAATTCTTGATGATTCGCGGTATCTAGCATGGCCTGGGAAGTGATCCTCATCTATGTATCATGATCTTTCCCCACTCAAGAGTGTGTCTCCTGTAATGAATGTATCTATATATCTTGATCTTTCCCACTTAGAAGTGTGTCTCCTGTAATGAGTGTGGCTGTATCTCGTGGCTTTTCCCGACAAACAACACTTCTCTGACAGACGACATCAGAGCTATCAAACTTGATGAGTGAGTTCTCCCGAAATGGTTTCTTCATGGAATCTTCAAACTGAATCCCTAACGGGAGTATGCGGTTGTGCGACTTGTCTCCATACCATGGGTTTGGGGGTTGAGTATATTTGGTTTGTGTTTCTCTTGATTTATGTTCTATAGAAATATACTGTGCAAAGCTGACTGTACCTTTACTTCGTGTACTGCTTTTTGATTTTCGAGGTCCTCTTCTGAGTATTGTCATACTCACCCCTGAATGGGCTTTTCCAGCGCATGTCGTGACTTGTGTAGATGAGAATCCTTTTGAAAGAGTCCAGGGTGGACCAGAACAAGACCTAGCTTTCTGAGTTTCCTACAGGCCGAGGTGTTCCTACAACTATGAGCAGCAGTTCCAGTACCTATTTGTGTTTACAGGTTGGACCATGCAGTTTTCACACTCTTGTTTTGGTGGGCTTGTATTTTGACCCAGTTTACATTTAGTACCTTACCTTCCTTCAAACTCTATTGGTTGGGTTTAGTTTTATGGATGCATTTTGTTCTATAGTGGGTTATTTTTACATATCAGCATTTGTGTTCTTGGTGATTTTTGTGTGTGTATAGGTACTTAGGGAATTACTCCCATGTTAGTAATATGCCTACTCGGTGCTAGTCACCATCCCCTAGCTATTGGAGGCGGGCTTAGGGATTTGCTGCGCGGGCCCCAATAGGACGGGTCGTGACATATACAACTTGATGGTCTGTTACAGTGCAGTTTTGTTTGGATGAGTGTGTCACCGTGGGGTGCAGCAGTTTGGTTCGTGAAGAAGGCTGATGACAGTTTGTGGTTGTGTGTAGATTATCGCCGCTTAATCATAGTGACAATAAAGAATCATTATCCTCTTCAAAGGATTGATGATTTATTCGATCAACTGAAGGGTGTATGTTGGTTCTCAAAAATCTATTAGCGGGAATGATATCATCAAATTCTTGTGAAGGATGAGGATATCCCGAAGACTGCTTTCTGTTGTCATCATGGGCATTATGAGTTCGTTGTAATGTCGTTCAGTGTAACAAATGCTACAAATATGTTCATGGGATTGATGAAAGCTGTGTTCCATGAGTTCTAGGACATATTTTTTGTGGTTTTCATTGACTAAATCCTTGTGTACTCCACATTTGAGGAAGACCATGCAAAGTATCTACACACCATTTTGGGAGTTCTTCGACAAAATTAGCTATTTGGGAAGTTGTTGAAGTGTGAGTTTTGGGCTCGAGAAGTCGGTTTCTTGGGGCATGTTGTGTCCTAACAGGGAGTAGGTGTGGATCCATCAATGATAGAAGCAGATGTGTCTTGGGAATCCCCCAATACCGTGTTAGAGGTACAAAGTTTCCATGGTCTCACAGGCTACTAAAGGAGGTTCATAGCCGATTTCTCTCGAGTTCGAACTCACCTGATATCTTTGAACAAGAAGGATAATGTGTTCATATGGACTGATCAGTGCTAGGCAGCTATCGAGTATCTAAAGGAGATGTTATTAAGTGCTCCAATTCCTGGTCATCCTACTAAGGGAGTTGATTTTATAATTTTCTGTGATGCTTCACATATGGAATTTGGATCTATTCTGATGTAGAAAATATTAGTTGTTTCTTATGGGGATTAGTAGTTATGTCACCATAAATGTAACTATTCCACCAATGATAATTAGTTGGTAGCCGTGATGTTTTCTTTGATGTGGTGGAGACATTACCTCATTAGTGAGCATTGTGTGGTTTTTACTAATCATAAGATCCTAAGGTATGTTATCTCTCAACATGAAATGAATTTATGTTAGCATGGGTGGATGGATTTATTACAAGAATACGACATAAAAATATCATATAAACTTGGAAAGGGGAATGTTGTAGCTGATGTGCTGAGTTGAAAGTCACGTAGTGATGTAGTGCATGATCTGGTGACTCCTAAAGAGTAATGGAAGAACAATCAGCATTACATCTTGATATGGGAGATGTTGAGGTCATAGGTTGACTTTTTTAGATGACGGTGTATTCATATCTTGTGCAAAAGGTGGAAGAGTCCCAGTTGGGGGATCTAGAGGTGGAGGTATGGAGAGACCGAGTTGGTTGTGGTTAGGCCACTGATGGTTGGTCTGAGGATGAACAACACCGAGTGTTTTATCATGGAAGGATATTTATTGCTTTGATGAATTGTGAGGCAGTTCTCAGAGAGTTCCATATTTCTCCTTTAGCGGTGCATTTTGGCACGACAAAGATGTACCGGGCCTTGAAAAGAAAATTTTGGTGGCCTGGGCTATAGCATGTGGTTGCAGAGTTTGAGTATCGATGTTTAGTATGCCAGAAGGTAAAGGTTGAACACCACATTCTTGGTGGTCTTCTCCGGACGTTTGATGTTCCTCAGTGGAAGTGGGAGGATATCTCAATATACTTTTTTACTGGTTTACCTTGAGCTCCGAGAGGACATGATGCTATTTGGGTGGTAGTGGACCATTGGAAGAAATCATCCCACTTTATAGAAATCACGGAGTCAAGATCAGTGGACGTTTTGTCGAGGTAGTATCTGGAAGAGGTGGTGAGACTTCATTGAGTCCCAAGGATGATCATTTCCTATTAAGATCCTCATTTTACCTCTAGGGTGTGGAGAGGTCTCCAACAGGCTTTTGGTTCTCATCTATGCCTTAGCACTTCTTTTCATCCTCAAATAGATGGTCAGATAGAGAGAACCATCCAGAATCATGAAGACATGTTACTCTCTTGTGTCCTGGATTTTTCATGTTTGTGGATGAGGCACTAACACTTGGTGGAGTTCTCTTACAATAATATTTTTCACTCCACCATCGGTATGGCGCTGTTTTAAGCCTTGTATGGCCGGCCTTTCCGTTCTCCATTTTACTGGACTGGGGTTAGAGAGTTAGAAGTTTTTGGACCAGAAAAAGTGTAGAAAAAAATAGAGATGGTTCAGGTGATTCGTGAGAGTATGAAGATAAAAAAAGATCTTCATAAGTCACATGCTGATCAATGGAAGAGACCCTTAGAGTTTGATGTTGGGATCACACATTTTTTAAGGTGACTTACCGTCATAGGCAGCGAAGGTTTTGTTGTAGGAGTAAGCCTTCTCCCCAGTTTTTTATTCCTTTTGATGTGTTAGCTCATGTTGGAGCTATGTCATATCGAGTAGCACTTCCCCCGTAGATGAGCTAGATACACAATATTTTCATGTGACATTGATCTGTCGTTATCTTCAGGATGATTATAACGTCATCGATTGGGAAGATATCAATGTTGATGACGATGAAACCATTGAGGAGTGACATGCAGTGATACAAGACTGCAAAGAGAAGGTGGTTCACGAGCGTTCTATTCCGTTGGATCATTTCTTGTGGCAACACGGTGGCATGGAGGAGAGTACCTTGGAACACGAGTCACTGATACATCCTTTGTACCTAGAGTTGTCTGATGTTTAACTCTTTTCATGTAATGATGTCCCCATTATGGTTATAAGCCTTTCATGATAATGATATGGTTTTCTTTGGTTGTTTCTTGTGGATTTCTCTCTTTTGGGAGGTATCTCGATGTGTGGTTGTTCAGAATTTTTTTATTCCCTTTTAGGATGGTTTTAAATTCTCAAGGACGATAATGTTTTGTGATGTATCTGAGGTAATGGCTCAGACCACTCTAGACCATTCCTTTGAGAAAATCAGGTGTCTGAGGTGTTTTGGGAGGTCAAGGTGACTTATTCCCAACACTTTGCCAAATTTCCAGTTCTGTGAATAGTGTAATGGTAGCCTTAGGTGAACAGTGTATTCGGTAGCCTTAGGTAAACAGTTAAATGGTATCCTTTGGTGAACAGTTTCATCCATAGCTTAGGTGAACAGTGCATCAGTAATCTTAGGTGAACAGTGTCATCGGTAGCCTTAAGTGGACAGTGTTATTGGTAACCTTAGGTGAACAGTGCATCGATAACCTTTTGTGAACAGTTTCATTAGTAGCCTTATGTGAACAGTGCAACGGTGAGGTTCCAATGGTTACCGATTTCTTTTTCCAAATTTTGAGTTCATGAACATTGTTTCTAGAATAGTGAGGTTCCAACGGTAGCCTCTTTCCTTTACCAAATTTAGAGTTTATGAAAACTGTTTCCAGAACAGTGAGGTTCCAATAGTGACCTGTTTCCTCTGTCAAATTTTGAATTCATAAAAAATGCTTCCAGAATGGTGAGGTTCCAATGGTGAGGTTTCAACGGTGAGGTTCGTGAACATTGATTCTAGAATGGTGAGGTTCTAATGGTGAGATTCTTGAACAGTGTTCCTGAATGGCGAGGTTCCAATGGTGAGGTTCATGAATAGTGTTTCCAGAACGGTGAGGTTCCAAAGGTAAGGATTCAATGGCGAGGATCATGAACAGTGTTTCCAAAATAGTGAGGTTCCAACGGTGAGGTTCCAATGGTGAGGTTCATGAATTGTGTTTCCAGAATGGTGAGGATCCAATGGTGAGGTTCATGAATATTGTTTTTCCTCTTCCAAATTGCATGTTTTTGAATAGTGTTCCACCTTCCTACTATTTTGGCCCTTTGACATTTCCATTGAAGAAAAATGAATTTAAAGCCTTGTTTTAGGGACTCTAAGGCCTATTCAAAGGCCATAAAATCTTATATTAATTTTTCCTAAAGCTCGAGATGCTTTTACTTGGTCCAACAGTATGGTTTAATGTGATCTGATTTTAATGGATAAATCCTTCATATCTTAAATTGTTGCTCCATTAAATCTTCTAAAGGGATGAGATATCTTCCTCACTTGTTTTTCCCTCTTGTAACCTGGTGTGAGATGCTTTAACCTTCCCTTCTTCCCATATTTGCGGTGTGATTGAACCTTAATACTTGGATCATTTCCCCTTGAAGTTTCATACTGCTTCATGTGCACCCCCTATTTTGGTGCAAGCACCAAGTGTCGATACTCCATCGATATAAGGTATGTTTTATCATCCTTCTTTTTGGTTCATCTACTTCTATTTCTCCTTGCCATTTTATGGTATGTGATCTCCATACTTCTAATGGATTTTTCTTAGGTTTTGGTTGGTGCGTTCGTACATGACATCCTCAGGTGGATACAATTGTCACTGGAGTAGGTGATTGTGATCCTTGTGTGGATCATTCTCATATAAATAATGAAAAGAACCATTTGAGGTAGTGGATTTATTTCTTTTCTTTTCTTTTACATGAAAATGTACAGTTAGCATTTTATATCCCACTAGCTCACAATGGAATTGACATAAAAAAGATTTGAACCGAATAAATAAATTGATATCGATCACATTGTATTGCCTCTTGTTATGCTAGATAGTGTGATATCTATGATTTATTTGTTTATATGTTCATTCTTGATGGAAATTGGTAAAGAATGTGAAGATGGAATTAAACGATAATTGTTTGGCTAAAGATAAAGAGGTATGAAAAGGAATCTGGTTCTTTTTGTTGTAATTTGATGTTAATCAAATTGGTTTAGTAAGAATGTTTAATTATTTGCGATAGCTTACTGGTTAGTTTTCCAAAATTTAAATCCTAGGAATAATAAATCAGTTAATACAAAATGGATTAAATAATTGGTTGTTTGATAAAAGATAATTCCTTGTAGGGTTATATGTTACAAACATTCTTTTTAATGTCCAAGAGACCAATTGGTATGATGTTTGTTTCCTACTTCTTGTGTTATGATGTGAGCTTGGATTTATGTTGTCATGTGTGGGGGTAGGGAGGCCTACTAGTTGTGGTAGCATTTCATGAATATTGTGGCAAGATGCATCAGTTTATGCATGTGGGTGTCAGGGAGGAAACTAGGGATGATTAAATGGTTGGATGCATGCTAATTATTTGGTTGTTTATCTTCTTTACACTCCCCACTGCTCAAGGCAGCTATTTTTTGTTACCCTCCATCCAAAATGGGTGAAGATACGTGGGGTACGTCACATGATTTATGAGTTTTTCATCTCAATGGAGGATGGGTATACACTCTTTCTATAGGCGGCAAAGACTCGACGAGTAGTTCATCTACTCACAGTGTTGAGCCCCCTTGTGTTTAGTAGTATAATTGTATTTTCAAGAATGCCTGGGATTATGGGAAAGTAATTTTTAAAATAAATAATTTAATAAATGATGTTAACCCCTGGGGTTAGAGCTTGCTAGGATGCAATGATGAGGATACAATTTTAAAGGGACATTGGACATTGGGTGTGATACTATTGAAATATAATGTGGAATTGTTAATGGTTAATTAATATTTAAAAAATTAATTAACATAAAGTATAGTTGATAAAAACAGAATGAAGTAATTTATTAATGTTCATTAAATGGTTGTGTTCTTATAGGATACATAGTCTTAGAAGTGGAAGCCGGGAGTCTGAGAGATGTTTTCTATAGTTGATTCTAAGACTAGGTTATTCCCATAGTGTGGTTTTGAGCTATAGTATATCCTATAGTTTTTGTGTTTCTATATGCTACTCCACCCTGTCAGTTAGGGAAACTGACACCCCGGGGATTATGAGCCCTGGGGGGTGTTTTCCCGAACATCCAGATGGGAGGATGGATGGCTGACTACCCCCTTTGGCCCTGCTCCTTTCTCTTGGCAGTTACTTGTGCTGGTAGGCATAGTGGTTTGTTTTCCCCATATTTGTGTGTAGAGGGTAGTAATGGCTTGTGGTTATTCACACACATATATTCTGGATATAGTTTCCTATGGACAACTATAGGTGAAATGTGTATATAATGTGATGGCTTGAGGATACATACTCAATGCATGGTCTCTAATGGCTTGAGGTATAATACCCGATGTATGATACATGTTATGAGAGTTATGGTGGATCCTATAAATTACCTAGTTACATTACTTACATGGACGAGGTGGTTTTGTTTCATGACGTGAATGTTGTGGTGCTTCGCCCATGTATCTGTAGGAAAGCCTTTTTGGAAGGAGATACTTAGGTCGTGCGACGTTGGGGAAAAGAGGAAAACTTGAGGGGAAGTAGTAGTGGGGTTCCCTTGGTATTCTTTATTAGGATATACTATTGTATGCATTACATGGTTAGAGTGGCCATGGTGAGGCTCAGAACGTAGTATAATTGTTTTGATGACGAGTTAGTTTCATTTATTGTTCATTGTGCTTTAGCATGCTTTCTTTACATTTGCACAAGTGGCTTTTGGGAGGATCCTTCTGAGTATACTATTGTACTCTCCCTATTTTTATATAAACTATTTTTAGGTCACATGGAGTAGGTTAGAGATCAGGCTGGTTTCTACTAGCTTGGGTTTGGAGGGGCTGTTTGGGCTTCGTGGTTACTGTTGTTTTTACATTGTTTTGTGTACTTGTAGTTTTCCCCTTTCAATTGTAATAGTTTTTTAAGACATTAAATATGTGTACTTGGGTTTTCTTTTATATTTTAGTCTGAGTTGGAGTTGTTTTGTGTCTATCTTATCTACCTCTTTCACATATGTTCTCTTAGAGGGTAATGTGTCCCATATGTGTTCTTACTATACCTTCGTTGCTAGTCGCCAACCCGGGGCCTACTAGAGGTGGGAAACGGGGGGTATTATCTCAATTCTCACATTGCCAGCCTAGGAGGGGTACACATTGTGGGGAAGCGGTCATGAAACATTTCAGATTGGATGTCATGAAGACATTTGTGCTAGTGTTATAGCTTTGTGCCTTCCTATGTATACTGGGGTGATAGGGTGAGATTTTGTGGTTGAAAGTGTCTTGGATTATCATACACTAATAGTGGTTGTCATTAGTTGTAAAAAATGAGTATAGTCTTCAGTAGTAGAGAGTTTATATTAGTATCATGGTCTTAGGCACACGAGACAATTAGAGAGGATATCCCAAGACCTAGGGAATACTGTTTTGGGATAATAAGATAGGTTCAATCATCCTATGGAGTGGCGGTGTAACTCATGTGATGAAAGGGAACATCTTCGAAAAGATTTTAATAAATTCCTTATGGTAGATAGGGTGATGGTGGATGGTCCATCGAGGTAGAGTTAGCCTTCAGATAAGAGAGTTACAGAGAGAGATGAACAAGGTATATGAGTTGGGAGAAGAGATAGAGTGGTCAAAACATTGACTTTTTACCACCACCCCACCCTAGGTGGTCTATTCTAGGCTTAGTGAGCTAGAGGATAGGGGCGAGGGAATCTTTAGGTGGTCAAGGTATATAACCCAGAGGCTCCAGAAACTATTTGAGGTTTGATCTATGTCTTTCTCTACCTTATCAATAGTACTAATAGATGCAGGTGTTAGTCATTATATTAATTATACCTTTTATAGTTTTATTAGTTATGATTCTATTTGAGCTCATATATTGACGCTTATTCTTGGAGACTCCTAATAGAGATGACTTAGTGAGCACACACTTATGCTGATTGGGTGAACTACTCATGGAGGTGATAGTTTCTTTTGGGTTTTATTTTTTCAGCAATGTGGCCTTACGGATTCATTGTAGGTATGGACTGATTATCTTCTGTTCATGACAAAATTGATTATTTTATTTTGAGGATCCATTTCTTCCATAGTTATGGAACCCAGCTTTCCTTTGTGAGTCAAAATGAAACCCAAGAAACACTTGATTGACTCATGAATATGAGGGTTTAGTAGGTAACCTATATGTTGAGTATCATGACCCTTTGTTTAATAGATTTTACTTGTTTTCTATTTCTTTTAGAGTTATGAAAGTATGAGGACATATTTCCTAAGGATGTCTTTCTTTAGGATATTCCAGGCTTACTTCCCCACTAAGAGATACATTGATCTACAAAATGGTATGACATCGATATCTATTTGAGTATATCATATGGATCCCACAGATCATCATGATAATAGGTCGTAGTCTTAGGTCTTGTAGAGGAATGTATTTGTTAGACCTAATGATTCACCTTTGGTAGCCCCAGTTTTTGTTCCCCAAGAAGGTAGACTAGAGCTTGTGGTTTAATGTAGACTACAAACACCTGAACTAGGTGACCATGAAGAACATGTATTCAATATTGAGGATTGTGTCATATGTTATCACTTGAGTGGGTGATGATGGTTCTTGAAGATGAAATCTGGTAAGGCTATCCCCAGTTGTGTGTACAAGATGAGGATATACCAAAGACAATACACAAGATGTTATTATGCTCTCTATGAGTACATAGTGATTCCCTTTGGCGGGAAACATACCCCAAAATTGTTTATGGGACTCATGAAATATATTTTTCATCCGTACATAGACTGGTTCATGGTAATCTTAATCACCGATATCATTGTGTACATGGGGTCTTAGGATAATCACTTAAGACACATGAGGATTGTTTTGGACATACTCAGAGAGTTCTATGCCTACGGGAAGCTCTCAGAGATCCCATACAAGATACATGACTTCATCTTTCAGGGACACATGATCTAGACAGTAACTGTGGTAGTGGTACTATCCATGTTGGAGGTAGTTATATCTTGGTAGCCACCCAATAGCCAGACAGAGGTGAAGAGATTCTTTAGGTTGTAAAACTATTTCAAGATATTCATACCAAATTTCTCTAGGATATAATCACCCATGACACCTTTTAACCTAAAGGGAAGTCATTCTTGTGGGAAAATAGGTTCCTGTATTATTTTCCAGCATTAAGGAAAATATTTAAGAATTCTCCCATCGTTAGATTACCGGACGATGGTTTAATGTACATAGTGTTCTACAATGCATTAGGAACTGTACCTGGTTGTTTTTGGATGTGGAGGCAGGAGATTATTGTATATAGTTCATTTTAGTTGATATCACATGGTAATTACAACACTTCACATTATCTTGAGTTAGCAGTGGTAGTATCCTCAATAATGATGTGGCGAAACTACCTGATGGTTGAGCAATTATCGTCTCTTCTGGTCACATGACTGTAAAGTACACATTCTCTAAGAAGGATATTATCTTGAGCTAATTTTGATGGATTGAGTCAATCCAGGATTATGAATTCAAAATTTTCTATAATCATGGGAAGGTACACATGGTATCATATGCTCTAAATTGTAAATCTCATTCAATGTTGATGAATGATGCATCAGTGTAAATAGCCTTGTTGTAGTTATCCATTTTGGATGAAGATGGAGAAACTTACCTCCAGTTTATGGTTGTTACACCTCCTCTTATACAGTGAGTCTAAGAAGCACAACTTAGGGATACGTAATGTGACAACCTACATACATAGATATGCACAAGATTTTATATTGATGGATTTTATGAATGTGCGGAGCATTTCATTCATTTCATAGGATGCATGATGGTACCAGTGATGTTGTCGGAAGATTTTCGAAGAGTATCTCATGCATATCCATTAGAAATACATTTAGGTGTGTAAATGATGTAATAGGATCTCCAACATTTGTTTTATTGTCCAGGGATGAAGAAGGTAGTATTAGAGTTTGTCTATCAATGCCTTCCGTTGTTAGCATGTTAAAAATAATCACTTTGTCCTAGACGGTATAACTAAAACCATTGAGGTTACAAACTGAAAGTGGGATGATATATCCATGGAATTCAAGATGGTATTACCATATACATCTAAGAGACTTGATTCTATCTTGGTGATTGTAGACTAACCCACCAAGTCAGTTCCTTCATAGCTATCTAAGAGCATAATTCAATAAAAATATTTGAACTCTTCTACGTGCCAGAGATTTTCAATCTCCATGGAATTCTATAAACTTTATATGTGACTATGATTATCACTTCACATCTCTACTATGGAATTGATTTCAAGAGGCATTTGGGACTCAGTTATGCATGAGGACAACATTTCACTCCCAGACTGACCGCTAGAATGATAAGACTATTCTGGTTCTGGAGGAAATTCTATGGTCTCACCTATTAGACATTATATGTAGTTGGTAAAATCATATACCACTAGTATAGTTTTCATAAAAAATATATACCACTACACACTTGGTATGAAACCATTTGAGTCTTTCTTTGGGTACCCATGTAGGTAACCACTTTTCTATACAAACCAAGGAGTTTCAGTACTATTAGGGACCAGAGTCGGTGCGATCCACTATAGATCCATTGTAGATAATATAGGAGGGGATGAAGATTGCATTGATCCATCCCAAGTCTTGTGAGTACAAAATACAAATTCCTTTTGAGTTCGAGGATATAGAACATGTGTTCCTATAGGTTTCACGTCAATGTGGATTATGGAGGGCTAACTAGGGAATAAAGCAATCTTTAAAATTTATTAGACCTCTATAGATAATATTTCTAGTTGGTGAGGTGGAATAATGCTTAGCTCTACCACCATAGTTATACAAGGTACAAGACATCTTCCACATGTCGCAACAGAAGAGGTACATGTTTGACCCATCACATGTTATCGACTAGGGTGGGCTGGACATTTCAGATAAACCTACCATTATTGAGTACCCCGTAGATATTGAGGATTATAAGGATAGGATATTTCATGGGTGGGATATTCTATTAGTTCATGTCTGGTGGTATACAAAAAATATTCAGCAGAGCATATTGAAGTGGGAGGCAAATATTCTAGATCAGTTCCCACATCTCTTTGTGTATCCACTATTTATATTTTCATGACATAAATCCACAATGTGGGGTGAATGTAATGAATCATATTTTCCAAGTATTATTTTTTGGATGTTTTATGGTTTATTTTTGTAACTAGGTGCCGAGACATAGTGTGACTCAAGGGCCAAATGTGTCCATAATCAATTTTTCAAATATATTAAATATATTAAATAGAACATAAGTGCAATTATCCTAAAATGGTGGAATATATACTAGAAGGGGGCTTGGATTAGAAATCCTGGGGAACCATTGTGTTCAAAATGTGGGTTTTACCCTAGTCCTAAAATTACCTCTTTTGATGCTCGGAGTTTGTGGAAAAGTTTGCATGGACATAAAATGAATTAAATAATTAAATAAAATGGTAATTTTATTTGACGTAGTGACCTAATGTATTATATAATTAATCGGTTATGGGGATTCCTCAGTTTAGATGAAAAACCCTATTGATCTATAGGTATGTTGGAAAGTGTTTAAAGAGATTCCATTGGTAGATGATGACTGGATCAAAGATCGATGACTAGTGAGAAAAGGAATATGTGGATCTTGCCAACAATAATGATGTATATCTGTTCTTCATCAGTGATTGATCTGAATCAAAGTAGGATATTATTTTGATTGGATTATTTCTAAATTTTTTATTTCAATGATGAAAACATATAAGTAAACCAATTGATTGATCCATAGATCTTTCTTATTATGAGATGAGTTTTATTTTTTGGAAATAAATAGAATATATTTTTGATTATTTTATTTTATCTTTATTCATCATTATAAAAAAAATGAATCAGGTTTGAAACAAACTTTGACTAAGATCTATTCCTCATGGGATTTCATGTTCCATTCTCTATTGATTATACATTCATCATTGTCTATCTTTATATTCCATGTGGTTAGAAATAAAAGGAGAAATCTATCATTTTACACTTTTCCTTGGTCAAATGATTCAATATTGTAGATTTTGGATCAATGGAACATGATGTTGGTGCAAAGATGGAAGTGGCACTAGATAGGACAATGTAAATACTTGACTTTTGTTTTCTTAGGTGTGCAATGTAGAATGAGGTATATGAACATTTTCTGAATGGGTTCAAGGGTTGAACACGAATGTTCGATGGAGACAAGGTTAGAATGATGATATTACTTCATTTATGGTGATGGGAGATGTCCAAATGATGTTCAGATGAGTAACCAACAATGCATGAACTAGATATGAGAATCTATAAATTTCTGCAGTACGCGACAAGTATCTTTGAGCTATATTTCAGGTGGGACCCTCTTAGTGGTGGATAGGGTGTCTGGATGAAGATATGTATCTCATGACATGTGACCCTGTCACACATCTTGTGACCCCTCCCCAAATGCTTGATGTATATCCTAGAGGGTACAAAAACATATGCTAGAGTAAATGGGTACATGAATTCTGTGTAGTCCTACATAGACACGAATAGAATGGGAATACAAGTTATAAGTTATGTACTCATGCACGGTAAGAAGTACATGGTCATTAGCATGTCGTGTAATTAGACATGGACACATACATGGGATGTTTACTTGGGTAGGGCCCAAGGTCAAGGGTATGCGGTGTGTACTGATACTAAGCACAACGTACTCCTTTAATTTTTGCTTGGATCCCTTATCTTCTGTATCTTGGACATGTTTTTTAGAGTGAATTCCCCATATACATTCCCTAAGGGTTATAATGGAATCACATCATACAAATAGGAAAAAAAATCCTTCATCCAATGTTCTCAGATTGAGTTTGTGTAATCCTTTTGTGAGGCTCAGAGTGAGATAATATATCATATTTCACCTCTAGTTAGATTTCATGGTGCCATTGTGACCAATAAAACATGAGCACTGGTCCTCTACTTAGAGGTTAATTCTATATTGAGTTGTTGGAATACCTCATGAAATTGGGTGTGATCATCATCTATGTATCATATCTTATTATACTTCCAGTGTATACTTATAATGACAAGACATGACGAGCACTACCTCTCAGATGGATTTCATTAGTGAATTATGACTCATGGAGTGTGTTCTCCAAGAATATTTCCTTGTGAAACCTTTGAACAAGAATCATAGGATGGCATTACGATTGTGAGTTTACCTTAAGACGATGCATATTTTTCTATTTTATCTAAATATTCATATTATAAGTGTTCTAGACATATACCTTAGTAGAGAAGACAATTATTCTTTAGTTGTATTATTTGTGGTATCATGGTGTCCTATTGGGTATTGTTATACTCACCTATGTGCAAGCTTGTATTACACGTCTCATGTCTTGTGTAGATGTTCAATCTTTTGATAGGTTCCTTGAGGGGCCAGGACTAGATTTTTCTTAATGCGGCCAGGCAGACCAAGGTGTGTTCCTATGATATCTTGAAAGTAGTCACTTCCTTTACTTGTAGGTTGGGAATATTTTTAGTCTCTTTTTGCTGAGCCAATATTTTAGGCTTTTTTCATTCCTTTACTTCATACTGTAATCTAGTTGTGGGATTCAGATGTATACATGAATTGTTTTTTTCTTTTTTACATTCCAAAATTGTACGCGATTAGATATGTGTTCATGTCTACATGTAATTAGGATATGGCCTCCTATGATAGTGATATGCATAATCAAAACTACTATAAAGCCCCTGACTTACTGGAGGTGAGATTGGGGACTCACAAAATGGTCCCTATTAGGATGGTATGTGAAAATCTATCTATAGAGAATAGTAATGTTTTGGTCAAATTTATTGAAAAATAATATCAATAATTTATGTCAATCTGGTAAAACCCCCTGAGGTTCCTTGGAGGTACCAGGTAAAAAACATTGAATCTAGACATAAATTTTATGTTTGATGACGAAGAAACATCACATTGAAGAATTTGATGGTGTTAATAGTTCTTTCACATCAATACTATTTTTAGAAAAGATACCTGATTATAAATTCACTATTTAATTCATGATTTGAACTAATTTTAAGTATGTCACGATGCAACATATATGTTTTAGGTCATGACACATGGACTTGTGCTCCCAAGACCTTATTTTTTATCATTTTTTCATCCTATCTTGTGTTTCCAAAAATTTTAACTTCATGAATGACTTATTCCTGGTGCGAATAATGAATTTATATTCTTTTAGGCTCTATTTACAACCAATTCATCAAATTCAAGCTATGTAATTGGCCCATGAATTGTTGTATGCCACAACACATCATCGGCAACATGAAATAATAATCTTTTTCCAATTTTTTTATCTTTGGTTGTATTCTAATACAAATAATAAATAAAATTTAATTTTGGTAATATAACTAATTTAAATTTCTAAAATAATCTATTTTATAATTAAATATTTTTACATGAAATGGTTATGTTAAATCCACCAAACATATAATATTCTTTTCCTACAACATGTAATCTCAACAACATAATAATTAAATTTTATTCTAATAATATTTAAATTTCAATGGATGTAAAACCAAATGATTTTTGGTG
This sequence comes from Viscum album, assembly GCA_963277665.1. Lineage (NCBI taxonomy): Eukaryota > Viridiplantae > Streptophyta > Magnoliopsida > Santalales > Viscaceae > Viscum > Viscum album. The sequence continues at coordinate 639,507,141 of OY728131.1, read as the reverse complement.
GAAAATAATATTTTTAATTCCCTAAAAAATAATTCACCCAACTCTTCAATATTTAAAGAAGAAAAAAATTAAAATCAAATATTTTAAATTTTTTTTCGAAATAACATTGAAAATACTTCCTTAGACTTTTATTTATTAATTCAACATTAATATGCATAAAAATTTCAATCTACCTCACATTGAATTCATTTCACTCATCACTCATGGTATTAAAGGTAACATTGTTTTGATCATACCTCAAGTACATGTCACTTTACATAGGGTTGCAAGGAATATAACATATCCACTTCGTACATAGGGAGATCAAAATTAATCATGAGGACTTTACATCAATTATCAAATGTCTATGAGGGTTAATATAGGTGGTCAATGAAAATAACAAGGGTAAAAAATGATGTTTAACTCTAAATAAAAGTGTATGATATGAAAATATAATCTTAATTAAATACTCCTACAAGGAATATGTCATCTCCCCATTCCTAAATGATTAAATTAAGAACGTTATATGATTAATCATAATTAATGAATCAACCCCTCTTACTTTTTTAAATTGTTTTTGAATGTTGGGATTAAGAAAAACCTCATAGCCACCAATTAACCCCATATGATCAAGATGTCATCAGTTTGGAAATGGTGATTTTTAATCATCTCAATAGAGAACACTTGTTATTCATTTTTTTCGATTTATTTAATTTTTTATTGTAAGAGAGTTAAATAATAACTATAGTGAATGACAACATAGAATATGCCTATATCGTATTAAAAAAAATTAGAACATTATCCTCACTAGGGTATATCCCCTTCAACCATAGGAAACCAAATCCTACATACTTATTCTTTTAAATATCATGAAGCACCCTGAGAGTATGGAATGAAAATATATAATGTCATTGAAATGAGAAAATTTCATTAAAAAGGTTATTCATTGATTATAGGACTAATAAATGATTCAATGTCAAGGTGTGTCCAAAAATAAAGGAATAAAATATATATTACCTCAATCATATTAAAAGTTATTTTTTATTTATAACTTATAATAAGATGATTAGAAAGTTTCAAATGGAAAACATGTGTGAGTATCTCAGAAAATATATAATAGAAATAATGAAAAATATTGTTATTGAAATTATATAAGGAATAATGAAAAACTATTTAGGTAAATTATGTATAGAAATGTACAAAAATAATAAACCAATCCAAATAAATTTTAGAAATTCAAAACATGATAAATCTAAGAATAATTTCATCTACTAAAATCAAATTATTCCCTAAAAGGAAGTTTTCTCAAAATTTCCCCCTCATTATTAACTTTGATCATTATATTACCATTTCACTCATCTAATCATATTAACTATAATATTTTAAATGTGTCATCCTGATTATACTAGGAAACTTATGTCACCTAGATTGATACTAGAGTGAAAGAGATCAATGTGGGGAATGAAATTTCTTTTAATTCTAAAAAACATAAAATTGTTGAAGAAAAAATTAAATAATTAATTGAAACTCATAATCCCTATATTATGACGCTTAGAGTTGGGTCACATAGGTTCTATTATATAGTTATATTTTATATAATTTCATGATGTGGATTACCTTTTTTATGATATCTATTTAATTTTCAAAATATGTATTTCCTTATGAAAATGTGAATAGAATATATTTTCTTTAATTTATTAATGATTTGTTGTTCCATAATCATGTATTGTAAGAGAAATACAATAATTTATGTGTAATGAACAATTCATTAAAGCAAAAAAAAACAATGACTGAAATATGGATTCATCCTTAAGTATACCTAAAATTATTTATTTAGAATGAAATTGAAAAATAGTGTCTTAAAAAATGAATAAAAATAAAAGATAGATAAATATTTTTTTAATACCAATGTTGGCATTGGGGTTTTACTACCTCTAGAAGGGATGTATATGTTTTTATCCATGATTGATGTTGGGAGGAGTTTCTTGGCTGTGAAATGACACATATTGAATTTCCACCTTGGGGTTTTTATAATTCGTTTTTGGGGAATCCATTGATAAAGTACACTTAATATACACACGTGTAAATGATATAAAAGTATCATAGTGGGTAAAGATAAAATAGAAGCCCCATAATTTTTTCCCAATACTTTTACAACGTCTCATTCACTGTCTAATGGTTTCTCAAGATAAGATGCACCTATTGAATAATCAAATGGAATGATATAATGCAATTTTATTTGGAAACAATTTTTGAAAGAATATTTAATATTAAATTCTTCCCCTATAATGTAATTAGATGTGGTATTTGTTACTTTTGTTAGAAAACATGGATATCCTCATGGAATAAATATAATAAGTGTTTAATATGTCTGGGGAGCCCCATATATTCCTTAACATGTTCATATTAATTTTTTTTCTTCAACCAAGAAAAAAAATAGAGTTGGTTGATTTTGAAAAATTTTAACAATGAGATGTAAAACTCAATTTATAATTAGTGGAATTAATTAAAATTGAGTACAAGAAAGGATCATATCCCTGATATGATTCAGCTTTAACTACTTCTTTGGTGGAAAGTTCCACTAAGAGTTGAATAGTGGTTGGTGGAGGATGGTAGTCAATCTTCTCCAATATTTCTTTGAATTCAACAAATTGTGAGTTTTATTCTTATTATAAGGATTTATATTGATATATAGGTGAAGATTCTTCTACTTTAAATACTGGAAGATCAAGTGTAATTTTATCACTTGCCCACTCACTCCAAAATTTATCATGGTATTACTAATATCTCAAATGTATATCAATACATGACTATTCATCATAACTATTTATCTTTTCATGGTAGATATGAATCTAGATACAGAGATGATTAGGTTATGTATATTATTATCAAAATTCTTTATCCCCACATAATATTATTTAGAAAATTTATGCATATCTAACTGTACTTCCTCTTTGGCCTTAAATATTTGATAATTATCTTGTATTTAATGGACATATCCTCCCGTTATTGAAATGAGGGACCTAACTCTTGACTATTTGATTGTTAATTGAACCAATAAGTGATATTTTGAGTCCTTTTTAGAGGAAGTTATTTTCATAAACTACTTTATTTTTCTTATGAAGAGGTATAATTCTATGTAGAATAATGTATATTTGGATACATAATGGAATAATTTTTATATTGAAAATTACAATTGAAATTATTTAAATGTGAAAATAAGTAATAGTCAAATGACCTTTCGGATACCCAAAAATAGTTATATGTTTTGACATGCCTCTCACGGGTCAGTGAGAAATATAAAATTTATTTCCAAGTGTGGAATAGTGGCTACCAGGTTTATCTCATCCGAGGAGCATTATAGTTGATCAAATTCAATTCTTGATTAAATTATAATATCTTTTTTATTTATTATTTCAATAGAGTTTTGTAAAATTTGGTGAGTGAAAGTGAATGAAAATTTAAATTAAAAATGAAGATACAATAAAAAATAAATTGAATCTCGGTTAAAAAGTAAGGTCTTGGTACAATGGCTTGGTTACTTGGGTTCATTCATTAATCATTTATACTATTTAAATTCAATTTTATAACAAATTTATAAAATTTCATTAATTAATTACTATAATTTAATTTATTGAGTGTGAAATTTATCATACCTAAAATATCTCTATGGAACACAAAATTTCACCCATCTAATATCTAGGCAAGATAAATACCTTGATTGATAATGTGATACCATAGCAGAAATGTATCAATTATATATCATTTTATACCTTCAAAAAATATCAACTAAATCATATGAAGATTTTACCTATGATAAGGGAGGTAAAGAATGTAAATTTAAGAATATAAATGAATATAAATTTCATTCCATGGTGAAAATTTTCCACAATAATTGACTTCTCTCTCATCCACCATAAATTGTTTTAAAACATTTAATAATTAAAGCACACAAATTTAGGAACTCCAAGAAACCGGTCTTAAGGCCAAGCTTCAGGTCATTTTAATAATATATCAGGGATTATATATCTCGATAGAAGAGGGAGAGATACAGAGCATGTGGGAGAGATATAAAACCAACAATTAAAAATATAAGTAAAATATGAAATATCAATTAGATAGAAAATTAAATTAAAAAATATGAAAAAATGTAAACAACAACAACCCTCTTCCACATTATAGAAATCAATTACCGAGAATATCTAGTGATTTTATAATACTCCAAGATCTCTATTTATAAGGATTAATAATGCTTAGTTAGAAATTGTTGATCAATAATTACAGTTACATAATTTAATTATATTCAACCTAGATTGTTCACTTGAGGTACCGGATACAAAAACATTGATTATGTACATGAATTAAACAATTAATTCTATTTAAGACACTCTTTGAAACATTTCAAATTGTGAATAGTTCTATAACACACTTTGAATATTCTTAGAAGAGCTCCTTAACTTGAAATTCATGGATTACTTCATACATTGAACCACTTTTTGGTATGTTAGGATGTGACATATAATTGTCATTTTTAAAGACATGTACTTCTATTCCCAAAACCTTATTTTCATTTTTTCTTCCTCTGGTATTATACTTACAATACTGTTTTCATCATGAATATGTTATTCACATTGTGAATAATAAATTTCAATATATTTGGGCTCTGTTTCCACATTAATCATCAAATCCAATCAATGAACGTGGTCCTTGACATGTTTAATGTTGTGGGACATCATCCTCATCGTGAAATAATCACATTTTTTTTCTTTTTGATCTTATATCATATCCATCCATAAATTATAAAATAAATAACATAAACAATATTAATCATTTAAGTTTCTAGAAAAAAAATTTCTAGGATAAACAAATACATACATCAAATGGTCTTATCCTCCCTCTGGAGTGTGTTTTAAATGAATGAATTAATTTTTAATTAAATAATTTTATATCCACAAAGCCCTAAAAATCCCATACAAAATCTACATGAACACTCTAAAATAGTTTAATGACTTGAAAATTTGTGGGTAATTGTTTTATGGTGAAATGTAAATTCATGGTCATGGAGAAAGGGAATTAGGAAAATTAAGACTTATATTAGGATTATGATGGATGGACTATCTCTATGAAATGTTTTTTCATATGTTCATAGGTCTAAAAGGTGTACTAGGTGCTTAGGTCAGTGTTATAGTATGTTCATGGTGACTTATTTCTCAATTTTTTTGTTAAAGGCTCTTCAAACCATGCTGACTCTGGGTTAAAAAATGATGAAGGGTTAATTGAGAAATCATGATATATCCAAAAGGGGAACCATAGTGTGAAGGTAGTATGACATTATTTGGCTAATGGGTGTCATATTGTGGGATATTATTTTATATGGGGTTTAAGGGTGTAAATATATGAGGTTCAAGAGAAGTCACACTATGGAATAGAGTGTCATGCCATCATAATAACCCTTACATTTTGCAAATATGGGAACATGGTGTCATTACATCATGATAACCCTAACATTTTGGAAGTTTGGAGAAGGAAATTATCTTATATATAAGGATCACACCATGGTGGAGGGAATCACACTATGATAGAAACCCTAATTTATGGGGTCAAGGAACCCTTATTTATTAGATTTTTGAAATTTTATATGTGGAATATGGTCATTCCATCACCTATGGGGCACATCATGAAGGTTTTCCTGAGATTATTTTCCACACCCTGAAGGTAATATACCACACCATGATGTCTTGTTATATCATATTTTTATTATTTCGTAGGGCTTTATGATATCTTGTAACACAAAGGGACATACCTAGAGGGGTGATAATCATTGGGATTCATGTTGTGCTCGATATGGGTTGCAATGTGATGAGGACTTTTTGTTCTACTATTAATAGGGGTAGAACAATCATTTAAAGGATTACCCCTATCATGAACTAGGGAAATAGTGGAATCATGAGCAGAATATGATAAAAAATTGTCTCCTTATCCTACATCCTTTTATTTATTATTTATATAGGGGTGTTTTTTGTGATTTTGTTGTGATTAAAGGTTTTATTTTATATTTTCTATCAATATATTCTTCTTTATTACTAGGAATTGACCATGGTTTCTATGGGATGTGGTTTTATTTTGATGTTTCTAGAGTATTTTAGAATCAAACTGATATGATAGTGATTTTTTTTGGATTTCCTAGAGGGGATCCCTGGAAGATGAATTCACTAGGGACCACATGGTTTCATTTTGGTATCTTATACCATAAATTTATTTATTTACTTTAGGTATATTAGTTTTAATTTAATAATGATTCTACTATATAAATTTGGGATATATTTTTTTAATTTCTTCTAGGTATGTATTAAGAGTAGAAGAAACCCCATTTATTTTGAATTCTGTATTGTTATGCAACTTAGTGATTTTTCATTGAGTTTGATTAATGGGTTGTGGATGAAATTAATGTTGTTTATTATTGAGATTGGTCTTCTAAGACCTAGGCGAGGTTAGTATGACATATTGACAAGTTTATGGATCATCGGTTGAGGTAAGGGACATTTACATTATATATAATCTTTATAATTTGGTAATTTTTTTTGTTTTTTAATTCGGAATATTTTTTTCATGTTCCATAATTTTTGTGATATTTCCCCAAATATTGGGTTGATATCACATCATCGTAAATACAAGGATTGTATAACATTATAAATTGTTTTTTGGTAGAATCTTGGTTAAGTGAGTGTTGGTAGCCATATTTATGGATTGTTTAGTTTTGTTAATTTTTTTTCTCATGAAAAATGGGATTTCATTTTAAATGTTTATTAAAAAAGGTTTTGAGATTATTTATTATTTTCCATATGGAAATGGTTTAATAATTAATTTGCAGATAAACAAATTAATATTAGGTGATGGTTTTGAAAAGTTATTTGAAAAAAATGTTGGGTTCTATAAACATAATTTTTGTTATAAATTTATCCAATTTCACAGCATGAGTAAAGAAGACATGTGATTCCTTTTTCTAAATGGTTTGTAAAAAAGATTTGATTTGTTTTATAAGAAAAGATGGAAGGGTTTTCTTGATATTTGTTTTATTATTTTTGAACATATGTTGGAGTCACAAAATTTTTATAATATTATATGATTTTTGGGTTATTATTTTGTTTTAGTACTACTTTATTGAATCATCCCATGATTTTATATTTGTTTCCTTTGAATTCTTTTTATTTTATAGTTTTCCTTTCACGTAACCTTGATCCCATATAACATGATATAATAAACCATTATTTTCAAGTAATTAAATTGGCAGGTATTAATATTAAAAAATACTTTATAAAAAATATGTATAAATATTTTAACAACTCCAACATATTTATTAACTCATAATATATGAGTACTCAATTTTCAGTACATTCATTTTATGATTAAAAAATATATTTTCTTCAAAAACTATCTTAATCATTTTTTCTAGAAAACATTATAATTTATTTAAAACTTATTTAAATTTTTTGTATTAAATAAACATTTTTCTGTAGATAATCCCACCAATTTTATATTATGGAGAGTTTATATGATTTTTCAAAAAAGATTTATTTTTCTTTGAATAGTGAAACAATATTGAATTTTGTAAAAGGTGTCATTTATTTTCCAGTAAAAATACATAATATTTTGAATTTGATATTCAAGTAACATAATTATACCTTAATTATAAATAATATAATTATTTACATAATAATTATCATTATCATTTATTTTGATATAAGTTACTTTTTTGGGATTAAAAAACATTTTTTAACAACTATTTTTATTGTAAAAATGTTTTTTTAAAATAATAAATTAAATTAATATCTATTTATTAATGGTTTTAAGGAAATTTATAGATTATAGATTCATTAATATATTTTATCATTCATTTTATTGTTTTCTCATGTGATGGAATGTAATTAAATTACGTTTAATGCTTAAAGATTCATTCTTCTACAATGGGTTTTCATTGAGAGTTATGCGATTATTGAAAAATAAATTCTACCCCTTATAGAAATTTTATCTTGTCAAATGGATCAAAATTTTTTAATATTCAAAATTAATATAGTACAACATGTTAAAATTACTATTTTTTCAAAGTGAATAATAATAATTGTTATTTTTTTCTACGGTTAATGCTATAATGGGTTTACCGGGGGTTAAACAAAGTGATAAGGATAAGATTTACACCCACAACTATCTAATTATTATTGGTAAAATATTTATAAACCATATATTATATTCCCCTTTTAATATATTTCTATTTTTAACAACTTTCCCATGAAGGTGACAAGATATAAATAATATATTTTAAGAAATTCTATGTGTTCACCCCCACATAAAAACAGAACCTATTCTCTTCCATTATTCATAGAATTTTATCTTTCTACCATGACAAATACATATTAAAAAAATACTAATATAATCCATACCACTATCCTATAGCTTTTTTTCTTCTCTAAAAAACAATCCATTAATGATTATGAAGTAACCCAAATGAGGTCTCTCAAAGAAGAGGTATATGTCTTAACCAAGATATTTCAATTTAATTTCTTCTTATATTTACTCTAAAATATTAGAATCCATAAAATATATTAATAATGTATCATAAATATACATATATGTTATTATGATAATGGAACAAACTTTTAACATTCCTTCAATATCAAAAGGATTATGAAAGTATCGCTCGTGCGTACGGGTGGACTGCAGCCTCCACATATCGATATGAATTATCATCCTTCCTTATAATTTTCTGTTGTTTATTATAATAGAGATAATTATTATCTAATATATATATGTTAAAATAATTATTATATAATGGTTAATTAATACTTACTTTTCATTCATTCCATCAATCAAAAAATAAAAACTCCCCTCATGCATATGCAAAGACTATCGTTTTTATGCAGTGATGTAATTCATTTTTCATCACCACTTAATATGAATGGTTATATTTATATATGTAATAAATATTTTGTATATTTAGTTCATGATTATAATTATAGGGATTAAATAAATAACTTCAATGTGTAAGGACCAAAACTATAAAACAAAAAAAACACAATGAATGAAGAAGTTAACACCCAAAATCGCGATGATAAAGAAAGATTCGTAATTTCCGGGTGATAAGATGTTATATTTAAAACTTGTATGGTATAATTGGTATGAGTTTGGTTCTTTTATGTAATTATAATTAATTTAAATTCATTATACAGGATGATAGAGGACTTACATTGCAACACGAAGTTGATGTAAGGGGTTTTGTTACAATCTCATTTTTACCATGATTGTTTATGATTAATGTTTGTAATAATGCAAATATATGATATATATCTAATAATTAATATTTATTTTATTTCCCTATGATTATTTCAATATATCACATGTTTTCATTTAATTTTCAAATGTTTATGTTCTCTAGAAAACGAATGAATTTTTAAGGAAAATAAGATTTATTTCTTTTATTGGTCTCTTATATTTTCCTTCCATATATATATATTATTTAATCTTTTTTCATGAATGATTTTAATATTATAAAATAATTCATTAATTTTTTTCCTAATGTTTCAATTTCTAAAAAAATATTTTAATATAAAATTCTTATCATTTTATGAACTATGTACTTCTGTCTTTTTACTAAAAATATGAAAGGAATTATTTTTGTTTTAACATACATAGTATAAACTAATTTCTTAGATATAGTGTATAATCATTTATTTAAATATTCATTTATTTATGAGAAATTTTTTACTTAATATTTTTGAAAATTTTTAGAGTTTAAATATGTTATTTCAAATGACAAGTGTATTTTCCTCAAGAATAATTCTTGAGAGATTTTAATAGAATTATTATCTTTAACAACATCTTATGATTTTTTATATTATTTATGGGGTATATGATCCAATTTTACCATGTTTATTCTTTTTATATGTTTTTTTATGATTTTGATGACTAAATACCATTGAAACATCTATCCTTCCCATAGGATAAAATTTGATAATATGATGAATGGTTTATGATCTTGTCTGACACATATATATGATTTTCATTATATGATGTGTGAACCCCAAATTTTATATCACTATAAAGAGGTGGGTAAATATAGATATCTCAGGTGATAATAATTAATGGAATGGGGAGTGAAAAATGTTCAGTTAGGGACATGGCCTGATAAGATAGTCTTGGGAGTAAACCATGCCTAAGGAAACAATGGAATGGGGAGTGAACCTAATAAACTATGAAAGCCATGTCAGTGTGACATAACTAAGGAAATGATATTATATGATTATGTGCATGAAAAATACATAGGTATTATTGTTATCATATCATTTCATTGATCATGAATAATTATTTATGATTCCACACTCTTATGTATTATATCTTTCAACTGAAAAAATTTATTTGTCATGTTTATTATATATGAATTGATTGGTATGGTTAACATTTAGATCATGTTATCACATGTCTATTCTTATCTCACACTCACTTACGATAATTTATTTATTTATCTTTTTATTACATTTACTGAGAATCTATGTTCTATAATTCTTATTTTTCACATCCCCAGGTAAGGGTGAAGTGGTTTAAGTAAGTTATGTCTACAAATAGTTAAATATGTGATTAAGTAAATGATAAAAAATATAGATAATTTTTTTACCTTTTTTTATGTATACATGTTTCTATACAAACTAAACCATTTCGGTTCTGTCAAGGATCATATTAATATGTAATGGATGTTTCCTCTAAAAATATGCAATATTTATCCATAAAAAGTATGGGTATCTATAGTTGGTCTTATAGAAATGTTTAGTCACTTTTGGAAACTAGGAAAAAGAATATTAATGTAAACAATTATGATAAAGAAAAGTATATGAGAACATCCTATGTTATGGAAAAGAATGGAGGGTGGTATTCCTAATAAAATACAACCCATTTCAGATAATAAAAGTGGAGGTAGCCTTAGCACAGATGCACCTAAGGGTGATAAACCTGAAAATATTTTGTTGTGTATATCATAGCCTTTATTATGATACATGGTGAATTGATCCTTTCTATTAAAATGTAGGATATTATTATGTAAATTTACATTTTCATTAAGATACATTATAAATTATTCAAATATTTCATGAAAATGGATAACCAACAAATAAACCTAAGGTCATATATATTGAAAATATATTTTCATGATTTCAAAATCATTTAAATTATTTTCATGATTATATAATTTATCATTGTAATTTTGTTTCTCATACCATGACTTTTTATTTCATTCAACATCTTGAAATGACAATGAACCATGGTAATGATGAATGAGATATAAAATGTAATGATTTCCCCCCTAAAAAACCAAATGCCATGGAATATAGAATAAAAAATCAAAGGGATATTCTTATAAAACTTTCTTACACCCTGAATCATGCTGAGATTGCAAATGGGAAAAGTAAGGAACAACCAATTGTTGATTCCTTCATGTGCCAATGACCACATTCTTTTTGTGGGTCCACAAATCCACTAATTCCAGATTAGTAGATCTATACCACTAAATATATTTTTTTACTCTGCATTCTTCATAACATGAAATGTGTATCATAACTATTTATCATTTGGAAGGTGATGAAGATAAATAATGGAATCTCATCAATATTATGATTCAATGAACAGAATTTTACTCAATGGAGTGGGAATATTTTATGAAATTATTTTTAAAAAATCATTTTCCTTGAATTAATAATATGAAAAATTAAGAGGAATAACTTGATCTTAAAGAGAAGGATGATGAATTTGTTGGTACGTTTGAGGCAAATTTTATAAGAATTTAGAGGTACACATTTGGTATTATTATTGAATAAAAATATAAGACCCATTGATTCTTATTTATCTTAAAACCAAGTCTTTGATGAGTGTTATCCATAAAAAACATTAGAAGGTTTGAACAAATCCTTCTATTTTATATAAAGGTGTAAATTTATATTGAAGTAACCCAATAATCTCATGATATTGATAATAAAATAAACATGGAATTAAAATAAAATTTTATTAATAAAAACTATACAGGGAAGGAGAATAGTTTTCCTTTATGAAATATGTATGAAAAAACCATGGAGGAAATTTTTTAGGGGGGAAGGTAATTGTTTTAATTGTGGAAAAGAATTCCATGTGGAAATAGAATGTTAAGGTAATGATACGAATAAAATGAATGATCAAAATTTGTATAAATCCATTAATAATACTCCTACCACACTCTAATGTAAAAAATTATAAGGTGTATAGAAATTATACTGACCATTTATTGAAATTGAGGGTTAATGACAATGATCGATGTCACGAACCTCCTCATACGAGAGAGAAATATAAATTTAATGTGATCACTATTTTCGATGTGGGGTATGATAAAAAAGAGGTGAAATGTACAGTTACCATCCACTATAGAACTAAAAATGTCATATTTTATTCTTTTTCTTCCCACTCTCTTTATATCTGATGAATTTTAAAAGGGTATCACATTACAAAATCAATGATTAGATGGTAAAGTTGTTGGAACCAAGGTTATTACTTATTTTTAATGGAGCATGGTTTTTTTTATTATCAATCCTCTCATGGAAGATCATGTAGATTTAATGTAAATTGATATTACTATTCAACCAGAAAACACTATTAAAGGTGGTGTTGTTTCCTACTATTTTCAAAAATTTTGGGTCTAAAATTTTGAGAATAGAGAAAAGTGTTTCTACAAAGGGATTTGCATGCCAGTGTTAAGGGGGATTGATAATTTATAAACCATGATTTTTTCAAGATCAATTCATCAAAATATGAAAAAGGAATGAAGGGTGCACAAGTTATGGTTCAGTGAGAAAGGTGAGATATGCGACAATGTATAAGGAGGCCGAGACTTGCACGTTCGGGGGAATGTTTCGCACCTCATGTGAAGGGTCACCAAAATGCATATAATTTGGAGAGTACCCCCCTCAATACATAAGAATTTTTTTCAATTATGATCTATTGTCTCAGAGTGAATGGTAGTTGATCATGAATGAATTCCATAGAGTAAAACTAGCGTTGAAGTGTTCTGTTTGTCTCTAAAAAACCAAGTGAAACTTACAGTGTAGTTGCACAGTAGATAAGGGTTTCATGATGGAGAAAGGTTTCATGGAATGTAAGGATTGTGTAAAAGTTATCTTGAATGAAAATCCCCATAATTTCACACCAAAAGTTTTGTTACACATAAGTGATATATTGAGATTATAAAAGGATTCATTTTTATGATTTTTTCCTTTAGTGATTTCAAGAAAATCTTTTCAAGGCATCAATTGGATTAGAGTCCCTTACTAGATAGAGATAAAATTACTTTAATGAAAATATATTGACGATACCTTCATATTGATAAACTAAGTGGGTCTTCACCCAAGTCAATGAGTAAGGGGGTGTATATGAAAGTGGTCTGAGGGACGCAGTGTGCTATCCCTAAATTTTTTTAAGGCAATGTTTCTAGAATAGTGTGACTATTTTTAAACTTATGTACTCCACAACCAGTGAATATTAGTGGAAAATGGTTTAAAAGAAACATTTTCATCATATTCTACTTGGAATAGTTGTTTATGGAAAACCAAGTAAAATTATTGTTTCATCTCATTACATGTGATTGTTTGTTTTATGCACATTCTCTTCAGGCATAATGAACATGTTCTTACCAACATGGTAACAAGATCCTATTTTTATAAGACAAAATTCACATCCTAATTCACCCCTCCTCTCTGAGGATGTTCTTGGGTCCATCAATTGGTAGCATAGGGTAATGGTTTCTTGTGTCAATGTTTTTTCATCATTGTTGTCATGGAGAACTCAGTTAATGTCAGGGGAGTCCCCCACACCGATGTAAGTAACTTTACAATATAGAAGAACATGATGGGGTATCATCTAAGATCACTTGAAATAGAAGTACTCTTTTCCACTTCACAAGGAATATATGTTACTGATCCAAGAGGGGTGTATATGACTAATGAATATAGGAAAATTCTTGATGCAGATGCAAAAGAATACAATTATTTTAATGAAACTATTTTTTATAAAATATTTCTAAAGGAGATGAGTTTTAATTCTAAAAAGTCTTTGTGGGAGAATCTACAGAATATATATGATGTTCAAAATTATGTGAAGGAGGTGAAATTATAAATTTGTTCACAATAGGTTTGCTGATCTAAAGATGAATTATGATGAAAATGTAGATACATTTTTCAAATGAATTACTAAATTTTTAGGAGCAATTAAAGATCTTGGTGAAGATATCAAAGGAATTAACATTTTGATGAAAATCATGAGAATAAATCCACATCATTACAATCCAAAAGTGTCAGCCATTGAGGAAGGGAATTTTTCAAAAATGCTCTATGGATGATTTACAACGAAGTTTGGAAGATTATGAAATGTGAGTCAAGCCATAAGATGGGACAAAACATGTTAGAAAGGAAATGACATTCAAAGACATAGAGAAACCTGAAATTTCATAAGATATTTCTAATAATGTTACTGAAGAAAAAGAACTCATTTCCCTTCGTTCTAAGAAATTCAAGAGACAAAAATGAAGATTTGAAGGAGATATACCCTTGGATTTTTTTTCATTGTGGTAGAGTTGGGAACATTGCTTCTCGCTGATCAAGGAAGTTTGATGATGGTTAAAGTGAAGATAGAAACTCACTAAAGCCATTGAAAAGTTTTCATGAAAAAAGAGACTTAAATTTTGAAAAGAAACTATAGAAAAGTATTATTTTTTATTAATAAGAAGAATATGATAATGAATTAAATAAGGAAGAAGAAGAAAAGTTTAAATCTGGAACCCAAGCATCTATTATCGATACATTTGGAAATTTAGAACCATCAAAATATAGAGATAGAGATAATTTGAAGATTACTAATTCTGAGCTCATGTTACAACATTATGATGATATTAGTATGATTGAGAATCAAATTAATAGATTCAAAATGTGGAGAGTAGTTCTAGAAGAATCGTTAGATTATGTTGATCATCTTGAAGCTCAAATTGAATGACTGACAGAAGTGGTGAAAGAACATTCAACAACCATTGAATTAAAAGAAGATGTAGTGGAACTGAATATTGGAATTAAATAATAGGATAAGGCCTCCAATGACCATACCTTTAGACTAGAGGAGAAGTCCTAGAATATTAAGGGTCTTGACGAAGAAGTTGTTACTCTTAGGATTAAACATGATAGTGAATCAAATTAAAAACAAACAAAGAATAAAATTTAGTTTAGAAAGTTCTGAAATGATGAGTTGATAGAGGGAAAAATGAGTCATTCTAAAGGTGAAAATATGGATTTGGAATATCAAAGATCTATGTTCATGGGAAAATGAAAATTGGTTTTGATAATGAAACATAAATGTTAGGAAATAATATGAACCAAAATAAATGGAAGTTGAAAGTTGGACATATCCCAAGGTCGACTAAAGTATTCAAAAAGAAAGCATCAAATCAAACATAAAGAAGAACTAAATCATATACCGATGTTTTCCAAAATGATAGGCCATCCAACTATCTTCATATAGAAGGATACATAAGGAGGAACAAAAGTGTGAATAAATTTGCTCTTATTAAATGTCAATTTTGTGGCTATTTGAGCCATACCATGTTATAATTTGAAGAGGGGAGGAGTAATTTTAATGGGGAAGAGCTAAGAAGTCAAAAAATGAGAAAAAACTCATATCTTACTTCTTATTGAAGAAATAATTTATATTGGAATTTGTTTAATTGTTCTAACTTTGGTCATAATATGTTCGTTGCAGGGAGAGGAAAGTCATAAATAATACATATATAAATCAATGAAAATTCAACACTCGTCAACCGGATGGTGTTTCACTTGCAATATTCTTTTCTCGTATAGAAGAATATAATGAGTATGAAGAACCTACTCACATGAATGAGATACTTGAATGGACATATTTATCCTTCACTAAATCTAATTTTTCATTCAAGTAAAAGAAGAAAATTGAGAAATATGGCCTTACAGAAGTATCCCCCTAAGCTCCAAAGAGTAGAAAAACCTGGATTCTTGATTGAGGATACTCATCCTATATAATGAGAAATGCATACCTATTAAGAAACGTTAAGAAAAGGGTAGATGGAATGGAAAGGTTTGGTAATTAGGGTTCTCTAATGCTCAAAGGTAATGTAAGTACTAAAATAGAAAACGATTATCTGAAGTAAACTGATATTCTTTATATTGATACTTTAAGTCACAATATCCTTAGTTCAAGTCAACTCTATGACTCAGGTCTTATAGTGAAATTCAATCAAAATAGATGAAATATAAAATTAATGACAAGAAATTCACTCTCGCAAGGTTGTAGAATAGATGTAAACTTATACCAGGTTGATTGTAGAGTGAATATTTGATACTTAACTATTGATCAAGAAATTGACTTGTGTTACCAGAGATTGGGGAACATTAATGAAAAAGACATAGAAAAGATATCTATGCTGAATATAGTCCTGGATATATCCAATCTGAAGAATTAATATGAAAAGACATGCGATTTATTCATATGAGGGAAGTTGGTCTATAGTTCATATCGACTAGAGAAGAAAAGGGAATCCAATCTTCTTGATCTCATCCATACAAACATATTTGGTTTGATAAATGTTCCCGAAAGATATAGAGAAAGTTACATTGTCCTTTTTATTGACTATTATAGTATAATGGATTATTTAACGGTTATATATAGGAAATAAAAAGACCATTATTACCTAAAAACTTATCACTGAATCACCAGTAATGATACAACAATGATAGTCAACATTTTTTGATCTGACAATGGAGGTGAATACACATCCATTTAGTTTAAAATTTACCTCAATAAACATGGAATAAAACATGAGGTGGCTTCTGTGCTAACAACAAAAAAAATGAAATTTTTTAGCACAGGAATTGGTAGGTGAACAATATTGCCAGAACTATAATGATTGAGAGTTTTATATATCTCAATTATTGGAAAGAGGTAGTTCAAGTTGGCGTGTATATTGGAAATATAATGGGAATTATATGGGAGAAATGAAGACACCATATGAGTTTTGGAATTGAAGGAGTCCATCCTTGAAGTATTTCTGTGTGTTTGGAAGTAAATGTTTCATTAAATAAAAGGAAGGAAATCAAGGGAATTATGGTGATGCTACAGATAAAGGAATATTCCTCAGATATTTAATAATAGAGAATCCAATAATTGTTTCAATAATAATATTTTAAGAGTTGAGAAATGTAATGATGTTTACACCATTGATGATTTGAAAACAAATAACTTGGAGGGATCTTATGATGAAATAATTGATGATGTAGAGAATAGTGGACATTGAAAAAATTAAAATGTAGAAGTAGGGGAAGGTGTAAAAACATTCAATTATTTGAAAATGGTTTTGATTTAGCAGAATAATTATAAGAGGAAACCATGGCCTAATAAAATTATTCTGAACCTCACAAGACAAATCAAATAAAATAAATTGATCAATCCAATATCATTGAGGATTGGATAACACCCATCGAGACAAGGGGAGTGAGGAATAATTCATAATCTTCTTTCATAACAATTGTGGAAGCATCCTCATTTGAATATGTTATTAATGATTAATCATGGATTAAAACTATTAATGAAGAGTTGGATCATATCGACAAGAAACTAACAAGTGAACTAGTTAATAGACACAAAAATCACAATGTGATTTGTATAACATAGATTTTTAAAAATAATTTTGAAGACCATGGAAATGTGGTTATAAATAAGGCTATATTAGAATGTAAAGTCCATGCATATATTTAAGGAGTTGATGTCAAATAAATATTTTATCAAGTGGAATGAATGGAGTCAATCAGGATTTTACTTGCTATGAAAATTTGATGCGGATATAAATTTTATCATATGTGCATCAAAATAACATTCTTAAAATGTGTTCTTCATGAAGAAGTCTATATCCAAAAACTGGTGGGTTTTATAATTGGAAATGATTAAATGGATGTCTATATATCGAAATAGGATCTCTATGGTCTAATGTAGACACCATGAGCATGTTATTATCATCATGATTCCTATTTAAAGAAGCTCGAATTTAAAGGAGGAGGTTTCAACCACAAACTCTATGTGAAAAATTCAATAGAAGATAAATTTATGGTGTTGGGGAATGTGGATGATATTATACTTGGAAGAAGCATGCATATATTGGTGGAAGAATTTTGTCATCACATGAAATCAGAATTCTAAATGTCTATGACTGGTGAACTCAAATACATCTTGGGGATGTAAGTGATTCGGAATAAAAATTACACTTTTATTGCACAGGAAATGTATGAAAAATATTTTCTGAATAAATTAAATATGAATGATTCCAAACCAATGTAAAATCTGATTTCAGTTGGAATAAAACATGGAAAGCATGAGGATAGGACTTCTGTAGATCCCAACATTTAAAGGACAATCATTTGAAGCCTATTATACTTTAATGCAACATGACTGGATTTTGTTTTGGAAACTTTCCTAGTGGTCAGGTTTCAATTTAATATGAATGAATAATATATAAAGGTAGTTAAAAAACAAAATGTATATTCAAGGTACTAAAAATTATTTCTCATACTTTTCTGCAGGATGAGATAATGAACTATCAGAACTTTCTGATGCTGATTGGGTAGGTAATGTGGTGTAAATAATGTCCAAAAGTGGTGGATAATTATTTATTGGTATGAAATGTGTGGGTTGGTTGCGTAAGAAAAAAGAAATAACTTCACTTGGTATTGATGAAGTATAGTATATTTTCACTATAAATTCATTTACTCAGGTATTGTAGATGATGCAAAAACTTACTGATATTGCTGATGAAGTGAAATCGCCATTGGTGATTCAATATGATAATAATAACACAATTGATCTTATTAATAATAACATTAAACATTATCATATAGAACAAATTGAAATTAGATATTACATTATCATGGAAATGGTCGAAAAAAGGCATGATTAAACTAGATCATGTTGGAAATGATGATCAAGTGGATAATACATTGACCAATTCATCGTAATCACATGTGTTCTAGAAGCATCGGTTGAATCATTGTATTCAACCACCTCCCAATGCATGAGGAGGTTATGAGTGGTACCTTCTCCCCATTTTTGGAAAATGTTTTAATCTTTTTGTGGAAGTGAGATATGATCTAATGGGAGTGTTTTTAAACTTTAAAACTAAAAATTAGGTTCTTTGTGTTGATTATCAATGGGGGAGAATAGATAAATTCAATTTTAAATTTGTAGGAGAATTTATAATGGAATGATTAGTTACAATGTGGGAGAATGAGAATTGAGAAAAATATTTGGTGATTTGAGGAAATAGTTAGATCTTATCTTGGACATCATTAAGAATTCCAAAACACAAGAACCCCATTTATGATTCCCATATTGTTTTCTACACAGAGAATTTATCACATAGATTTAGTGTGTTGGATAATTTGTTTCTTGTGTATCAATTTAGTGTTGGGTGCTATATTTATTTTATATAAAGATTTCCAGCAATCACAATCGGGGAGATCGTTGGAACCAAGGATTTTCATTGCTATAAATGGATCATAGTTTATGTATGTTATCAATCCTAAAATTGAAAATCAGGGAGTTTTCAAGGAAATATATCTTACTTCTCAAGTAGAAAACAATATTAAAGGTGGAATTGTTTCCTAGTGTTTTCCAAATTTTTGGTTCTTGAAAATGTAGATTGGAGAAAAAAAAATTTCTAAGGGAGTTGTGCACCAGTGTTATGAAGGATCGAAAAGTTATATGCCTAGAGTTTTTCGAGATCATGGAAAAAGAGGGAACGGCGTGAAATTTATGGTTTGCCAGGCATGGTGAGTTGTGCGACCAAGCCAAAGGAGTTTGAGGCTTGCACATTTGGTGGAAGGTTTTTCACCTAACATGTAGGGTAAAAAAAATGCCTATAAATAGTTGAGAACCCCCACTCAATACTTAAGATGTATTTTCAATGAATCTCTATTGTCTAAGCACACTATGGAGTTTCTTGTGAATGACTTGCATAGTGTAAAACTTGCACACAAGTGTTCCTTTTTTCTCTAAATAACCAAGTGAATCATATTGTGAAGTAATGAGATATATAAGGGTTTCACAGAAGAGAAGAGTTTCATGAAAAGTAAGGGTTGTGCGAATGTTAGCTTGGGTGACAATCCCCATACATGCACTCTATAAGAGGTGTTCTTCACAATTTCTTGTTGAGATAATAACTTTCTTTGTTTATCCGATTTGTTCCTTCATTTTTTTAAGTGTATCAATTCCATAACTTGATGTGAGAAGAGTCTCATGTTTGACAAAGACAATGATTTCAATAAAAATATATTGAATAAGCCTTCAAGATAATAAACTGAGTGAGATTTCACCCAAGGTAGTGAACAAGGGGGCGTCAACAATAGTTCTTTGAGGGAAGAATTGTAATATCCCTAAAATATTGTAACGGAAGTGTACCTAGAATAGAGTGACTATTTCTAAACATATGTAATCCACATATAGTGATGATTATTGGTGTTTTTTATGATCGAAACACTGTCAGAATATTCTACATTGAATACTCCTTAGTGGAGAACCATATAAAATTATTTTTTCATCTCTTTGAATGTGATTTTTTTTTTCATTTCTTTCTCTTTAGGAATGTTAAACTAGTTTCTACCAGTGTGGTAACAAGATTCATATTTTTAGAACAAAATGTTGACACCCTGATTCAACCCTCCCCTCTCCCGGTGTTCGAAGGTCCTTTTGAAATATCTGTAAAAAAATTTAATGGTATGATGATCACATCCCCAATATATAAATTTTATCTAATTAACGTCTATGGGAATCATCTCCCCGAAAATCATATCATTCTTCCTCTGGGGTAATTTATGTGAATTTGGGTGTGGATTGGATTTCTTTAAATAAATTCTATACCAATTTATAAGGAAGAGGATTAATATTATATGTTTTGAACCATCCTATGTTTAAATATTATTGTGATTATAAATATGATCATCCCAAGGAAATAACACCCAATATATAAGTTTTTACTCCTATTCAAATGGGTATTTATATTATATGTTAAGGGAGAGACTATACATTGAATATATGTCAATGATATGAGTGTTTTATGATAGGTTTGTGAAATAGTTTTGTTGTCTTTATTTGAATCATTAATTTAACTTTTAAATATAACTCATACCTAGTGATTAAACTATTTCAATAAAACGATATATAATGGTATCTATTGAGTTACATGAAATCAAAAAGTATCACTAGGAGAATATTGATTTTGGATTCATCTATCCAAGTGTTACACCAATGGGTACACCTATTTTTTTTATAACAAGAACATTGGATTTATGATACCCTGTATTTATTATCAATAACATAATAAGATAATAATAATGTATAAGCATACTATGCCCTATATTGATGATTTGTTCGATCAATTATTAGGAAATCACTGTTTTTACAGTATTTATCTTCAACATGGATATTATAGATTAGGGGTAAAATGAAAATTCAGACCCAATAAATCCTTCTGATTATGGTATGAACACTAAGAATTTATACCCATGCCATTTCACCTAACTAATTCTCCAACTATGTTCATAGATTTCATGAATAGTATTTTTATAGATTACCTTGATCTATTTATGATAGTATTTATAGATGATATTCTTGATATTCCAAGAGAAAGGAAGATACCAAAGATCAATTGAGGACAGTACTAAATACCCTAAGGATGGATAATCAACATGAAAAATTTAAAAAGTGTTAATTATGGTGATTAAATGTTTCTTTTTGGGTTATATAATATCAATATAGGGTTTATTGGTGGATCCATAAAAGATAGAAGTTATTGAAATTTGGCATAGGACAAACACTATGGATTAAATATATAGATTTCTTTTATTATATGTATACTATAGATTATTTTTGAATTATTTTTTATAAATACCTAATACAGTCACCATGTTATCTCAAAATGAAGATATTTTACTTTGGATTAATAAATATGAAGAAAATATCAATGAACTGATGAGAGGTTTGGTATGTGAAACTATACTCGTACAAACCTATAGTTGAGACAAGTTTTTGATTTATTATGACACATTAAAAAAGTGTTGGGGTGTGTTCTTGTAATTTCCCAGTCAAGACATTTGTATCAATGAGAGGGGGAGAGGTTGAATTAGTGATATATTTTTATTTTATAGTTCCTTCCTCATTAGAGGACCCTTTCCTCTGATTAAATATTTATTTTCTTACTGAAAACAATTCAAACACATATCTAAAAAATAGAAGAATTTAAAAGGTTCACTACTCAGTAAGAGTATCTATGTCCTTGTTATTATTTGGAAATAGTATCATACTACATATTCCACTATAAATCAATCATTGATTTTGTAAAATACAACAATTTGGATAATCCCTTACAATCATTTAAAAGTATGATAAATACAATAGTGCATGTTACTCCAGTAGAACAAAATGATATAAGAATGTTTTTTAATTAAAATTTTAGATTTATTTTTGAATAAATTTTACAAATATGAGCATTTCTTAACATTTATACCCAGGAGCTAGTAGGAACTTCTTATGGGATTTTTAATAAAACTCAATCTGATTTTTGAGTTCGATTTTCCTAGTTTGATTGCTCAATACAGAATATATATAGCTTTTTCTAGAATACCATTGATACAATTCGAAACCACCACTTGTTTAATATGTAAATCCCAATAATGTTTTACTAGTGTGATAATGTATCCCAATATGATGACTAAATGAATTAAATATTGTGTCCTTTCCAATGATTCTTTATTCCAAAAAAAAATCAACAAAACTCAATCCAAAAACCTCTTATTCTCTCTAGAATTATTTAGTGATCCAACTTCTCTCTTCCTTTCATGAATAGTATATATATCAGACAATACAAATTAATTTCCCTTTTATAAGGTCTCCAAATAGGTTTTATGTGGGATTCTTATAACATTTTATTCTTAACGAAATTTTCCTAAATATCAATTTCCCTTGAGTTATGGATGAATTTATTACATTTTAAAAGCTTCTAAAATTTTATCATTTATTCTCTTACCATATCAAATATTCTCACATCATTATCTTTTTTTATTACTTTTTTTATAAACAACATTCAAATTATGATTATTCAATCTGATTTTTCCAATACAATTTCAACATTATGATTATTCATACTAAGTAATGAAAAAACACAATAATATTATTTAATATTAAATCACCCCTTGTTAACAATTTTGTATCTCCTTCCATATTATTTGAGTAAAACTCTAGTATGATTCCAACTACAATATTCCTCATTATGATGAAGTCAAATGTAAAATAATAGTCTCTTCAATATGTTTACCTACACCAAATGTAAGAAGGAAAATATATGTCTTCACATTATGAATCTTGGAACCAAATACTATTTCTTAATTATGATAGAAACATGACATTCTTCAAACACTTAAAGAAATATTTATTTTCCCCTTCAATAACACCTATAAATGTTTATAAGAATATTGTTATCTCCTCAACTGATGATCTTGAAACTGATTAACTTATTGGTGTTATGTCAGATCTATTAATTAGTCACATGTTCATTCTTACAATTGAGTAAACTTTAATTCTTTTTCTTTTCATATTATGATACAAATAAACAGTATATGGATTCATACACTTCATTCTATGAATATTTAAGTCATTTTTTCTTTTGAATGGACTGAAAACTGGTACCTTCATTACAATTATCCTCCACATATTTTAAAAAACAGCATTTGGTATACTCATTATTTTGATCAAGAGAATAGAAAAATTAATATACATAAAAGTTTTCCCTTCATAAACATTTAGTAAGTATCAAGACATTATTCATGACTTTAATACATTGAATACCATATTTAGCATCATTGGGCGGATTAGGTATTATATTGTAACTTCACAACTGCTTCTTTATAATCTGAACTTGAATATGATTATCTTGAATATTATTGTCCTGAATATGACTAGAAACTCATTTTCTCCCCCAATCATTAAAAAATATAGAATAAAAAGTTACTCAAAAAACTTATAAGCTTTTGAGTTACAAACCATAATGAATCAACAGTTTTTTATTTATGTTTGGATGAGTCCAATTCATCACCTCATTTCGATCACTTCATTCATTCCAAACCTGAGGTGAGTCTAATGAACCTTTCAATCCAAAACATTATTCCCAATATGATGGAATTTATCAAGCAGTATGAGTCTCAAGTTGTGAATATGATGGTTAGTCTGAGTTTCATGAAAAACAAAGTGAGGTGATTTATTTTCTTCTTAAATTTTATACAATACTAAAGACCATACCTGAAAATGATTATCAGCCTTATCATATTAGTCCCAACTATCTCACGAATTGTATTTTCTTGTAATCTAATGATTCATAAGCCATTAAACTTATTAACCACAAGTTATTGATTAATTATCACCAATTATAAGCTCATGTGAGGTCTCTCAATACAGAAAATAAGAATTATTGATAGAAAACCTAGTCCATCAAAAATAATTATTTATGAAATTATTCTCATATTTCGTCCGCATATTTTAATCATCGTTGAAATAAAAATTTGTTTTTTCCTTTTTTTCACTGAAAAAATAGTTGTAATATTTCCCACACATGAATTGTTTAATTTACAGCTTACCCATAAATCCTCCCTTTTTGAATTATTTTATAAGGATATATTTATAAAACAATAATCCTTCTTGAAAGCACTATCCAAAGGTATGCTGAGATAGGGTATAAAAACACATACCTCAAACAAGATGAGAAAGAGTCGGGGTGCCCATGTTCAACCTCAATTTTGAAAACGATTCCTTCACTAAAGGATTTGTGAAAATGTTAGAAACATGATTCAATGTATGAACATAATCTAGCATCAATTCATTATTTTACATGAGATATTTGATAAAATTATATTTGATATCAATATTTTTTGAATGAGAATGATGAAATATAATCATGGTGAGGTTTATTTCACTTTTATTATCACAACCAAAGAGAAAGGGTAACTTTATTTCAACTAGAAAACATTTTAACTATGTCTTCATCCGTATAAGTTCGGTATTGTTGTGAGTAGTATCAACATACTCAGCTTTAGCTATACTAATATTTCCTAAATTATGATTCTTTGTATGAAAACTCACACTACATTTCTCTATAATGAAAACTCCACCATTTGTGGATCTTATGTAAAAAGTATTTCATTCACATTTAGTACCCAACTACCCAAAAAAATAAATAATCTCTGATCTATAATACATGATTCTGATTTTTTTCCACTGATGTATTTAATAATTATTTTTTTTGAAAGTAAATTTGATTCTTTAGGAACACTCTGAAATACTTTACATAAGGTAACAACATAGTCAACATTAGGTCTTGAGGTAGTCAAATATAATAATATTTGAATCAGCTGTCAAAAATATTCATAATCAGCTTCATTGAATTATACAACATTAGAAAACATTGTTCTCACTAAAATCAATGTATAAAATTTGTTTTATTTCTCATGTTGAACTTCTTAAGAAGTTCCTTATATTACATTTATTAAGAAATAAAAATGTGATTCTTATTTTTCAAAATTTATAACCTAAGAAATTATTTCATTTCTCTAAGCTTAGATATATCAGTCTAGTTTTTCATTTCATTATAAAACATTTCACAAGATATTTTATCACTACTAGAAATGATAATTCCCAAAAGGTAAACAATTTTTATAAGAGAAAACTCTTATCATTATTTGATATTAATATTTCCATCAACTCTTCCTCTCATAAAACTCATCTTCCATAAGAATGTATCGAATTTGGAATACCTTGCCCTTAGAGATTGATTCCACCCATACAAGGTTTTTTTCAATCTACACACATAATTTTTATCTTTCCTAATAACATTGCCACAATTTTGTTCAATGTAATCATCCTTGTGAAGATCCCCATTTAGAGATATAGACCTTACATCCATTTGAAAAAAATTTATAACATCATTTTGTTTCAATATCAAGAAAAATTCTGATTGTTTCTAACCATTACACTATATAAAACGTTTCATCCAAATCAACACATTCAATTGGAGAGTTACATATTCATACTAATATTTCATCATTTCTCATCACTTCCCCTTCTTCATTTAACTTATTCTAGAAAACCCACATTATACCAATAAAAGTTTTGTTATTAGGGTTTGGTATCAGCTCCTAGGTATAATTCTTTTCTATTTTATACAGCTCTACATTCATTGCATGAACCAATTATAGATAATGAAAATCTTCTTTCACATCCTTTGTATAAACATTTTAATATAAAGAAGTATATAGATTTTTCTTCTTGTTTGGACCTTTTAATTTTGATCACAAATAATGTTCTAAGTTTCCACTTTCTTCCTCAAACTAAGATGATATTTTCGAGATTCTTACTCATCACTGAAAATAAATGAGTTTGATTTTTCTTCTTCTTGTGTAGGATTTAAATTTTATGTATCTTTATCATAAATTTTAACAAAACTTTATTATCTAGATCAATATCTTTTTAAGTCTGAGTATATTTATCTTCCTTATCCTTTTCAATAAATTTCACATAAATATAATCAATAAATATTCTTGTTTTTTTATTAAAACATATATATCTTCTTCCTTCCAAATCATTGCTAAGAAAAATTTCATCTTCACCTTTGTTCTCAATCCTTCCAAATTTACACCATTATGCTTTATGATACATGGACTGCAAAAAATATTAAGTGTTTAAAAATACTAGTTTTATCAAAAAAACATTTCATATGGATCCATAAGTGATCTCTACCTATAGACACAGTGGTTTTTTATATATATAGTACTACTCATGTCTTTTTACCAATAGTAATAATGAGAAAGTCCATGTTCAGGTAACATAGTTCTTCTCATTTCCATCCAACATCTAATCTTTCTTTTAGCTACCCCATTTTGTTGAAGAGTGTATGGTGAACAATGATCTGGCCAAATTCAATGATTCTAAAGATAACTTTAAAACTTTTTATTCTTATACTCACCACCAGTATCAGTTCTCAACTTATTCAGTTAATACTTACATTCCTTCATAGATTTCCTCCTAAAAATGTTCAATACTTTTAAAGAATCTGACTTATGTTTCATATACATAGCTCAAGTAATGTGATTAAAGTCATAAATGTCAGTGATTATATAATTAGAAACAATTGTATATTTTTCTCATTGTCCCAAAATTATTAGAATATATATGTTTTATGGGTTGTTATGAATATATCTGAAATTTATTATGTACTGACTTGGTAATTTTTCATTTCTGAAAAATATTAAAACACCAATCTCCACTTTTAGAGAAATCAAGAATATATAGGACACTATCTCACTTTGAAAACATGATCATGTTTCTTTTCCACTTCTTCCCTATCCTTTTATACCACAATTAATTCTATTCCACCATACAGAAGTAAAAAGAGTTTTGTATTTCACCATGTTGAAATAAATTTACATTTGTACATTTTCTAATCATAACTATATTTCTATGTTTCTCAATTTTACAAAAAAAATTTATATTTTCTGAAACTTATTTTATTTCCATCATAGAGATGTTGTGAAACACTTATAATTTTGTGTTTTAGCCTATCCACATATTGAGGTTTCTTATATTCCATCTTTTCTATCTCAATTATGGATGTTTTAACACCTTTGATTCATATGGATTCATCATTGCAAGAATTCACAATTCATTATTTAAAATATTTAAAATTCTTAAAGAACATTAAATCTACTATAATATAATAATAAAATCTACTATAAATAATAAAAGGGTGTTATACTTTGGTAGAATTCATCATAGTTTCTACAATGAGAGTTTTTTTGATATTTATCATTGGGTTCTAAGAATTATTGAAAAAAACTTTTTTTGTATCAGTAACAAAAAATGGAATCCTTTTTCGAGTTGTCCTAATTTTTCACACCTTTCACAAATAGTTCTAGGGGTTGGAATTTTTTTTTAATATTACTCCTATCTTCTCAGGTTTCATCAAAAAACTATCTCAAACTTATCCCTTTGAGGAGACTAAATCCCCCTCAAATAATTCCTTATGTAATTCATGGAGTAGAATTAGTTTTATGGGTTGAACTAATATATATTTTCCATATTCTTAAATCCACCAAAATACCTAAAGTAGCCATTGAATGAATATTTTCCTCTGAAAATTCTATACTAACTAGAGTTGTGAACATGATTCTCAGAGTCCTTCTTGTCTTTATTTTCATAACATTTTGGATTACTATTATTTTTTTTATTAAGTAGAATATTATTTTTCATCTCATTTTTATTTTCACTTTTATCAGACACAGAATTAATAGAATCGTTTCTATATTCATAATGTTTAGATTCATTTTTGGTCTCTGGGTTTTTAAAAAATTATAAATTATGAACATTATTAATCATGGTCATGTACATGACATTCCCAACATTTTTCATTTTTAGAAACATCTCTTTATTTTTTTTAACTATTGAAGGTATATTTTATTGATCATTCCCATTCTTATTCCTATATTAACTTTCACAACCAACAGAGATTGTTTTTTTAAAACCTGTACCTTTTTGTTCATCTTTGTAAATTTTCTATTGAACAAGTTCAAACTCTTATTCTTTACCAATCAAATTCACTTATAGATGTCCATTACAATTCTACTCTTCGTTAAACTATTTTTTTTCAAACCATCAATCTATTCTATCATCTTGGAATCAAGAAAAAATTCATTTTTTATTAAGGAAATCCCATTATTCAACTTCTGGATTTCTTTATATTTCCTTCTAATCTTTCTCAGACATTATGTAAATTGTTCTTTTAGATGATATTCTAATAAAGTTTATTTTTCTTCATAACTATTGATTCTGAACTCTTCAATATTCACAGTTTTAATAAATTATTCTCACCAACATAATCTATAGAATTTTTTAGATTTACCAACAATATCATATGTTTCTTAGACTTTATATATGAAACAACTTCTTTTGGATTTGAAGAAATTTTTTTCTTTTCCACTATTTATTTATCATTATCAGCCTATTTCTTCAACGATGATCTTGGCCTTATTTTTTATTCATCAATATCATCTTCATTATTTCTTCAAGGACAATTATTTGAAAAGTTCCCAATGGATCCAAATTAAAACAATTTCAAAGTATGTTTCCCTTTATCTCTACCCATACCACTTCTCACATTTTTAGAAAACAAGGATAAAATATCATCAACATTTTTACATTCCACATTATCCAAATCAGAATCCCATTTTTCTTGTTCAATAACAATATTATTTGAAAACTCCTACAAGGAATCCTTAAAATAAATTTATCTATCAAATTTTTTTCTTTTTATATATGTCTCTATTATTATTTCATACGTGATGAGAGTGTACTGAAAATCATACATAGATAATGTTTTAGAATATCTATCGTACAATAAAGAAACATTATAATCAAACTTATTGGGAAGGATTCTTAAGATATTTTCAACAATTGTATAATCATCCAACTCATGTCCAGGACATATGATAGTGTTGAAAATGTCATTAACTCTAGTAATGAAGTCCCATATAGATTTATAATCAACTAATTTCAAATCATCACACTTCATCCTCTAAATTTTTAATCATTCATTCTTCACTTTTTTATCGACTTTGTATTTTTTTTTGAACTTTTCCAATATACCTTTAGATGTGGAAATAAACTTCACCATTATAAATTCACTTTTATAATGTGATGATAGTAAATAAATATTGTCCCTTCCCTAATTATTAAGAATATTCTTATCAACAGATGTTAGGGTAACTTTTTCATCAATAGGAGGAAATCCATCTATCGTGGCTTCAAGAACATCCTACCCAATAGGCATAAGATAACATAACATTCTATAATTTTAGATTTGAAAATTATTACAATAAAAACCTTTACACATGTAATATTTTAAAAAATAAAATACACAATAAAAGTCACTTCAAAACATCAATAAAGAATAAATAAAGGGTACCTTCCCTCTGATACCAATTGTAATCTCCCAGTCAAGATAGTTGTATCACTAAGAGTGGGATGGGAGAATAAGTGATATATTTTCATTTTAGGTTTCCTTTAAAATGATACAACCATCTCCTCCAGTTAAATAATTCTTTTCCTACTGAAAAAGTTTATACAGACATCCATATGAACACAATAATTTACCAGGTTCACCACTCAATAAGATTAGTTACATCCTTGGTATAGTTTGGAAATGATCAAATGCCACAAAATCCACTAGAAAACAACCCGTATGTATAGAATAAAATATGTAAAATATTCTCTTAAACTCATGTAGAACTCTAATTAATACAACAATGCATTTTCTTCAAGTACATCAAAATTATAAAAGAAATGTTTTATAACAAATATATAATGGTGATTCTTGAACAAAATTTGAAAATATAATTATTCCAAATATTTCTTCAAAATTTTACATTGAAGATGGTAATAACTTCTTATTTTATTTGTAATAAATCTCAGTCTGGTTTATGAGTTTATTTTTTGTTCTCCAATTTATGAATACCAAAAATATATAGCTTTGTCAGAATATGGTTGATACAATTTTAAACAATTTATTCTTGAATCTGAAAATCCCAATACGATTTTCCCCTACCATGTTTCTTTCTAATATAATGGAATACTAAATACAATCTTGTCTTTTCTCATATTCTTCTTCTATTGGAAAATCTTAGTCAATGGAACTTAATCTAGAAACCTCTTATTCTCCATAGAAATCATCAGTTCTCCAAATTCCCTCTTCCATTAATGAGAAAGAAATCCATAAGTAAGTACAAATTAATTTCTCTTTTATAGGTGATCCAAATATGGTTTAGGCGTTATTAAAAAGAAATTTCCCACTTAACCGCATTTCCTTAAATTTAAATTTCCCCTGAATTCATAATGCATTTATTACTTCTTCAATGCTTCTAAACATTTCTTGATTACACTTGAACAATCTCTAATCTTCTCATAAGTTCATTTCTTATTTAGAATTTCCTTATAAACACAATTTTGATTCCAATTGTCTAATCCAATTTTCCAAAAATTAGTTATTCATTATGATGATCCATACCACCTGATGAAAACAGAAACAAGCATATTCATCAATATTAAATATCCCCATTGTCAACACATTTTTAGCTTCTTCAAGCTTCTTCAGGTAAAACTCTTTCCTGATTTAAATTTCAATATACCTCATTACGATGAAGAAAAATATAAAAAAATAGTTTCATCAATTCATTTCTCTATAAAAAATGTGAAAAAGGAAAACATATGTCATATAATTTTTATTCTTGAAACCAAATATAATTTCCTCATTTTGATGGAAAAATCACATTCCACAAACTCTTCAACCAAGATTCATGTCTCCCATCAACAACACTTCCAAAACATTCTATCAAGATTATTCTCTCTTCAAACTGATGATCTTGAATCCAAGTTTGTTATTGGTTTCATGTTACATTTTTTATTCTATATTGTCTTCATTATAATAATCAATGTCAACTTAAATTCATTTTTTATCGTATTATGATATCAAGGAACATTATTCGGCATCAAAAACATCGTAATCATAAGATTTATAAATTTTGTCTTTTGATATTTTTGAAAACCAATACCTTAATTACGATCATCCTCCCCAAACATTAAAAAAACTATATTCGATAAACTCATTATAATGACCATGAGACTGGGAAACTTTGGCTTCTTGAACTTTGTTCTTCCAGAAAAATTCATCTTTTATTATTAATTTATTCAAAATTTTGAATATGTTGAAGCTCAAATTTAGGATCATCCGACTTATAAAGATATGTATTATAAACTCCCAGTAGCTTCATTCTAATATGAACTGAAATATGATTTTCATGAATTTGACTATCCTGAATATGATTGAAATAACCTTTTCCACACATTTTATTCAAAAATGTGGCCTCATAAGTTATACAGGCAACTTATGAATTTTTTGAATTACATAATATAAAAGAATCGTTAGTTTTTATTTAAGTTAGGTAGACACCAACTCGACATCTCATTATGATAGCTTCATTCATTCCAAACCTATGGTGAGTCCGATGAACATTTTTATCCAAAAAACATATTCAAAATCTGATGGAATTTATAAAACATTTTGATTTTGATGATTTGAATATGATAGTTAGTCTGATTTTCAGAAAAAAATAATGATTAGTGTTTTTTTCTTCTAAAGATTTATTTTCCACAAAAGATAATACCAAAAAAAACATTTTCTTCTTTATATTCTTGGTCATAATAGTTCAAACATAGAATTATAAGGTGATAGCCTATGAATCTTTCCAATTTAAGGTTAATGTGTACAATTACTTGATTCATGATATGGATTTTGTAGTGGTAATATTTGTAATAAATATTTAGTGTAATTATCTTTATAGATAATAGAGTTCCATAAATAAAAATCATAAATGATTAATGTATACATTCACCAAGAAAGTGTTAAATATGAAACAAGGAAGATATATATATAGTTGATTAAAAATATTATTTCCCAATACATTACAATCCTGGGAATGAAAACAAGGTAGAATATTATTTTAGACAAAAAGATCATTCTAGCTAATATATTTATATGATAAAAAGAGATGCAATATTTATTGATTTTAAATGAATGGACCTTGAAATGTCGAAATAAAGAGAGTAATTGTATATGTTTAAAATTTTTAATAAAAAATATATCAATGAAATGAGGAAAGTGGTCTTGAAGAAGGATAAAAAGCTATAGAAGAAGGTGAGAAATGTTTCTATACTCCAAATTTATTATGATGGAGTGATAAACATTAGTTTCCAAGTATGTGTCCTATAAATACTAGACCTAAAGAAGTAACTACCAGAAGAACCCCATAGCTCATTTTTGTTTATTTATCCTAGTAGTAAAATGATTTACAGAGATCTGAAAGAGTATTTATGATGGGAAAACATAAAGAAGAATATTGTAGAGTATGTATCTCAGAATTTGGTATGTCAAATAGTTAAGAATTAGAGACATAATTTTAATGGGATGATATAACCATTACCCATAATAGAATTAAAATGGAAAAAACATCATGGATTTATCAATTAAACTCTCAAAAACATATAAAGGTTATAATTCATTCTAGGTTGTAGTTGATCACACTATAATGTATGCTCAATTCATTATTGTAAGATAATATTTATCTCTTGATTATATTTATAGGGTAACCATTAATTAAGTGGTAAGGTTATAAGGGGTACCGAATTATATTATATCTGATAAGGATTCTAGGTTTAAAATGTAGTTTAAGTGATGTCTTCAGAAAAATCTTGATATTGAGTTTTGTTTTAGTACATCTTATAATCCATAGAGAAATGTTTTGTTTGAGAAAAAAATCACACTTTGGAGGATATGTTGAAATCATGTTCTCTCTATTTAAAATGTGCCTAGTATTAAATCCTTACTCCAGTCGATTTTTCAAACAAAAATAGTTTTCACATGAACATTCATATGGATCCATGCGAGTTAGTCTATGGGAATATGAACAGAACCCAAATATACTAGGATAAATTTATATAAATAAATCTACTAGGACCTCATCAAGTTGATTGAATAATAGATAAGGTTCGAGAAATTTAATTTTACATCGAGATAGATCATAGTATAAAATATAGTTATACCTAAAATCATAAGAGATATATGGAATTCGAAGCTGGTGAGAATGTTTTCTATTGAATTTCTACCAAGAATAATGTTTTGATATTTTTGAATAATGGAAATTTTAGACCTTGGAAGATTAGTCCATTATATATTCATGATCAAGTAGGGACTATATCATATTTCTTTCCACTCTCATCTAACCTCTCTCAAGGTCAAGATGTGATCCATGTATCTCTATTGAAGAAGTATACACCAGAGCCTTTAAATGTAATGGAATCAGAGGTTATGCCACTAGATAATTATCCTTAATATAAAGAAAAATTGGTCTAAATCTGGGATTATAGAGATACATTTTGATGGAATAAGACTACTTGACTTTTTAATGTTCTATAGAAGAATCATAAATTTAAGGAAGATACATGGGAAACCAAGGATGTGATGGAGAATTTATATTATTATTTTTTTGTACTAGATTGGAATAATTTCTATGTAAAAATTCATTTTATTTGTGATATAATTTACCACATGATTTTATAAGTATTTGTTTTTGAAATAAAACTTGAGGTAATCGATAGCTTGACCTATACAAAACTAAGAGTCTATATGAACCCAAATATAGTAAACTTCTGTAACATAAAAAATGTATTTTCAGGTATTAATCATAATAAATTCTAAAATAATAATATTTTGAATGGATTTAATAATGAAAAAGTAATTTTTTAAAAAATAAATAAGAAATCAATTTTCAGGGAAGTCATTCTGTGCTTTAAAAATATGTTTTCTTTTGGAAATATGTTTTTATCATAAATTTTTCCAACAAATATAATAATTAATTTATAATTTTTTTAATAAATTATTTTCTTAAATGAAAATATTTTTTGAAATCAGAATATCAATATTATATTGGGTTGAATTTTTTTAATTTTTCTAATATGATTTATTTTTCATTGAATAGTGAAAAAATACCGATTTTTTAAAAAACCATCATTTATATTAAAGAAAAATTACTATTACACATTTAGTATGATTATAATATAAAATTAGTATCCTTTAATTATAAATTCTATAAATAATTACATAATAAAAATCATTATTCATTTTTTTATATTAGTTCATTTTTTGATGTAAAAAACATTTTTCCTAAAACCACTTTCAGGTTCACAATGTATTTTTATCTTCAAAAATTAAATTAATCTATGTTTATTAATATTTTAAATTTATATTAAATAATTATAATAATATATTTTAACATTCATTCTATTTTTTCTACAAGAAAATGAATATAAGTAAATTATATTTTATGCTTAATGTTTCATTCTTCTAAAACATGATTTCATTGCTGGTTACATGCTTATTTAAAATTATATTCCACCACATTTAGAAATTGATTATGTTAATGGATTAAATATTCTTAATCATTGTAATTAATATAATTTAATATGTTCAATATAATTTTTATTCATTATGAACTGTAAAAATAGAAAATTGTTTTTACAAAAGTTAAGGTTACAAATAGATTTCCAAGGGTGGAAGTCCAAGAGATAAGTGTATTATTTTTCCCAAAAACATTAAATTTATTGTTATTGTATATTATTTAAAAATTTTATTATCAAAAATTCATATCAATTTCCATTTTCAGCCACTTTCCCATGAAATTGACCTTATATAATTTAAATATTTTATGAAGTTCCATGTGTGTCCCTCACCTCAGTTATAAAAGGGATCATATTCACTTACCATATTAACACCATTTTAAACTTATTTATATAAAAAAACAAAAAACAATTCATCCAATCCTTTCATTTATCATATATCTTATGGTATTATCCTAATACCAATCCATTAAGGCATAAGGAGTAATCCAAATAAGGTCTCTGAAAGAAGAGTTATAGACCTTAACCGAGATATTTCTATTTAATTTCTTAATCTTCTTCATATAAATATAAAATATTCAAAAAAAGAGTAAAAAAGTATAAAAAATATGCATAGATTTTATTGAAATATTGTAACAATGTTTTCAACCAATTCTCCAACAAATTATGGATGAAAGTATTACTCACGTGTAGGTGTGGACTACCACTTCAATGTAGAAATATGATTCATTTTCCATCCACAAATGTCATGGTTTATTATCAAGAAATATTTAATGTTTATATTTTATATTTCTGTTATAATAATTATTATGTAAATTATATTAAATATTTAACCTTCTCTCATTCCATCTGTCGATAAATCGAAACACTACTCATGTGTATGTATGGACTACTGTCTCCATATAGTGATGTAATTAATTTTTCATCCACTATTAATATGAATGGTAATAATTATTTATATAATCAATAAATATGATATTTACATCATATTTTGTTCTTATTTATATTAATTAACCATGATTAAAGTGCAAGGACCATTACCACCAAACTAATTGAATCTGAAAAAATGTTACAGTTAACACATGAGATAATGATAACAAGGAAAGATTACAACGAACGGGTGATAAGACAATATAAGTAAACAAATTATGGTATTATAGGTTTTATTGTGGTTATTTTATAGAATTATTATAGTTTTAAATATATTATACTACAGTTTATAAATCTTATGAGGAAAGATGTTTTTATGGTATGGGTTTTATATAACAATCTCATTCTTCCTAGGACTATTTATGATTAAATTTTATGGTGATGAAACTATATGATATATAAACTTTATGAATTATTTTTTTTATTCACATATATTTATTTTTATAGACTACATATTTTCCTATCATTTTCCTCTTTTTTTGTTCTCATGAAACTAAAATAATTTTCTAAAAGAAAACCAACGTTATTTCTCTCCTCAGTTGGTCATATTTTCCTTCAATATCTATATTTTATTTAAAATATTTTCATGAATGAAATAAATATTCTCCAAGTATTCATTAAATTAATTTGAACCTATTTTTTTAATTTTTTTAATTTTATTTAAATGAAACTTATTGTCGTTTTCTATATGAGGTACTTCATAAATGTTACTGAAAATGTGAAAGGAATTTGTTTTTTAAAGTACACTATATAAAAACATTCCATTCAATCCTGAACACTTCTTTATTTAAAATATTAATTTATAATTTTATTTTTATATATTCAAATAAATTATTTTCCATAATTTTTCTTAAAAATTTTATATTATAGTTATGTAATTTAAAATGAAAAGGGTATCTTCTTCAAGAAATGTTCTAGTGATCCTATAAGAAAATTTTAATAACAAAATACCTTGATGTTTATTATTATTTAATGGAAATAAAATATAATTTTACTATATTTATTATTTATCAGGAAGGTTTATATGTATGGTGAGGAAATTTTATTGAAACTTATATCCATTCAATGGGTTACTATTTGATTATCTGATGAATGTTTTATGATCTTATGACACACATATGTTTTGTTTTCAATATGTGTTGGGTGGGAATGAAATATTATATTCCTCTAACACATTGGGTAATGATTGATAAACAATGAGATAATAAAGACCATAATGGGGACTGGATAGAGTTCAGTAAGTGAATTGGTCTAATTAGATAGTTTTGGGAGTGAACCTAGACTAAGGAAATAAGGAAATATGGAATGAATCCAATACACTATGATAGTATTAGTAGTGAGTCCGGACTAAGTAAATTATTTATAATGATTATGTGTATTCCAAAAACATATATCCTATGATTATGATATGTTATCATGGAACATGTTTTATTATTGAGGATTCCACACTCATATATATTATGTGATTTGATTAGTAGAACATTATTTCATGTTTCATAATAATGATATATAAATAAATGGGTATGATTTCAAAACATTTATCTCATTATCACAAACTGTTATGTCTATATTGTATACAAATGTGATCATTTATTGATATATACGATATTTACCCTTTCTTGTCATCTAGGATCAACCTTTATTATATTTCTTATCCCCATGTTTTGAAGAATAGTTTAACGTATGTTATATGGAAGAAGGGTCCTAGTTGTGAAGATAAAAATGGGAAATAATGTATATAATTTTTGCCAAATATTTTTATGTATCTATAATTTCTAAGATACTAAAAAATTTTAGTTATTAAATGGATCATACTAATATGTAGTGGATATTTCTACCAAAAAAATGTATAATTGATATATGAAAATTTTGGGTCTCTATATTTTTTCTTGCAGCATGATGATTTATGATTTTATAAGAATCCTTTACTATGTCATGGAATTTATATGTGACTGTATGGAATGTTGTATGTTTGGGAGTGTGAGTTGGATGGGTGATGCTCTAGTTTTTTTATAATTGTGTATAGGTTGGTCTGTGTTGATTTTATCAAACCCTTATGGTGTCAGAGATGGGTAAATGGATTCATTGTTTGATATCATGAATTTGTTTACTTATATATTGATACTAATGGATTTTACCATATTCATGAGTGAGAGGGGTTACATGCGGATGAATTACCATAACCTGAGTGATAGGGAAACAATGAATATGCAATGTGGGACCTCCCCTGAGTAATAAGGGATGGTTTGAGATGATTATTTTTAGCCCATTATTAAGTTATAGGGTCATAGATTATGTTGTAGTATATCAACATTAGTTATAGGGTTTTGGTTAGGATTATATACAAGTCTACACCCGAAGTGATAAGATAGTGATGGAGATGTGGTATATGACCTCTACTTGATAGATAAAGTAGTTATAGGGATGTGACATGCTCTATATTTTTTATTCTAAAACATTACCATGATGAAATTTATTATTATTTTGTGATGTTAGATATATTACATAAATTGGTAAAATAATGTGGGTTTAGGTGTCATGGTGGCATAGTTAGCACATTATAACCTAGCACACATACTCCTATTTATATCTAGTGTTATGATTATGGGTGGGTGTGTCGTATGAGAATGAATTTATCACTATATAAGTATTGAATTCACATGGATTACATCAAAAAAATTCTCAATATATTGAGGTAATGTGTATTTCTATTGGGTTGTTAGATTCACCCCATATTCGTGCATGTAACATGGGTTTCAATGTACATTAGTAGAAATTCATGATTTCTCTTAGAAAAAGGTGTTTTTGGGAACTAGTGACATGGTTTTGGTCTATCATATTCTGAGGATAATTATTGGACATAATTGTTATGTGAGTTAGTCCATAAAAAAGTTAGGTTACTTTTCATTCATTGTTACCCATGTGTACCGAGCTCAGTTATAGTATTATATTTATATTATGATGATATGTATAAATCCTTATATACTACTATAGATGGATTATGTTATGTTGAAATATATAAACTATTTTATTAATTACTATTATAGAAACTAGGAGGCCTCTTGGTTCTTTATTTTGTGTCAATATGTTTTGGGGTTTTCCACCACATGGATGGGTAATAACAAAATTTTATATACGTAGGAATGAAACTATATATTTAATTTTGTGGGAATAGTATCCCCAGAGTTGTTTTATGAAATTACCACTAGTCAGTATCCTTTGGTGTAAATGGAGGCATACTATAGGTCATGTGATAAACCTTCCCAGTTATTATTCATGTGATCTGAGATGATATATTAAAAAATTGAATTAGAATACCTTTTGAGATGATACAATTTTTGTTGGAGGTGGATATAGGTTGTCGAGACTGGATAGGTTGACTGATAGAATTCCATTCCAGCATGGATTTAGTTTAATCTAAATCTGCAAGTGGATGTATAGAGTTTTGACTAGGTTCTACATGATGATTTAGGTGTTGGACCAAGAATCCATTTCTGTGATATACAACACTTAGGATGGTTTATAGGGTTCATCTATGATTAAATTATTCTTTCATGCATCAGAATATTGGAATGTGTAATACATGATTCAAAATTCAATGGGTTGTATGGTTTGAAATATTCCATAATTGTGATCCATTGTTAATTAATGTAACAAATAATATATTTAATGTTTTCTTGGTTAAATTATAGTTTTATATTGTATTAATATGGTTATAAGGTAATTGTTTTATTGGTTGTGGTTGTATTTTTTTGTCCAAAGGGAATTGTTTTTTTTTGTGTTTTTTGGGTTTTTATAGAATATAATTTTTAATAAGAAACCTCTTTTTTAGAAAACAACTCATGTGGTGTCATGGGGTATAAATAAAAAGGTTTTATAATTTGTTTTCTTTGAAATATATCATAGGTTCAGTGATTTTGACATTTTTTGATATTTATGGGTTCAAAAAATATGAGAAAAAAGTGTTTTAAAATTATATTTCAATATGGATTTTGGAAATGTGATATATTTTTAAGAATATAAAGAATTGGAAAACTTTTAATTTACTAAATCATAGTTTTGATAGAAACAGTTTGATTTCAGTTGTTGTTTTGAAATATAGGGTGTGATTTATTATATATATAATTTTTTAATGGTTTTTTATTTAGGAAACTAATTCCACTGTAGACCATGTTTGATTGATTATCTATGATTGGGTAAGAATGAAGTCAATGGTTGACCAGGGAATATGATGGGTATTAATTGTTTTTACAGATTCATGTATTTTAGCCTCATAATGATGGATGTTTGGGGTTGGGAGTGAGTATCAAGATGTGTGATTTCATATTTCCATGGGTTGGAATGGTTTCATTAGCTTTTGGTAGTGAATTCCAATAATATAGAGTACTGTTATCCTGAATAATTCCTTGTGAGTGGAGTTTTTAAGGGGTAATACCATAATCTGATATATGAATTGCTTTTGATAATGTTTTTGTACTAGGTTTTAGAGTTATGGTTCAATTACATCTTTATTTTTTATGATATTGATGAGAAGGGTTCTTGAGAGATAAATTTTGGGATTCAAGAGAATTTAAGGGAAACATCTATTGTACATATGATAGTGAGATGATGGTGATGATGTCTTGATTACATTGGAATAAAAAAATCATGATTTATTATAGTTTTAATGAAATTGAATGTGTTTCACTATTTGAGAAGGTATCATTTGGGATGGATTAGAGTACAATGGTATGACCAATATATGCTCGATCCTTGACTGGGAATTTTAGTACATGGATGAGAGGGGAATGGAAATAGAGGCCTTTATAATATTTGGGAACCTACCAAGAATTATTTTAAAGAAGAATTGTACGAGAATACATATAGTTGGGAGTGATGCATTGGAAATTGTAGGGTGTGACCCTTTTTATGGATGTATTTTAGTGAATATTGAAGAGTTTTTTTTCAGATTACAGAGAATTATAAGTGATTAATTATTTGGAGTATCATTTAGATATAAGTTGGGTGGTCCTATATTGTAATTAAATTTTATCACATGAAAAAACTAGACTGTGTATATGGGGAGTTTTGGTTCAATGAGGTGATAATGAGGAGACGCATACAACGATGTGCATAGAATTAGTCATGGAAGTGTGAATGTAATGGTGTAAGGGTTATGGATGAGGTGGAAATTAGTTAAAGGATTTTTGGGATGGAATTTATATGTCAATGAGTATATAGATTAAATTAATACAGTTCTTTTTTCAATACCATATCTGGGATTCAGATTTGGTATTAGCTGGAATCAAGGTGTCATCATCATGATTACAATGGAATTATGTGAAATCTGAGAGTGATCCAAATCAGATATGGTTTGGTACTCATGGGTAATGTATAAAAATGGTTTTGGTTGATCAAGGATAAAATTATGGGACTAAACTATGTGTCTAGTTTGGAAATTTATGTGGGTGTTTGGATTATTCAATGATGCCTATATGAATTTAGGCATTCTGAATGGGTGATGTGATGGTTCATCAGTTTGTGAGGCAGAATATTTTTAGGAATGTAGAAGATAGGATAACTGGCTACTAATGTCTTGTGGGATCAGAGAATTGTGTTTTAAACAATATTGAGAGTGTTTTTTGGGATACAAGTAATGATTTTTGGCGGTCAATCACAGATTTTTGGGAAAATTACTATGTATCTTGTTTGGGTGCAGGGGTAGTTGACCATGGTCTATTTTTGTATGTAATCAAGAATGAAGTGTAGTATTTTATTCTAATTGGTAAATGGGATGTTAAGAAAAGGTCATAGATCTTTATATGAGAATCATTATGGTGGGATAATTTTTAGGACCCGTTATATTAGGGGTCATTTTTTTCAAGGGAAATTTAAATTTTTAGAGTTATTTTAGGAGATTTTTTTAGGAATTGGGAATTGAATCAGAATTATGGGGGTTCTAATGTAAGAACACAGTTCATATTATTGAGGTACGGGTTTCTTCTTTCGACTTTCCATAAGTGTTTCTGAGAAAATAAGGGAAATTTGTGAAAATCCAAAATTTATGGTTACATTCCATGTAATTTTTCACACACACTATGTACTTTGGCTGTATGAATGAGAATACAGGGCGTGTAGGCTTGGGTGTAAAAACTAATTACACACTGTGTACTTTTGTATACACACCGTGTACTTTGGCTGTGTGGGATAATAATACATGGCATGTAGGCTTCTCGGTGATTAAGGGTGTAAAAACCAACTACACGCCATTTACTTAGTAATACACGCCATGTAAATTAGTCAGCAGATGAACTGTGAGGCGGTGCAAAGTATCCTCTAGAGTAATAGTTAAAAAAAATTTACATGCCTTTTACTTGATAGTACAACCCATGTAGTTATGTTTTTTCCTTAAAAACAGGTAGTAGCCTCCTCATTCGGTAGAGGAGGAAGAAAACTCTCCAAGAGACGTGGGAGAGAGTCTGAGGCTTGGAGGAGCTCCAGATCGTGTGTCGGGACTCTGATTCTTCTGTCGTCGATCTCGTTTGAACCGTGTGGGTATGGTCTTCCGTATTCTTGAATCATTCCTTCCGATTATTTCTCTAAGTTAAGTTATTTTTGTTTGAACAAGTAATCATTTATCTCAGATTTACATCGTTCAAGGTTGTTTTG
The DNA here is from genome assembly GCA_963277665.1 of Viscum album. Taxonomy (NCBI): domain Eukaryota; kingdom Viridiplantae; phylum Streptophyta; class Magnoliopsida; order Santalales; family Viscaceae; genus Viscum; species Viscum album. The sequence goes on along the minus strand of OY728131.1, from coordinate 639,464,418 downwards.
AGAGTCACCTTTTACTTATATCTATCATAGGAGATCGAGGTAGGTAGTCTTGTGTTTAATTCCAACTGTTGAGTTGATTTTGTGTACCGCTATGCCACGCTCCCATGTTCAGGGTGTTGTTTGAAAGAGACTTTGATAGCGAAGATACCTATAATTGCAAAAGTGATCTAATAAATAAGTTTAAAATGCTTTTTGGGATTGTTGCATTGATCCAGGGCCATCCCGAGGGTGCATTTCCCCTATTTAGAAATTTGGCCAAGATACCCTTGGGTATGCCGTGATTATAGCATATTTTGAGTTATCTTGAGTGGAAACATATATAAATTTCTTGTTTATGTTTTAGGCTCAGCCCAATTACTTTCCTTTCCTCTGTTTAGCTTGAGGGAAAGGTTCTATTTAGCCTGAGTGGAAGGTTTTGTTTAGCCTGAGGGGAATGTTTGACTAGCCTGAGGGAAATGTTTTTATTTCGCCTGAGGGAAACGTTTCCTATGCCTGAGGGCAGTAGATTCCGTGCTTGAGGGAAATATTCATAACGTCTGAGGGAAATATTCATTTAGCCTATGAGAAATCACCTAAAGTTTACATTTCTAATTGCCTGAGGGTAAGGATTTACATGGCTAAGGAAAATGGTTACTTTGAATGTTCACTGTGGTGATTTCTAATATTGTACATACCAAGATAAAGCACAGTCTTGGTAATATTATCTTTTACTTATTAGAAAGCCTGTTGTGGGTTTTGTTGTGGCACTAGTATATGATATTTTTGGTCAAGGCTGAGTCTCGGAAAAACTCAGAATTCAATTATATTGAATTTTTAAATAATTATTAAAATGGTAATGTAACTGGTAGGGATGGATACTTTTGAGTACTTCCTAGTTTACTACATTTTATTACTGCACACTACTATTGCACATTTTCATTGATAGTTGGGCACGGGCCTTTGTTGGTAGCCTATGGGGATTTATTTCTCACACCTAGTGTGGGTCATGTCTTGGGCCCAAATATATTATATTTCTATAGGTGTCGATAAGGGGAAGTGTCCCTACACAGATACAAGATTGTTGTAGTGGAGTAAGAGAGAATGGGACTGAGATTAGGCATGCGATGCTGCTGCATTCCTATCACAGTACTATAGTTTTTTTTTTGCTGTACATTGTACCTTCTGCTATATTATATCATATTTCAATGTATCTTGTTTTATATTCTTTCTTACAATAAGAGACATGTTGCATCATCATATATATGAATGTTGGTTATCTTTCACTACAATTTCGTCGTCCATTTAATGGTTATATTGTTTACTGCTTCCACTTTTGTATGTTTATATTATTTTCCATTGCGCTACACTTTGGAAAATTAGGGCATAGTTTTCCCACTATTAGTCTTAGGCCCTCGATGCTAGTCGGCAGCCTCTGTCATTTGGGAAAATGTGCTTAAGGTTATGTAACCAACCGGGTTCGAGGAACCCATTGTCTAGCACCCAGATCTGGGAGTTTACAAAGTGGTATCAAATGGGTTTCTTTTCACTGACCTACTATTTCGAGCCTATAGCCAAGGATAGGATGAAATTAGTACTTGGTAATATGATGTGTCCAGGAGTATCTAACTCGTGCATAGGGAAAATCCAATTTTCCTCGTGTTGTAATTTTTTGGTTTTACAATTTTACAGTTGATTTGATTTCACCGTTGGGTGACGCACTAGTGGTGTGATGTTTATAGCTTATACTTGGGTTCTATTTAGTTGCAACCTGATGAGATGAGGGTATTCCATCACATGAATCACTTAGGCACATGTTAGAATCACATGTCATGCATAGTTTCATACCATGTAGGTGCATTAGAAATTGCATGTTGTTGTGATAAATGTTGTGCTAGAAAATGTATGTTGTTGTGATAAATGATTTGATAAAATACCTGCTATTTGATAGGGTATTTTTATGTAAGGTTTTGTTTGAATGAACACCAAACTTTGTTTCTTGAGGTTTTATGGGCCCACATTGACTAGAATTTGGTTGATCATTTACTTGTTTACCTTGTTATAACATGTATAAGATTCCAAGCTTTGATTCTCGTAGAGTATGGCCCTCACGGATCGGAATATGAAACTTTGGCATTCATTTAGTGTTTTATGGACTCTGGAGTTGTTTATAAGGCTTACTGTCTAGAAAAAACTAGAATACATGCTGTGTAGTTTTGAATACACGCCATGTGTTCTACTATTTAGGAGGAAACTGTTTTTCTTAAGTACACGCCATTTAACTTATGTACACACCGTGTAGTCTCTAACCATGTCACAGGCTATGTGGACAGAGACACGAGATAGGGAAGTTCATGGGGAAACGCGCTGTGTACCAGTTGCACATATCGTGTTGTGTTGACCCTGTGTCCACCCATGTGACTAAAAACATGGACAGAGAAATCATATCTTATAGACGCCGTGCCAATTATAAACACGCTGTGTAGTGTAATCTTGGGATCTGGACGTGTATCTAACAACACGGGTCGGTGTAATCCTTTCTCTTACACGCTGTGTCCATCGGGAACACATTGTGTAGTGTGGGCCATGAACCTGGCCGTGCCTGGAACAACATGGGTCGGTGGAGCTCGTCTAGTACACGAAATGTACCTTTGGGACATGCTGTGTAGTCTTGACTGATGAGAGACCATGTGGACTTGGCCATGTGGCTGGGGAGACAGGGTGGTGGACATGTAGTGCGCGGGTGTAACACATCGTGTACCTAAGGTTGAGACATGCCCAAGACAACATCAGAACACAACCATGTAAGGGTTTAATGGTACATTCCATGTAGACCATATACACATTGTGTAGTCTATTTTTTTCATTTATTGTGGATATTTCCCTTTTTCATTGGCACTCTTAAATAGAGAAAAGAAACCTCAGTAGTAGATTAAACTAAGGTGTGCATTTGATTTCCAGAGTCATGCCATCGAGACAACCATGAGTTATTCTCCAAGAGAGTGGCAATGATTATAATCTAGAGATGGTAGGCCAAGGGCTACCGATGGATACTCCAGCAGTACCAGATGTGGCGGCAATCGTTATACCGGACGCAAGTGCGGGTGCACAGGTCCATGAAGGCTTCATGTGGTTCATGCAGACCTCCCAGGGAGCACCGACAGTTGCCACATCTATGGTAGAGTTGACACGTATATTGAAACAGAAGCATCCACCTATGTTATCAGGGGATGGTGGACCACATGCTACGGAGTCATGGAAGGGTTCTATGCAAATGATCTTCGATCATCTGGATACACCTACGAGGAGAAGGGTCAAGGTCACTACCCACATGCTGTGTGATTCCGCCAAGAGATGGTGGGATGTTACCACCTAGACTGAGCATCACCGAGACATGGTGTAGGGAGATTTTCAGGCAGTCTTCTTGGAATTTTTCTTTCCAGCATCACTAACGAAAGATCAATCTCGAGAGTTCATGAATCTATAGCAGGGTGCCGTGTCAGTGATGGACTATTCTGGCCACTTCAGCGAGTTATAATGTTTTTCACCTGTTCTAGTGGGTGATGAGATGTTGAGGGCTAGACGCTTTGAGGATGGTCTTCAATATAGCACCAGAGTATTGGTGAATGTCTTCAAATTTCCTACAGTGCATGCTATTGTGAACCAGGTGTTGATTACTGAGAGGAACTTGCAGGAAGCTAGTGGCTCGGACCAGGGTGGTTCAGCATAGGTCTCTGGTACTATTTCTACCAGCAAGAGGAAGAGGAAGATGGATTTCTCTCATGGTGGTTGTACTAGCCATAATAATTCTTCAGGTGGATATATAATGTGCTACTAGTGTGGTAAAGAGGGGAACAAGAGACCTCAGTGTCCACGTGACCCAGTGGAGTGCCGAGACTACGGCAAGATGGGTCATCTTTATAGCATCCAGCCTTTTTATCACATAAACTTTCATTACATTTTACAAAACCGAGGATCTTTAAGGTTTAGTGTCTTGGAAACCAGGTACTTAAAACATGAAACAAAAAAAACATTCTTCTTAAACACTTGAAAGTCTTCTCCTTATGTTCTTCCTAGGTTCATTACTGCATCTCAGAACCTGGGGACATACATCAAAGGAGAGGGTGAGCAGAAGGCCCAGTAAGGAAAACAAGAGAAACATTTTACATGTGAACTTGAGATACTTCAATAAGGTAATGAAAAGAACTTTAAGGAATGAGAAAGAAATCATGAGATATATCATAATAAAAGTAACATTTTTCATAACTTCAAGATGTGGCTACATCATTTAACATAGACAATCATGAACATATCACCAAGGTCCATCCCCAAGGTGACATTTGAAAATTACCAAGGTTATTCACCAAGGTATCGTGAAAATTGTAATCTCTAGTGGTTACATCGTTACCCAATGCATTGGAGCGCTATCAGGGTGCACCCTTAAATTTGACTTTATTATAATGTGATCCACATATATCATCATCAAACATTTCATAAATAACCCATATAGCATAAAATAAATGGGTTTCATTTCATAATCACAATGTTTTAAAAACTGCTTTAAAGACATGATCTTTACATCACTTTAAAACCCACAGAAAAGGAAGGTGGGTCTCATGTATGTAAATCCCAGAATTTAAAATAGAAAATTTTGGTATATATGTGAATACCCCTTTAGAAGAAAGAGCTTTGAGTATTCACTTAATAATATAAAAGACCTTTAGAAAAAGAGAGAGACATTTTGAGACGGAAATTCTGCAGCATAACGGCTATGTTACGAGGTTTTAGAAGACATTAAAAGGAGAGGGAAAATGGGTCAAACATTCATAAATGACCCATAAAATAGTAGATGGACAGAATATGAAGGATACATGATCATGGTAATGAAATTTAAAGGACATACCATTTGAAATGAAAGACATGGAAGGAAGACAAAAATTAGATTTCTCTTATGAAAGTTCGGCAGCCCAACGACGTTACTTAAACTTCAACAAAAATGATTTGAAAAGATCAAATAGGGTCTCTCATCATGTGAACATAAGAGTTAAGTATGATAAATATAGAGACAATTCCCCAACATAATTAAAAAGGAGCTTGAAAGACTTGACATGAAAGTAGAACTTTGAAAAGAATGAGAAGGGTGAAAGAATCCCCTAAACATTCGGCAGCCTAATGACGCCACATAAAACTTCAAAATACTAAATTGATGAGATCAAATGGTGTCTCTCATCATAAGAACATAAGAGTCCAGTATGATAGATATAGAGATCATACCCCAACATAAAAAAAAGTAACTTGAAGGAATTGACATGAAAGTATAACTTCAAAACGAGAAGGGTGAAGAACCACGTAAAAATTCGGCAGCCTAACGGTGCCACTTAAAACATCAAAATACTGAATTGAAGAGATCAAATGGGGTCTCTCATAATATGATCATAATATTCCATTATGATAGATATAGAGATCATACCCCAACATAAATAAAAGGAACTTGAAGGAATTGACATGAAAGTAGAACTTCAAAACGAGAAGGGTGAAGAACCACTTAAAAATTCGGCAGCCTAACGGCGCCACTTAAAACTTCAAAATACTGAATTGAAGAGATCAAATGGGGTCTTTCATCATATGATTATAAAAGATCAGTATGATAAATTTAGAGATCATAACCCAAAATAATAAAAAGGAACTTTAAATACATTACATGAAAATAGATCTTGAAAAATGAGAAGGGAGAAAGAATCCATTACAAAAATTTCGGCAGCCTAACGGCGCCACTAAAAACTTCATAAAAAGAAATAATGAGAGTAAGAGGGGATCTCTCATTATTTGAACATAAAAAGGGCAGTAAGTGGAGTATAAAAGAACATCCTAAAACATAAGAACATGTAGCATAAAAGGAATGACATAAAAGAGATTACTTGAAATGAAAGAGAGAGGTCGGATCCCTTACCTTAAAATGAAACTCTTAAACCTCAAAGGATGGGACCTTGAGGGCTTGGGGCCACCTTGGGAGGACTCCTTGGGAGGTAATGAGACCATAACATCGTTGGGGAAGAGTGGGGAGTCGAATGGATGAGAGGAGGGCTTGGTATTTATAGGGAAAGTGAGGGGACAGGGCATTAATGGCCAAGGGACACCTCAAAAGTGGTTTTCTCAAAAGGATGGGCCCTCCCATGGTACTTCCCATAAAGTTAGGCCACATGGGGACCCCCACAAAATAATCCATCACCCATGGCCGGCCAACCCTTAAAAAAAATCTCATGACATCATCATGACACAGTTATGATGTCATTAAACATACCGAAACCATAAAAATTGTATTTTCACTATTCACTGAAAATTCAACTTTCTCAGAAAGATCCCAAAATTTCACCTTAATCAAATATCAATGCTCTGATTAAAAATATGAACTCCATTTTATAAAAATAATTTTCTAAATATTTTTAATTTAATTTTTAAATAAAAACACTATTCACCGAAAGTTCATTTTTTTCAGAAAAAACCCCAAAAATTACCATAGCATAATATCAGTGCTCTGAGGTCAAAAATGAAATCTGTTTTATAAAAATATTTTTCTAAATATTTTTAATTAAATTTTTAATTAAAAAACCCTATTCACCCGAAAAACTAATACTTGAATAATAATTTATGAAACCGTTATTTAACCATTTTATTGAATCACATTACTTAATCAATTTGCCTATATTATTTTAAAACTTTCTTTAAGTGAGATTACTAATCCATTTGGTCATATTACTAATCCTAATCATAAAATCACTATTCATAATTTACTATTCATAAAAAATCAAGTTGATCTTATTAGACTCCAAATTTTGTACTGAACATAATTGTAGAAGACCATTTTTTGAAAATCATTACACATTTTTAATTATTTAAGCTTTACATAAACATTTTTAAAATAACCTTTTTCTAAAATTCATCAAAAATATGCATACTATATTTATCCGGTCATTTGAAAATTCATAAACTTCATCATAAGAAGAAATCCCAATTTTTATTTAAAACAAAGGATTACACAAGGCAGTTACGGTCTCCTTACATAGCCCCTTATCACACCAGCATATGACCTAAGTGTAAGGTGTGCTAAGGTGAGAGAATCTGAGGGAGGCTCGGCTAACATCGCACGAGTAGTAATTTCTATTAGTTTGAACTTCTTGCAAAGGCAATTCCGTTCTAGCTTCACACGATGAAGCTCAGCTTGGGTTTGGTCCAGAGCAAAGCCCAGTGGTGATACCTCCTTCCCAAGTTCTGTTAGATGGGCTTCGATCGGTCCAAGACTACTGGGTGAGGCCATCGAATCTTCTTTCTATAATAATTAAACAAGATTACTTGTATTTAGAGACAATAATCAAAACATTTTGTTCACAGCGGTCATATTGACCGATGGTCATATAACAGTCATAACCCAATGGTCTCATTTTAATTATAATCATGTTTATAAAAAAAAACATTTTTGTTGAGTTTAAAAATAAAATAACACATGAAATTAGGAAACAATATTTATTCAAAATTTGGGGCCGTTACAATCTTCCCCCCTTAAGAAATTGCGTCCTCGCAATTTCAAAAAAAATTGGGTTTCGAAATTTCATTGAAAGTCCCACATCGGAAAAAGAGTATGTGACACCATTACTTTAAAAGATAGAAAAGGAAGTACAAAGGCCACCCAAGTTTACTCATACTAGGATTCCATGTAGGAAACATGGACATGGAGGAGAAAACAAAGGGTCACGTCCTAAAGGAGAGTGATAGAAAACATGATTAGGAGGAAGTTAACCACCAGAAAATCCCAAAATTATGATGTGTGCAAGCAGTCTTTGATTACCTAGTAGGAAACGTAAACCAACAATGTTTTTGTTTTACGTTCCTTTTCAGAACTTTGAGGAATTCATTTACAACATAGAACAAAAACATAAGGGAATATATCTACCTTCATATACAGTTTTATCCTTTAATAAGTTTATACCCAAAACTAATCTTTTCTCTAAACTATGAGCATTCAAAACTACTTGGTCTCATCAAAACACAAGAATCATCTTCTAGAGAATCACATAATCCACAAAAGATTAACTATCTATTTCCTTTTTCTTTAAACATTATCCCAAAAACAGAAAGGGTAAGGTAAAACAACTCTTCAAAAAGAAAGAATCCCATAGGAATGGAAACTACTTTTAAATCATCAAAGTTCCATGGTACTACCCAAAGTTCATCATAGTCCATTCCATAAATAAGGGTCCTAAAAATTCCTCAAAATAAACAAAACTAATATTGAAACCCAAATACAAGAAGGATTTGATAACATAGTCTTCCCAAATAAACTTCATTGTTCATCTCCAAACAACATCAACCACCCCTAACATCTTATAACAAATGTATCTAACCTAAACATATTTAACCCAAGATAGGTTAATCTTTCCCATAAGTAACCTAAATTACTATAAGTCCACCTTAAATTCATCGATTCTTCAAATATAAGTCAACCTTACTCCTCAATGAAAATACCGTTGTAATCTATTTACCTCGATCATTTAGGGTCCCCAAAATAGTGAACATATTCCAAAATAAAAATCATATTTTAATCCCCTAATCATCTCTGTCATATTAATACGGAAATCGTAGCATTTCCTCGCACATTGGTTGTTGAGACATGTTCTTCCATTTCCCTCCATTAACTAAGAAAAGAAACTATAATTAGGGGCTTAAATACGTAGCGAATAATCATGAAAAGAAACTTAAAGCATATAAGGATAAATTGCAGTTGAAAAGTATACCCTAACTTGTGATGCCCTAGGTTCCCATCTAGGTTATCCATGATCATATATTCTTATGTGAATCTTCATTTTATTTTATCTTTGTTCCTTTAACAATGGTTCATACTAAGCATATGAATTTACCAAAGCATATCCCCCGGGAGTGTCGTAACCAAGAGTGCAGCAAGGCCCGTTGTCGTGTACCAGTTCCCGTTCGAGTCTATCTCAAAACGGTGTTTTCGGGTTTTATCCCTATGTACATCTGTGCCAGAGCCACCTCTACCTGCTCGTATCTAGACAGGGATGTATTTGCTAGGCAACCCCTTACTCAATACTCATCAAAATACCAGGAAGATTTCTTATATTTTAACTTTTCTATAGGCTTCTTCCTAAAGTTTTCATATCCTAATTTCCACAAATAACTAAACCATCCTTTGATACCAACTATAGAATCCCGCCATTTTATCATATAAACTTTCATTACATTTTACAAAACCGAGGATCTTTAAGGTTTAGTGTCTTGGAAACCAGGAACTTAAAAGATGAAACAACAAAAAAAATTCTTCTTAAACACTTGAAAGCCTTCTCCTTATGTTCATCCTAGGTTCATTACTGCATCTCAGAACCTGGGGACATACATCAAAGGAGAGGGTGAGCAGAAGGCCCAGTAAGGAAAACAAGAGAATCATTTTACATGTGAACTTGAGATACTTCAATAAGGTAATGAAAAGAACTTTAAGGCATGAGAAAAATAATCATGAGATATATCATTATAAAAGTAAAATTTTTCATAACTTGAAGATGTGGCTACATCATTTAACATAGACAATCATGAACATATCACCAAGGTCCATCCCCAAGGTGACATTTGAAAATTACCAAGGTTATTCACCAAGGTATCGTGAAAATTGTAATCTCTAGTGGTTACATCATTACCCAATGCATTATAGCGCTATCAGGGCGCACCCTTAAATTTGACTTTATTATCATGTGATCCACATATATCATCATCAAACATTTCATAAATAACCCATATAGCATAAAATAAATGGGTTTCATTTCATAATCACAATGTTTTAAAAACTGCTTTAAAGACAAGATCTTTACGTCACTTTAAAACCCACAGAAAAGGAAGGTGGGTCTCATGTATGTAAATCCCAGAATTTAAAATAGAACATTTTGGTATATATGTGAAAACCCCTTTAGAATAAAGAGCTTCGAGTATTCACTTAATAATATAAAAGAACTTTAGAAAAAGAGAGAGACATTTTGAGACAGAAATTCTGCAGCATAACGGCTATGTTACGAGGTTTTAGAAGACATTAAAAGGAGAGGGAAAATGGGTCAAACATTCATAAATGACCCATAAAATAGTAGATGGACAGAATAAGAAGGATACATGATCATGGTAATGAAATTTCAAGGACATACCATTTGAAATGAAAAACATGGAAGGAAGACAAAAATTAGGTTTCTCTTATGAAAGTTCGGCAGCCCAATGACGTTACTTAAACTTCAACAAAAATGATTTGAAAAGATCAAATAGGGTCTCTCATCATGTGAGGATACGATTTCAGTATGATAAATATATAGACAATGCCCCAACATAATTAAAAATGAGCTTGAAATACTTGACATGAAAGTAGAACTTTGAAAAGAATGAGAAGGGTGAAAGAATCCCCTAAAAATTCGGCAGCCTAACGGCGCCACTTAAAACATCAAAATACTGAATTGAAGAGATCAAATGGTGTCTCTCATCATATGAACATAAGAGTCCAGTATGATAGATATAGAGATCATACCCCAACATAAAAAAAAGGAACTTGAAGGAATTGACATGAAAGTATAACTTCAAAACGAGAAGGGTGAAGAACCACTTAAACATTCGGCAGCCTAACGGCGCCACTTAAAACATCAAAATACTGAATTGAAGAGATCAAATGGGGTATCTCATCATATGAACATAAGATTCCATTATGATAGATATAGAGATCATACCCCAACATAACAAAAAGGAACTTGAAGGAATTGACATGAAAGTAGAACTTCAAAACGAGAAGGATGAAGAACCACTTAAAAATTCGACAGCCTAACGGCGCCACCTAAAACTTGAAAATACTGAATTGAAGAGATAAAATGGGGTCTCTCATCATATGATCATTAAAGATCAGTATGATAAATTTAGAGATCATACCCCAACATAATAAAAAGGAACTTTAAATACTTTACATGAAAATAGATCTTGAAAAATGAGAAGGGAGAAAGAATCCGTTACAAAACTTTCGGCAGCCTAACGGCGCCACTAAAAACTTCATAAACCGAAATAATGAGAGTAAGAGGGGATCTCTCATTATTTGAACATAAAAAGGGCAGTAAGATGAGTATAAAAGAACATCCTCAAATATAAGAACATGTAGCATAAAAGGAGTGACATAAAAGAGATTACTTGAAATGATAGAGAGAGGTCAGATCCCTTACCTTAAAATGTAACTCTTAAACCTCAAAGGATGGGACCTTGAGGGCTTGGGGGCACCTTGGGAGGACTCCATGGGAAGTAATGAGACCAGAACTTCGTTGGGGAAGAGTGGGGAGTCGAATGGATGAGAGGAGGGCTTGGTATTTATAGGGAAAGTGAGGGGACAAGGCATTAATGGCCAAGGGACACCTCAAAAGTGGTTTTCTCAAAAGGATGGGCCCTCCCATGGTACTTCCAATAAAGTTAGGCCACATGGGGACCCCCACACAATAATTAATCACCCATGGCCGGCCAACCCTTAAAACAAATCTCATGACATCATCATGACACAGTTATGATGTCATTAAACATACCAAAACCCAAAAATTGTATTTTCACTATTCACTGAAAATTCAACTTTCTCAGAAAGATCCCAAAATTTCACCTTAATCAAATATCAATGCTCTGATTAAAAATATGAACTCTATTTTATAAAAATAATTTTCTAAATATTGTTAATTTAATTTTTAAATAAAAACACTATTCACCGAAAATTCATTTTTTCAGAAAAAACCCCAAAAATTACCATAGCATAATATCAGTCCTCTGAGTTCAAAAATGAAATCCGTTTTATAAAAATAATTTTGTAAATATTTTTAATTAAATTTTTAATTAAAAAACACTATTCACCCGAAAAACTAATACTTGAATAATAATTTATGAAACAGTTATTTAACCATTTTATTGAATCACATTACTTAATCAAGGTGCCTATATTATTTTAAAACTTTCTTTAAGTGAGATTACTAATCCATTTTGTCATATTACAAATCCTAATCATAAAATCACTATTCATAATTTACTATTCATCAAAAATCAAGTTGATCTTATTAGACTCCAAATTTTGTATTGAACATAATTGTAGAAGACCATTTTTTGAAAATCATTACACATTTTTAATTATTTAAGCTTTAAATAAACATTTTTAAAATAACCTTTTTCTAAAATTCATCAAAAATATGCATACTATATTTATCCTGTCATTTGAAAATTCATAAACTTCATCATAAGAAGAAATCCCAATTTTTATTTAAAACAAAGGATTACATAAGGCAGTTACGGTCTCCTTACATAGCCCCTTATCACACCAGCATATGACCTAAGTGTAAGGTGTGCTAAGGTGAGAGAATCTGAGGGAGGCTCGGCTAACATCGCACGAGTAGTAATTTCTGTTAGTTTGAACTTCTCGCAGAGGCGATTCCGTTCTAGCTTCACACGATGAAGTTCGGCTTGGGTTTGGTCCAGAGCAAAGCCCAGTGGTGCTACCTCCTTCCCAAGTTCTGTTAGATGGGCTTCGATCAGTCCAAGACTACTGGTTGAGGCCATAGAATCTTCTTTCTATAATAATTAACCAAGATTACTTGTATTTAGAGACAATAATCATAACATTTTGTTCACAGTGGTCATATTGACCGATGGTCATATATCAGTCAGAACCCAATGGTCTCATTTTAATTATAATCATGTTTATCGAAAAAAAACATTTTTGTTGAGTATAAAAATAAAATAACACATGAAATTAGGAAACAATATTTATTCAAAATTTCGGGCCGCTACAATCTCCCCCCCTTAAGAAATTGCGTCCTCGCAATTTCAAGAAAAATTGGGTTTCGAATTTTCATTGAAAGTCCCACATCAGAAAAAGAGTATGTGACACCATTACTTTAAAAGAAAAAAAAGGAAGTACAAAGGCCACCCGAGTTTACTCATACTAGGATTCCATGTAGGAAACATGGACATGGAGGAGAAAAAAATGGGTCACGTCCTAAAGGAGAGTGATAGAAAACATGATTAGGAGGAAGTTAACCACCAGAAAATCCCAAAATTATGATGTGTGCAAGCGGTCATTGATTGCCTAGTAGGAAACGTAAACCAACAACGTTTTTGTTTTATGTACATTTTCATAACTTTGAGGAATTCATTTACAACATAGAACAAAAACATAAGGAAATATATCTACCTTCATATAGAGTTTCATCCTTTAATAAGTTTCTACCCAAAACTAATCTTTTCTTTAAACTATGAGCATTCAAAACTACCTGGTCTCATCAAAACACAAGAATCATCTTCTAGAGAATCACATAATCCACAAAAGATTAACTATCTATTTCCTTTATCTTTAAACATTATCCCAAAAACCGAAAGGGTAAGGTAAAACAACTCTTAGAAAAGAAATAATCCCATAGGAATGGAAACTACTTTTAAATCTTCAATGTTACATGGTACTACCCAAAGTTCATCATAGTCCATTCTATAAATAACGGTCCTTAAAATTCCTCAAAATAAACCAAACTAATATTGAAACCCAAATACAAGAAGGATTTGATAACATAGTCTTCCCAAATAAACTTCATTGTTCATCTCCAAACAACATCAACCACTCCTAACATCTTATAACAAAAGTATCTAACATAAACATATTTAACCCAAGATAGGTTAATCATTCCCATAAGTAACCTAAATTACTATAAGTCCACCTTAAATTCATCGATTCTTCAAATATAAGTCAACCTTACTCCTCAATGAAAATACCATTATAATCTATTTACCTCGATCATATAGGGTCCCTAAAATAGTGAACTTATTCCAAAATAAAAATCATATTTTAATCCCCTAATCATCTCTGTCATATTAATACGGAAATCATAGCATTTCCTATCACATTGGTTGTTGAGACATCTTCTTCCATTTCCCTCCATTAACTAAGAAAAGAAACTATAATTAGGGGCTTAAATACATAGCGAATAATCATGAAAAGAAACTTAAAGAATATAAGGATAAATTTTAGTTGAAAAGTATACCCTAACTTGTGATCCCCAAGGTTCCCATCTAGGTTATCCATGATCATATATTCTTATGTGAATCTTCATTTTATTTTATCTTTGTTCCTTTAACAATGGTTCATACTAAGCATATGAATTTACCAAAGCATATCCCCCAGGAGTGTCGTAACCAAGAGTGCAGCAAGGCCCGTTGTCGTGTACCAGTTCCCGTTCGAGTCTAGCTCAAAGCAGTGTTTTTGGGTTTTACCCCTATGTACATCTACGCCAGAGCCACCTCTACCTGCTCGTATCCAAACAAGGATGTATTTTCTTGGCAACCCCTTACTCAATACTCACCAAAATACAAGGAAGATTTCTTATATTTTAACTTTTCTATAGGCCTCTTCCTAAAGTTTTCATATCCTAATTTCCACAAATAACTAAACCATCCTTTGATACCAACTATAGCATCCCGCCTTTTTATCACATAAACTTTCATTACATTTTACAAAACCGAGGATCTTTAAGGTTTAGTGTCTTTGAAACCAGGAACTTAAAATATGAAACAAAAAAAACATTCTTCTTAAACACTTGAAAGGCTTCTCCTTATGTTCATCCTAGGTTCATTAATGCATCTCATAACCTGGGGACATACATCAAAGGAGAGGGTGAGTAGAAGGCCCGGTAAGGAAAACAAGAGAAACATTTTACATGTGAACTTGAGATACTTCAATAAGGTAATGAAAAGAACTTTAAGGCATGAGAAAGAAATCATGAGATATATCATAATATAAGTAACATTTTTCATAACTTGAAGATGTGGCTACATCATTTAACATAGACAATCATGAACATATCACCAAGGTCCATCCCCAAGGTGACATTTGAAAATTACCAAGGTTATTCACCAAGGTATCGTGAAAATTGTAATCTCTAGTGGTTACATCATTACCCAATGCATTGGAGCACTATCAGAGCGCACCCTTAAATTTGCCTTTATTATCATGTGAGCCACATATATCATCATCAAACATTTCATAAATAACCCATATAGCATAAACTAAATGGGTTTCATTTCATAATCACAATGTTTTAAAAACTGCTTTAAAGACATGATCTTTATGTCACTTTAAAACCCACAGAAAGGAAGGTGGGTCTCATGTATGTAAATCCCAGAATTTAAAATAGAACATTTTGGTATATATGTGAATAACCCTTTAGAAGAAAGATCTTTTAGTATTCACTTAATAATATAAAAGAACTTTAGAAAAAGAGAGAGACATTTTGAGACGGAAATTCTGCAGCATAACAGCTATGTTACAAGGTTTTAGAAGACATTAAAAGGAGAGGGAAAATGGGTCAAACATTCATAAATGACCCATAAAACAGTATATGGACAGAATAAGAAGGATACATTATCATGGTAATGAAATTTCAAGGACATACCATTTTAAATGAAAAACATGGAAGGAAGACAAAAATTAGATTTCTCTTATGAAAGTTCGGCAGCCCAATGATGTTACTTAAACTTCAACAAAAATGATTTGAAAAGATCAAATAGGGTCTCTCATCATGTGAAAATAATAGTTCAGTATGATAAATATAGAGACAATGACCCAACATAATTAAAAAGGATCTTGAAAGACTTGACATGAAAGTAGAACTTTGAAAAGAATGAGAAGGGTGAAAGAATCCCCTAAAAATTCGGCAGCCTAACGGCGCCACTTAAAACTTCAAACTACTGAATTGAAGAGATCAAATGGTGTCTCTCATCATATGAACATAAGAGTCCAGTATGATAGATATAGAGATCATACCCCAACATAAAAAAAAGGAACTTGAAGGAATTGACATGAATGTATAACTTCAAAACGAGAAGGGTGAAGAACCACTTAAAAATTCGGCAGCCTAACGGCGCCACTTAAAACATCAAAATACTGAATTGAAGAGATCAAATGGGGTATCTCATCATATGAACATAAGAGTCCATTATCATAGATATAGAGATCATATCCCAACATAACAAAAAGGAACTTGAAGGAATTGACATGAAAGTAGAACTTCAAAACGAGAAGGGTGAAGAACCACTTAAAAATTCGGCAGCCTAACGGCGCCACTTAAAACTTCAAAATACTGAATTGAAGAGATAAAATGAGGTCTCTCATCATATGATCATAAAAGATCAGTATGATAAATTTAGAGATCATACCCCAACATAATAAAAATGAACTTGAAATACTTTACATGAAAATAGATCTTGAAAAATGAGAAGGGAGAAAGAATCCGTTACAAAAATTTCGGCAGCCTAACGGCGCCACTAAAAATTTCATAAAAAGAAATAATGAGAGTAAGAGGGGATATCTCATTATTTGAACAAAAAAGGGAAGTAAGAGGAGTATAAAAGAACATCCTCAAACATAAGAACATGTAGCATAAAAGGAGAGACATAAAAGAGATTACTTGAAATGAAAGAGAGAGGTCGGATCCCTTACCTTAAAATGTAACTCTTAAACCTCAAAGGATGTGACCTTGAGGGCTTGGGGGCACCTTGAGAGGACTCCTTGGGGGGTAATGAGACCAGAAATTCGTTGGGGAAGAGTGGGGAGTCGAATGGATGAGAGGAGGGCTTCGTATTTATAGGGAAAGTGAGGGGACAAGGCATTAATGGCCAAGGGACACCTCAAAAGTGGTTTTCTCAAAAGGATGGGCCCTCCCATGGTACATCCCATAAAGTTAGGCCACATGGAGACCCCCACACAATAATTCATCACCCATGGCTGGCCAACCCTTAAAAAAATCTCATGACATCATCATGACACAGTTATGATGTCATTAAACATACCGAAACCCTAAAATTGTATTTTCACTATTCACTGAAAATTCAACTTTCTGAGAAAGATCCCAAAATTTCACCTTAATCAAATATCAACGCTCTGATTAAAAATATGAACTCCATTTTATAAAAATAATTTTCTAAATATTTTTAATTTAATTATTAAATAAAAACACTATTCACCGAAAATTCATTTTTTTTAGAAAAAACCCCAAAAATTACCATAGCATAATATCGGTTCTCTGAGTTCAAAAATGAAATCCGTTTTATAAAAATAATTTTCTAAATATTTTTAATTAAATTTTTAATTAAAAAACACTATTCACCCGAAAAACTAATACTTGAATAATAATTTATGAAACCGTTATTTAACCATTTTATTGAATCACATTACTTAATCAAGGTGCCTATATTATTTTAAAACTATTTTTAAGTGAGATTTCTAATCCATTTGGTCATATTACTAATCCTAATCATAAAATCACTATTCATAATTTACTATTCATCAAAAATCAAGTTGATCTTATTAGACTCCAAATTTTGTACTGAACATAATTGTAGAAGACCATTTTTCGAAAATCATTACACATTTTTAATTATTTAAGGTTTACATAAACATTTTTAAAATAACCTTTTTCTAAAATTCATCAAAAATATGCATACTATATTTATCCGGTCATTTGAAAATTCATAAACATCATCATAAGAAGAAATCCCAATTTTTATTTAAAACAAAGGATTACACAAGGCAGTTACGGTCTCCTTACATAGCCCCTTATCACACCAGCATATGACCTAAGTGTAAGGTGTGCTAAGGTGAGAGAATCTGTGGGAGGCTCCGCTAACATCGCACGAGTAGTAATTTCTATTAGTTTGAACTTCTCGCAAAGGTGATTCCGTTATAGCTTCACACGATGAAGTTCGGCTTGGGTTTGGTCCAGAGCAAAGCCCAGTGGTTCTACCTCCTTCCCAAGTTCTGTTAGATGGGCTTCGATCGGTCCAAGACTACTGGGTGAGGCCATCAAATCTTCTTTCTATAATAATTAACCAAGATTACTTGTATTTAGAGACAACAATCAAAACATTTTGTTCACAGCAGTCATATTGACCGATGGTCATATACCAGTTATAACCCAATGGTCTCATTTTAATTATAATCATGTTTATAAAAAAAACATTTTTGTTGAGTATAAAAATAAAATAACACGTGAAATTAGGAAACAATATTTATTCAAAATTTCGGGCCGTTACAATCTTCGGTTTTTTTACACAACGTTTCCACTAGTGACTAGTGAGAGGGGTTCTATGTAGACTCCATGTGCAGGAGTAGGGCCAACAGCTTCTTACCAGTTAGGGAATTGGAATACGTCAGGGCATTTAGGCCGAGGTGGTAGTTGTGAACGTGGTAGCCAAACACCAGGATCTCAGAAACAGCAGGGCATGTTAGCTCAGGGTAGCCAGGTTGTGTCGTAGGGCCGCATCACTGGCTGGACATAAGCAGTGCAACATACCCAACATGAGCAGGATCCCAAACCTTCCACTATCAAAGGTACTATTCTAGTTGCTTTTGTTTTATCTTCTGTGCTTTTCAATACTAGTGTTACACATAGCTTTATATATGTTCCCATTGTGGAGATCATTGGGCTCCATGTTTCTTCTTCTTCATATATCATGACGCTGGACACTCCATTGGGAATTAGAACAACATGTGTGCGTCAGAGCAAGGAGTGCCCCCTTGAGGTTTGTGGCTGTAACTTTTTATGGGACCTCTATGTCTTAGAGATGACAACCTATGATGTCATTCTTGGGATAGACTAGTGGGTACCCTTTCAAGCATTTATATATTTCTATCATCATAGGGTTTGTTTCATGTCATCATATGGAAGAAATTTTATATACGAGGGAGAATGGGATGTCCAAGCGAGCCGAGCTAGACTCGAGCATCGTGGGAAAGGTGGAGTGACATCCCAGATTTTGAGTTTATATCTAGACAACCGAGTAACTTGTTAGAAGGATTTCCCTCTAGTGGTTAATCATTTCGGGGATGTCTTCCTGGATGACTTTTCAGGTCTACCACTGGAGCGAGAGGTGAATTTCCATATTGAGCTTGTGCCAAGAGCAGCAATGGTGGCCATTCCTCCTTATAGGATGGCTATGACAGAATTGAAGGAGCTCAAGAATCATTTATAGGAGTTACAAACCAAGTGATTCATCCGACCCAGTATTTTCCCGTGGGTTAACCTATTGTTTTAGCTTTGAAGGAAGATGGTAGCCTTAGACGCTGCATGGATTATCGAAAACATAACTAGTTGAAGGTTAAGAACCGATATCCCATACCGAGGATTGATGATATTTTTTATCAACTTTGAGGAGAATGAGTGTTATCAAAGATTTACTTGAGATCTGGATATCATCAGTTGTGTGTTAGATCATTAGACATAAAACTTATAGGCTTTCGGAGTAGATATGGTCTATACGAGTACTTGGTCATGTTGTTCGGACTCACAAAAGCGCTAGCAGTTTTCATGGATCTGATGAATCGTGTGTTCCACCCATATCAGGATTATTTTGTGGTAGTCTTCATGGAAGAAATCTTGGTTTACTCTCACACTCGACACAACCATTCCAACCATCTTGAGATCATATTGAGTACACTAAGAGAGCATCAGTTATATACAAAGCTCTCAAAGTGCCAATTTTGGATGGACCAGATTCACTTCCTGGGTAATATTATCTTAGAGGCCAGAGATGCGCTAGACCCAGAGAAAGTGAGAGCAACAGATTCCTGGGAGAAGCCTAATAACGTGTTTGAAATACAGAGTTTCTTGGGGTTGTCTGTGTACTACAAGTGTTTTATACATGACTTCTCCTGCTAAGCAGTGCCGTTGACGGGTTTGACTAAGAAGGGTATGAAGTTCGTTTGGTTAGAAGTTTGCAATATAGCCTTTTATAAGATGAAGGGATGGTTGACATCAACACCAGTCCTGATACTTCCAGATAAAGGGATGATCTATACAGTTTACTGTGATGCATCAGGTATTGGGTTGGGAGCAGTGTTGATGCAGTGCGATCGAGTAGTTGCGTACGGGTCTCGGCAGTTGAGGCCACATGAGAGGAATTACTTGATGCATGATCTCGTGTTGGTTGTAGTTGTTCATGCATTACACTGTTGGAGACATTACCTCTTGGGAGAGGATTTTGTGTTGTTTACGGACCACAAAAGTATTAAATACATCTTTACCTAGTGTGAATTGAATTTGAGATAGTAAAGGTTGGTTGAATACCTTTAGTCCTTTGATTTTGGGATTGCCTATACACCTGGTAAGGGTAACTAAGTAGCTGATGCACTAAGTAGGAAGACTCAGATACATGTAGTGCAAGAGTCCAATGGGGAGTGGCATCTTATGGATTTGTTCTCTAACATGCATTTGGAGGTGCACGATAGTCAGGGGCGAACCTATCTTTCATCCTTAGCGGTGACTTTTACCCTCATAGATAGTGTGAGGATGAGATAACTATCAGATTCAGAAGACCTAGTTCTACGAGAGTTGGTGGTAAGTGAGGACCCTCCCCCTGGTTGGATGATAGGTGATTACGAGGTATTGTGTATCCATGGATGAGTGTGGGTTCCAGGGGATATACTTGAGGATTTGATGCAGGAATTTCATGCTTTATCTTGGACATTACATCTTGGAGTTACCAAAATATACCATGGCTTGAGACGTTAGTATTGGTGGCCAGTTATGAAAAGAGAGGTAGTTGGTTTAGTTATGAGATGGTCCACCTGTCAGCAGGTGAAGGTAGACAATCAGAGGCCAGCGGGACTGTTACAACAGTTACCCATTCTAGAGTGGAAATGGGATGATGTTGTGATGGACTTCATGATCGGGTTGTTGAGGTCACATCGAGGCAATGCTGTCTTATGGGTTGTTGTGGACATAATTACAAAGGTAGATCACTTTTTTCCAATCAAGGAGACCTTCATTGTTGAAGAGCTTGAGAAGTTGTATATCCGAGAGGTAGTACTTCTTCATGGAGTACCTCATTATATTAGTTTAGATAGGGATGCCCATTTTATGTCTCTTTTCTGCCAGAGTTTTTAGAGGGCATGGGGAACAGAGGTGCCTCTGAGCATAGCTTACCACCCCCAGACTGATGGCCAATCAGAGCGTACAAGACATGTGCTAGAGGACATGCTACGTGGGTACGTACAAAAAGTTTTGGGCTCGTGGGAGAAGAACATAACCCTGGTTGAGTTTTCCCACAATAATAGTTTTCCGGAAACTATTAAGATGGCACATTACGAGGATTTATATAGTAGGCCATGCCGATCACCCTTGTGCTGGTTGGAGGTAGGTGAAGCAGCTTTACTGGGACCATGTCTTGTGGAGGAGACTTCAGAGCAGGTCCAATTGATTTGGAAGCAGATTGATTCTGCACAGTCTCATCAGAAATCTTATATTGATAGCTGTAGATGACCCTTGTAGTTTGTGGATGGGGATCAGGTTTTCATGCATGTTTCACTGAGGTTGCGAGACAGGAAGATCAGGAGACAGGGTAAACTTTCATCGAGGAATGTAGGGCCGTTTGAGATTTTGGAGAGAGTCAGACCGGTTGCCTATCAGTTGCAGTTACCATAGAGGTACCAAGCCATGCATGACGTCTTCCACGTATCTCAACTATGCCGTTATCACTCAGGCCCGTCTCACATTTTTCAGCTCGAGGAGGATGAACTTCAAGTTGATGCATCCTATGAGGAGAATCTGATTCATATTGTTGATAGGAGCACGAAGGTTCTTTGAGTCTGGTCAGTTCCTCTCATACGGGTGCTATGGTAGCATGACTGAGTGTAGGAAAAAACCTTGGAGTGAGAGACTGATGTACGTGCTCAGTGGACAGAATTGTTCTCAGCTTTATCTTTACCACCCTTGGAAGGGAAATTCAGGGACAAATTGTTTTAAGGGGGGATGTTTGTGAGAACCCGGTTCTTATTATTAAGGTACACGATTCTTCTTTCCCTTTTCCTTATGTTTTTTTTGAGAAAATAGGGTAAATGTGAGAAAAATTCAAAATTTATGGGTACACGTCATGTACTTTTTCACAAACGCCGTGTACTTTGGCTGTACGGATGAGAATATTGGGCGAGTAGGCTTGGGTGTAAAAACTAACTAAACATCATGTACATTTGTATACACACCATGTACTATTGCTATGTGGGATGAGAATACATGGTGTGTTGTCTTGTCAATGATTAAGGGTGTAAATCCCGACTATACACCATGTACTTAGTAATACACGCCATGTAAATCAGTTGGCAGATGAACAGTGAGGTGGTGCAAAGTAGCCGCCAAAGTAACAGTTAAAAAAATAGTACACGCCATGTACTTGAGAGTACATGCTATGTAGTTATGTTTTTTCATTAAAAACAGGAAGTATCCCCCTCATTCAGTAGAGGAGGCAAAGAACATGCCAAGAGTTGCGGGAGAGAGGCCGAGGCTTGAAGGGTACCTCGCTCACACACCAAGACTCCTATTTTTCCGTCGTAAATCTCATTTGAACCATGCTGGTAAGGTATTCCTTCTTATAGAATCGTTCCATCCAATTCTCTCCCTAATGTCTGTTTTTTAGGTTTGAACAAGTAATAGTTTATCTCAGATTTACATCGTTCAAGGTTGTTTCAGGAGGTTCCTTTCACATATATCGATAAGTGGAGATCTAGGTAGGTGGTCTTGCATTTAATTCCAACTATAGAATTGATTTTTTGTACCGCCGTGCTACACGCAAATGTTTGGGGTGTCATTTGGATGAGACATTGACTGCTGAGATACCTTGAATTTCATAGGGGATCTAATAAATAAGTTTAAACTGCTCTTTGGGATCGTTGCTTTGATCAAAGGCCACCCTGAGGGCGTGTTTCCCTTTTTTATCCATTTTTCTAGGATACCCATGGGTATGCCGTGATTATAGAATGTTTTGAGTTTTCTTGAGAGGAAAAATATATAAATTTCTTGATTATGTTTTGGGCGTGGCCTAGTTACTTTCTTTTCATCTATTTATCCTGAGGGAAAGGTTCTGTTTAGCCTGAGGGAAAGGTTCTATTTAGCCTATGGGCAAGGTTTGACTAGCATGAGGGAAAGGTTTTGTTTTTCCTAAGGGAAAAATTTCCTATGCTTGAGGGAAGTAGCTTCTGTTTAAAAGGGGAATATTCGTAACGACTATATGAAATATTCATTTAGCCTGAGGGCAATCACCTGAGTGTTTCATTTCTGATTTCCAGAGGGTCAGGATTTACATGTCTGAGGACAATGGTTACTTTTAATGTTCACTATGTTGATTTTTTATATTGTACTAGCCAAGCTAAAGCATAGGCTTGGTAATAATAACTTTTACTTGTTAGATATCCTATTGTGGGGTCTACTGTGGAACTAGTATAGGAGATTTTCTATTGAGACTGAGTCTCAAAAAAATTTAGAATTCAATTAAATTGAAATGTTATGTTATTATTAAAATGGAAATGTAACTTATAGGGATGGTTACTTTTGAGTACTTCCTAGTTTACTGCATTTTATTACTGCACATTATTGTAGAAAATTTTCACTAACAGTTGGGCAAAAGCCTTTGGTGATTCCCTACTATGATTTATTTCTCACACCCTATTTGGGTAAGGTCTTGGGCCCAAAAAATATCATATTACTGTAGGTGTTGATAAGGGAAAGGGTACCTACAAAGGTATATGATTGTTGCA
The DNA here is from genome assembly GCA_963277665.1 of Viscum album. Lineage (NCBI taxonomy): Eukaryota > Viridiplantae > Streptophyta > Magnoliopsida > Santalales > Viscaceae > Viscum > Viscum album. The sequence continues at coordinate 639,440,819 of OY728131.1, read as the reverse complement.
GAGTAGGAGAAAATGGGACTGAGCTTAGGCTTGCGATGCTGCTGCGTTCCTATTGCATTGCTTTAGTTTTGTTTTCCTGTACTTTGTACCTTGTGCAATATTATATTAGATTGCAGTGTATCCTGTTTTGGATACTTTCTATGAATTAGAGACATATTACATCATCATATATATTACTATTGGTTATCTTTCACTATATTTCCATCATCCATTTCACAGATATATTTTTCACTTATTCTACTTTTTTATGTTTAAAAAATTTTCCGTTGCGCTACACATTGACAAATGAGGGCATAGTTTTCTCGTAATCAATCCTAGGCCCTCACTGCTAGTCGGTAGCCTCTGACATTTGGGGAAATGCGCTCGAGGTCATGTGAACAACCAGGTTTGGCGCACCCATTGTGTGGCACCTAGATCCAAGATATTTCATAGAATGTCTATAAGAGATGTTTTTAGATGTTTTTATGGGCTTGAAAGTTGTTGTATGTTATCATGTGAGTGTTGGAGTAGGTTCAGGTTAACTTGTTAAGAATTTTTTCTATATATGTCTCATCATTCCGTGATGGGAATATGTCACACTACGATGATGGGTTAGTATAGGAATCACCCCATATATAAAAGGGGAACCAAAACATGAATTTAAAATCCTACACCATGAAAAGTGGGTGTCAAGGTGTGGGGTGTTTTTGTCTGGATCATTTAAGGGTGTGAATATGATAGGGTTAAGATAAGTCACACCATGGTGGTAACACTTACATAATAGAAATTCTTAAATAATAGGACTCTTATATATGAGGATCATTTCATAGAGGAGGGTTTCCCACCATAATGAAAACCCCAATGTATGGGGTTTGGGAACCCTTATATATTTCATTCAAAACAATTTACATGTTGATGTTGGTCATGTAATAACCCATGGGCCACGTTGTGAATGGTTTCCTATAGAGAGGTTCTATGGTGTGAATAGAGGATTCCATGACATGAAGGTTAGGGTGACATGTTTTAGATTCTAGTTGGGGGAGTTGTGCTATATCGTGACCCCAGTGGACATGTTGTGAGGGGTGATAAGGGGAGGCATCACCCCATGATCCATAAAGGTCACATTGTGATAGGGTGATTTTCTTATTTTTTATTGGGGAAATCCCATATTTTCATGACTATCCCATATCTTGATTTATAGTATTTAGGGCTTGGTGGAAGGTATTTTTGTCTAGTACCACCTTCTTTATCCACCCTTTCTTCCCCATTTATTCGGGCTGTTTTTGCGTCAATTCCATATTTATTCATGGTATGGTTTTATATTTTTTTTCTAGTTTCTTATTTTTATTTGATAAATACTGAACTTAGTGATTTTTATAGGGTTTCATGTCAATTACAATAAATCATGGAGTATTTAGTCAATAGGTTGGGGTTTTTATTTTTCATGTCTATTGGTAATGTCAAGAAGACAAATTTACTAGGGTTCATTTTCTTTCATTAAGGTTTGTTTCTACAAGAATTTATTGGTTTTTTTTGGAGATATTGGGTTTATTGGTGAATTGAGTGGGGAATATAAATTTGGGGCCTTCTAGAGATTAGGTCTGGGTGCATGTCAAGGATATATCACACCCCATTTTTAATGTTTTCAACTCCATCACACCACCCAATGAAATTTGGTGTTGAGTATTACATGATGGGTTTTTACAATACATGATCTATCGATAAAATTCTTGGTGTTTATTTAAAATATAAGCACTCATGGACTCATAGGTGGTAAATATGATTATGGATTTATTTAGGGATCACCAGTTGAGATATATGGCCATTACAATACTCAGTAACTTTCTCATTTTCAAAATATATGTTTTTTTCTTTTATTATGGTTATTAATGGAATGTTATATGATTTTTTGATCTCTCCCTATAAATTAGGATGATTTCCTATTGGGATAATTGTCAAATTGGAAAACATTTCTTGTTTAATGGTTCATTGGTTGTACCTTGGTCAAACATGTTCTGATATACTTATTTATGGATTATTAGGCGGCATGTGTTTTTTTATCTTAGTAAATGAGATTTAATTTTATACGAAAATTATAAAATGAATTTTTGATGAAAAATGGATTCCATGTAAAAAACTTTTAAGTTATAATTTCAAGAATAATGATTTGAATTTAAGTGATGGGTATGAAATTTTATTCCAAAATAGTTGTATGTTATTATAAATAAAAATGTCACTAATGTTTTTTCCAATGTACTAGACTTAGTATAAATCACATTTGGTGTATTTATATAAATTATTGATATAGAAAATATGATATGTTTTTTTTAAAAACATGGATGGACTTGATAGAGATTTGTTTTTTGTTCCTGTTACATTACATGGAAAATGACCTATTTCGGAATTCATTTATGAATGCTTTTATTCTAATAAATATTTAATGGTAAGTTATTTTTGATAAATTATGATACAAGATTGTGCAGGATTCAGTTGCTATTTTATGGAATGAATATGTGGTTGAATGGGTGGTCGTTCATACAGGTGTGTGAGTTGGCGCAATGATGATCTATTGTTTTCTATCAAGGTGAAAATATGGGTTCTTATTGTTGTAATCAACACCATAGAGAGTCATATATTTGTAAATGAATTGATTATTTTTTTATTTCTTCTATTTTATGTTATTTTGACATAAATGGTTTTCATCACATTCAGGAGTGAGTGGGTGGTGGATTGGGATAAATGAACTCACATTGACTGATAGGGTGTTGGTCAGCATATGAAAAAAGGCCTCTACCTAGGTAATAGGGTTCTTGTCCAAATGTGATGTGGGAACTCCCATGAGTGATTGAATATGGTCTGATTTGATGGTTTTCATCTCATCTTTAAGTGAGGTGCAATTGTTTTTGATGTGGGACCATAACCTAAGTGATATGGTGGTGGTTAGAAATTAACACAAGACCTCACACTATGTGATATAGTGGTTGTTGAGATGCATTGTAGGACCATAAATTGACTGATAATACAATGGTATATATGTGAAATTCCACATCCTATACATATTACACTTTTCCTATAATGGTATTTCTTATGATGTGGTTATAATTGAAAAATTACCATCACAAACCAAAGTTGGCAGGGTCAGTTTTCATGATGGCATGGTTTGAAAACATTTCCCCAATATGCATTATTGTATATCCATTTGTTGTTTTGGTTCAAGTGGGTGTATTCTACAATAATGTCTTTCACTCCTTATATGTATATCATTTAGATACATTTTTTCACAACAATATAAAATATGTTGAGGTAATGGGTATTAATTCTATTTTATTGGAATCACCCCTATCCTCACATATATAATGTATTTCAATGAGTATGGGTATTCCTTTTTGTTTTCCTTTTTTAATAGGTATTTATTCGACTTGGGTACATGGTTTAGGTCCAGTTTTTAGTGTTTGCGGATACAAAACATTATTATGTGATGTATCATATATGAAATTTTACTGCTTTCAGTTTTGGACTATTTGGGATATCATGGAATCATATTTATTGTCTATAGTTTTTGTGTTTTACATAAAAATAGATGGTTGAGGTCAATTTTTTGGGGGACATAGGTCTGAAACTAGAGATTTAATTTTTAGTCAATAGTCTCCACATTATTTTTAGGACATCATTGTTATTTCAAAGGCATTGGTGCCTGTGGAGCTTCATATGATGTCATGTGATAACCCACCATGGGTGTCATTTTGGAGATCCAGGCAATGGACTTAAATTTAGATATGTCCATCATAAAACCAAGAATTTTAGATAGAGATTTATTTAGGACAAAAGATTTTACGATTGTGTTCTCTGAGGGATCAACATCAAAATCTGACAAGGTAATGATCACAATTAATGATCTATTTGAGATCAAGGTATGTCATTATTATTATTATATTTATAAATTCATTGTGGATTTATGTCATATTTATTTGTGATAATATTTTAATTATGGATATCAATCCTTGTTATTAGTTTTGGAATCCTTATACCATGAAATTCATATGATATAGATTTATCCCTAACATTATTCCTTACGTGTGTGTTATTGATAGTGGATCAATAGTGAGAAATATACCCCCTTATTCCTTCTAATTATTATATCATGAATTCTCCGGACATGATTCAAACATGATCATCTAAATATCAATTCACTGATCTCCTCTTCCCTCTCTACAGTCTTCTTGCAAGTGGAACTCTAGATTTGATGACTAAGTCTGTAGTCAGTGATGATGGGGATAGGAAGGGGGGTATAAAAGGGTAAAGTGGTGTAGAAGACCCCAAAGATAGCCTTTAATGATGGTGATAGAGGATGCCCATGATTATTGTTGGTGGTGGTGTGGTGAATAATTCCATGATGGGTCATGGAGGTGATAACCTTCTCAAGTGGGAATGAATCTAGGTTGCGATGAATTATAAACCACCATGGGTCCTCCCCACTAGTTGTCTTTTCCCTAGCAACATATTCTAATAGGCCTGGACCATTAGGAAAAACATCATCTGGGATTTTCCACCTACGTCTGTCCAATATTCACAGTTGTGTGGGACTGGCCAGGCATTTCTGCCACACAAAACATTCCATAAGTCCTAATCTCGTGGTCCCAACCATCGACCAACAATGTGAGCCAACATGTATAGCGAGTATTTTAGGTATTGAAGGTTGGGTTTATTGAACCCAACCTAGGAAAAAATCCATGGTTCACACTCTCATATACAAAACACACTACATGACATGCTTGGAGGTCACCATGTGTCCCAATCATTCCCTTTGTAGAATTTTTATGAATTTTCCACCTTGGGTAAAAAATTTTTTAAAAATATCCTATCCTGAGCATTTATCTATTTCAATGAGATAATTAGTATTATTAATTATCTCTATATAACCAATTTTTGGGTTTCAACATCAGAAGTAGAGTATTCTCTATGGATTAATACTCTCTTGTTATATATTGATTACACAACATGAGTCCCTTATATGGTTATAGAGTTCATTAATCCCCACTTATATGGGGTATGGGTCCTCTAAAATTCATGCATTGAGTTTTAACTCCCTTGAACTCAATTATGGACATGTAATCAATAGTGTCAATGGAGTTTGGTACTCCCAAAATCGACGTTCATTGTATCACAAGGGAATAAATATACTATTTAAGGAGTCTAGTACTCCATCACTTGATACTTTTATATAAAAAGGTGATATTTACCCATTAAGGGTTCTGGAAACACTAGACCAAGGATTACTTTTTCAAGGAATGATTCTACCACTAGTTATGGTGAGATTACATGGGTATGTATTTACTAGGTAATTCATTTCATGCGTTCTCATGGTGTGTGATACTTTGATCACTCAGGATATTGATGAATGGAGCTCAATGTACAATATTATAATATTTTAAATTATATAGAGTTTATATTTAGTGTTATTCCTTTATTATAGGGTCATCCTTTACTTATAATTCAATTAATGAATAATATGATGAGAAAAGTAGTGGTAGTGTCCATAGAGTATTTTTTCAGACCTAGAGGAGTTTTTTATATTGAGAAAGATAAATAATTATTATATATGATTATTTTTTTTCCATTTATATTAAAAATATAATTCTAGTTAAAAAGCAAGTCTTTTATAGTGTTTTATGTGAGGTGATTTTCATTTAATTATTCTGGATTGACTAAAAAATTATTGTAGATGTTTTGATGATGAAGAGGGATGTTTGAAGTGCAAGTGATATCACCACATCATGATCATTGAAAAAACTATTATGGTCATAAAATAAAAATTAAAACAATATTAATTATCTAGAAAAAAGTGTTTTTTTATTATATGATTTGATTAAGAAAACCTAACTATGCCTTGGTGTAGTTAAGTACACGACATTTCCATGGAATAAAGAGATCATATTTGAAATGGTCAACTACGAAGGGATTTAAATTGTGATGTTTTCTTTATGAAAATGTTGATTTGTGTACATGTAGTTATACAAGATCTGATTGATCATGTGTGATTTACATAGGAAATGGATTTGAAAATTTTAAAATGAAATTTGGAGGACTATATTTATAATAATTATATTTTCTTACTTTTCAAAAAATTGTGTTTTTTGGAATCAATTTAGTGGAAACCCTTATGTGGTCTAACTAAGGTGGTTGTTTTGAGAAGTTATTGAGATTTCAAGGAGAATTATTCCTAGTGAAGTGAAGTATCATGTCTATTGATGAAGGTTTAAAATAAAGAGTCCAACATTTTTCTATATGTCTTCAGGTGAGAAAACAATTCTTGTCTAAAATAGCGAGGGGACATAATTCTATGAAATAAGTAATTATTGAATCTATTTTAAAGCAGTTAAAATATATTAAATGAAAAAAATATAACATTTTTTAGTGAAGAATAAAAAATATATGTTTGGTGAAAAGTCAGATATTTATATTATATATGATGACATGGATTAGTTGTTGACTGAAGGTTTTCTCATACAAGACCTCTAATGTCAATAACGACATTAATAGTGACTAATGGTATATTTTATATTCCAATGGATCAAAAGGAAGAATGAGTAGTTAAAGATATGTTGAAGGATTTTGGTGTTTGAAATTAAATTTGGAATTAATATTAAAACCTATGGAATAATTTTTTCTTATGTAAGAGTAAATTTAAAAGGGTTCTTATATAATTTATAGTGTGAGATGAAGAGGAATTGAAGTAGATCAAGGAAAATATTACATAGTTGGTTTGTGTGTGGTCATCACTTCTATTTTGTGTGATGAGGAAGAATGATGTGAAACCTATTCTACAATGTGAAGAAATATAAGAAAATTTTAAAATTTTTGGGAGATAATAATTAAGGAAAAGGATAATACCTACCTCATTTAAGATGAATCAATATCAACAACAAGTTTGATTAAGGAGGAATCATTTCTTCTTATGCCAGGAGACTTGTGTGTTGTAATATGTTAACATGATTTCATGGATAAAACATACTCATTATATCCATAGTAGTGATTTGAGTGGATCCTATGGTATCAACTAATTACAAATAAAGAAAAATAATACCTACTCATTTTTTTGTGAACCATGTACATCAATTATCCTTATTTATTTATATTCCTTGGTTTATTTGAGTCTAGTAGTGATATTTTCTCCTCTGAAAACTGATAGAGTTAAATTCTTCAAGAAATAATTAATGTTAAAATTGAGGAATAGTACACTAATTCAATCACCCTATTAGTGAACCAAAAAATTTCTTAAGGACACAAAATTATATATTAGATCAGTCCATATTTACTTAAAAGCTACAATGTTTAATGGTTTTCTACTATGAATATTATTCAAATCAGTTTGTTCTTGAATTTTTCTCTCTCTATGTATCAAGGTATTGTTCCTATGAGGTTGAATAATTTTTCTCTAAATTTACATTATAAACATGGAAAATATTAGTTTAGTGAACAAAAATTTGATTACCACCTTTAATTGAAAGGATATTTTAAAAATAAAATGATCTTCTGCATCAATATTTTTTATAATAGTCTAAATGTATAAAGGATTCCACCGATGTTTTTGTTCATTGTTTTGATTGTCATTTGAGAATAAATGTATATATAAAGAATTTTGGTAATTATTGGCATTCATAGAATGCTACCCATTCATTTATTTTAGTAAAGTATTTCCTCAAGGTTAAATGGTTCAGAACAACAGAGGGAATATGGGATAATTTTCAAAAAAATTATGGGGACAATGTGAATGTGAATAAATTTGATAAATAAGTATTGATATTAAGATATAATGATACTAAATTGAATTATTATAAAATAGTGGGTGGATTTTTCAAAATTGTAAATGAAGCAATGAGTACCATCTTATTTTTTTGTGAGAGTTTAGAATATTCTATGATTTTTAGAAGATATTATGTGTCATGTTAGAAAAAATTTATGAAATGGTTTCACAACAGAAAGATCATAATTTGGGTACACATATTTTAAGAGATTTGTAAATAATATTAATTTCTTAATAAATACAATAGGAAAGTGTTTTAAATAATAATTGAAATGATGATATAGAATTATCCTTAAAACCATTGAAGAAATAAGATAATAAGAAAGAAATTGGTGAAGATAAAGAAGATTATATTGATAGGGAAGATGTTAAAATGAAAATTTTAAAGCTCATGTAATTCATTTAAATAAGTGTGGAAATGGGAAAAGGATAATTTCATGTAAATATGATTCTTAAATTTTTTCAGTGTTGATATATTAGACATTTAATTTTAAATTTTTTAAAATTTGAATAAGATAATGTTATTTTTGATTCAGATGAGAAAAACATGATGTTGCAAAAAGAAAAATATTGTACAATGGTTAAAGAAAATAATGTCATTAAATTCAGGAAGATAAATTTATTATCCAATCATTAATATGATATAGAATTATAGGTGGTGAATAATTATAGATATTCAGTAATGTTTGTGAAATGATGATAACTAAAATATTTTAATTAATAAGAATTAACAAGTGATGGGAGTAGCAATGATGAAATTAAGGAATTGATAGAAATGATGATCATTTAAAATAGTGGAATCAAAAAGTATCTCCTGAATATTTCTAATTAGGATAATTGAAATAGAACATTGAATAAGGATTATCAATTATCTATCAATAATAACATTTTAGATACTAAAATAGAGGCAAATTTGACCAAAGAGATTGAAAAACTGAAAAAAAATCTTGAGAAAGGGAAGATGTTTGATATTCATATGGAAATGAAGTTAAAATAAAATAAGATGTAGATTAATATTTTTCATTATAAATTTATTTATAAATAAATTTAATCTAAATAGCATAGAGAATGTTTTTTTGAATTCTATTAAACAAACTAAATACATTCCAAACCAGAAGACTATGAAAGACATTGAAGTATTATATACTGATGTGATTAAGATAGACCAAAAAACATTAAAAGGTATATAAAATTCAAGATATGTATGTAAAAATATTGATTCTATATCACAAGTGAAAAATGTCATGTTTGTGAATAAAATACTAGGATTCTCTGAAATATGTTAATTCTATTAACATTAATTTGAGTGTAAAAAACCTCAAAATAGTAATTTTAACAGGGACATAACTTTTTGTAGAGTAAAGAGAAAAATTTTGGGTGTTTATAATCTCTTTTTCACAACTAATAAAAAATTAATAATAAAAATATGGATTCAAGGAAGGTTTCATCATTAGAAAAACCTGAATTTATTATAGGAAAGTACAAATATTATTGGAAAAATTAATATTATGGGGGGTTTGGGATCTTGGAAAGGATATATTGGCTTGATTACCAACATTACTATGAATCCAAAAGTTTTTAGAGATAAATTTGGGGTGACAGATTCAAAACACTGAACTGATAAAAGCTTTGAGGTATTCTAATTTTTTTATTTATGGATTGGAACAAGTTCTTAGAATTAAAATGTGTTTGTAGAAAACTATTGATATCCCCCAAATAAGCATCAATAGAGTCACAAGTGATGAAATACCCAAATATGGGTATTATTTTCCCAATTAAAGTAGGGAAGAAGGGGGTGGTCGAAGAATCGTGAGATCTCTGAAAGATGCGCAATCTTGTGAACATATCAATGTCATCCAAAGGCCCTATCCATGGGGTATTTCTCAATGATAGTACTACAGAACCCTCTTCAATAAAATTTCCTTCTCCTAGGAAGGCCCCCCAAACAACCAAATGTGAACCCCCTAGACACATGGGTTTTCATTGGAACATGCTTGATAAACCATCCAAAATACTCTCAGAATAAAGGGGGATTATATTCTTAAAGAAGATACCCCCTAGTTTCCATGAAAATCATGTACTATGTCATCATTAGAAGAATAAAATCACTTTGTGATATTTAAACAATCTCACATGACCTCCAAGCCTTTAGAACATAAAATTAGAGATAAATGGTAGGAGTTTAAAGGGGTTCATGGTCACTAAATGGCATGCGATGTGTACCCAATGTGTCCTACGAGACACCTCAAGTCATCGACAACATGTCTTACTCGCCTCATGAAATCCCCTGACTTGTAAACCTCACTACCTGTATATCCTTGGACATGCCTAGGAAAAACTCTAGATCTCTATTGATTAATGGATATATTTTACATGAAATTCTTGCTCACCCCCATGAGTCCCATATTTTTCACATGATTTATCTCCAAAAAAATAGAAGAAATAAACTGAACAATACACTACCCCATGATTCTCAACCTTTTTACATCATATAAAGTGGATTAAAAGGGAGTATGTGAGAGGTAATCATGGTCACTGAAAGGCATGTGACGTTCCAATGACACCTGAAGTACTATCTTACAAGACCCCAGGATAATTCACCCACGGTCTCATGAGTGTCTTCAGATAGGAATTTGAATCTTGCGAAGGACCTTGGCCATGTCAGAATAACAACATGGAGTTCCTTAGATTGTACCACTTGAAAAAAAATTCATCGATAATCTAAAATAATCCGTTAAAAGATGTATTAATGAAGGAGGCTCATGATAGGTGAAAATCAGGGGACATGAATGAAGCAGTCCATGAAAAAGATTCATGTAACTTTGTGGTGCCAAGCCCCTACACCAAACTAATCCTGGACTTGTGATAGGGACTCTGCACAAGACAAAGAGTATCTGGGGTGGAAATTACAATAAATACCCCACCCCAAAATTAATAAATGGTTGTATTTTCAATCAAATGGAGGCATGTGCTGAACAAGATTTAGCACTGGACTTCTATAGATTTATCGGGGAGATAGATCATGCGACTGACCTAATTTCCATCATTTTATACACAAGATCTTATCCAGAGTGGTCATGTGCTATACATAGTGTTCTTTATATTATCAATCATAGATAACTTAAAGGATTTCTAGAAGGACATGCAGAGAATATACCAAATGTCCTCCAAATCATATGAGACTCAAAGAAACTAACATTGAATAGATCTAATGCCTTCAAAATACAAAGGTTACAAACAAGATCAAAAGAGAATGTCCATAGAAAAATACTTGTTCAATTAACCTCACACACTTTTTGTATGTCATTCGATGATGTACAATAGCATCGGGACACATCACTCAAATATTACGACATTCATTTGACATGCCATCTAGGACATGAAAAATACTCCAAACATGTCTAAAAAAGTCACATAGTCCCCTTGAAGATTCTTATTTGATCTATCAAATCATTTTGGTCTCTAACCAAGGGTCTGATATGTCCTTCAAGATCATTTCCTAACTCATATAACGGTTCTTGATCACACTAGATGAGTCCCACAAAGGTATCTGGGTATGACAACTAGGCCCTTAAGACACCCTCTATTTAAGTTAGTTGATACTAGTGAATCCCTCAAGGCATGTCTTACAGGTCTGGAGGTGTCTCCCAGAGGAGTCAGCCAAGACATGTGACACCTCTTTGGTTGTTCCACACTGGCTCTCGCAAGGCCATCCATGTATTTCAAGCCAGGTCATGTGATAAACCGCAGAATGTTCCAACTGGGAATTCTGATGACTTCCAGACATGAAGGCTTGATCACCAGGGCATCATAGGACTAAAAAATATTTTCAATCCATGATTTTTAAGACACTATAAATAGGGAAAGCTCTGTGTCTATGCCCCGAAAAAAGGGATATACGATAACTCTAATTCATTTCATATTTAGGATATGTATGCCACCTGCCTCTATGGTGCAGGATCAATATTGATCATCCACGGAGGGACCGTAACATGAGTCCCTTTTACAAATCAATGATATTTATTACTTGATATCCCTTGTTTCTCACTAATGATCCTGGATCACATGGGCTTAGGGAGTTGCATTGGTTATATGATCTACCTTATAAATCCCTACAATGGTATAGGGAGACCTCAGTGTGTAAGAAATCATATAAATGGAACTATCAAGACTCTGATTCCTATTTAATTCTGGATTTGTAGGCCAACCCCTAAAATCTATGCTCTATATTGATCATCCATGGAGGGACTAGAAAATTAGTCCCTTTGTCCAAAGAAATTTCATTTATTACTTTCTATCCCTTGTTTATCACTAACGAGCATGGAGCATGTGGGCATATGGGGTTGTAATGTCCATATCATCTACCCTATAGATCCCCTACAATGGTATAGGTAAACCTCAGTGTGTAATCCCAAACATAAAATGAACTACGATAACTATAATTTCAACCATAACCATAATATATAGGATGCATGTCTAAGGCCCAAGCTCTATACAAAACACCCCATGGACTGTTCCAATATAATGTCCCCTTCCCATATGCAATGATGCTGATCATATTCTCCCCCTTATTTCTCACCCCAAGAATGAATCACATGGTATTAGGGATATACAACTAACACCTCACTAGCATCATAAATCTCCATCATCCATGGGAATCTTAGTTTGTAATCCCTAACATCAAGTGAACTTTAACAAATCTGGTTCCTTCCATACTCAAGATACTTAGGCTATGTCTCTCTAAGGTTTGAGCTATATATTTATCCTTTGGGGAAATCCCATCATCTAAGTCACTTACATAGAGAAATAATACCACTTACTTACTATCCCTTGTTTCTCACACCAATCATGGCTCATGTGAGCATAGGGAGTTGCAGTAATCATGTCATCTGCACCATGAGTCTCTATAATGACATATGAAACTCCAATATATGAGTCCTGAAATAATGATGTATGAAAAAAATGATTTTCATTATATTTAAGACAAGTAGGACATCCATCCATGCCCTGAGCATGAAGGTGTCCAAAATCACCAATATATGTTCTCCTGCATGATGTAAAATTGCAAGAGTTAAAATTAAATTCATGGTTTTTGATTCCTGCAATACCAGGATATGTAGGATACCTCATAATGTCTTAATTGAATCATCAGAATATTAATAACCTACTTATATGGGAGTATGTTCTCAAGCACTTGGTTATATTGTTTTGTTATATAAGCTGCTACATGTTATTGGGGAATGATGAATAACATCAGACATATATATATGGACTCTCATAAGAGATCATGGCATTTTTCATATTAAAGTGAATTGGACAAATGTCATTTCATTAGAGTAATTATACCAATATATATAGGTAATATATTAACAAAAATATCATAAATAGATAAGAGATTCACATAATAGGAGAAAATTCCTCCCCCAAAGGGTGCGATAAGACCAACCTCCCATCCTCTCGACCAATGTGAGTCCCTAAGAGTCGTTGGGCCTGAAAACCAGGACAACCACCTGAATTTTGAATGAAGGTTTTTTACCCCTCTATGGATGGGGAACCACTGGGAGTTTTAGTTAAAAGTGAAATTGAAAATGCATTGAGCAAAACCTTTTCCACACCACATTTCCCGACGGAACAAAAATAGTGATCCTGATGCTACTCTACCCAATGAAAAAATGATTGTGTTATAATGAGTTAGAACACATTATTTTGTAAACCATGTTAAAAAAAATAAAACCAGAATAATCTTAAAAATGATCCTCTATAGCTATGGTTCTCCCAACTCCATCCTCATTTTGATAAGTCCCAATGAGTGGAATGAATGAATCAGGAATAAAAGAACAAAATTTTTAACCATGCATATCTGATTGAGAATAGTATTCCTATGATACCGTACTAACTAGTAACTATGTTCTTTTTCATATTCATAATTGCAAATACTACTTTAGCTTCCTAATTCGAGATGATGTCATTATCATATAACATTTATTCTAGAAAATAGTCTGCAACTGCAACTTCTAATGCTTTTAAATGCATCCCACATACACAGAGACTTCAACAGAATATATCAAATACAATGGTTCAATAGTACCATCAATATGGTACTATAATGACAATATAGGATAATCATGATGTCTTCCAGACAAAATAGTTGACGAGCCCACAATATCTAGAAAAGGCTGCTGCTAAACCTATGGTTCTCATCACCCCCACAAATAAATTCTGGAAATTATCAATGGAGCGTAGATACTGCCAAATTTTGTATCTAAGGAAGGTGAATCAAGAAGCTCGATACAATTCCCTTCAGGTTTAAAAGACTCCCAAGAAGGATCCAAAAAACCACCGTCACTAACACTATCCTCTCGTTACCCATCAGTAACCTACTGAGGGCACCATCTGATTCAAACACCCTCTAACAACCATTCACATGCTACAAGGAAAACTCATCTTAGCATAAAGGTGTCAGATATCTAGGAGAGGGCAAATATCTATTCTTCTATCAATAATAACTGTATGAATACTTAGGTTGGGACCAGCCATCAGGCCAATATCCCTGATTACTCTGAATGAGTATGTGGGTATATTCTTGCAGCAGGCCTGGGGGAGCCTCATATTCCTACCCTCAAATACAAAGACCATCAGCGTAACTCGATGGCACCTGGAGGACAAATGTGGACACATATACTCTCTTTAATAGAAGTCATTTACCAGTTCAACCTGAAGAGAAGAAATATATAGGCTCATATCCCCACACTAAATTTTCGGAAATTCTAATACATTTTAGAATCCACTTATGAACACCACAAACATTTTTCATAAGTGCTACAGATGATGGGATAGATGCATATTCATATCCCTATAGTGAGGAAAACAGAACACTCTGATCACCTTGAAAAAGTGGATATATTAGAGCATGAACACACTCTTTCTCCCACCTAAGAGGATTATTGACCTATTTTGATGAAGGGATAGGAATCATATCGGGATCATATACCCATTCCAAATAGACCCAAAAAGTTGATAGCGGAACATGCCTCAAGAAAGGGACACATTCTTATCGAAGAATTTTGGCAGCATACTCCAAAGTCCAAGGATCGGCAGCATATCCCTATTCTGGACGAGGCCAACCATGTGGGAAGGAAACATGCCTTGTGATAGGCACATATTCCTATCAATATATCCATTATGAATATTCTAAAATATCATTGATGTCAGGAAGATATTTCTACTTCTGATGATTAATGATTGTGCCAGCATCATTCTAAGGCAACATAGGGGAAGGCTCATATTCTTTTTCCCATTCTGGAGGTTCGTCAGCATATTCTGACAGGGAATGCATATTCGGACCATACTCATATTTTTGATAAAAATGGGTCCAACCAGGTGAGAGAAACACATGCCTTGTAGAAGGCTCATACTCCAACCAAGAAATAAAAGGGGAATATCCCCAAGGATCATGATCAGGCTCATACTCTCGTCTTGACTGAGGATCACCATGTGAGTATGGAACATGGTTCAGGATGAGTACATTTACCTTTTAATAATAAGAATCCTATTTAGAATATTCCAACAGCTTCTCATTAGTAGGATCATAATCTCATGGTACTTGATAGTAATATACATTTTCCAGCAACCTCCATATAGTATTCACATACTCCTACACAACTACAAAATCCTAGTTAGCATATTCCAACCACAACACAGAACATGGACTATACCCCTGAATTTTCTCAATTCCAGGGTCCTTGAGGTCATTCGAAACAAATTCTCAATGTTGAAAGGGTCTGTCTACTCCTCCATCGAAGAGGAATCATGAGAAATTCATTATCATAATATTCCTCCTCATGCTATTTTAGACATGGATCACATGGAATATACTTCTAAAATACACTATGGTAAACCTACCCATGGAGATATCTCATATGGGAAAGGAAATAATCACTTTTCTCAGAAAAATATGTATAGATAGGTGAACAAACCACAAAACATTCATACAGAGAGGTTCTCAAAACACTGGGGTCAATTGTATGGGGTTCTTCATCAAATTCTAGAAACACTCTATTCATATCAGTAGGTGACCATCGAAGCCATCTTATATGGTATGACTGTGTGGATTCATGTAAGTCTGATGAGAAGGATGATGAAATTGATATAAGAAGAGAGGTAGCTAGAAACATAATCCCCATCATGTTTTTAACCATCTCTACTTCCATATATGATATACTAGATGAGTTAGAAAAGATTACATTTCTTATCTACACTGGAATGTAGGGGATACCTATTAGTGACTGAAGGATTGATATCTACTTTATACTAGATATGAGTCTCACCTTTAGAAAATTAGGATACTCTATTACCACCATGAATTAGCCACTATCTCCACAGCTTGGGGTCAAAGATAAGAAGAGCACGAAAAAAACCTTCAACAAACTTGCGTCCATTGCATCGTGACAATTCATAAGCTGATCTTCAAAGCTCTGTAAGGAAGTCAAATTCATGGATGGTAATAGTATGGATTGTTAGACTTCTACTCTCCCTTGTAATAGTAGATCCCATCACAAAGGACATCCTACAATGTGACAACCTTCGATGAGATCAAAGTACTAGGAAATGTTTGGACAAGTTGGTCACTATAATAGAATGTCGTTATTCCAATAATGCCTAGATTTTATAGATAGAGAGGGAAGGATAGAAAGCATGACTTCAATATAGGACCCTAAAAATAATAAGAATATATTTCAAACATGAAGAACAATTTTTGATCACCCAGAAAACTTCTCATGAGAAATGACTTTCATCACGGGTCACCATCGCACCCAGCTGCCACACGAGAACAGATACGCCACACCACATAGACCACAACTTCAGCCAATATAGAATACTTTCAAGTGAAGAATCACCCACCTAGGCTAGAATAATATCAACAACAACCTCCACCAACTGTGTCAGGAATTCCCACAAGGATTCATGGATTACCTTCAATAGCTACAAATGATCCCCAACCTACTGGGCTGGGGCATTTATTTCTCGATCACCATCCCCCGGTTCATCATTATGTTATAGGACCAAGGAAAAAACATAGACGATACAAGAATGAACCCACCCCACTAGGATAAGGACATTTATTTCAACATGTTTTCCCTGGGAGTCCTTAAATCCATGACTAGAGCCATTGGATCCACAAAATTAGAACAATCAGTTCCATCTACTTCCCTAAATGACCCCACACCATAGGGATGGGGGACTATTCATCCTCATCACCACCATAGAAGGAATAATACTTATCTAGATTGGGAGAAATTAATGAATGACTGACATCCTACCCTCCACAGGACACACCTCTGCTGGTTGGGTCCCATTTGACTACCATGACTAGGAACTCCCTCATGATCACAGTTCAAAGACCAAAGGAGGAGGAATACACAGTGGGGATGGTTAATACCCACTAGGTTCACCATCCCAAAATGAACGAATAAGGCCAAGGTTTTGAGTAAATATCCTTATTTAATCAGTGTAGAATCATCCTATTACGTCAAAAGTAATATAACGACCACCATTGCCTGATATGACTATGTGAAATTCATTACTATCAACATGGATGATACATATCATGATTTAGACAAAAGAGGTCATGTAATGTAAAACATACCTCATGAGGAGGGTGAATTCAATGCACTTAATGAGATTGTGTGCACCAAGAACCAAATATTGCCCCAAAATATGGTAATTCTAAATATTGAGTTTCCACCTCCCCAACCAAATGCTTCCAAGGGGAAGGGTACAACCACATATTGATCAACTCCTTGAAGGAGCGAGTTTCATTCCCTAAAGTACTGATTTTCTCAATATGAGAGTGAAATACAAGCTCTTTAGAAACTTTCTAAGGAGTTTCTCGTGAGAAATATTCCCTTGGGGTATCGTCTCTAAACAAAGACAAATGTTCTCCCTCCCATAGTAGATCCATCATCAATGGTAGATTATGAATATTAGATTGGCTCCATGTCTAGGAAACCATACCACCTGCATGAGGAAGTCAAAAATGATAGTGAATTCCCTCCATTGAGGAAAGAACTCTTTCTTTCTAGTATAACCATTCAGTCCTAGGATGAATTGAAAATTGATAAGAGAAAAAAACAGGCACACCATATCAACTCCCACCAGCTCCACATGGGTGGGATATAGTCTAGGAAGAAATTACCTCAGATTTACTTAATGTCATCGAGTCCCTAAAAACATGAATGGAATCTATGGAAGGGAGGTATATTCCTATGAATCTTGAAATGAAACCATATCCTGAATGGGTTGACGATACCCCACCTCTGCCCAAATTTGGAAATCTATAGCTTCTCCATCTTTGATGGTGTAGGCGACCCGGAGTAACATCTAACTCACTTCATGTCCCAATGAGAGATGATGATGGACCCTCAAAATTTACCAGATCCAACCAAGATGAGGTGTTTTATACGGAATCTGAAAGGGCCAACCTTCGGTTGGTATATTTGTCTTCTAGTAGGATTTTTGGTAGATTGGGAAGACCTTCTTCATCAGTTCCTTTATCATTTTAGTTCAAAACTGAGGAAGACAATGACCATCAACCTAATAAATTACAAGAAGCATGAAAAGGATAGGGTGTCTAATTTCATAGAAAGGTGTAAGTGTTAAAACTATGCACTCAGCATCCCTCTCTCGCAACAAAAGATTCTATAAATCTATACTGAAAGACTTAGGGATGAGTTAGAGACACCCATGATTCTAATGAAATATCAAGACATATTTTGAAAATATGTTGAAATAGCACAAAACCTTCAAGAGGATATTCATCAGACCTATTCCAAATATCTACTCATGCCTGAAACACATGGAAAAAGGCCAGCCAAAATAGAAGCTACAGCTTTCACTCCCAATCTAGCAGTGTCACCTTTCTAGATGACCAGGAAGGCCCCAATTTTGTTTCACATCCTATTGAGTGGTGACAACCATAGTATCACCCTCGGTCAGAAGCATAGAGAAAACAAGGGTGTCTAGGATATGAAGAATAGATAAATAATATGTACACCTTCTAGATTGAACAGGTCCCCAAAAATTTCTTAGAATCCATGGAAAATAATATTCCCACAATTCTGCATCCCAGGACGCCCGAGGTGGTAAACCTCACCGACCAACCTGATTATTTGTCGTTCCATAAAAGTATGGGTTACAATATCCAGAATTATTTTGTCTCAAATAAATCCTTTAATGTATGATTGATTATATACATGTAGTAATTAATAACTCCCCAGAAAAAGTGGCTTGAATAACCATCGTCCAAACATAAGAAGAGGATTATTGTCAATAGTTCCCAACCTGAAGTTCTTTAAAATTTGATAAATGGGTTATTTAGAAGATAGTTGATCTAGACCATGCCACCCTGAGAGAAAAGTTGTGTTGACTAGTAGAAACTCTACCACCCAAAAAACAGGCGTCGGATATGCCTACCAAAGGAGGTCATGTCCTGTAGAAGTGAAATGAAATAGAAGAGGAAGAGTCATATTATCCTCCAAAGAAGGAATTAACCCTCACTAATTTCTTCCATGGAACATCAAAATCATGGGAAATTCCCTTCCAAATTTAATGCTCATTGGATAAATAATTTATCTTTGGTTCTATCATCACAATACACCTAAAACCCCCTTCTCTAATGATGAGTTTGCCCCCAAACATGGGTTTCCTAAATATAACCAAGGAATGGGAGGATGAATACACAATAACTAATGGTATAGGGTGTATCAGATATTTGTTCAGACTCAATATTATAGTTTTGTCCCCACAAATAACATATATGTAGATGACACTCATGGGAAAGCACTCAAACATGCGCAACAGAGGTGAGGAGTTTCCTCTGAGCCCTCTAGAAGTATCCAACACATGATTTAGTTTCATGACTCTTTAGTGGGGGTTCAATCCATTCTACATAGGAAACGGAAAAAGTTGACTCGACCAGAACCACTGGAAACATATATTCCCTCAACCTTGACACAAGCACTTGGTTTATCTGGCTTGGATACTACAGCTCCTAAACCACATGCCTTTTAGAATCCCAATATCAGGAAGTGGTGAGATTTTCCACAAAATTACGGTGTTCTAAAATAGATTGTTATAGTCCCAAATGTGATTTCAATCATTGATGCGCTTTATCTTTTAAAAAAACATAGGGAGGAACTTATTGAATCCCATTGGATCCCACATGCATTTATGAATGAAGTCACCATAGCCAAGGTCTATCGAGTGAACACTATGTCCATATGGTGTCATGTTTCCATCTCATTCACTGATCAAGATCTGGAGGAGGCCATCCAGGGGTACATTAGATGCTTATACATTTTGAGAAGGATCAATAATGCCAATGTCCAGAGGGTGATGATTTATAATGGGCCAGGGATCAATTATTATCCCATTACGGACCCTCTCATGATCAGGGTAGAGAAACAGGGACTTGTTCTCTACTAAGATAACCATATAGGGATATGATAATCATGATAAAAGGCTTCTTGGGGAGATCCGCCACATAGCCCAATTTGGGGAACTCACAGCTGGGGCCGAGTTCATTATTATCCAATGATACAATGCATATAATGTATAACTACCCTTCCCTTTATTACACACATAAACATGATTTATTACATTATATTACACTTAAGATAACTCTGAGGATCATGAGGTCTAGTGTTTTGATAAATTAGGAACATTACATAACAACATAGAACATAAAACACAAAAACTGTTTTGAAAACATCTTTTTTACACAACTATACACTTTCTTTTGTACTTAGCGTTGCATGAATAAGAAAAGGGTGAGATATAAAGCACAGTAAGGGAGTAAAAATGGTATAACATGAAGAATATAGTATATGTTGGTTAAAAGGCTTGTCAATGGATCATAATAGATACATGAACATATAGGCATAATATAGCATGATTATCATAACCTGGAAATGTGGAAACATCATTTAACAATATTTTAGCATGATCCAAGGATCATTGAACATGGAGCATGAGTAAACCCTTGTTGCACTTGAATTATCAAGGTTAAATCCTCCTTTCACTTGATTCATCATGATACTAGTCTTTACCCAATGCATTGGAGTGCTATCAGGGCACACCCTTCTTAATCATTTCATTTCAGGCATAAGTGTGTAACATAGATCATATAACATGGATTCATTAAAAACATCACTTATTCCATGATAAAATAATGTTTAATTCATAAATTAAAATCTATAATGAATACTTAAATTTTCATAAATGTAAATACCTTTGATAGAGAAATGGGCATGGTATTCACTACACAATGTCTTTGGATTGGAAAATATCGGTGTAATTTTGGCATCATAATGGCATGGCATAAAAATAACTACAAATGGTTGATTAGAGAGAAAGGGGTGTCTCATCATATGTACATGAAATGGATAGTAAATGGGTCATATATATACATATCCCAACATTTTTAATGGAATTTTGATTCATAATACAAAAGAATTACTTGAATGTAAATGAGGAGAGAGAAATCTCTTACTGAATTTCGGCATGGTAACATGTATAAATGGGAGGTATGAGTGATATATAAAGGGGTTTATCATCATTATAATATAAGGAGGGATGTATGGGGGAGGTGAAAAAATTATACCCCAACTTTTTTAATTGAAAATAAAAGGGTATAACAATATAATTCATTTTTTGACAAAAATGAAAAAGGAAGAAATCACTTACGGATTTTTGGCATGGTAACTGGTGTACATGGGAGGCATTAATGAGAGATAAATGGGTCTATAATCACTCAAAAATGCGTATGGTAGTATGGGGGATGTGTGAAATCATACCCCAGCATTTATAATTTAAAATACAAGGGTATAACAGCATATTGAAACTTAGACAAAAATGAGGGAGGAAGAAATCCCTTACAGATTTTCTGCATGGTACTGAGTGTACATGGGAGTCATTAATGAGATAGAAAGGGGTCTATAATTACTAAAAAATAAAGAGGTAATTATGGGGGAGGAGATAAATCATACTAAAATAATTTTCAATTGAAAAGAGAAGGTTATAGCAACATAAAGAAGCTTGGACAAAATGAGAGACGAAGAAATCCATTACATGGATGTGTGATCCCAACGGCATGAGAGGGGCTTGAGAGAGGCTTATTGGGAGGTTGGGAATCCTTGGAAAGATTCTAGAGAGAGGATTTAAAGGGTTGGTAGAGATCCTAATTCTTTTAGTGAAGATAAGTGGTATCTTGGGTGGGTTTATATAGGAAAATGGGGAGACTTTTTATTATTTATGTTTTGGACACCACACATTAATCTAAAAAAAACCACAAATAAGTCCGTGATTTTGGCCCATGGTTTTCTACAAAGGGGATTGTATACAATATTTTATAAGTCCAATTTTCAAAATTCTTAATATATTAGGCTTTCTTATGTGGTGGTGAGTCACACTCTCAAGGAAGACATTTTAAAAAATCAAAATATTTTATAATCCATGGAGGGTCCACTAATGATTTGTAAAATAAATAAATAAAAACATAAAATCACATTATTTTAATGGTCAAACATATATTGTCCAAACATACCATTTATTGTATTTTATTACATCACTATTGGGCCATTATGATGTCATAAAACACATTATATAATTAAACAGTAATTAATTGTTACCCAAAAATTCGACTCTCTCATAAAATAATGAAAAATTCACCATTGGATAATTTCAACATCCTGATTCAAAAAATAACATTTATTTTATCTAAATAATTATATAAATATGTTAATTTTTATTTTCAAAATAAAAACTAACATTTATAAAAAAAATAGTGGGTTTTGAAAAAAAAATTTGAATCCTTAATAAAAATCACAATTGTATTCATAAAAAATATATGATCATTTAAATTTAATAAAAATAAATTTAGTAATAATATTCATTAATTTAAAATTCTATTAATTCATTAAAATATATTTATTAATTGAATATTAACTAAAATTACTATTTGTTCTTTATAAACTATTTACAAAGTAATAATAATAAAATGAATGTATATTCATTATTCTATACAAAAATAATACACATAATCATAGTGATAGGGTCTTATTACATACACCCTTATAACTCCCGTATAAGACCAATGGTTAAGGTGTGCTATGGTGACAGACTCTTGGGGTGGCTCAAATAACATCACTCGGTGGTAATATCTATCAACTTACACTTCTACCGTAGGCGGTTCTATTCATGCTTAATGTGTTGAAGCTCGGCTTGGGATTGGTCATGAGAGAATCCCAATGATTCCACCTCCTTTCTGAGATTTAAAAAATGTGGTTCGTACATAGCAATTCTACTAGATGAGGCCATCAATTCATTGTCAGAGTAAATTGGATTTTTTAAATACCTATATTTATAAAAATCAATTGATCACTGTTCAACGACTATATTAGAAATGATAAGAAATATAAAAGGTATTTTGAAATCCCATAACATAAAACCATGGATGTTTATATGTTTTATTTAACCATTTTACAATAACACATTGAAATACATCAAGAGAAATTTTCATTAATAAATGTTTGGGTCATTAAAATCTTCCCCCCCTTAAGAAATTTCACCCTAAAAATTTCCTTTTCCCACAGTAAAACAGATGTGGGTAACTCTAATTTATCACTTCTTCTGATTCCCATGTTGCTTCTTCAATCTTGTGGTTCACCACTACACCTTGATGAGGGGAATTGTCTTATTTCGTAGAAATTATTCCCTACGATCTATGATCTTCATTGACTTCTCTTAATAGGATTGGTCATTCTCTAATGGCACCACCTATGTATTGAGTACATGTTATGGGTTAGTTATATACTTCCCCAAGAGAGATACATGGAATACATCAGGTACTTGAGATAGGTTTGGTGGAATTTCTAGCTGATAGGCCACTACTTCAATGTGATCAAGGATCTAAAAAGAGTCGATGTACCTTGGAATAAGCTTTTACTTCTTCAAAAATCTCATAACTCTCTTCCATGATGATATGTGGAGGAATACCATGTCTCTGACATCAAACTCTAGGTTTCATCGATGATGATTAGCAGAGCTCTTTTTTCAACACTGAGTAGCTTTAATGTGTTTCGGGATGATCATAACCTTCTCCACCATTTCTTTGAACATTTTTGGACCTAGGAGTTTTTTCACCCCAACTTCATCCCAACATGTCAGTGTTCTTCACCTCTTCCCATACATGGATTCATAAGGATCCATTATGATATTTGAGTGGAAACTGTTATTGTAACATAACTCAAACCAGAGGAAGTGGTTGATACCACCCCCCTTTGAAGTCTATTGTGAATGATATCAACATGTCCTCAAGTCTTTGGATAGTCTGCTCTTATTGGCCATCATTTTGACGAGCATAATCCATTTTAAAGTTCAGCTCAGTATTCAGAGAATGTTGATGACTCTTCCCGAACATGGAGGTGAATCATGGATCTCGATCAGATAAAATTGATAGAGGTACTCCATGAAAACTTACCACTTTTCTAATATATATGTTATAGTTGATCCAATGATAAATCCTCCTAAATTATAATGAAGTGTGTAGTCTTTGTAACACGATCCATAAAAACCCAGATAGAAATGTTTCCTTTGTATGTCTTTGGAAGTATGGTGACAAATTCCATGGTGATGTTCTCCTATTTCCATGATGACATGGGTAATGGTTGCATCATCACCTTAGAGTAACACCTCTCATCCTTCACTTGATGTCATACAAGTCACTTTGATGTATAATTAGCAATCTTATTATTCATGTTATTCCACCAAGAAAGCTCTCAGAGATATCAATACATATTTGTGTTTTCTGGGTGAATGGAGAAATTCAAACTATGTGAATCATCTAATTGTTTTCTTTAACTCTAGATTTTATGTAACACATAGTATTATCCAAAATCACACAATTACTTCTTCATTAACAATGAAATCTGATGATTTACCTTTTTTGATAGTTTCCACTTTCATCTAAATTCTTATATCATCTTTTTGAGAATCCTTTAGAAATTTTAAAAGATATAGGTGAGAAATCATTTGTGAAAGGATTGATAATGTTCCCTTATTTATGATTCCCATCCCCATATTCATGAAATCTAAGAAGTTTGGATCCTTTTCAATTCTTGTTAATGATAGAATTTTTGCATCCTTTATACTTAGAACATCTTCCATATTGTTTCCTTTCCATGGGAGGTAATGGGTTGAGCAGTCATAGTATTTGATCATATATAACCATCTTTGCTGGTGCATATTCAAATCTTTCAATGTGAATACATACATTAGGCTGTGGTGATCCATGTATATTTCACAGTTCTACCCATAGTGGTAATGCTGCTGAAATTTTAAAGCGATGATTAAAGCAGCCAACTCCAGATCATGTGTCGGATAGTTTTTCTCATGAACATTCAATTTCCTTGAAGCATAGGCAATGTCTTTTGTAATTTTTCATCAACACATGACATAGGCCTTTCTTTGAAGCATCAATATATACCACAAGAGTTATCCACTTTTTGGTAGTGTGAGAACAGGCGTAGTGATAAGGCTCCTTTTTATCTCCTTGAAGATCTCTTCACATTCATCACACCAAGGGATCAAGACTACCTTCAGAGTTAGCTTGGTAAATGGTTTGATAATTCTGTAAAATTTCTCAAAAAAATGGCATTAATATATTGCTAACACTAGGAATTTACGGATATCTATTACCAATGTTGACCTTGTCCATCCCTCAATTGTAGCTATCTTAGAGGGATAAACAAATATCCCATTGCTTGTGATGATATGACCCAAGAATGAGATGTCCTTTAATAAGAACTCACACCTGCTATACTTTGTATAGATCTTCTCCTTTCTCTAGGTCTCTAGAATAGTGCCTAGATTCTCCTCATTCTCCTACTTGGTTTTAGAGTATATTAGAATATTGTCTATAAAGACTACCATAAATTTGTTGAGGTAATCTCTAAGGACTGTATTTATTAAGTCCATGAAGATTTTTGGATCATTAGGGATTCTAAAAGTAATTAATATGAATTGATAGTACTAGTTTCTTGTAAAAAAGTAGTCTTGGGGACATCCTCCTTCTTGACCCTTACATGGTAATATCCCAACTACAAATCCTCCTTAGAGAAGTATTGTGGTCTACATATATGATCTATCAAGTCATCAATTCATGTCATTGGATACTTTTTCTTTATCATGATTTTGTTGAGCTCGCGATAATCAATTCAAAGGCGTATTGACCCATCCATATTCTTGGTGAAGAGGATTGGTGCACCCCATGGTGAAGCACTTAGGTGTATAAAACCTTTATCCAAATTATCATGTAGTGGTCTATTCATCTCCTAAATCCTCCCAATAGCCATTATATATGGATTTTTGGATTTTGGAAATTCCCAAAGTATAAGATCAATTGAGAATTAAACATACCTTCTAAGAGGAAGACCAATCATTTACTCATGAAATAGTTCAGCGAATTTCCTCAAAACAGGAATGTATTCAAGGATGGTTGCTTCCTTAGAATCAATCATTAGAGAAATATATGCATTCTCATAGGGATTTAATATCCATGTTTGAGATGATGGTGCTAAATAAGATTTATTCTCCTCCTTGCACAAGTATAGAATCGGGGGTCGATTTGCTAAATGGATAGTGATTTCCCTATCACCAAATTTTATGTTGGCTCTATATAAGTAAATCTAATTAATGACAAGAATTGGATCCAATTACACCAAAGGGAGTATGACGAGATTTTCTAGGAAGTCCAATCCCCAAATTTTGATAGGGGAGGAGTTATATTCATGGGATGCAATGATTGCTTCATTTTCCATTCTCACCGACATCTTTACTTCCATGATTTGTAGTGGTGTTATGATTTTTGAACTAAATTTTTGGGATATAAAATAATACGTTGATCCAGAATAAAAAAGTGAATTTGCTATTCATTAATGAATAACTAGCGTACCTTTCACAAATTCATTGTCGGGGTTCACTTTGGCGGTAGTAATGGAAAAATATCACCTTTGAGGCCTTAGAGGTTATTGGTTGCCTCTAAAAACCCTTGTCTTATGGAATATGTTTTCAATGTTCCCTAGTTATCTGCAGTTGAAATAATTAACAATGCGTTTAGGATTGAATGGAGTGTTCCTCTACTCTTTCAGATCTGCGGGTTTTTTCTTGTCGGTAGTTAATTACCAGGTTCCCTTCTCTTCCACACATAAAGCATTTCTTCATCCCCTTTAGGCAATTTTTGGGGTTACTTTCTGTACCATTGGAAAGGGGGGTGAGATATTTTCTTATCACTGTGGGATTTATCCATTACACTATCAAAAATAAATTCCACCTTACACTTCTTATCCCCATGATACCCCTAAGATAATATGATCTCCATTTTGACTTTGAGGGCACATCAAAAAATTTCTTCATAGCTATCAATGTCATGGATCTCGAGGGCTTTCCATAGGCAAGGTAATAGATCACCAAAGAAGTGGTCAACCATTCATTTAGGGATAATGACAAAGCCAGAGGCGTATTGTTCAAGACTTGTGATTTTTTCCTCACACGCTCCGGTGGATTCGTCATCTTTCTGCTTGAGGGCAAGGAATTCCCTTTCTATTTTAAGTCGGAGGGTATGAGAAAAATATTTGTCGAAATTTTTTTTATAGAAATCCTCCCATTCCAACACATCAATTTCCTCCCCAGGAATCATATTTTTTATAAATTTCCACCATTGAACAACTTTACCATCTATACGATAACCAGCCAAATGTACATTCTATTGTTCATAACATTAAATTATGGAGAAGATCTTTTCAATGGAGTTAATCCATTGTTCAGAAAATGAAGGATCATATGATACATTAAAATTAGGAGGAATATATATCATTAATCTCTTGATTGTGACTTTTTCGTTGGGGGGGGGGGGGGGTGGGGGTTGAACGTTCCTCTTAACCCATTTTTCAATTCTATACTTGAGTTAGCTAAGAGATTATCGTGACAATGTTTTCGATTCCCACCCCCATCAGATTGGGAATCTCATTAGAACTGTTGTCACATTGATCTTCACATCGGTTGTTAGCCTGATTCCTCCTATTACCATCCATTGGATGGAATAATAGGAAGGTTAGGGCTAATAAATAAATGGCAATCCAAAGACAAAAATGGATGACTTATAAATAATTTTATTTCCTTAACTTATGAATTTATAGGCTTCAATCTTTGTTGTCTATGATCTAGTTCACAACATATATTCTAAGGGGAATTTTTTTATTCCCATAATAATGTTTCGTTCTAAGAATATGAATTTACCAAGAATATCCCCATGGAGTTTCTAAAACAAGAGCGAGAAGGGCCCATTCTCATCCACTGGTTATTGTTCGAGTCTAGCTCAAAGCACTATTTTTGGGTTTTACCCCATGTTACATCTATACCAGAGCCACCTCTACCTACTCATATGTATTTTCTTAATAAAAAATTTACTCAATACTCGCCAAAATTTAGGGATGTTTTTATTTTACTGAGTCTTATCCCTAAGGGTTTCACTAGATTTTTCTAATCCTAATCACAAAAATAACTAAACTTATCCCCCTACCAACTATAACCACCCTGCTCTTTATTACACACATAAAAAATATTTATTACATAATATTTTACTTAAGAAAACTCTAAGGATTGAGAGGTATAGTTTTTTGGGAAATTAGTAACATTACATAACAACTTAGAATATAAAACACAACAACTTTATTTAAAACATCTTTTTTATAACCACAGACATTCCTTTGTACTTAGAATTACATGGGATAACCCGAGGACACACATAAGAAAAGGGTGAGATATTAATAATAGTAAGGGAGTAAATAGGGAATAAAATAAATAATATAGTACATGTTATGAAATAGGCCTATCAATGGAGAATAAGATAAATATGAACATAGAGTCATGATATAGCATGATTATCATAACGTGGAAATGTGGCAACAACATTTAATATGATTGTTTCATGAACCAGGGCTCGTTGCACAAGGAGCATGCATAAAACCTAATTGAACATGAATTAGCATGACTAAAATCACATTTCACATGATGTATCATGAAAGTAGTCTTTACCCAATGCATTGGAACACTATCCCTTCTTAATCATTTCATTTCATCCATAAGTGTTTCACATGGATCATATAACATGGATTTTTTAAAAATCATCATTTATTCCATGATAAAGGAGTGTGGAATTAATAAAGGAAAAAATATAATAAATAAGTAAATATGAATAAATTTAAATACCCTTGATAGATAAATGGTCATGGTATTCATTACACAATGACATTGGCTTGGAAAATCGTGGTGCGATTTCGGCAGCAAAACAACATGGAATACGAATTAATAAAAATGGTTGATGAGAGATAAAGGGGTGTATCAACATATATACATTAAATGGAAATTATAGGGGTCATATATATACATTTACCTACATATTTAATGTAATTTATATTCCTAATACCAAATAATTTCTTGAAGGTAAATGAGATGAGAGAAATCACTTATGGAATTTCGGCATGGTAACAGGTGTACATGGGAGGAATTAATGAGACAGAAAGGGGTCTATCTTAATTGAAATATAAGGAAGGAAGTATGAGAGGGGTGATAAATAATACCCCCAAATTTTTATTTTAATATAAAAGTGTATGAAAACATAATTATATTTAGAAAAAAATGATAAAGGAGGAAATACCTTAAAGATTTTTAGCATCGTAACAGATGTAGATGGGAGGAATTAATGAGAGAAAAGGGATATATCATAGCTCAAACATAGGTAAAGAATTATGGGAGAGGTGAGAAATCATACCCTAAAATTTTTAATTGAAAATACAGGGTTATATCAACAGAAAAAAACATGGACAAAAATGAGAGGGGAAGAAATCCCCTATAGTGTTTTTGCATGGTATCGAATGTACATGTGCGGCATTAATGAGAGAGAATGGGGTCCCTAATCACCCAAACATAAGTAGGGATATATGTGGTTGGTTAGAAATCATACCCTAACATTTTTAATTGAAATTACAAGGCTATAGAAACATAAAAAAACATGGAAAAAAATGAGAGAAGAAGAAATCCCTTACTTGGAAGTGTGATCCCAAAGGATTGGGAAGGGTTTGATAAAGGTTTTTTTAGAGATTGGGGAACATTGGGAGAATTATAGAAAGATAAGGGAAGGGGTTGTTTAAGCTCCAAAGGTTTTTGGTGAAGCTAAGTGGGAGCTTGGGTGGGTTTATATATGAAAAGTGAGGAAATTCATTATTGTTTAGGTTCTGGACACCACATATTAAAATAGTCAAACTAAAAATATGCCCATGGTTTTTTCCAATGGTTTTATCCAAAGGGGAGTGAAAAAATTATTTTATATGGCCAATATCTGAATATCTTAAAATATAAGGCTTTCATATGTGGAGGTGAGTCACAATCTCAAGGAAAATGTTTTTAAAAGGATAAAATATTTTATAAGCCATGGAGGGTCCACTAAAGCTTTTTAAAATAAATCAAACAAATAAAAAATCACATTATATTAATGTTAAAACATATATTGTCTGAACATCCCATTTATATTATTTTATTACAGCACTATTGGATCATTATGTTTTCACAAAACACATTATATAATTAAATAATATTTAATTTTTATCCAAAAATTTGACTCTCAAAAAATTATGAAACATTCACAGTTGGATAATTTCAACATTTTGATTCCAAAAATAATATTCATTTTATCAAAATAACTTTTCAAATTTTTTAATTTTTTAATTTTAAAATAAAATCCAAAATTTATAAAAAAATTCATGTGTTTTCAAAAAAGCAGCTTTCAAACCTGAATAAAAATCAAAATTGTATTCATGAAAATTATACTCTTAGTTATATTTAGTAAAAATTAATTTATAAATAATAGTATTTACTTAAAAAATCCATCAATTCATCAAAATGTATTTCTTAATTGAATATTAAGTAACAATACTATTTTCTCTTTAAAAATTATTTAAAAAGAAACAATAATAAAATGAATTTACATTCTTTATTCTATAAAAAATTATGCTACTAATCATAGTTATAGGGTCTTATTACATAACCGATTATAAAACCCGTATAGGACCATTGGGTAATGTGTGAGATGGTGATAGACTCTTGTGGTGGCTCAGATAACATTGCTCGGATTGTAATCTCTATCAACTTCCACTTCTCTCATTGGAGGTTCTATTTGAGATTAACGTGTTGAAGCTCAGATTGGACTTGGTAAAGAGTGAATCCCAATGATGCCACCTACTTTCTGAGCTCTGAAAAATAGGATTTTTATGGATCAATTCTATTGGATGAGGCCATCACTTCCTTTGTCTGAGTAAATTAGATTTGTTAGAGCCCTATATTTATACTAATCAATTGATCACTATTTAATGACTATATTAGTAATGGTAACAATTTTTAATGGTATTTTGAAATCCAAAACCAAAAAATCCAGGAAGTGTATATATTTTATATAACCATTTTACAATAATACATTGATATAGACCAAGGGGAATTTTCATTAATAAAAGTTTGGTTCATTACATAATGTAATTATTGGAAGTCTGTCACTACATAGCTATATGGCAGTTCCATCAACATCCCATCATTGTCTAAAGTACCATATCAATGGAAATTTTGTCCTACTGCAAGGTGATAGAACCCCCTTCGAGACATATAGAGACACATATGCATAATCGTATTTCTATAAGAAGGATGGTAAGAAACCAATAGAGGATGATGATATATAGGTTGTATCCCCAAATGGCTTAGGGACTTCCCCTATGAATCCGTAGAGTTTAATTAATGATAACAATGTGCTCTCTATAATCATGGTCGAAGTAGAAGATATGACCCTAGTGGTAAAAACATCTTTTATCCCCATTTAAAATAATCTCGGGTATCCCTTTGCAATAACCCACACAACAAAGGGAGGGTGATATCTCTTCTAAGGGACCCCTCACCCTGATACTAATAGAGAGGCTGCAAGACTTCCATATTTACTAGAATATGACTTTAAAGACTCATAATTGAATAAGGATGACCTTAGAAACACCCCTCTATCATTTGAGGAAGGCATCTCTACTATAGTAGATGATCTAAGGAAGATAATTAGGGGTATATGAAGACCCACAACCAACCCTGATTACTGAATCTATGTCTCTCTAAGAGAAAGAAATGTAAATTACTTTTCTGAAGTAGCATTGATATGTGTTTTAATTAAACTATACGTAAAAGTATATTTTGAATACCAATGTGGCTATAAACCATTTCAGATTTCCCGATGAGCATTTGGGCTTTAAGGAATAATCCAGGAGGATACACCCCTCCCACGCCACCAATGATGATGTAGAATTCGACAGGTTTATCAAATCTAACTTTTTATGAAAAGTTCATTACATAATATTTCTCTCTAATATCATACCCTTCATGAATAAGAACTATCAGATTAGGGTTCTCATGGAGATTAGATACCATAACTAGCCTTGCACAAAGAATGATTTTCCATTACCAATCCCATGAATCTTGATATATGCATCTTATAGATTCTGGGCCCTTTCCTTCATGGATGTGTACTCAAAATACAACCAAATCAAGATGAACCCAAATGATAATGACTCCACTACCGTCAAAGCAAATGAAGGGATCTTCTGCTCTCAAGTCATTCTCTTTGGATTAAAGAATTCATGAGCCACATATCAGGGTTATATGCACCGAATCGTTGAGTCAATATTAAAAAGGATAGTCGAGTGCTATGTCGATGACCTGGTTGTTAAATCCTGATAGTGATGTGATCATTTCACAGATCTCTGAGAAATCATCATCAAGCTACAAAAAATAGTCTATTTTTGATTCCACTAAAATGTTCATTCGGGGTAATGACAAACATGTTTATTTTCCTTCTGGTATGCCACCATGGCCTTGAGTTTGAGCAATAAATGACTTGTGCAATCTAGGGAATTTTACCTCCCAAGAACTTGAAATAACTATGGGGAATCTAATATCACCTCACCTACATTTAGCGATTCATATCCATCCTAGACAGAAAAGCTCTCCCCTTCACAGTTTAAATTAAAAAGGGAACCACCAACCAATGGGACGATGATTTTTAGAAAGACTTTGAAAGCCTTAAGCAATATTTGCTACTCCTATCAGTTTTTTTGCCTCTGATTGAAGGGAGGCCACTCATATTGTATGTGGCTACTATGGATCAATCATTTAGAGCCATCCTCTCATTGAAAAATAATACAGGATGTGATAATTTTATCTACTACCTTATCCATACCTTTCTAGGTACTGAGACCAAATATTATAATGTCAAAAAGAACTACCATTCACTCATCATTGTAGTGAAAAAGAAGAGGCATTACTTACTGCACCATGAGGTCCACCTGGTCTCCTGCATTTATCCACTCAAGTATATCCTTGGATAAACCATTATTACTATGAGATTGGCTTAATGGGTGGTAATTCTTCAGCAATATGACATCAAGTTCATGTCTTAGAAGTTGGTGAAAGGGAACACCCCAGATGATTTCCTCACAACACACCCTACAATAGAATGTACACCAGAAGACACCGACCTCCCTGATGAAGGGATTTTTTATTCCCATGACACTCCCCGAACAAGGGAGATGTACTTTGACAGTGCCTCCTAGAGTCCTATCTGGACCAGAATGGACAACCTGAAGCTTAATCAGGTTTTCATGGGGGTTGTATTTCTCTCCACAGAAAGAGCAATTTTTCCCTTCCCTTTATCGTTATCTGAAGGCTAAACATATAGTGAGGCATACTACCAAGCCCTCATAGCCAGATTAAAATCAGACCTACAATTTCACATAGACTACCAGAATATCAAACAATACACATAACTAGTAATTAAATAGGTCAATGGTGAATATGCCATAAAAAAGAGGAATTAGACTCTCTCACTGGTTATGTTAGGGGATTAATGGAAGAATTCTCCATCGATCCCACCTTGAATTATGTCCCTTTATTGAATAATTCCTATGATGAAGTGTTTTCCAATTCTTTCACAGTCATGGAAATCCTTGATATGGAGGAAGTAACATTCCGTATTACACATCAAAAAATGGTTTCACCATTCTCCATATGTGACATGGAAGTGATCAACTAGGTTGATGAAAACTGAAAACACGACCTCAAAATTTTTCAAATGCTCCCATAAATGACCCAAGAGTGTATCCCATTTCGTAAGCTTAGATTCGATAGGTCGTAGAGACCAAACTGAGTTATATATTAGGAATTATGGACATTTGAAGTTGGGCTGGAAAACTAGTTCACGAAGCCCATTCACGATGATTCCTCCACGATTACAGAGCCGCTGCGGAGCAAACAGATGAGATGCATCGTGAACCCTTTTGACGTTCAGGAACCCACTATGGAGCAAGGAGGTGGGATGCTCCACGAACGTCTTCGGCGTTCACGATCCACAGTAGAGCAAGGAGGTTGGATGCTCCGTGAAACCCTTTGACATTCGCGATCCACCACAGAGCGAGTTTTGTCATCCCACTGAGTAGGCTCTTATTTCCGGAGGCTCTCACCTATAAATACCCAGCTCTTCCCCCTTCATTATACAATTTCACTCTGCCCCTTGGGCGTCCGATCTCCCAGTTCAATGAGATATTCTTTCCTTCATGAAGTGGCTCTGCGTGTCCATGCTCCGCGAGCAGCTTCCTTCATGTTGCTGCTCCGTGAGTCCATGCTCCATGAGCAGCTTCCTTCGTGTTGCATCTCCATGAGTCCATTCTCCACAAGTAGCTTCCTTTGCGATGCTACTCCATGATTCCATGCTTTTTGAGTCCATGCTCTGCGAGTCCATGCTCCGTGAGTCCATGCTCCGTGAGTCCATGCTCTGAGAGTCCATGCTTCGCGAGTCCATGCTTCGCAAGGCCCCATGTTCCACGAGGCCCTTTGCTTTGTGAGTACATGATTCATGAGTCCATGATTATCAGGACGGTCCATTCGCTACCCTCATTGACCCCCATAAAAAATGGATAATCTCACCACGATCATTTTGGGCTGGGACGTTGGCATTTCCCTTTGCACCCTTATGCACACCCACCTTCCACCTATGGAATACCATGATTTGAGATACTCCTCTACACACCATAAAAAACCTTGAGTCAACATATTACTCTTAGTTCATTTCCCATTTCATGAGTTGAGATTCTCATGATCATTTTCCCAAGTACATTGAGTTGAACCATTCCTCAAGTTACTCATCCAAAGCCGATCACTTGGATCCTATGTCAGGTCGAACCAAAAAGGGCCACCTTTTCATAAGTCACAACACTAGCCATTAATAGGATTCTTATGCCCAATAGTCCTATCTACATGACTTTAAACTATATTAATCCCTATATGATAGAAAATGGATGCCTCTTACTCAATATAAGAGATTCCTTGTGCGCCAAGCATAAGATGAAAACAGTCTTCTCTACATGACTATAATATGTAGTGTACCATATGTTCCAAATATAGGATGTCTCTTGCTCCAAATAAGAGATGAATTATGCTCCAAGCGTAGGATTCCAATAGTCCTATATACATGAATATAAACTATAGTACTCCCTATCTGACAAATAATATGATGCCTCTTATTCCATACAAGAGATTCCTTATGCTCCAAGAATAAGATGCCTATTGCCAGGATTATAGCAGCGTAATTTCAGGAGCGTTGAAGTCTATTCAAACATTTTGTCACTCCAACTCATGCTTTTCATGTCCTTCATTCATATCATCATCCACTTCCATGTCTGAATGGACCCCCTAATGGCCTGGTCACATGCTGCATCAACTCACCTACCATCCTGGGCCAACGCCCCAGAAGACTTTGGATGAAACTTTGAGTCAGGTCCTGTGTTACAAACATGGTCAACCGTCGACCCTTATTTGTTTGTCCAAATTCTAGGCTAACACAATAGGGATGATGTGTTTCGAACATAGTCAATAGTTATCCTCTATCGCCATGCCACTGTCATTGTGTTCCGAATGTCAGACACGTGATTCACATTGTTCATCTCCCTTTGTTCAGACTGATTCCAAAGCTCTTGGTGTTATCCAACTTGTGCACATGAGCATAGGTTTTGGCCCCAATTATATAATGCAAACCACTAGTAAGTTGAGATGCCCTCACGACTAGACAAGTGGAAGACATTACAGGCAGCTTCCTTGCTTAAGCCCCAAGCACCATTGCCGCTCCATAGCGGCACCCGGGTAACATCCTTGTGTAAGCCCCATCCACTATTGCCTCTCCATAGCGGCACCCGAGTGACTTCCTTGCATAATCCCTATACACTATTGCTGCTTCATAGTGAAACAAGGGTAGCATCCATGCGTAATACCATTTCACCATTTCCGCTCCATAGAGGCACCCGTGCAACATCCTCACATAAGCCTCATCCACCATTGCCACTCTATAGCAGCACCCGAGCATCATCCTTGCGTAAGCCCCATCCACCATTTCCGCTCCATAGCGGTACCCAGACTTCTTCCTTGTGTATGCCCCATGAACTATTTCTTCTCCATAGCGACACCCGGTCAGCTTCCATGCGTAAGCCCCATTCACCATTGCTGCTCCATAGCGGCACCCAGGCAACATCCTTGCGTAAGCCCCGTCCATCATTGTCGGTCGATAGGGGCACCTGGGCATCTTCCTTTCGTAAGCCCCATTCACCATTATCGCTCCATAGAGGCACCTGTAAAGACTCCTTGCATAAGCCCCATCCACCATTGACGCTCCATAGAAGCACACAAGAATCATCCTCATGAAAGCCCCATCCACCACTGTCGCTCCATAGCAACACCCGAGCAGCTTTCTTGAGGAAGCCCCATTCACAATTGCCCCTCCATAGTGGCACCCGGGAAACTTCCTTGCATAAGACCCATTCACCATTGCCGCTCCATAGCAGCATCCAGAGAACTTCCTTGCATAATCCCCATGCATCAATGTTGCATCATAGCGTCACCCAGGCATCTTCATTGAATAAGTCCCATCCACCATTGCCGCTCCATAGAGACACCCAGGCTGATTCAATGCGTAATACCTAGTCACCATTTTCGGTCCATAGCAGCACATGGGGAACTTCCTTGCATAAGCCCCATCCATTATTGCCGCTCCATAGCTGCACTTGGTCAGCATCGTTGCGTAATCCCTATCCACCATTTCTGCTCCAAAGTAACACCCAATAAGCATCCTCACGTAAGCCCCATCCACCATTGATGCTCCATAGCAGCTCCAAAGTAGCTTCCTTGTGTAATCCCCATTCACCACCCTTCATGGATTCACCGTTGTTCTATGATCATTAGGTCCTTGCTACCACTTGTTTCTCACACTCAGCACGACTCACGTGGGATTAGAGTAGTAAGCATCGACCATGAAATCCTCTACGGGCAGCCTAGAGTGTAAGCCCTACAACCCATTCCAAAACTACGTGGTCTTTCATCCTAACCAAGGCAAGGTACGTAGGAAGCCTCCCTGAACTTCAATCCCAACACCCTGTCGTTCTGAGCCCCTTCACGTCAGTTCACCAAACTCCATCTTGAACAATGTGGTCTTTGATCCTTGGCAATGCAAGGTACGTAGGAAACCTATCTGAGGTTCAAGCCCACCACCCATTGGTCGTGACCATCTTCATGTCTATTCACCAAACCCTTATGAACTATGTGGTCTTTGATCCTTTACAAGGCATGGTACATAAGAAGCCTTCCTGAGGTTCAAGCCCAACACCTGGTCGTTCCGACCCCCTTCAAGTTGTTTCACCAAACTCCATCCTAAACTACGTGGTCTTTGATCCTCACCACGATAGGGTACGTAGGTAGAATCCAGGAGGTTCAAGCCCAAAACCCAACTGTTCTGACCATCTTCACATCAGTTCACCCCTGTCATGTATGACGTTAAATTGTGGACCTCAATCAGTGGTAAACCATTGTTCCCCCATTTAGCGGTAGTCCATTGCCAACCTCGTTCGGTAGTAAGCTATTCAAGTCCCCAATCGACACTAAGCTTTATTAGATGAACTACGCGTACATTAATTCCCTACCACGAGGATACGTAGGAAGCCTCCATGAGGTTCAATACCATCACCCATGTCTCATCATGATCTATCCCTTGATCCGATGTGTTCCGGGAAGATGATGCCCCAACTCGAAAGTTCTACTTTCTATGGGGTCCCATCAATGCGTCCATTCTCAGGCGCCGCCTCATCAGGTGTCCCATCATCCCATCGTAGTACGCGAACATTGATTCCCTACCACATAGATACATAGGAAGTCTCTTTGAGGATTAAGACCAAAACTACTGTCACCTTCACCAAGGTCCCATCTCATTCCCCCTCTACTCTATTCAACTCTTCATCATCCAACCTGACTCTCACCCAGGCCACCACATCCCGGTGGGATCATGATATCCACCTCCTCACTGCTCCTAGAAGTACTTGGGCTGTTATCCATGTGTAATCCCTAGCATGTATTCTGGTTGTTGTCCTCAGTGTACACCCTGTTTCATCACCACATCAAACTACATGGGTTTTGATCCCTATCGTTATCACAAGGTACATAGAAAACCTCCACCAGGTTCAATCCTAGCCAAAGGTAAACCTCAGTGTTCCCACACTTTGGGGTGCACTCTCTCTAATCCACCCTAAGGGGTGTCCAGAGCATCCTTTACGGTGTGACATCCTCCCTTTATGGGACACACCATTTTGGGTCTCCTCTTATTGACTGTTCTAACCCATCTACTTGTTAAACACTCCTAGATCTCCCTCCTAGGGATGTACCAATCTGATCCGTCTATATGGGACGTTCTGATCACCGTCATTCTGTCTCCACAAGACGTTAAACTCATGGCCTACCTCGTGATAAACATGAGATGCTTGAGGAAAACCTCAGAAGACATGCCTTCAGCGTAACCGTATCTGCTAGACGTTAAACTTGATCCATACCCTATGTTAAACATGATAAGATTAGGAAAACCGCAGATAAATGCCTATGGAATTTGATTCCCCGCATTTGATGCGGGATTCCTTAGGTTCTGCACCCTTGAGATGCCCTCTTATGAGGAAGAATACAGGTTTCACAATTTCCACGCATCCAGAGATGCCCTAACATGCCTAATGTTGTCATCTACTCTGACCAAAGGTTGCTATCATGTCAAGACCCCATGGAATGTCTTAAAAAAAGTAGTGTAATTAACCAGTGTCCACAATGATATGGAATTGGTAATGAGATTCACGAACTGTGACTTAATTTATAAGGGAGACCCGGACTAGGTGACGATTTCCGAGGCGGAATCCATGGAAGGAAGAACCAACATCTCATTATCTCGTATTTATCAAGGTCCATACATCCCTGAACAGGGAATAGATGCTGCCTACATTTGGAAAGCAAGAATGTGGGGAACCAAACTGCGCCTCTATCCCCCAACGAGACACACGCCTATGCCCCTACGAAAGCGTCAGAAACACATGTCAACAATACCTTGAAGAATGATGAACTAATTACCAACACTATATGGATGGAGCCCATAATCAGCAATCTTTATCATGGGACACTGCCATCAGATCATGCTAGAAGAGAATATATTCAGCGCTGGGTAGTAAATCTCACTTTACAAGATGGCCCAAATGAGTAAAAAATACTCTATAAGTGCATCTTTGAAGGAATTCTCATTAGGTTCACAGTAGAAGGGGAATTTTTCACTATCATGGAGCATTTCTATGCAGGATATTGTGGAACCCATCAATATGGAACTAAGAAATCCCACCAAATTATGAGGTTGTGATATTAATGAAGAAACATGATATGAATCTCTGTGAATTTCACCTAGAAATGGCATGCATGTAAGATCCATGCAATCTTCATCCATCATACCATGGAATTGATGAATACTTTTAAATATATATGTCCATATTTTATTTTGGGGATGGATTTTGTGGGCCCATATCCCCCAACCATAGCTAACAAGTTCAG
This sequence comes from Viscum album, assembly GCA_963277665.1. NCBI lineage: Eukaryota > Viridiplantae > Streptophyta > Magnoliopsida > Santalales > Viscaceae > Viscum > Viscum album. Next base: position 639,400,954 of record OY728131.1, on the reverse strand, counting down.
GTAAATCCTTACTGCTATCGACATAATTCCAAAATGGTCTAAGAAGATACACCTAAAGGACGTTGGGATAGAGAACATCATCAACTTCATGAAATCCCATATAATCACTGTATATGGATTCACTCACATAATATAGATGGAAAACATCCCAAAATTCTTTTCCATGGAGTTGAATAAGCTTTACCATGAGTGAAAAACTTTGAAGTCCACCAAATTAGATGGATGAGTAGGAAAGATGGATGAGTAGGAAAGATTTCCAAAATAGATGGATGAGTAGGAATGATTAGATCAGAAAGGGTTTCACATGTGGAAAAACTTTGAAGTCCACCAAATTATGATTTCAGGAGCTTTTAATAAAATGGTTTTCCCCTTTCATTCTGTTCTAGAGAACTGGTGTTGGATCTCAGAACCCCAATGATACCGAAGAACAATCCCCCAAAATTGGATCCCAAGTAAGAAGAACCTTAAATCATACATGATTTATATCATAATAGATCTTATTCACTAGCCACTTTGGATGGGGATCATGTCACACCTCCCACCAATGCAATATTTATTAAGATAACCATCACAAAAAAAAAATTAAGAAAAAGGGAATCCACTTTAGGGTAAGCACCATTATTTGTCATGAACACATGTTATTAAACTATATGGAGTTCATCCTAACCATATGATGTTAAACTATATAGAATTATTTCTTACTTAAATATATTAAACTACATGACCAATGTCATTATCACATGACATAAAACTACATGGATTCCCAAATCCTTCCCCCCTTCATGTCGGGTAATCTACCATCCTTACCATTAGATGTCAAATAAAACAATTCCTTCAGAACTACATATGGATATGTTCTCATTCCTAATGAGATACATTGACACACGTTAATCCAATATCACGATACATCCAATATATCGTAAACAATTCTTGCGTTTTACCCCCCTTTTGTCTCTCCACTATAGTTGAACGTGTGCCACTCTTAATTTCTCACACCGATAATAGATCACCTGAGATTAGGAATTACGGTGGGTACCTAACTTCACAAGAATGTCTTAAAGGTGCATAATGGGTCCATTATAGTCCTACATTCAATACCATAAAAGACATTTCATAAGTCCCTTTCACATGATGTTAAAATACATGGTTGATGTCTTTTCCACACGACATTAAACTGCATAGTCCTCCACAAAATACGCGTGGTTTTATTCTCATCCCCATGAGATACGTAGTGAATCCTAGGATTATATCCTTGGGGTCAAACTGCGATGTCCCCTCCAATCCATGTTAATCCACCATCTTCTTCACCGCATGTTGTTAAAATGCATGGAACATTTTGTCCTAACCACATGATGTTAAACTTTATGAAGTTTGTCCTTACTTTAATACATTCAACTAAATGACCATCCACAACTATGTGTTCATTGATTATCATTTTCTTGTGATATGTAGTGATTCACAAGTTCCCTTATCTACACAAATCGCAACATTAACACCTTTAACAACATTACCTAAATCCATACAACATGATGTTAAACTACACTAAAGCATGTCCTCACTGTATTATGTTAAACTACAAAGACACAAATGTATCCCCTCTATAGGAAAATAAATTGTGCATACTATCTCCCATTTTTTCACTCCCCATCAAAGGACGGTAAAAGAATGACCTTCTTCAACCAGAGTATAGACTGTTTCCACCATCCATTAGTATCACCTAAAATCCATATACCACACATCATGTCTTTAGAATCTCAGACAACCGTTGACCTTCCATGTCCCTTTGAAAGGATACACAACTTCTAGGACCCTTATATTGACTATTCATACATTCCCACGACTCCTGTATATGAACCTATGGCTTTCAACTGAATGTGTCAATCTGAAAAATGACATTACAAATCTCATGATACCTCACATCATCAAATCATCACCAAACACCCCAGTTTGTCTGAACCACTCCCTGTATGACTATCACACATCATTACTCAAGACTTGAGAATCTCAGGCCGTGATTTACATCATCTCCCTTACAAGCTTGAGAAGAGGTTGGCGCACTCTTAAACCCAGGTATCCTAATTAACCTATTGTGTCACATCCTCTATGTCATTCCCATGAATGTCATGACCCTAAACTGTCTATCCTTCAGTCAATGTTGTACGACCTAAAAATCTATACCATAGTGGTCCAAATTATAGGACTTGAAACTATAAGAAAAGGAGAAACAAAAACTTGTCAGCCCAAAAACCCACAAAGGGAAACCTAATCAAAAGCTGAGTCACCTCCTGCTAAACTATTAATCCTTAGAGGTTATGAAAAATTATGGTGAAAACAGAAAATGATCAAAGATTGTAGGGTCCATAACCCTAGTAAAATACAAGCTATTCTCGATAGACCCACTGGTCTAGAAATTTTTTCAGGAAATACTTGACAGACCTCCTCACCATGAGACTATGTTCACTTAGTAGTGACATGACCATTAGAGAATTTGAACACTCCTTGTATATTACATCTTCTGTAAACCAGACCTTGTGATTTGTGGTGCCTGAAATCATCACAAACTTTTATGTCCCATGGAAAGGATATCGGGCTTCAATGACCCTTTTATTGACTATAAATGCATGTATATTGCTCATGTATATGTGCCTACAGAGGTCAACAAAATTATTCACTCTAAAAATGGATATTCCAATCCACATGATATCTGACATCATCATGAAAGCACTCAACACCCCAGTGTGTCTAAACTAATCCCTTTATGACTGTACCATACCACCATCCTAACCCGGGCACTCCAGATCATGATTTATATTCCCCATACCAAATATTCCAAGTGGATTCAATATCCTCAATGATACATCATTTTTTATACCCTTTCTCAAAGATAGACTATGAAACTACATTTCCAAGCATGTGATTTCCCACTTCATGTGATTTGAAACTATATGGAATAGGGTATGAGCATTATTTTAAGAGCTAGCTTCCCCTGGTTTCAAGAACCCTTACGGGATAGATTCCTTGCAATATCAAACTTTATTATCTACACATTTGAATATTCATAAATCTTCCATAGCCCTTATAAAGAACTGTGGATCTTCATTCTCATGGCATGCTACCGATGCACAAGGGCCTTGACATACTTACTAAAAGAGTCTTCTTCTGTTTTTGAAAGGATCATTGATCCTTGTGAGAATTGTCAACACTGCGACAGTACTTGGTATTTCAGATTGTCAAGGAACATACCCAACATGTATGAACCATCACATATTCCTAGACTCAAACTCATAGGTTATGATTTATGACATCTATACCCCAACTACCCAGGATGTTTTTTACCTATAGTGTTCTATCCTCATCAATATATTGACCATAAATATTCCATATCCCATTGGACAAGATACTCTAATTCAACGAACCTTTGATTGACTAGGCATACATGCTCATGACCCCAAAATATGAACTTATGGTCATCAACCAAATGTGTCACTCTACAAAATGGACATTCTGATTCTCAATAGCCTCAACAACACAAGGGTAAGATCTAGCACCTTAGAGTATTTTAGGTCTCCCATGTCATGTCTGCACCGTATCCCATGTTCAGTTAGATGGTCTGAGCTAAAACACCTTAAACTGAAGCAATAGATGGTCTAAGCTAAACAATCATAACATAATGAAGTAGATGGCCTGAGCTAAATGACTATAAAATAAATCAATAGATGGTCCAAGGTAGAATACCTTAAACTAAATCAACACATGGTCCAAGATAAAAGACCTTAAACTAAAGGAATTGATGGTATGAACTAATATACCATAAACTAAAGTAATAAATGGTCCAATCAAGAAGACCTTAAACTAAAGTAATAGATGGTCCAAGATAGAATACCTTATACTAAAGCAGCAGATGGTATGTGCTGGAAGACCATAATCTAAAGCAACAGAATGTCCGAGTTAGAGGACCATAAAATAAAGCAACAGATGGTCTGAGCTAGAAGACCATTAACGAAATAAATAGACAGTCTAAGATTTAAGAACTTAAGATAAATTAACAAATGGTCGAATCTATTATACCTTAAACTAAAGAGGCAGATGGTATGAGCTAAAAGTCCTTAAATTAAAGCAACGGAAGGTCCGAGATAGATGTCCTTATGATAATGAAAAAGATGGTTCAGTCTAGAAGACCTTAAAATAAAGAAATATATTATATGAGCTAGAAGGAATTAAAATAAAGAAAAAAATGGTCCAAGCCATAATAACTTATACTAAATAAATAGATAGATGAATAAAAATAGAATTAAATAAATCCAAAAATTGTTCGAGCCAAAATACCTTAAACTAAAGTAATAGATGTTCTGATATAGAAGACCATAAAATAAAGCAACATATGGTCTGAGCAAAAAGACCTTAAACTAAAGAAAACAATGGTCTAATATAAATGAACTTAATCTAAATAAAAATATTGTCCGGTCTATAAGACCTAACACTAATGAAAAATATTGTTTGAGCTAGAAGACCTTAAACTAAAGAAATATATTTTCTATGCTAGAAGAACCTAAACTAAAGCAACATATGGCTAGAGAAAAAATACCATAGACTAATGAAAGAGACTGTCTGAGATAAAGTAACATGAACTAAATCAATAGATGGTTCTATCTAGAAGACCTTAATATAATGTAACATGAAATCTGAGATAAAAGATATTAAACTAATGTAATATATGGTATGATCTAGAAGTCAGTTAACTATAGGAAAATATAGTCTGAAATAGAAGACCTTAAACTAAAGTTTTAGATGGTCCGAGCTAGAATACCTTCAACTAATGAAATGGATGGTCCGAGATAAAAGACCTTAAACTAATGAAAAATATGGTCTAAGATAGAAGACCTTAAACTAAGGCAACATATAGTTAGGGCTATAAGACCTTAAACTATAGAAAAAATGGTCTGAGCTAAAATATCTTAAAATAAAGCAACAAATGGTCTAGGCTAGAAGACCTTAAACTATAAAAGCCAATAGACTAAGCTATAAGACCTTTATGTAAATAAATTGATGGTATGAGCTAGAAGACCTTAAAATAAAGTAATATATGGTCCCATAAAAATGACTTAAACAAAAGCACCAAATGGTATGAGCTAATATACCATAGACTAAAGGAATAGATAGTCTTAAGTTGAGGGATACCACCTAGTTGGTGGCTATCCCATAAACCGATACCAACCACATTGTGAGGAAGATGGAATGTGTTAGTTCATTGACAATAGGAGTTAATAATTTCCCAAAATAGGTTACATTGGTGGTAAATGAGGAATTCAGATATCCATATGGATTTGTGGAGATAATCCCTGTATTGATTATCATAAAATTTTGAACAAATATAACTAACCTAGATTAGACATGACCATTTGGCAGAGAAATTTTCATATGGATGAAAATCCTATTTTGAGTACCATCTTATAATGAAGGCATTCATAGAAGAGGTGAATATTTTTTAGTAACTCCGGGAAATAGATTACCAAACAAAGTACTGACAATCCGGACTCATGGGAGAACAAACCAATAAATAAGACAATCCCTAAGATTAGGTTATAACCATCCAACCATCATTGGTAATCGTTGCATGAACATTGACTAAATAGATATATACCTAGAGAAATGGTAGGTCAAAATCTCGTGGATGTATAACATCATCATCTAGCTATAAAAACTCATATAGTGGAAGTCAATCAGATAAGGGGTAATTCTAATTGCCTGACGAAAGGGCCCTCTACATGACCTCATTATTAGTATGCACACGTTAGCGGGGATCCATGTTGTGATTCCTATAAATCATGGACCTATATTTGGCCACAACTAAGGAACCATGATGAGAATGATAATCCATCTGAAAATAAGTATGTGGAATAGGTCAGACAAAGAAAACGAAAAGTCTTGACAAAAATAATGTATGATGTTTGTTTTAGTGGAATCATGTGCATCGAATAGGTCAAAAAGGGATCTATGAACAGCATAGAGGGTTCAAGATCTTTTTAACCTCTAGCGGACTTTTGGGGAATATAACCACTATAGTGAATCCTATGAATCACATGGCCCCCTTGAGACGTACAATCATGTGACCTAAACATGGTCATGCTTTTCTCAAATTCTTGATCGGGTCAGTGAGTCTCGTGAAACCACTTATTTAAACCATATCCTTCATAATTGAATACTGAGGAATTACAAAAAAAATAGTTTATAGTCGAAGAATATGATATAATTATAAAAAACTATCCTTTCACAAGAGCTTTGGTGGGATGGGTTCGCAGCACTGACTTATGGACATGGTTTATGATCAGGGTTTATGGGAGGGTCTTGTGATATGAGAAATAATAGGAGCTATCTAAAGAGAGGTGGATAGTGGGATGAATTTTCCTCTATCCCCCTTATATATAGGAAATTTTTGAAATACCAAACATCACTAGATAGATTAAATATCAACTGATGCACTACTTCGTCACATCTCAAAGGTTATAGCAAGCATTATTTTTTTCTAAGAACCAAGTCTATATCCCCTCAGAAATTTCTCATGGGGGTGGAGATTGTTGAAGCCTTCTAACTAAGAATAAAAAAACTCACAAGGGAATAAATACCTGAATATGTGTATCATGTTCCCTGTGAAATCAGGGAAGAATGGGATGGTCGTAGAATGAGAAAGCCCTTAACATATTCTCAATCGTGTGGCAATTTCAAGGTCACAAGAAGCCCCCAAAAATTGTGAATTTCCTTGGGCTAGCTCCACAGACCCCTCTTAAATAAATTCCCTTTATTATGAAGGCCCATAGGAAACTGAATATTCACCCCATGACTCTCTATTTTTCATTGTAAAGTTCCTAACAAACCATCCAAAATCCTTCGAGAAAAAAGAGGGATGATACTCTAAAGTAAGAGACCCCTAATGATCGTGAATCCCATGAACCTGATCATCATTAGGCAAAATAATATCCATTGGTGATATATAAAAAATATCATACGATCTCTAATAATTTTAAACATAAAACAATGGAGGTAAATGGGAGGAGGTTATAGGGGTTCACAGTCACTGAAATTCATGTGACCCGCACCCTGAGTGACCCGCGAGACACAACGAGTCCTCAGTGACACATCTTCCTCACCTCGTGAAAGCACCTAGCTTGTCAGACTCACCACACAGAAATCCTAAGACATGTACAAGAAACCCCATGGTACACTAATGATGAATTTATTTATTTTTCCATGAAATGATCACACACCCCATGTGACCCCAGTCAGTCACATGACACATCTCTAAAAAATAAAATAAAGACCCTCTACAACACACATAAAATTTCAAATGACTCTGTACCATTTTTACATGGAATAAAGGGGATTAATGTGAGGAGGAGAGAGGTAATCATGTTCACTTAAAGGCATGAGATGTTCCCAACGAACCCATAATAATGTACTGTGAGACCCTTGGACAAGTCACCCAAGGTCTCCCGAGTGTCTTCCCACATAAATCTGAATCTTGAAAAGGCCTTCAAACATGTGATCATAATAACATTAAGGTCCTTCGACACAACCATATGATCAAAAATTTCTTCAATAATCATACATAATATGATAAAGAACATGTTGAATAAGGAGACTCGTGATCACTAAAAATACCATAATGCACTTGAAGAAATCCATGGAAGAGATTCGTGAAACCACATAGTGCTGAACCCCTTCTCTAACTCTATGTTGGACTTTCTACAGAAATGTGAAACATCCAGGGGTATCATGGTTATAGATACCTATAAATTACCCACCCAAAATGAATAAAGGGTTGGATTTTAGATTTTCTAGATTCCTAGGCTATAGAAGATTGGGATCTCAACTTCTGTAGACTTTTTGGGGCAACTGATCACCCGAACGACCAGATTTCCCTAAGGTAATATACCGGTAAGAAATTAGAGTAGTCATGAGCTAGACATAAAGTAATTCATGTGATACCTCATATCTCAATTTAAGTATTTACAGTATGAAATACGTAGAATATAACACATGTCCCTAAAATCATTTGAGTCTCAGTGAAATTGACACTAAAAATATCTAAGGCCTTCCAAATACAAAGGTTATGACCAAGATCATAGGTGAATGGCCTAATCAAAAGGATAGTTTGATGACCCTCAAACACTTTCCATATGTCACCACAAGACGAGAAATTTTACAATGACACATTGCTCGGATCTTGTGAAACACCTTCGACATGACATCTAGGACATGAAAAATACCCCATACATGTCAAAAAAATTCATATGGTCCCCTTGAAGACACATATTTGATCTCATGTACCCTTTGGGTCTCTCACTAATGTCCAAATACATGATTTAGACACATCTACCAACTCATATAATGGTGCATGTTCATTCAAGCCAAGTCTCATATAGGAATCTTTGTATGATAACCAGACCCCTACGACACCCTCTATTCCTGTCAGTGGAGACTCACAATGCCATATAGACAAGTCAGATAGGTTTCAGAGTGTCTTCTATAGGTGTCATCCACGAAATGTGATGTCTCTTGGATTGTTCCACACTAGCTCTCATGAACCCATCCATATGTTTCAATTTAATCCATCTGATAACTGCCAGGACATGCAAACTTGGACTTGCGATGTCTTCTAGACATGAAGGAAATATCACCAGGGAATCCCAGGAATAGAAAATATTGTCTATACTTGATGTCTATGCCATAGTCAGTAGGTAAACAACAATGTGTAATCCCTAACATAACGGGAAATCCGAAGAATCTGAATCCTATCATATTTAGGATGTGTAGGCTACCTTTGTATAAGGTCCGAACTGCATATTGATCATCCATTGAGGGACCAACATATGATTCCCATGTCCAAAGAAATGATATTTATTACTTCAAATCCATTTTTACTCATAAACAAGAATGTATCATTTTGGTTTAGGGGCTTGTAATAGTCACATCACATTCCTTATAAACCCCTAGAGAGGTATATGGAAACCTCAGGGTGTATGCCCTGACATAAAGTGAACTATGAAGAATATGATTCCAATCATATTTACGATATGTAGGCCACTTCACCTTGTTGTCTGAGCTCTATAATTATCATTCGAGGAGGTGAAGACATAAGAGTACCTTTTTTCCAAAGTAATGATAGTGATTACTTTATATCCCTTATTTCTCACAAACTCGCAAGGCTCGCGTGGGCCTAGAGAGTTCAAATGGCCATAAAATCTTTTTAATAGAACCCCACAATGTATTTAGGAAATTTCAGTGTGTAATCCTAAAAAAAATTAAACTACGAAAACTCTGATTCCTTCTATAACAAAGATATGTAGGATGAATCTCTATGGCTTGAGCTCAATACCAAACACCCAAGGAATATTATAGTATACAATTCCCACACCCATATTCCCTAAGGATGACCATATTACCCCCCTTGTTTCTCACCCTGAGAATGGCTCACATGGTCTTTGGGGGATACAATGAACACCTCACTAGAAACACAATTCTCCATAATTCAGGGAAACCTCACTTTGTAAGCCCTGACATCAAGGGAACTATGATGAATTTGGTTTTTTTCATACTCAGGATATCTAGGATACCTATCTATGAGGTTCAACCTCTATATTGATCATTTAGGGTGATCCTAGTATTTATGTCCCATACTCAAAGAAATAAAATTGGTTACATACTATCCCTTATTTCTCACACTGAGCATTGATCACGTGAGCTTACGGAGTTGTGGTAATCATGTTATCTACGCCATGAGTCTCTTCAATGACACATGAAACTCAAATATACAATTACTGCAATAATTATCTATGAATACTCTAATTATCTCTATATTCAAGATATACAGGATGTCCCTCCAGGACCTGAGCATGATGGTGTTAGTGAATCCATATAAGTCCTTATGTATGATGTAAAATTGAATAGGTTAAATGAACTTTGTCAGTTTTTATTCCTAAATTATTCAGTTTATGTAGGATTCCTCATAAGGGTTCAATCCCATCCTCAAAATATTATTTGATTCCTTATATGAGAGTGTGTCCTGAAGCACTTGGTTATGTGGTTTCATCATATAAGCAGCCACCTATTACCAGGGATTGATGAAGAACCTCAGGAAAATATAGATGGACTCACCCAACATACCTTGGTATATTTTATATAAAAGAGAATTGTCTGAAATTAATTTCATCAGGGTAAATGGTCATGTATCTAGATTAAGAATATATTCATTATCGTGTATTAAATATATAATAGAGTACTATAATAGGAATCAATTCCCCCCTAAAGGGTGTGATGAGTCAGACCTCCCATCCTCTCGACCAGTGTGAGTCACAAAGAGTCAATAGTCTTGAAAACCCAGACAATCACGACCTTTACAAACAGTTCTTTACACAGCTATGCATATGGGGACCATTGAGAGTTTTAGGTTAAAGTGACAATGTAAACATGATGAGTGAAGATCATTCCACACCACATTTCATGAAGGAACAAATATATTACCAACTGGGACAATTTTATAAATATCATCTTACCATTCTGAAAACCCTAAAGACTATGAGTTTAAATACTAAAAATTCACAAAATTATAAATATAGTGGTAAATTGAAGGCATTAATTTTTGAAGTGGAACACAACACATCAAAAAAATAACCATCAATATAGCATGGATAATTTTTTATCCTCTTATATAGTAGGATTTCTGAATCCCTAAATGAATGTTAATAATTGAAATAAATGATTTTTTACCGTAGAAAATTGTGTGATAATAAAAATTAGAGGAGTTGGTTTAAAAATCATAGGAGTTGAGAACATTTAATTTAAGAACACATATATTTTTGATGGGTTGAAATACAATTTACTAATCATGTCTTTAATCTATGATGAAGAAAATTAAGTGGTATTTATAAAGAATGAATGTAATATTAAAATATAGAATTATTGATATGTTCTTATAATAGGATAGTAATCAAAATATAACTTGTTTTATGTTAGTCAAGAAATAATATAGAATTTTCTTCATAGGAAGAATATGGAAGAAATAAAGAATAATTTGGATAATGTTGACTCTAAAAAGAGTGGAAAATAAGTATAATTAAGATGAATAATTATGGAGTGATCAAAAATGGAAGAGATCATAAAAGGAATGATAAATAATGATATTTTATTTCTTTTTGATAATGTCAATGTTCTAAAAATTGAAATGTTTCGAGTATTAAGAAGAAAGAATCATTGGTATATTACACAACTAAAGTGGAGTTGAAAACAATTTCTCAAATTGTAAAATTATATTTGAAAATGAATTTGGAAGACAAAACAGGTTTCCGATAAAGGGATAATTGAATAAAAATCAAATTTTTTTAAAGAAGAAATACACACCAACACTCATTAAAGTCTACAATATGAAGTTATATACCATATATCCCTTATTTTTTGGATATTTTTTGTTAAATATGGATAAATTAAATAAAAATCTCTTTATGATTATCCCTAAATATATTTACATAAGAGGATAGAAACTCTATAAGGGGAAATTAAAATGATATGTGTTTCCATAAATGGGATATGGATCACTTATTTAAGGGTGGAATATATTTAGATATAGTTTTTAAAAAGTATGATCTATATAATTACCAATAGTTGTGAACTGTTATAACATGATTCATGAGGATTATAAAAGAATATATTATTAATTGGTTTATGGAATAGTTTTGAGAAGTGGATTCTTTTTTCCTGTAGGATCTATAGTTTTGAATAAGTGGATGTATGTCACTATTATGTAAATTAATATATTATTTTTCAGAGTTATTTTTACATATATCAAGTTTTTCTATGTAGTCTTATTATTATTTAATAAAGAATCATTACTAATTGTGTTTAATTTAAATGTATATATATATGTCCAATGAATTCCAAAAAATCCAAATTCATTGATTATTGATTCTACGAATGAATAAGACAATGTGATCAATATTAGTTGTTTTCTTAGGGATTTTTAAGTCTCAAGAGATGTTTTTATATTTATAAGATGAATAATTTGTGGATATTATTATTATGTTGTATTTCTTTTTCAACACAAAAATGATTTTCAAAATCTTGTGTTTTACAGTGTTTTATTTGAGTTGATGTTCATTATGGGGTTATAAAGTGATTAAAATATCATGGTATAAGTCTGATATTGAAGAGATCAATTTAAAGTGTAGGAGACATCAACACACAATCATTATACAAAAAATTGACATGGAATTGTTCTTGAAATTGAAATAGAATGCCCATGAAACAAGGGTTTTTGGTCATATTTTTTCTATATTATAAAAATAGACTTTGTTATGGTGTTGTGAAGTACATTGAATAGTTAGGAAATAGGGTGATCATATTTGAAATTGGTTTTCTAATAAAATTATATTTAATATGGATCATGGTGAGAAATGTTGAGTTGTGTATATGTCATAATCAATGTTTTAGTGGTAGACATGTGATTTAACTATAGAATCAATTAAAAAAATTTGGAATAAATATATAATATTTTATCATTGATACATAATAATTCATAATTTTCAAAAAAAAAATATAGTTTGTTATATGAATCAAAATATTAGTGTCCACGGTATGGTCGACCAATAGTCTTCAATTTTTGTATTCCAAGAAATGTTATGGAGGCTTGTTTTATGTGAACTGAAATGGATTGGTTATTGAATATGGATCAAATGGGGAGTCCCAAACCATGAAACATGTTATATTTTGGGAAAACTAATCATGTCTATAAAGGATATGGGAGATCATGTTGTGAAAAAATGAATTATGGATTCCATTTCAATGTAGTTCAAATAATTTGAACAGAAACAATATATAACACACCATGTTAAATAATGAATAAGACATGATCAATGAATAGTTCAATATTTTTATTGGATTTTATGAATTGGGTATGTTAATTAATTAAGGTATACTCATATTTGATCTCTAATGTCTTTGAAAAAATCAATAGTTCCTAAAGTGGTCTTGGATGATCTGAAGGATTAAACTAAATAGGTATAGTTGAAGAGAAATATGCGTGGGATTATCCCTCCTTTATTTTGTATTAATAAATAAGGAAGTCACAATTGTACTATAACATAATTAAGAATACGAGAATTATAATATTTTTAGGAGACCATAATTCAGAGGAAAATAATAATTCCTACCCTAGTGAATATAGGATAACATCAATATGATTTTTTATCAAGTTGGAACCTATTATTCTTATACCGGGAAACAATTTCATATTATTATTTTAATATGAGTTCATAGATGATTCTTTCTCATTATACTAAAATAGAGATTCTAGTAGATCATTTGGACTCAGGTGGTTCTCAATATTCCGAAGGTTTAACTTGTAATTCTAATTAGTGAACCGTGAATATCATGTGTATTTGTTTACTTATTTTTCTAAATGTGTGTTAGTTATGAAGTGATATCTTTGACTATGACATGGTTTAGTAATAGATTTCATTAGAAATTATTAAAGGGGAGAAAGGTAAATGTCAGAGTGACAAATATCACTTCATAACTCACACACATTTAGACAAATAAGTAAACAAATACACATGATATTCACGGTTCACTAATTAGAATTACAAGTTAGTCCTTAGGATTATTGAGAACCACATTTACTTATTTTTCTAAATGTGTGTGAGTTATGAAGTGATATATATCACTCTGACATGGTTTGGTTATAGATTTCATAAGAAATTATTAAAGGGGAGAAAGGTAAATGTTTGCTCATTAACCCCCTCTTAGTGATCCAATATTGTGCCTGTGGGCACTAAAATTAAATATGTTGTCTAAGATGGACATGGTATGTATTTATTTTTTTGGTTCATTCAGTATCCTATTAGGTATATATGTTCCCAACCTTTAATGGGTTATTCTTCCAGAAATTTCATTCATTATAAATACGATTGAGAAAATAGTGGTGATAGTGGTGGGGATTATATCGATGTGGTTGGGACTTAGTGGAATCTAAATGTGATGGTCATAGATGATGTTCATGTTTGGAGCCATTAATTTCACAGATCCATTAAACATAATTATGTTGGTTAGTTTTTCCATGATATCATTGGGAACAGATTTTCACCACAAATTTGTGTTTACGGACTTGATACTAATTTTGGGATCGTAGCATATCACCTGATTTTTTATATTTTCTAGCTATTTTTTTTTATTATTTCCTTGTTCACCTATAGGTAAATTAGCGGTTATATATAGGTACTTTATAATGATCCCTCTCATATTGCGTGAAATTCCTACACAGTGCTTTCACTAACACATGTCATATTTTAGATGAGCTTGGGGTGGTGCACATGGCTTACTACTAGATCAGGTGGGGCCACATTGAGTCATGTCATGTCTGGGTGGGTAGGAGTCTTCTTGAAGGGACCCTTATTTTATTTTTATGGGGTATAAATACCCTATTTTTAATGACCAATGTTTGTGGATATATTTATTAATAGAACAATTTATAAAACTAGATTTATAGATAAGGGCATATAAACTACTTGAGTGAAATTGTTTTTTGAATAACATCTAATGAGACTTCAGGATAAGAAATTTATTAGTTGAAATTACACATAAGAAATATCCCTAAAAATATAATATATTATTTCCCTTAAATAAGTCAATGTTTTTATATCTTTATATAGAGACAACATCGATTTTAAATGAAACAATTCCACATTTATATAAAATATAAATATATAAGTATAACCATTAAAATCCTATCCATTAGATCATAGGGAATGACTATGAGTAAAATATTTATGATATATATATATATAGAATAATTTCCACTTTTAATATGAAGTATATTTAATTAGATTACCAAAAATATCTAATAATATTATTTTACAATTTTAAAAAGTATTTTTCAAAAAAATAATTTATGTGAAACATATGTATATTTAAAAATGTGAATAATGATTAATTATGTTTGACATTAATAAATTGTTAACCCTAATTTAATCGGTGGATCATATGAAATACGAATAATAATATTAATTATTTCATAATTTCATTTTACAATTAAAATCACTTTTCAATAATACTTTATTATTTTATTAAAAGAAATATTTATATATTATATAATATGAAATTAAAATATGTAATAAATTTTCAAAATCCTCATATCAAATTTAACAAATTATGTATTTTTGTTCTTTTTCCTAAAAGGTAAATTTTATTTAAAAAAATGGTCTTCACAAAATTTGTTATTTGTATTACTTTACCGTTATATAATAATAAAAAAGAAAATTTATAACATTTTATATAATAAAATAGGTATTTTAGGAATTAAATTTATAATTTTAATATATTATTTTAACATAAAGAACCTATGAAAAAACATTTTAATAACTAATTAAAATTTTACATCAATATATAAATTCATTTAAATATTTTTATTGAATCATGTATTTTTCAAGCGAGATTCAGTCTTGGATTTCCATTGAAGCATTATATTCATTATTTTTATTATAAAAATTCAATTTGTTTCATTAGAATCAGTTTACAAGAAAATTTAAACTTATAATAAAATTTAGTGCTTAACAATTTTATTTCTCCAAAAGGTATTTTTAGGTGATTAAATTTAATTATTTTAAAATTACATTTTCACACAAATAGAAATTTTATTTTATAAAAGTATTTTCAAATTCTAATATTTATGTATCAAATTAGTTAAAAAGGTTAATCATAAACTTTTCATTAAAATTTATTAGTAAGGTTTAAGAAAATCCCTGAGGTATAAGTATGTTTGGGTAATAGGAAAAAAGTTGAAAAAGGAAAAAAACAATAAAATAAATCCAAAAATGATTGGATGATTTAAGGTTTTAGTGAAACATGTTTGAACCTCTTATTTTTCCATTTAATAACTTTTTACAATTAAATAGTATCTTTATATTATTGAAAATGTAATGTTTACATCCAAAACTACCCTTCTTGTCACTTATAAAATGGAATCATGTTTACCACTTCAGGACTCATCACTCAATTTAATTTAATCATAAAAATATAAAATTGCGTCCTCCTAGAAACCTGTAGAACATTTAAAATAATTGGGTCACCAATAGTTATCATTAGGACTTCAATTCCAAAGAATCTTCCCAGAAAAATTCAAGTAATGACATGAGTACTGTCAAATATGTTGATATATTGAAAATTTATTTATGTAAAATTTATTCTATAAATACTAATATAACGATATTTTTATCATTTATATATATTAATGTAACTTTATTAAGGGTATTATCATTTTTTTCATAGTCACTGTCTATTAGGAAAAACAAAACCGTCATTCGTGTATTGTGAAGACTACCTCCTCCACATCATAACATGTTAATTTTTCCTTAAAATACATTAAAGGATGCATATAAAGATGGTATTAAAGGATAAATGTTATTTTAATGATATATTTAAATTTATTTTAGGAAACATTATAGAAAAGACAAATGATGTGATCAATAAACAATCATCTTTAATTTAATCATTTAAAATAAACATTGTAAGAGGTTATTGATATCTTCAATCTAATAAATGGATTTATATAAATTATATTATCTTCCTAACAATTTTAAATTATGAAAAATAATTCAATTTATCATAAAATTATACTATTATGCTTCTGTTAGAGTTATACTATTACTAAATCTCCCTGTAATCATCCATTAATCATGGTGTGATAATGTCTGGTTCGGTTTATACATATACATAAACAATGATACAGATTTATGACATGGAAGACTATAAAAACTTATCTACTTGTATAATATGATACAAATATATAAATAATGTTATTATTTTTATCCTATAATGGTTATTATAAAATCTATCTCATTAAATAAGAAAACACATTTCCTTTAAAACATGATCATCAATAATTTTACCATCATGGTTTATAACTAAAACTAAAATAGGTTGAATTATAATTTTTTTAAATATCATGGAACATATATTAAAAATACTTTAATTATCTTATAATTATGATATTTTTAAAAATAATGAATACCAACAGGTTTTTATAAAACTAGTTCATTGAGATAATGATTTCTCACACCCGTTGATGAAAATATGTCTAATATAAATAATATACATGTGTATACAATGATTATAAATGATAATTATAAATATTTATTGATATTAATATGGTTATTGGGTATATAATTAATTGACTAAATTTAAGTCTTCATAGTGATTTGTGAATGTTAAGAGTGAATCAGGACCAAGGAAAGGGGTTTCCTCTCGAATTACTCTCTTTGATACATGTTAAGTACAATGAAACTAATTCCAGTTATGTGGTGTATATAGTACCTATTTGAGATATTATATCATCAATATCATTTTATTAATTGTATTTTAATTTCCATTTCAGTCCAAATCTCTCAAGTGTTCTTTATTAAGGTGTCACTCAAGCTCTAAGGGTTTTCGTGGTCACAATTCCGATTATTAGAGACCTAATACATTTTTTCACCATGTTATATTTATATACTATAATAGATAACCATAGATAATTTTTTTTATAAAACAATTACTCATTTTAATTAATAACCAATTAAATTAATATTATTCATTTGACTATTAATTTTTTTGTTTCCCCAATAGTGATGATTTTTGGTAACTCAATTTTTGTTCAATGAGTTACGATTGTTCTTTGAATTTATTTCATATAAGGTGGTACAATTCGTCCATTTAATTTTATTATGTGGTATTTTATAATTGTTTTATAGTGATATAAATTCCAACCACATAAATCCTTGGATGAATATTACTCACTTCATGGGATATGATAGTTGTTATCCATCCACATTCTTTAATATGATGAGTTATAATCATGTTATTTTGGTACAAAATTTTTCATATAACCATTTTACAATATGGTGTGAACAATATTTTAAAAAATTATATTGGGATATTTTCATGAATAATTAATGTTATGTTATTTACATATAGTTGAATATTGGCATTTTGAATGATATTATTTTCAAAAAGATGATTATTGGTATGTTGAATATGTATTATTTTACCAACCAAATTCATTATATGGATGGGTTATGGCCATGTTATCCCATTAATTGAAATGTGGAAATTTATTGTACGTATTGATGATAATTTACTTCTAATTTAGGTTGATTATGAATTTGAATTTTTTATTTCTCATTATACAGATAACCATGTTTATTCAGTAAGATGTTTCTTAGGGAATGATATGAAAGTTCTTGAGGACTATTTTAGTAAAATATTAGGAAATAATAATTTGATAGGGTTTACCCATAATTATATAGACTATTGATGCATCAATAAGTCTCATGAGAAACACTATGTTTTGGTGTTTTGTGTTTTCCTATCCAATTCAGTAGAATGTCTTGACTACGGTCTCAAAAAAAATATTTCAAGGAACAAGGCCTTGACTGTAGGTTTTTTATTTATAGGATTATGAATTACATTTGTATGATATTTATATTATTGATAACCATATCTTAATTTATATTAAATGATCTATAATTCACATAGAATCATGTTGATTATGCAGTAATATTTTCCATATGCACATCGTAGCATTTGATCAATGTTTATTCTTTGATGAATTCTGTTATATCATTCCCTTACAGAGTGTTTAAGACCACACCTTTCTTATATTAAAATTTAGCTAGGTGATGAAGGAAGGAAGTAAAAGTGATATGCTTAAAAGGATAATATATGGGGAATAATATGTGGGAAATGATGAAGACATAATATGAATTAATTAGTTTAATATATACACTAGAAAATTTTCCACTTAATACAATGAACATGGGATTTTTTGTCTTTATTTTATCCTAACATTATAATGATCTAAACCTAACGAGATAATATTAAATTTTAGAGATTCAATAGTCATTTTTTTGAACTTATGGATGATTATATCGTGGATATTACATCTGATATGAATGTGTGAATGTAAAGTATGTACCCTTGAGCACTTGATCTGGGATTATGGGTTTGTGGAAAAAATTGGTGTCAAAGGAATGATTTAGAAAGCATTAGGATTTTTATTTTGTATAATTTATGGCTGATATGTTAAGGTTGATCACAAATTCAAAGGTATACATTACCCTTTGTAATAGTGTATGATATAATTCTAAGGAAATAATCCTCATTTTATTTATAGATTAGGATGAGATAAATTTCATTAAAAACCCTTGGAATAAGTATTAATATTTTATAACATATTAATTCATAAATAAAGTAGATATTTTGTATTTTTTATATTAATACATCCCAAAATGGATAAATAAAAGTGGATCTATTGATGGAATAGTTTCATTTAGGGGTAATGAACCTGAAAAGGGTTGGTTGAGAATTGACTTAGTTATCACTCTGATATACAATGAGTGGGCCCAAGACTAAACACTTGAAAAGACTGTCCAATGGGGTATGATTCAGTTGTTCAAATTATCATTTTGAAACATTAAGAAGGATATAATATTAATTTTAATAAATTATGTTTGAGAACCAAATAGAAAAATGACCATAGATTACAAAGGATTGAATAATAAGTTTCACAGGTTGATCCAAAAGTATCACATGTAAAAAATGGAGTCATAATATATGTTTTAATAAGATTTATATATAAATATTAATATTATTTGTTATCATTAAAATTTTTGTTCTAGTATTTTTTTGAAATCATATCATAAAAATGAAGCCTAAAATTTCTTGAACCTAGAATAAAAAATGTCTTATTAACGTATAAGTTAAAATTTGAGAATAGTTACGAATTTTAGTATATTAATATTATGATGGAAAATGTGAGTTTTCATGTTTTAACTAAGGTATTGAGATTGATATTTTAATAAGGATTAGTGAGTTTTCATGTATTACCTAAGGAATTGAGTTTTCATTAGTGAGTTTTTTTAGGATATCCGGGTATATTTTAAAGATTATTAGGATTATTTGAGACATATAAGGATTATTTTTCTTTTATTTTTCATTATTGGTTTGGAAACTTTAATTAATTGGTTCTCATTGTAATACCCTGATAGTTTATGAGAAGTATGTATATTTTTTATGCATTATGTTATACGCAACAACAAAGGATTATTTCACTACAAACAACACTAGCTTGTCTTTCTTTACATGCATTCACAACCTTCCATGATAGTGTGTGTTGTACGCAATACCGAGTTTCACTAAACAACGCTATGCTATTAAAATATTATATAAACTAGCTGTTATGAATAGTAATACCCACTTTTTAAAATTTTATAAAATTTATCTTTCAAAAAAGACTTCATTTTTGGATTTAGAATATCGAAATTAGCCTAAGGTGGAATTTTTGTGTTTTTCTGAAAACATTCAATTTTTTGATGAATAGTGAAAACACTGAGTTATTGGTTAAAACCGAATTTTTATTTAAATAATAATTTATATAATTTATATTTATTTTAGGTCAATATATATATATATATAATACTTATATAAGTTCAATTTAATTCGTTGTAGTCATTTAATAATAATTTTAGATATATAAAAATTTTATTAAACTTTTCACCGTCTTTTACCCACCTCCTAGGAGCATTTGCAATTGTATATAAAACATAATTTTAATGCTTCTGTGAGTTGAATTTCGAAAATACGAGAGTCATAGTTAATATCAAGGAGTAAAATTTGGTTCAATAAGATAAAAATAATTTTTGGTGAATAGTAACTTTTTACTTTTATTTACCACGGTTAAAAGTAAATAGGGTAATTAAGGGTAAAAATGGTATTATTATTACCCTAAAACATGTACTAATTCTATTGGATAAGTGTAATTAGACCGAAAACAACCTTAGGAATAAATTATTACCCTTTAGGTCCACATTTATTAGATTAGGACATTTATTATTATTTTATTTAAAGAAGAGTTAAAAGAGTTAAAATCAATGTTTAATAACAAAAACATCTTTAATATAGGGTTATACATAAGACAAATTCAACTATAAATATTCATTAGAAATCTAAAAAGATTTCATACCTAATGGTATTTTAATTATAATTTTTAGACATTAAATAATTTAATTTATTTGTGACACAATGATGATGCAGTAATTACCTTATTAATGAAATATTATCATAATTGATGTTATAAGTACCCAAATAAATATAATTTGAGACCTTTTATGAAATAAACCAATTTTCTAGGTTAATATGACATGTTAGTATTGATTTAATTAACTTTTTTAGAACTAATAATGCTGTTATAAGTTTCAAACAAATGAATTACCAAAGAGTTTCAAAATTGACATAAAATAGTTTTTAAAAACATATTGTACTATTAGTTGATATTCTATTCATAAAAATATAAGGTCTGTCCAAATGACATAAGTAAGGATATATATATTAATAATTAACCACTTGGGGTTCATTTTATCTTGTTATAGTATGTTTATTAACCATATAGTGTAAGAAAACAAGAAGACACGGTAGAAGTTAAATTATTTAATTTAGAGTTAAATCTAAATGATAAGGATACAATAGTAACCTAAACTTGACTAAAACCAATTGGTTGAAAGGATTTATACCCATACCCTCTTCATCTTCGATATAAATCAATTTGGAGCTATTAGAAACCGAATATGACTTTATTATAATATAATATTTTATGTTTTTCCTAAGGTGCCCCTCTCCTCCCTTATAACAGGGAACCTCTTCCCTCTCCTCCTCACACAATTTTGAGCCTTAAAACTCGGCCAACCCCTACCCAGTTCCCTTCTCAACTTCAATAGAAACATATTAGTGGTCCTGTTCTTCTTCGAAGAAAAATTTTAGTTCCCTAAATGGAGTTTTCAATGAAGCCTGTCAAAGAAGAGGTAATATCTGTTACCGATTCTTTAAAATTTATTTCTTCTTATAATTCCTCTTATTTAGTTATTTCATTATGAAGTAATAACATCAGTATCAATTATATACTGATATATTATTATAAATATGAAAAAAACTTATTTCACCTTCTATCCATCCTACGGAAAAGGAAATCACCGCGTGTGCGTACATACGGAATACCGTCTCCACACCGTGGTGTAATCTGTTTTCCACCACCACATTACTTGGATGGGTATAATGGTGTAAAGAATAACTATATATGATTATTTTAAACTGATATTTATTCTAAAATAGTATACATACACTTCAATACAATTCCATGATCATGGGAACGATATCATCGCTTGTGCATACGTACGACCTACCGTCTCTACAATGTGATGAGACTCATTCTACATGATCTTCATTGAATAATGATTATATAAATGAATTTAATGAATAAATATGATATATATTACACTATTACCATTCTAGAAATGATTTATCTATAACCTAAAAAGAATAATAAGAATTAATTCGACAAAACATGCATAAGAACATAAAGCAACAAACACCCGAATAACAAGTAACAATGAAATATTACTAATAAGAAGATAAGAATATGACCATATATGATATCATAACAATGAATATGATTCTGTAATAAGTAAATGAAATTATTTGAATCATTATACAGGAGTTTTGGATATGTATGAAGAAAATTGGACCTCAAGTAAGGGAAAATCTCACAATCTCATTTTTATCCGAGATTGTTTATACTTTAGAATTTACTGAGGAACATTTATGATCCGCATCCATGTTTCCTCAATAGTTAAGATAATTTCTATCCTCATACACTTGTTTAAATCCAATTTTACCCATTGGTGAGTTTTTATTAAAGGATATGAAAGTAATCTTTTGTCATTTTTAGTACGAGGTACTTTTTGACTTTTCCAGCCAAAGTACGAGAAGAATGTTTTTTTGACTTATACGGCATGAATGGATTTTTATGATTTCATAGAACATTATATCCATGAAGCTTCCATTACAAGTTTTCAAGTTTATTTTTAATCAACTTATTTTAGTTTAAAATTGTATGACATGTTAATAAAGGGAAATTTGTTTTGAAGTAGAAAGGATATTTTCCTCAAGAATGGAGTTCAAGTGTTTTATCAAAATTATTTTCCATATAAGATAATATAGGGTTCTGTTTCTATCCCTATTTTTACATTGATCTGATTATGTTATGATGGAATTAATTTTATAATGTCTTTTTATCTTATATGGATTATGTTATGATGGCATGATGTTCAAGAATCCCATTTTTATTACATGGGTTATGGTATGATTTATGATTTATGATTTTGTGGCACACATAAGAATGGGTTTATTATGAGATGGGTGGGACCTACATCTCCCTCCAATGCATTGGGTAAAGATTTTTATCTCATGACATAGACATGGCTAGAACGGCAAGTTAATCTGGTTCAGTGATATAGGACTAGAACGAGGAGTGAACTTGGTTCAGTAATGGACTTTGTATGCTATGATGGTCTTGGAAATGAGACTTGACTAATTTGAAATGATTTTCTCTGATTATATGTGTATGAAAAAACTTTCATGTTTTATGTTATTATTATTGGGATTACATTTCACTACTATGATTTATCCCAAGTTAGGATATTATGATCTCTTTTGTAGGTTAAGATTTTCAAAATTTTATGTTCTTATGAATATAATATGATTGATATTTCTTTTGTTTACCCTAACTGAGAAATTGAGATCACCCATTTGTATGTTTTCTTTTCCCCAGGTCAGGAAGAGGGGTATTAAGTAGGATATGCCCAAAGGGACTCTAGATATGATGAAATAAACGAAAGACAATGTTGATGATTTATGAACCAGTTGTTTATGTTTCCCAGTTTCTAAATACACTATACCTATATGGCCCTATCATGGTTTTGTTATATGTTGTAATAAGTATGATTCAATTCTAATGTAATAACCATGTATGTAAAGTATTGGTCGTTATACTCAAAATCATGAAAGGTGATTTTAGGTAAAGGTTATATTTTTTAGGGTAACTATTATAGAACATTTGATTAGGATATAGATAAACCTTGAATTTAATATACACATGAAATTGAGTTAATAAAAGGTTGCCTGTGTTTGAGGTATTATTTTAGATGGTAATTAGCATCCTCAATATGAATAACTTATTCATGAAAATTTTAGAGATGGTCGTATAATTTTTGGGATTATGATATATAGTGAATAGTGTGATACCTTATAAATTTGTGGTTAACTAATTTTGAGGGTTAAAGGTAGAGTTAATTTATAGTGGAATATATAAAATCTCATTATGGTTTAATTTCTAGAAGATTAAAATAGACATTGGGAAAGGTATATTTTTTAGAATACGTGATTAGGGTATGTATGTATATGATTGTATGAAATAATATTATTCCTTATGGAAGGATAAGTTGTATTTTGAGAGAATAGATTTTAAGAATTTTTTGGTTTAGAATATTTTAACAATGTTAATGGTTATTTAAGACCTCTATTTTATGGATTAGGTTAATAATTTTGAGAGAACCCAACTCAAAGTAACCTAAGTTAAACCAATAATAGTAGTTTGTAAACTAAGAGAGATATATGATGAACTTAGTATGATATATTTATTGGTAGGAACTATAGACTAACATTTTATTGATATAAAGTTGAACATATTGATGTTATATTTTCCTATGGTTATTTATGATAATTATTTTATAATCATTGTTACTCATGTTAACTCTCTTTGTTTTTTAAATTCCTAAATCTAAAAGTAACAAAGATTACAATGGATTCAAAGGAAAATGAAGAAATTATAACAATATAAAACCTAATGGGGGAAGGGATATAGTGATAAATATTATAATTATATTGAACTAGCTATAAATAAAACTAATTACCAATATGAATATAGTTGAAAACCTAAGCTGATAAATGAAGGGTAGGATTGAATCTCATATAAATTCCGGTGGACTATATGATAAATGAAATAATATTAAACTTCATACATGTGAAAAATATGAAAATAATCATGGAAATAAATTCTATTAGTATGGATATGAATGTTATTAGACTAACATGTGTAAGGGAAAGAGAAACTCTACCTCACTATATTGATTAAACTATAAAATAGTTCGGAATTATGTTGCCCAATATCCCAATCCCAAGCCCAATAAGGTAGATAGTCACCAACAACCATTGGAACGAGGAAGAGAATATAAAACTACTACTAATGTAGTGGATAATAAGTTATCACTATATAATTTCTACTTTCATAATTCATTTATGTATTCTCCATCTACTTGATATTAAGTTATAAATTAAAAACACATAGTGGCATAATTATCATATATATTATTTTTAGGGGTTATGGGAATTAATTACCAAGGGATCTAGTTCTTAGTAGAAATTTGAGTGAAATTTTTAATGAGAAAGCTGTATTTACAAAGTTATTCTAATTTTTTTATATAGATAAATCTCTTTAGAAATACTAAATAAAACCATGATAATGTTGTGGTGTATGGTTAATTATAAGGCCCCTATAAGAAATTATTCTAATATTATAAGTCAAATTTCATGTAAATAATTAATTTGAGGGGTAGAATGTAACACTATGAAATTCTATTAAATGGTTTATGTTAAATTTTTCATAGTGTTTAATATCTTAGGCCACATGAAACACCAAACATAAAAAGACAATGATATGTTTAGGTAAAATAGAAATATTTATTTGTAACCATTAAATACATAGTTACTAAATTAGGGTAAATTAATAGGATTAACCACATTATAAATTATATGAAAATATAAAATAAATACTACTTTTAATTTGAATAATGCTCAAATATATTACCTAATATAAATAATAAGTTCATTTATTATTTTGGAAATCATTTTTCTTAAGAATATATTTGTTTGGAAACAAATTACTATTTCAAGATTCATAATATTAATGAATAATTATTATTTAAATTAATAAATCTTAATTTTAATTTAGTTGGTAAATGAAACAAAATAAAAAAAAGTTAATATTTCAAAATGTCATTTTTCAATTAAAACGAGTTGCCAATATCATTTTATGATATTATTAAAAAAATTAATTTATAAATTTTTTATTTTTAATTAATAAAAATTAATTACAATTTTGAATTACCCATATAAAAATTAACTTTTTATAAATTTCTGTGATTTGTCTGAAAAGGTCAATTTAGAGTTAAAAAATAAGGTTTTCATTAAAATTTTAATATGAATGGAATTAGCATTATATAAGAATGTACCAGAGGTTTATAAAAACTTTTAAGTAAAAAAATATGAATTTTAGTAAACAAATTATTCATTTTAAAATATTATATAAACCTAGAACGCCTATGGAAAGCATTTTTGTATCTAATTAAAATATTACCTCATAATAAAATATATTTCTCATGTTTTAATTGAATCAAGTATTTTTCAAGGATGATTAAATTTTTTCCCACCTATTAAGACTCAAATTAATTAATTATTTTATACTAATTAAATTAAATTCATTATAATCTGTATACAAGATAATTTATCCTTATATATAAATTTAGTTAATAAAATTTGTTTTCTCCAAAAACAGTTTATGAGATTATGTATATGTATTTTAAATTAATATTTTGACACGATTAGATATTATATTTGATAAAACAATTTTAAAAAAAATTAAAATTATCAAATTTTGTAAAAATTTAAATCTCAATCATTTTCATTAAAATTAGTTTTTTGAGGTTTAAAAATTAATTTTACTGGTTAAATTGTGTTTAGTTAAAAGGAAAAAAGATAAATCAAAATACATAGAACCCTCAATGCATTTAAAAAATGTAAGTATTGAGGTGGGATTTTACCAAAACTAATTTTAGTATCCTTTTTTTCATTTTATCCCTTTAAACTTGAATATTAACTTCAAATTATTTAAAATTTAAGTGATTCTCCCAAATCTACCCTTCTCAACACTTTTAAAAGGGTAGCATCTTAACAAATTCAAGTCTGGCCTCTCTATAAAATCATGACATGAAAATATTCCATATTTCTTAAAATATATACCTACATAACTTTATTAATATTTTGGTCACCATTACTTAGTATAAGTCCATTATTTCTGAGGATATCTTCTAGGAAAATTTAGCTACCCAATATCAGTATTATCAACAACATAGTTTTATTATTTATTTCTATAATTAAAGTTTATTCTATCCACAATATTATAATTATATTTGTATTATATTTATATTTTAATGTTAATATATTTAGGGTTTATCATTGTTTATTCATATACACCATCTATTAAGAAAAACAAAACCACAGTTCGTACGTTGTGTAAACTACCACCTCGACGACATAACATGTTCTGTTTTACTTAATTACCTTACATGGATGGATATAAGGATGATATTAAAAGATAATACGATTCTTATAACACCGCTAATGTTTTTATGACGAATTATAGAAGCAATTAATGAAATGATTAACAAAGAATCATAGTTAAATTTAAAATTTAAATTAATCATACTGAGAAGATAATGATCACTTATTTCTAGGAAATATCATTATATAAATTATCTTACCATTATAATCCTTTAAAATTATGAAAATTAAAATAATATGAAGTAAATATGGTCATAATAATTTGGTTATAGTGATACCTAAACTAATCCACCCCATAATCTCCATTGATCAGGGTAGGATCATGATTGGGTCGGCTTAAATATATATATGAACAATAAAATTTATTTATGTTATTTATGACTCTAAATATTTATTTAATAGTATAATATGATATATATTTTTAAATAATGATATGTTTTTTCTGGAAATGTTATATCAACATTGAGCTCATTATTTAATAAATCACCTTTCATTCAAAATGTGATTATCACAGATTTCATATTCATGGATTGTAACCAAAACAACTATTGAATGAATTATAAATTTTATAATGGTCATGGAAAATAAATTAAAATACCTTTAACTATCATGGAATGATTAAATTTAT
Source organism: Viscum album (assembly GCA_963277665.1). Taxonomy (NCBI): domain Eukaryota; kingdom Viridiplantae; phylum Streptophyta; class Magnoliopsida; order Santalales; family Viscaceae; genus Viscum; species Viscum album. The sequence continues at coordinate 639,373,020 of OY728131.1, read as the reverse complement.
AACCATAACAAATAGCATCCCCAATTTTAGGAAATTTGTTCAAAGTGATAAAGATTACATACACCTAATATAGAAAATAAGTAAACCCTAACAAAAATATATGTGTGTATTGAATGATTAAAAATTAAGAGTATAAATTGTTATAGTTATGAATAATGTTATTTTTTATATAATTAATTAAGTATTTTAATTATTTAATATGTTTTTTGAAATTTTAAAATCAACAAGGACAGATGAAAGTGTTTTGGTCACAAATTTCTCTATACGAGACCTGTTTTGAATTACAAACCTAATTTAATTTATGCAGTATATCTACTTCCTATTTCAGTTATAATATATTAAATTATATTTTAACCATGGTATATAAATTTCAACCTCCAGACTCCTAGTTCAATGGGTTTTTATTAATTTGATACTCTAGTAGTAAGGGTTTTCTTTATCTTAGTTTTTCTTATTTGAGACATAATAAATTTTGTGTATGATGTTACCTTTTTTGGGATCTTAAATACCCATCAATGTAATTTAATTTAAATATTTTTATTTCATGTTACATTATATATGATTCATGTTGACTTATTCAAGTGGACATTGATTCATCTCTTTCCCCAATAGTGTCGAATTTTGGAAACTCAATTTTTGTTCATTGAATTTTGATTGTAGTAACAACTTATTTATTTTAATATTGGAAAATTATTATCATTCATTATATTATGTGGTATTTAATCATTTTTTAATGGTATATTCATTCCTTACATAAAATCATTTGTTGAACATTCCTCACTTATTTGGTTATGTTCTTTTTCATCCATTAATTTTCATTCCCAGGGTGGATTATGATCATGTTACTAAAGTATTAACTTATCTGTAACAAAAAGACCTTATAGAAATCCTAGTTTCCATAAAAATAGGTGATTTTTTCTCCCTTGGTTCAAAACATGTTCCTTATTAGGTCATCAAACTAATAAACATCCCTAGAGAAAAACACATGTTTTTTCTGTGTGCTTGGTCCTCACTCCACACCCCCTACAAAACTTCCTTGGAGGTCACCCATCCTGGTATCTACTCCAGACCAAGCCTCTTTATCTATTGAGTCATAACCAGGATGGTTTATAAAAATAATGGAACCCCTTGTTGACATGGTTTGTAACATTTATCCGTTTTACCCCTTTAACTTTTCAAGGTGTTACATCCATCATTATCCTTTAGAGAACAACATCCTCATTGTGGGACCTACATCTCAACCCAAGTAGATCTACATAACTTTTTATTATGTTTATCCTTTGATATATTTGAATTAATTTCTATCCATATTCACCCTAGTTTCCCAATAAATAGCTATTTGCTGCACTATATGGGCCACCCACACACCGAAACGAGTCATTATACTAATAAATGTCTGTACAGGTCAACACATTTTCTATGAGTACGAATTATTATCCCTCACACTCACCTTATAACACATCCTAGTAGTTACCCTATCATGATCACTACATTATACCAAACCTATTTTACTGTGGATTTCTAATGAGGTATGTTCCCATAAAAAAATGGCACACCTTATTGACATTTGTAGTAACATTTAACCATTTTAACCCATCAACATTATATGGTGTAATATTATTCATATACAGATTGCACTATATGGTGTGAACATCACATTTTAGATAATTATGATCATATTATGTTCACTTGGAAATAATATTATTTTATTGACATGGGGAAAAGTATTGGCATTTCGTATGTTTTTATTAAAAAAATTATTATGGGAAAGTTGACTCTATATTGTTTGACCATCTAATTTCATTATCTAGATGAGGTATGACCATGTTATCTATTTTATTGACATGTGGAAGTAGACTAGAATTTTTTTATGATTATTGAATACTAACACCGGTTTATTATTTATTTAAATTACATTTTTATTATTATACCAGTAACCAAGTTTATTCAGTGAGAGGTTCCTTAGAGAATGGTATGAATGGTCTTGGTGACTATTATGGTTAATGAATTGTACATAACATGTGGATGGGTGGGAAGGAATATGATATACCCCTAGATGTATCGATGGTTCTCATGTGACAAAATAGGTTTGGGTATTTGGTTTATGCCTACCTAATCCAATAATATGTCTTTAATGGAGTCTTGATGACATGTAATGTGTTTTGGAAGAATACATTTACTATAGGGTTTTGATTTTTGGAATTATAAATACCGTAAGTTTGGGATTGGTGTTTTTTATATCTATGGTTTTATTTTTTCATGGATATAAAAGGTACCCAATTTCATGATGATTATTGAATCATGCTATTTACCTATTAAATCCATAATATTTAATCCTTTTTAATGAAGGATTGATTCAATTATAGGTCTAAATTTTTAAAAATTTATGCTAAAATATTTCATATGTTTCCATTTCCCTTGTTTATGAAGGAATGTATAATATGTTACATGTTTAAAATGATAGAACTTGTTGGAGAACTTGTGGGATATGATGGAGGCATACCATAAATTTTGTAGTTTCTTATATATAATAGAAAAAATGTCTAATGGATATAAAGAACATGAAATTTATTGGTTTATGTTTCTTAATAATTTTCTAAATCTATAAACCTGAAAAGATCATTCAAAATGTAATAGATATAATATATATTTTTATTTTCTCTTTATTAATGGTTACATGTAAGATTTTTTAGTCAATATCAAACAGTTTATGTAATGTCCATGTCAATGATCAATGGAAATTAGAGTGTGGGTTAGGGTTTCATGCCTTGTTTTCCTCATTAGGTTATTTGTTTCATCGATACAACTATATATTTTGATATAAATACATTGATCAATTTACAATAATGATATTGGAAGGTTTATCTCTCGAGGAGATGGCTTACAATGCATGTGGATATAATCATCCTTATTTTCATAAACATGATTACTAGATCATGTTAGTAGAATCAACGAGTGGTTCATACTTATAGATCAAGGTGGATAACCGGATCTTTGTATTTTAAGGTTGTTTTAGGTACCACAAAGTTATATTATTGGTTTTAGTTTCATCAATAATTCTAGGATTTATCAATATTTTTATAGATATATGCATGTATTTTATTTTGGTTATATTGTGTGATATTCATGTGATATACATTATTCATGATATTAGTAAATCTTTTATTTATTATTTTTTAGAGGTATGTGGTTTTTATATTATATTGTAATTTATGACGTGTTCGTTATTTGGTAATATTTAACATTTTTATGATTTATAATCCCCTTGCTAGTTTAGGAAGAATGAATTATTAACGGCATGTTAAAGGGACCACACACATATATTTTGTCTTAAGTGGGTTATTGGTTGAAATATTTAATGAAAAAGGTGTCTATAATAGATCAAATAATCCTCAAGAAAGTATATTTGGTAACTTCATAATCCACTTGTTTTATATGTGATGAGGGTGTAACCAGATTCATCCCTCTAATGAAAATCTCTAAAGTATGAATAGAAGGAAATAAATTTAAAATATGTTGATAAGATGAAAATAAAATAAGATGTTTCTTGTAAAGATGAGATGTTTAATCACTTTTTGAGATAGGATCATAAGAATAAAAATTATCTATAAAGTAATTTTTCCTTTTTCATTCATTATATTTGAAAATATTATACACTGGTCCTTGAAACTTTTTAAAATGTTTTAAGATTAAGGTGATGAAGAAAAAGAAACTAGGATATAGATAAGAATATAAAACTATGAAATAGTGAAGAGGATTCTTAAAATAATGAATCTCATAACTAAGAAAAAATGTAACGTAGAAAATATAAGTGAAAAATTCATTGAGAAAGATGTGAACCATCAAATTAAATAGGTGGATGTTTGGATGACACTAAAATATTGATATTATAGTGTGAGATATTCTAATGATATGAAAATTATGGATTTATATTAAAATAATATTTAAGGTAAATTGGAGGAAGCACTAAATGATGTTAATATTTTAAGAGAATGATCCATGAAGGATATTAAGAAGACATATTGGGAAACATATACCTCAAAGATTAAAAATGAATAATTAAATAGGGAAATGAATTTGAGATGCTAAAATTAGATTATTCCAGTAGAATAAACAAGATGACTAAACTAAATGTGAATATTGATGAGATGAAAACCACATTAATTGAATAAAATAAATGTATGGGGAAGGTGGAAAGTAAATTTAATATGCTAAAATATAATAAAACTCAAGTGTAAAAGAAACCACACATATTTTTTTAAGGATGAACTAAGAAAAATGAAATTATTACTAAAATGTTGAATAAAAATAGACACAATCTATTTTTTGATACCTAAAGATAGTAAAATGTTTTTATCTCATTGATAATATAAAATATATAATAATGATAATTTTGTACCCTTCATTTATGATTCCTCCATAGTACATGAGATATGATATGATAATAACCCCTAAAACATATGTACAACTTGAATATCATTGATTGATGAATATTATGCAGGTATGGGATGATATTTTTTAATTAATTTGAGCTGGATCACACGTATAGAGATAAAATAGACCATTTAGAAGATACAAGCCAGGAAAAGTTTTACCCCGATTGACCTGCTTAAAGTACAATACATGTATTTTAATAGACATACATACATATACATATATATATATATATTATCGGTGTTACTCAAATGATCATTGACTATAGATCCTTTGATTTGAGGATATCAAATGTTTTCCCTACATGCGAGGTTTCATAATTTAATACCTATATAGTTATTTCATACATTGGAGTTATATACTATTGAAATAGAAAATATTTTCAATGGGATCCCTCCATAAATAGTCATGTGTGAAGGGGGATTAACCTATCACTAAAGACTGTAATAGTGGTATAAAATTATGCATTTGTTATAATATTGATCTACCAGTCCAAAGACATATTTACAATGGGATCGAACTCCCAATGAAAATAAAAAAATAATAAAAAAATTAAAACAAAAAAATATAAATCAAAACAATAATATAAGAAAATGAATTATATGAATATCTAAATATGTAAAATGAAAATAAAATTACAAAAAAATGTTCACTTAAATTATAATCATAATAAATGTGTAAAAAAATACATAATCACTGAGGGATAGGGTCATCTAGAAGTGACGGTGGAGGGAAATCCTTTCCTATACCCTACACTAAACATCACATGTACTCCATCCTCTATTATTGTTATGTGTCATGCACTCCATTATTATCCACTAGCTTCTACTCATGTTGTTGATAAAATTCTTTATGCTCTCTTTGAGGTGTATCTATAAACTCATACGGAGCTTTCTTATTCTTCTCATACTCAAAATCTAATTATGTTGACTCTCCAAAAGCACCCCTCGAGTTGGATGATGAAAACATAGTTATTCCATAATAAATTTTAGTTGCCAAACATTAATTGATACCAAAAACCCATTCTTCCTCGAAAGCATATTGAGCCACATGAATCTATGTTTTGTTAATGAATCTTATTATACTAGTGGACTGACACTCAGTCTCCACCGGGCTCTCACCATGTGTGTGAATATTCTTCACCTCATATGACTTCTTTAAAAGATATTTGAAAGTAATATTGTTAAAATATGATTTTCATTGAATTTTAATGCTACAAAAATCATACTTACCAAAAAATGAAGAATTTGAAGAAAATTAATATCTCCAGTGATAGGGTCAGTGTGTATCCTCTTGTAAACATCAATGTATATAATATCGGGTTTCTCGACTACCTAAATGAAAAATAAAATTAGGTATTTATATTTATAGTTATCTAAAATTATTAAATAAATGTACTTAAAATATGTCTTTGATGATTACTAAATGTATTTCTAAAATCTCTATTCATGACCTCCCACATCCCTCACCTCTACCGACCTAATAATAGTGTTCTCTGAAACTATCTCCCTTCCATTAAGAGCCGAAACCATCTAAAAATTAAGAGGTGATATAATCGGGTTTATGATGACAATAAAACTGAAAAAAACTATGTCTTCTTATTTATTCAGGGAAATATTACTCAAGTTATACAAAAACTAACGACAATGCTCATGCATGGAGTCCTCCCAGACCACCTATATTGAGATCCTAATTCTATCATCAATGGGATACCATTAACACTATAAATAATTTAATATAGAATGTTAAAAAGTAAATAAATTTCAAGATAACTATTTTATATTTACATACCATCCAGTGATCAAATGTGAACCATTGAATGTTAATGGGAGTATGATCCCACAACACCCATAAATTTCAAAAATAATATTGTAGAATAACAGTCCCCTTTAAATTAAATATATGAAAAAATATGGGAAAATAGAAAAACAATTATAAAAATTAGTACATAAATAAGTTTAAGAAAATTAATGATAATGAAAATGAAAAAAATTATAAAACTGAACAAACCACCCCATGAATGATTTAAAATCACGTTGTGGACTTCCCTCTTGAATAGTATCATTAATCACCATTCTCACAAGACCATGACCCCTCTGTGTCGATGTACTTCCAGAACCCTAAAAATCAATAAAAGATAAAACATGCTCATCATTTGGTAACATATCCTACTCGAGGATACAAAACATCTCATCAAAAGTCTCTTCATCCATCTGAAACATGAAAACAATGATGTAAACAAATAATTGAATATGGGTATTTTGTATATATTTTTAATGACTGTAACCAAAATTTAATTGTTCTATTCTTCATCTTTATCCCAATTTTCATATACAATTCTATCAAATTTACAATCTTCCTCCGATATATCATCACTTTTCCTAGGAGTTTTTTTATTTATCATTTCATATTAATTAAAATTCATTTTTTACATAATCAACATCATCATCACAATCAACCCATAAATTCAGGGATTCGTCTTTGATATTGTTGTCTCTTTATTGAAAAGATGTATTTGGAGTTGTGTCTTCAAAAATATCAATTCCATGAACTACAATAGAAAAACATCCACTTTTGTAAACTAATTTTCATGGGATTTCATTTTATAATGACCTCCTAGTCAATTAACTCTCTTGAATAAGAATAATAATTTGAATAAGATATTTGATGTGATTGATTTAACGACTGACACTATTATAAATAAATTCACTATTTTTAAATTAAATGTCTTATTAGGTAATATGGTTATAGAAAAAACATTTTATTCTTTTTCTTTATTGTATCTTAAAATATTTAAAAGACCATTAAGTATCATCAACGTTGATAATATGTCTTTTGAATTGTGATCACTTGATTAGTTTAAATATATGGTTTTAACAAATTCCACTGAAATACACTGCGGATGTGATGACCTCAACCAGTAGAACCATATCCTATAAATAACATTTATCAAGGATTATAAGGGAGATTGAATTTATTGTATTTTCCCTTGACCAATCCCAAGCTAGTATCCCACAACTTAATCATGAGAGAAACCGTTTGTGAGAGAAGTTCAAGCTCATTGAGATCATGATGCAACAAATGTTCGCCTAACTTCCCCATGAATGTCCCACCATAAGCACCTTAATATTTGTGATTTTATTGGTTTATTAAATAGATACGTATCAAGACTATAGAAATATGAATTCGTACATTTTTTATTGAATAATGAATATATTATTATTACTTTGAAAATGAATTTAATTTTTATATAATAAAGTAATAATTATATATTTGGTTAGTATTAAAATTAAATTAATGAATTTATGAATTAATGCATTTTTTATGTAAATATTATTTTAATCTTATTGATTAATGTTTATCAAATATAAATGATCATATTATTTTGAATAAATGTGTAATTTTTGTAAGGGTTCTAAAACTCTTATTATCAATGAAACCCAATATTTCTTAATTATTGTTGATTTTACATAAAAAGTGAAAAATAAAATATTTATTTTTTTATAGAAAGTGAATATTATTTGGGGAATTATAATGTATAAATTATCCAATAGTTCATTTTTGATAATTTTCTAAGACATACAATTTTTCAAATAAATCTGAAATATCATATAAATATATTTTCTGTTTTATGACATCAAAAGGAACCAAAAGTGATTTAATAATTAATATAAATGTGATCCACGAAAAAATAAATGTTTTTAATTTAAAATAATTTGATTATATTTATTTATTAAATCCATTATGAATCCTCCATACCTATAATATATTTAAATGTTTTAAAATCATTTCTTTAAGAGTGTGACTCTCTTCCACATAAGCAAGGGAACCATTTTAATAATCTAAGACCTTTTATTTATATAATATTAAAAACAACTCACATTTGGTAGAAACCATGGGTACAACCCCTATGATTTTCTGTGGTTTTGAATATTTTATTCTTTAGATTCTAATACATAAATAATAATGAAATTCCCCTCACTTCCTATATAAAAGCATACAACCTACCATTTCTCTTCACTAAAACTATTTGGATAACATCCATACTCTTATAAAAACTCTTTATCGTTCTCATATGTCACCCCATGCTCTCATGAATCCCCTCCAATGATCTTGGAGTCACACACTCATGTAATTGATCCTCAGCTTACTCTCATCATTTCAATTCATGTACCTCTATTATAATTTTCATTCTCAATTGAAATTTTTGATGATCTAATTTATCTATAAAAATACTATACTATATAATGGATGTTATTTTAATTATATATCATTTATTCTATATCATTTTTATCTTTACCAAGCTATTAAAATGCTAAAATTCTTTAAGGGGTTTCTCTCTTCTCATTTCCATTTAAGAACTCACTTTATGATATGCTATTTAGTTTCGATTTGTTAATTTTTGGATATGTTTTTCCATATTAACCTTTATTTAAACATGATTTATATTTTATTATATCCCCCTTTTACTCTAACTAAGCTCTCCATAATACATTATGTACACTCATTACCATGCTGATATTTTGTTAGGGTTCCACACTGTGTCAAAGTTTCATTATGATCTTATACATTATATTTCCAATTAATAATTTTATAAGGTGAATTTATATGTCCCTATTACTTATCATTTTATTTACAAATAATGAGATTACCCTTTATCTATCATCAACCCATTTTATAATCTTTTATGTAATGTCATTGTGGTATTAACATATCACTGTAATTTTCCATGCTAAGACAATTATGCAGTGAATACCGTACCCATTTTCTATCATGGGTGTTAACCTTTATAAATATATAATTTTTTATTATGTTCTTATACATATGTATTCCACACTTTGTTATGATGAAATAAATTATGATGATGAATGAACCTATGTTGTCTGATCTATGTAGCACACATAAAAATGAGAATGAAATGAATGTGATGGGTGCACCAAAAAATATACATTGATCTAAAGAGTTGGGTAATTTTTAGTATTATGACGCATCATGTTGGGACATAGAGTGAACCTAATTCCTTAATGGTAATTTTTCTTCTATTATGCCCGGTTGTTTTTTCCTTGAGAAACGTTTATCAGGAAATGTTGTAAGTTGTTGCCACATTACCCAAATTACCTTTTATGATTATAATTCCATATCATTTCTCATTTTTCATGTTTATGATTTGTACTCTTTTAATGACACATTGATATTACTATTTTCTAACATGTGTCACCTTATTCCATGTCGATTCCCTTACTTTGTTTTATAGCTCACCACATTATTATATATTTCCCAAGGTTAACTTGTACAACTTTTAAAATCCATGAAATTTTAGAAGCTTGTTAAAAATATTTTCAATAATGTTATTGTATCCCATGTTCAAAATGTTTTATTATATACCTAATTCCTAAATGCACTACACTTATTGATCTTTTGGGGTTTATTAATAGTAATTTTATATTATAAATCAAGAATTAATGTTAAATAAAGAGTGTGGTTGTTATAGTTTGTATAATAGGAAAAGTATTGTTATTTTTGGGATTAGGATTAGAAACCCATAGAGAAAGATATACAGTAAGAATATGTATAATAAAAAACAGATTACTTTTTATAAGTATATAGTAATTGGTTTTTCAAGAAGGTACATCATTTTTTAGGATACTACAAGTGGACATGGTTCTGGAACATATGTACCTTAGGGTAACAACTCTGATAACGTGTACCGATCCTGACTCAGGGTAACATGGTACATAAAAGAGGGCCTTAATGTGCACCATGTTTGAAACTCCTAGGAGATATGCTTTGGTAAATTCATGATCTTATTATTGGCAATTATGTAAAGAAAAACATTCATAATAATATATTATAGAAAATATATAATGTATAACATATGTTGAAGCCACTAAATTCATAAGTTATGAAATAAATTTAATATATAAGTTATCCCTTCAATGTAATTGGATTACCCATTATGGGTTTAATAGTTTAAATATACACATCCCAAATTTTATTTTTATTCAAGACAATTGACAGAAATAGGAGGAACCAAGTAAATAATCAATATGACATGGAATGTGATGATTACACTAATGATATTCCCAACCCAATAGAAGTAGGAATCACAAAAATTGTCCTCATATTATCTCAATTGACTCAGGTTCTAAATAGAAACGTGGATCCAGAGAAGCATCCAAGTCCCCCTAAGATATAAAAATATGAAATCGAGAGCTTTATCAAAAAATGAAACCTACAATAAATGGATAATCTGATATATTAATCAGAGAATAGTGGATAAACTCTAATGAGAAGATATTATCCATCCTTCAATGTTCTGAGCAAGTGAATGTTCTGAGGGATATTTATCATACAGAGGGAGAAGATGATCAGTGATAGAGATTGATAAAAAATAAAATATTGGGGAAGAGATTGATGTGATGAAACCAAGTCATAAAAAGGACCTAGAGATTCCTTACATTGATAGCTATGAGAAAATCATCTGATGTGTACTCAAAGACAAAATGGGGATTAGACATTCACAAGAGCATCATGAGTATAAGACGAAAACGTTGGAGTTTAATTGAGGTATTTCGACGGAGAAATCTATTGGTGCCAAAAAATTTCATCATCCCAGTTATTGAAGGTGTGGAACAAAGCACCTAATAAATTTCCTATGGGGGAAAAAGTAATAATATATTTTATGGAGGGAAGGGATCATACATAACGATTGAGTATAGAAGAAACCCACTAATGCGACCAAGGAAATGAATGCTCCATTCAACCCTCAACACATTGCTCATTGCTTCAACTGTAAGAACCCATGAAACTTTACAAACTAATGCACTAAGCCAAGGGTTTTGGGAGACAACCCATAACCACCATGCAAATAATGGTGACCTTCAACCATTTAAATCATAGTGGTGGATCCTGAAAATGAAGTGGTGAATGGTACGCCAACTATTAATTCAGGAATAGAGTGTATACTTTTTTATTCAAGTTATACACATCGATTAATATAATTAATGTTTAGTATAACTATACAAACACCACAATAGATCATGGAAGTAAATATATTAGTTATAATGGTAAATGAGGAAATTGTTGAATTTGATGTATATAACTCTTCCCCTATCAAATTTTGTGGGACTAAATTACCAAATAAACATTTTCATACTCCCTTATGAGGAATTATATGTAATTATGGGAATGGACTATATTTCACTATATAGATCCAACAAAAACTTTCAAGAGAAGGAAATATCTCTATATATCTTGAGTAATCACATGATACTATACAAGTGAAGAGGGGAAGATTAATATTCTTTAGCACCAATATCTTAAGATGTATATTATTTCATAAAAGAAAGCATATCTAGATAAAATTTTTGAGTCTGAAGAATGAATCATCCTTGAAGACATGCCAATTTTGAGGGTATATGATGATGTGTTTCACGAGTAATTTCCCAGTCTTCCTTATAGAAGAGAGGTTGAATTTTCAATCCATACTACACCTATGGAATTACCATTATCCAGGACTCCATATAAATGGATATTGAGTATCTTGAGGATATGAAGAACAAAATGTTGTTGAATCTAGATAAGGGGTTTATATGACCTAGTGCTTCACCATGGTGTGCAGTAGTTCTCTCTATCAAGATGATTGATAGGTTAATGTGCCTTTTTCATTAACTATCGTGAGCTCAAAAAAATCATGATAATGAAAACGTATCCTCTACCTAAAATTAGTGAATTGTTTGATTAGATAAATGGAGGACAATACTTTTCCAAGGTGGGTCTTTGGTCTGGATATTTTTATATAGGGGTGAGGAAGGAAGATATCTCCAAAACCACTTTTCGTGCATGGAATAAGAAATTAAAATTAATATGAATTCCATTCGGACTCTCTAATTCTATAGAAATATTCATAGACATGATGAATCGTGTCTTTAAACATTACCTAGAAAAATTTAATGGTAGTATTTATAAATTATATTATAATATAATCCAAAAAAATGTGTTGCATGAGTTGAACATGAGCACTTCTCTAAAGACCCTATGAAAGTAGACACTTTATACCAAGTATCAAAAATGTGAGTTATGGTTGAAGGAATTATCTTTCATGGGGAACATCATCATAAAAAATGGGATATATGTGGCCTTAAAAGATTGAAGTAATTAAATGATGGATGGGGAAACATATATGACCTATACCAAAAGATGCCATGAGTTAGCTGGGTATTATCACTGATTTTTGAAAAATTTCTCATGATTTTCAAACCCTATTACAAAAATAACATGAAAGGGAGTATTATTTTTATGGATACAATAATTTCAGGATTTCATTAAAAAGATCGAGAAACGGCTTATCACTATAGTAGTTCACACAATTGTGATAGGGGGAACACATTTTCGTATACAATGATGACTTAGAGAATAAATTAGGTTGCGTACTGAGGAAAAATTATAAAGTGATAGCCAACGCCTCATGGAGATTGAAAATTCCAGATAAAAACAATCCAACACATGATCTAAAGGTGACAGCTATGATATTTGAATTGAAAATATAAAAGAATTATCTCTATGGGGATATGTGTAAAATAAACAATGATCAGAGGAGCCTCAAATATATATATGTAAATTAAAAGAACATAATATCCACCAATGAATATGGTTAGAGATCATCAAGGATTACAACTGTTCTATCGCAAAACATCTTAGTAATGAGAATAAAGTGGAAAGCACTCTATGTAGAAAGGGTCCAAAAATTCTATCATCATTTATAATTGGGAGGGATATTATGTTCTTAGATTTGAAAAGGACAGACATGGGAATCTTAAATTAAGTAACATCAAAAATATTTTTAAAAATGATTGCTCAACTATCTCTTTTAAAAAGGTTAACGTTTTCTCAAACAAATGATGTTAGAATTTAAAAGAAATTGGAAACTATAAGAAAATCTAATTCCTCATTAATTAATTTTAATGAAGAAAGAATTGTGACATTTGGGTCAAGAATATGTGTTCCATAAAATAATGATCTAATTAAGGTACCTTTAGTTGATTCACATAGTTCACATTTCATCATTAACCTAGGAAGCCCAAAGATGTATCAAGGTCTCATTGAGCACTATTTGTGGGAAAATATGAATAAATATATTGCATAATATATATCAATGTTCTTGGTATTTCTATAAGTGAAGTATTAAAGGTAGAATTCTAAGGGGGTGATTTAAAAATTAACCATACCAACATAGAAATGGGAGAACATCACCATGGACATTATCACTGAACTTATAAAGACCTCTACATGAAACAATGATATATGGGTTATTGTGGATCATCTTTCAAAGGCATCTGAATTTATCACAATTTGAGAAGATTTGTAACTAGATCAAATAGCAATGATATACATCAGGGATGTGGTAAGGATTCATGGAGTACCACTATAGATTATTTTGGATCAAGATCCAAGATTCACCTCCATGTTTTGGAAAAGTATCTATCATTATCTAAATTCTATGTTAAAAATCAGTACGTCCTAACATCCTCAAAAGTATGGTCAATATGAGTGAAAAATTCAGACACTAAAAGACATGTTGTGTTCATTTTATATAGACATAAATGGAGGATGGAACCAACATCTTCCTTTGGTTGAGTTATCTTACAGAAACTATTTATAATTAAGAATCCAAATGGATCTCTATGAATACATTTATGGGATGTATTGTAGAACACTAGAAATTTTTAGATGGAGTTGGGAAATAGAAACTGATAGGTCTTGAAATGGTTGATTAAATGATAGAAATGTTTAAGACTATTCAACACTACATCAATGCTACATATAGTTGATAGAAGAGCTATAATGAAAATCATTGATGATATCTAGAGAATGATGTTGGAAACATGTTTTTCCTCGACATAACCCCATGTATGACAATAATTAGATTTGGGATGAATGAAAATATATGTCCAAGATTTATCAGCCCCTTTTAGAACTTTGTTCACATTAGATGGGGGACCAATACACCCGGACTCCCACTAAACATATCTCAAGTACATCATTAATTTATGGTTTCTAAATTCAGAAAGTTCCTATCATACCCCTCACATGAATTAAATCCAGAGGTATTACTATCAGATAATGAATTTTCCTATGAGGAGTAGTTTGTGACGATCATAGATCATAGAGAACATGTTCTAAGAAATAAGTCAATACACATTGCCAAAGTGTTTTGTAGAAACAACATGTTTAATGAAGTAATACGGGAACCGTAGGAGGAGATGAAGTAGTGCTACCTTAATCTATTTTAGTGATGGATTTGAGAAATTTGAGAGTGAAATTTCTTATGGGGGAAGACTGTAACAACCTGGACTGTTATAAACAAAATTCCCCCTTTTGTTTTCACTAAATGTATTATTAAGTAATATGGTTTTAGACAACCCATTCACTTATTTAGTTTTATTATGTCAAGTTATATTTAAAAGATTGTTAAGTATCATTACCATATATATATATATATATTAGGTTCTTAGGTGTAAAATGTTATTAATCAAAAACACACCACACACACAGGCATGAAATTGGACTATAGCCCCCCAAAGTGATACCCCACCCATCAAGACTTATAAATTGAATAAATGGACCATAGTCCCAATGGTAATGAAGCCCATTACACTTCCCATAATACTAGTGGGAATGAATAACCATTACATGGACCTAATGGCCCAAATTTCTGATCCAAAGGCCCATCAGGGAATAATACTGTTACAGTACCCAAACCGCTATAGTTTCACCGCCGCTACAGTCTACGCTATAGTTATCATAGCCGCTACAATGTCGTTAGTCAACATATCTACTACTACTACAGTGCACTATATTTCTTCTACAGTACTTATTCCTAATGGGTTTTAAACCCCCATTTCTAATGTAGTATTATAGGATGATTATGACTAAGAAAATCCCCAACTACATTACTACCATTGATAATATATCCATTGAATAATGATCAAATAATTTGCATAAATACTGGGTTTTATGAAATCCAATAAACATAAATAATGGATGTTATGGCCTCAACCAGTAGTATAGTACCCTAGGAAGCACACACATGAAGATAAAATTTATGAGATTTTCCCTGGACTTACCCATGATGGGATACAACAACTTAAGCATGCGTGAAACCATTTATAGGATAAGTTCAAGGTCATTGATATCATGGGACAAACCATGTATTCCAAATTTCCCCATGAAATCCCCACCATCATGCACAATATCTTAGATACTTTTATAGTGAATTAATGGGATATGTATTAAGACCCTTAAAATATTAATATTTACATTATTTTTTGTCGAATAACAAAAATATTATTATTACATTGAATATTATTTTGTAATTTGAAATAATAAAGCACAAGCTGTATTTTTTATTAATAATATATTAAATTATTGAATTTTTGAATTAATTTATTTTTGAAATAAAATATAGTTTAATCTTATTAAATAATTTCTTTAAAATATAAATTATCATATTATTTTTATGATGCCAAATGTAATTTTTATATGGGTTTAAAAACTATTATAATCGAAAAGCCCTAAATATGTAAATAAATATAGGTTTTATATTAAAAATGAAAATTAACATATTTAAAAATTTATTTATATAAAATAAATATTATTTATGGAATCAGAACATTGAAATTTTCAAGCATTTAATTTTTCATAATTTTTTGATATTTGAATTTTCTGGTAAAAATTAAATATCGTAAAAATATAATTTTTGATTTATGACATCATAATGACAAAAAAGATATTTAATAATTAATATAAATGTGATCTATGAGAAAATCAGGGTTTCAATTTAAAACATTTTGATTTTATGTCCAGTTTTTGTATTTTTCAAATTCATTATGAAACCTCCAAAACCTATATAATATATTGTGGTTATAAAATCATTTATTTAAGTGTGTCACTCTCCTCCACATATGCAAGTGAATTATTTTAATATGTTAGGCCATTGGACTCACTACTGGAATTAAAGGATATACCAACGGTTTAGAACCGTTGGTATAGGCTGGAGAACCGTTGGTATATTCTATACCAATGGTTGTCCAAACCGTAGGGAAGTAAGGTGTGGGGAAAGATATATACCAACAGTTTGCAGTAAACCGTTGGTATAGCCCACTCTAGGTATGGATTTTCCAACGGTTCAACAAGAACCGTTGGTATAGGTTTACCCAACGGTTCTAAACCGTTGGGAAAACTATAATTCTGATCTTATACCAACGGTTGACAACTATTGGTATAGTATTTTTCCCAACGGTTTTCATAAAACCGTTGGGAATTCAATGGTTTTGATCTTATACCAACAGTTGTAAACCGTTGGTATAGATGTTTTCCCAACGGTTTCAATGAAACCCTGGGGATATGTTTAAGTAATGTTTTTTACCAACGGTTTATTGAACCATTGGTATAATTCTTTCTCAAAGTATACCAACGGTTTACAACTATTGGTATTCAGTATTTCCAGAATTGTTGCACAGTAGCCCCTCCAGTAGCCCCTCCAGTGCATACACCTGCATAAAAAACAGCACTAAAAACAGTGACAGACTTAAAACAACAAAAAATAACACCACCTATTTGATTACACCACCTATTTGATTAGAGTCATGGTGAATAATTCCCCCTTTGAATCTTCATATGACAAAAATCATCTAGAATAGTTGAATCAGAGTTTCAATAAATCAAATATTATTTATACCCATTTCAATCTTCATAAGACAACCACTTTTATAATATATGGTGAAAAGGTATTTTCATAGGAGTCTCATCACTTGTGACTCAATAACTGCCACACCATGCCTCGAATTGAGGCTGGGTTGACTGGTACACATCACATATGATCCATGGATCATTTTCCTAAAGTTTCAACACAATCAAAATCCGTTTGATCGGTTTGGCATATGTACGTAAAATATTAATCCATTTTGAACAAATGAGAGGTAGTTTGGGTGGTCCCCGCCCCACAGTGACTCGTATTGAGTCGGGGTTGACTCGTACACGTCACATATGACCCATGTATCGTTTTCCTAAAGTGTCAAAAGAATTATAATGTATTTGGTCTGTTTCCCGTATGTCAATTGTTGATATCACTTACAATTTAGTCCATTTTGAAGAAAAGAGAGACAGTTTGAGTGGTCCTGGCCACACCATGGCTTGGATTGATGTAGGGTTGACTCGTACACATCAAATATGACCCATGGATTGTTTTCTTAAAGTTTCAATAGAATCCTAATTTGTTTGGTTGGTTTGGCGTATGTCAACTGATGTTTTCACTTAAAATTATGTCCATTTTAAACAAAAGAGAGAAACTTTGAGTGTTGTCGGCCACACCGGGCCTCAGATTGAGGCGGGGTGGACTCGTACATGTCACATATGAGCCATGAATCATTATCCTAATGTTTCCACACAATCAGATTATGTTTGATCATTTTGGCGTATGTATGTAAAATATTGTCCATTTTTAACATAAGAGAGACAGTTTGGGTGGTGTCGGCCTCACCGTGCCTCGGATTGATGTGGTATTGACTCTTACACATCACATATGACCCGTGGGT
The DNA here is from genome assembly GCA_963277665.1 of Viscum album. NCBI lineage: Eukaryota > Viridiplantae > Streptophyta > Magnoliopsida > Santalales > Viscaceae > Viscum > Viscum album. The sequence goes on along the minus strand of OY728131.1, from coordinate 639,354,991 downwards.
TTTTTTTTTCTAAAGTGTAAACAGAATCCGATGGTCTTCGGTCAGTTTCCCGTATGAAAGTTGTTGATTTCACTTACAATTTAGTCCATTTTCAACAAAAGAGAGAATGGTTTAGTGGTCCTAGCCACACCGTGGCTCGGATTGAGGCGGGGTTTACTCATACACATCACATATGACCCATGGATTGTTTTCCTAAAGTTTAAACAAAATCCGTAGGTGTTTGGTCGGTTTTCCATATGTCAGTTCTTGTTTTCACTTAAAATTAAGTACATTTAAAAAAAAGGCACTTTCAGTGGTTCCGGCCACACCGGGCCTCGGATTGAGGCGGGGTTGCATCATACACGTCACATATGAGGCATGAATCATTGTCCTAAAGTTTCAACACAATCAGAATCCGTTTGATCAGTTTGGCGTATGTACATAAAATATTGTCCATTTGGAACAAAAGAGAGGCAGTTTGGGTGGTCCTGGCCCCACGGTGCCTCGGATTGAGTTGGGGTTGACTCGTACACATCACATATGGCCCATGGATCATTTTAATAAAATTTAAATAGAATCCGAAGGTGTTTGATCAGTTTCCCGTATGTCATTTGTTGATTTCACTTACAATTTAGTCCATTTTGAACAAAAGAGAGACAGTTTGAGTGGTCCCTGTCACACTGCAGCTCGGATTGAGGCAGAGTTGACTCGTACACATCACATTTGATCCATGGATCATTTTTGTAATGTTTCAATAGAATAAGAAGTCGTTTGGTTGGTTTTGCGTATGTTAGTTGTCATTTTCACTTAGAATTATGTCTATTTTAAACAAAAGAGAGATAGTTTGAGTGGTTCCGGCCACACCGTAGCTCGGATTGAGGAGATATTGATTCGTAAACATCACATATGACCCATGGATCCTTTTCCTAATGTTTCAATAGAATCCGATGGCGTTTGGTCCGTTTCCCGTATGTCAATTATTGATTTCACTTACAATTTTGTCCATTTTTAACAAAAGAGATACATTTTGAGTAGTCCTGGCCACACCGTGGCTCATTGTTTGGCGGGTTTGACTTTTACACGCCATATATGATACATGGATTGTTTTCCTAAAGTTTCGACATAATTCGTAGGCTTTTGGTCAGTTTCTTGTATGTCAGTTGTTGTTTTCACTTAAAATTAAATACATTTAAAAAAATAGAGGCACTTTGAGTGGTGTCGGCCACACCGGGCCTCAGATTGAGGCAGGGTTGACTCATACATGTCACATATGATCCAGGTATGATTTTCATAAAGTTTAAACAGAATCAGAATCCGTTTGATCGATTTGGCGTATTTACGTAAAATATTGTCCATTTTGAACAAAAGAGAGGCTGTTTGGGTCGTCCCGGCCACACGTCGCCTCAGATTAAGGCATAATTGATTCATACACCTGAAATATGACCCATGGATCATTTTCCTAACGTTTTAATAGAATCCGAATTCTTTTGGTCCATTTCCCGTATGTCAGTGGTTGATTTCACTTACAATTTAGTCCATTTTGAACAAAAGAGAGAGAGTTTGAGTGGTCTTGGCCACATCGTGGCTCGGTTTGTGGCAGGGTTGACCCATACACGTCACATATGACCCATGGATTGTTTTCCTAAAGTTTCAACAGAATCTGTAGGTGTTTGGTCAGTTTGGCGTATGTCAGTTGTTGTTTTCACTTAAAATTAAGTTCATTTTAAACAAAAGAGAGTCACTTTGAGTGGTGTCGGCCACAAAAGGACTCAGATTAAGGAGGGGTTAACTCGTACACATCACATATGACTCATGAATTGTTTTCCTAATGTTTCAACATAATTTGTTGGCGTTTGGTCGGTTTCTCGTATATTAGTTGTTGTTTTCACTTAAAATTAAATACATTTTAAAAAAAGATTGGCTATGTAGACTTCAAATAATGTTGATCCATACAATCATGAAACATAAGTATTGACGAAAGACAAAAAACAAATCAAAGTGCACTTGTTGAAAACCGTTGGCATAGGCTTTGCTGTGCAAATTGCATAGCAGCCTGCAATTTGCACAGCAGGTCTGGTTTTTGGGCATTCACCCTCGGTTTCAATTCAATTTTCAATCCAACTATGCCCTTGTTTTAAATTCATAGTGGAAGACATCGGATTGAGCTAAAACCAACGTGCAACATTCTAATTATTATTCGTGACGTGTACGCGCAGACGGCACGTCAATCGGACGTGCGGTTTGCGCGGTACAGCTCAATATTCGTGTTTTAGGTGATGCGCGCGCTTCGTAAACGAGCATGAGGGGGGTCCAAGGGGGAGGGGGGGTTGTCCAGTGTCCAAGAATGAGGGGTGTTGTCCAGGGAGTTCACAAACACACAACCACTAAAAGACAACAACATCCATAAAAACAGACAATATATAAAAATAACTCAACTCCAATACTATACTACGAGCCTAGATAAAACCAACAACTAGAATAGATTAAACATCAAATCTTAGTAATATAAGTCAAAAATCTAACGGATCAATATTTCCCACATCAGCATCACCATCACCATCATCATCATCATCATCGCCCTCGTCATCGTCCTCCTCATCGTCCTCACCCTCCACAGCGCCTTCCTCCTCGCCTTCGCCCTCCTCCTCGCCCTCCTCATCTCCCTCCTCTTCCGCATCAGACTGCTCGCCATCATCATCTTCAAGCTGGATATCGGCCTGACCACCACTGGAACTAGCACCTGGTGCACCATATATAGAGTGTATCGACGACATGTATTCATCAATCGCTGGGCTGGCCTCTGCTGGAAGTGTTGGACGTAGAACTTCAATAAATTTCATAAATGCACTGTTTGCCCTAGCAGACTGTTCTGCCGTCTCTGTGGCCCTTTTTTCAGCCTATTCTGCCTGTTCCCTAACATGATGCAGCTCAGTGGCACTACAACTCATACCTGAGGCAGGCCAATACCATGTCGGGGCTATCCTAGGTCGGCAGCATACTCTGCCAGAATGATCCTCTCCCAACACCTGATGTAAGTGATCAGATGGCCCAAGATTGTTTGCTTCTTGGTCATTGAGGGACTCTAAAGTATCCTGTTACAAATATAAATATATTATTAAGTTATGAAATAGATATTAAAATATAAAATCAACAGATTAAAACTTACAATCTGCTGCTGAGTCGCTTCGTTGACAGCACTTCCATCCTTTTTTCGTCTACTCGAGCAAAACAGTTTTGCTCGAGGCACACGTCCTTCAATATTTTGTACTTGAATCTACAATGACATTGAAAACAAAAGTTATATAAAGAATTTAGAAAATAATTAAATAATTGAGGAAACAAAAGAAAATGTAAGTCGTAAAGAAAACTTATAAACAATTGTCATACCTGCTGCCTCTCATGATCCGACATCGTCGTGCGTCATAGTGTATGGAGGTATTTTTTTGCATCAATGTTTTTTTATATTTTCCAGATGATTCCTAAATAAAATTCGATAATGAAAAGGATAATATTAATGCAAAACTTGAAAGTTATTATTTAGATACCTCAAATGTAATTCATACCTTAAACTGGGTACTCGTCCAATGAGTAATCATCTGACGATACTGCTCTATAGGACAATCATCCACGACTAGTACCACCTCTAACTTAGTTCCAACTCTAGCATGCCATCCAATATACAGCTCATGATTGTAGGCTCTCCAAATCTCGCCTAAATCCTGTAGACGTTCTAGTCGTGCACCCTCACCATCAGGAAAATTAAATCGAAGCTGAAATGAAAATATTAAATCATATAAATACAAAAAAATCATGGCATTAAATACAACAGATTTTTTTATCCATATCTCTGCCCAAGCTCCATATTTGACCTCAGGTGGAAAATGTCTCCATGACAGCGGGCTGACAGGAATGATGTCGGAGTATTTGGCAAGCGTCACCATAAAACTCCGACATTGCTGCCCTGTTTTCTCAACCATCTGATTGTCTTCATTATATTCCACTATACCCTGTGTGCGACGGTTCCACACCGAACGCATGCGTGTACGACCCCACCCCCGCCTCCTGTCATTAGATGTATCTGTCATGAATGAAAAACAAATATTTTATCAAAACATGTTATAATGAAAATAAATATTGCTATAATTTTTTTTAGGGTTTTATAAATATACCTACGCTTGTCTGATCATTGAGTGGCGCTGGATCCACAGAAAATGATGGAACACCCTTTGGTGGAACAGGAGTCGAAGACGATGGAATATAAAAGCTTGGAGAGACAGAAGTAGAAGGAAAAGAAGATGGAACAGCTGTATGACCTGATGCTGACTGGGGAGTGGGAATCATCATGGGATGTGAAAATGATGGGGCAGAAGATGCAGAAGGTAGTGAAAACATGGGAGGTCTAAATATCCCGTGTGTCCCTAACGACACACTGGGATCAGAATGTGGGAAGGCGGAAATGTCAGTGGGAGGGGAAGGGTCTAGTCGGGCACGCGTAGCTCTACGTCCACCTTTGGTACGAACCCTCCTCGTACCACCGGCCTGAGTACTAGGACCAGTACTAGGCTCCTCGTCGAATAATTGTCGACGTAATGGTGGATCCTACAAAAACGTTCACAAAAACAATTAATCACATGACATTATATATTCTGTAAATATATATATATATATATATATATTTGAAATAAAGTACTCACTGCAGGCACTAATGGTGGAATGCCCATCTCCTCTATCCGACGATTGTTCTCCGCCATTTTTTTTCTTCGTCTCTCTTCAATTGGTTGCATTTCCTGCATTGGAAAACAAATATGTAATTAATTAGAAAAAGAAAATTAATGTGTAAACCAAAAAACTAAATATATGAGGGAATGAGGGGTTTCATTGGTAATTTAGCTATCAATTATTTTAGAAGATCATGAATGAATTTAATAAAACATACAAGTTGTAATGTTCACCAAGTTAGAAATATTGTTTGATTTGGTTTGAATACAGTTCAATTCCAAATTAGAAAATGCAATTCAAATAAAACAGCAACCAATAAACATTGAAAATTCACATAACGGTCAAGTTAGCTAAAACATATTTGTGATCAATACTAAATAAATATGAATATTACCAACCTTAACAACCCAACTCGAGGTAAACCAAAAGAATTGAGAACACGGATGAATGATTCTATATATTTCCAACCACAACTTCAGGTTCACAATCTACTCTGACAATTGAGCTATTGGAGTCATCAAAAGAAATAAATGGATTGGTTCCAATGGCAATAGGGACAGTGTCAATTCCATCATCAGCATCATCAAAAATATGTCTTGGAATTACATCAACTATGACACCAAGTTCAGGTTGAAGTTGATCTTTGACATAAAAAACTTGTTTAGCCATTGATGCCAACACATATGGTTCCTCAGTTGCAAGAGTGCGAGTCATATTAATTACTCGAAATCCACAATCATCAATAAATGTGCCATGTCTCGTCATCGAATCAAACCAATGGCATTTCATCATTGTGACTCGTCCATGAGAGTAATAATCCAATATTATTATTTTCTCAACGACTCCATAATAACCCACATTTTCAAGTCGCGGTCTACTATCTGATGCACTGGCATAAAAATATGTTGTGGCAGTAACCATAATACCATCATGTTGTGTTCTCATGTTTTTGGCTCGTTCAGTGACAATAAATCTATACCCATTGATAACAATTGATTTACAGTCACGAACCACGGTATTAGGACCAAAAGCCAAAGCTCTTATTTCCTCAGAGACAGAGTCAGCAGAAAAACTCAATACCTGCAATATAAAATATAGTTAAACTTAAGTAAATATTGAAATAATTAATTTAAACAGTAATATTTTTACCTTCAATTTTAACCAAGCAGAAAACTCTTTGCTATGAAAAGTCTCTCTCCTTCTCAAAGATAAAGAATGATGCTTCCTATTTATCATTTTTTTATGTTCCCTGTAGATAAAAAAATATGAATAATTTAACAGATATATATGTAAGATATACATATTCAATTTTGTTACCTGATATAGTCATCGAACAAATCACAGTTGAACAAAACTCTGCGATGTGCCATCTCCCGCTCTTCATGGCTTAATTTCTTCAATGTATATGATCTAGGAATTCCTCCTATTTGAGGAAGTGATGGAAAACTGGGTTCAATTTTCTCATATTGTTCTTCTTCATTTCTCATTGGTATGTTCATTCTTGTAGTAAGATCAGACAAATACATTGAACAGAAATCCATACATTCTTGAGCTAAGTAACCGTTCACGATAGAACCTTCGGGATGATTCTTGTTTCGAACATAATACTTTAATGTGAACATATTTCTTTCAGTTGGATACATCCAACGAAAAGAAACAGGTCCTCCGAGAAGTATTTCAGTTGGAATATGGACAGTCCGATGCAGCATGCATGTGAAAAATGATGGGGGAAATATTTTCTCCAACTCACACAAAATTAATGGGGCATCTGTCAACATTTTTTGCAAGAAAGACTTGGACAACTTCTTAGCACAAAGATCTCTAAACAAATGGCACAACTGAATAACACCTACCCTTACATAATTGGACAAAAGATGAAGGATTGCTATTGGAAGCAACTCATGCAGTAGAACGTGATAATCATTAGTCTTCAAAGATTTTAGCTTCAACTCTCTTCTGTTGACCCGTTTAGATATGTTGCTTGAATAGCCATCAGGAACTCTAATAGTCTCTAATACTTCCAAAAATTGTTTTTTTTCAGTAGGTGTCATCACATAAGAAGCACATGGAAGTTGCCATTTATTTTCACTGATACGCACAAGATGCAATTCTGGTCTGATGCCCCAATCCACCAAGTCACGTCGAGATCGTAAATCATCTTTTGTCTTCCCCTTGACATTTAGAAGAACTGAAAGCCACATTTCACATATATTATTTTCAATATGCATTACGTCTAAGCAATGACGTAGCAAATTGGTTGACCAATAAGGCAAATCAAAAAAGATACTCCTCTTCCTCCAATTGTAACAGGTTTCTGTGGAAACATTCTTTCTATTTCCAGATTTCATTTGACCCTTCCCGAAAGAAAAACTGAAATCTTTCAATTCATTAAGCACATCAGTTCCAGACATACGCTGAGGTGGATCATCGGTCTCTATAGTATTATCAAATCTTCGACGATTCATTCTATATAGATGATCCTTTGGCAAAAATCGCCGATTTCCCATAAAACTGAAACTACAACGATGTTTCAGTCTTCTGGATCGTGTATTCTTCATACAAACTAGACATGACAGTTTTCCCTTCGTGCTCCATCCAGACATCATTGCATAAGCTGGAAAATCATTGATCGTCCACATAAGCGCAACACGCATCTGAAATTTTTCTTTCGAACATGCATCGTATGTGCGCACACCCACATCCCAAAGAAGTTTCAACTCTTTTATTAAAGGTTGTATGTATACATCAATATCAATGTCGGGATCAGAAGGACCAGATATGAGTATACTCATGAAAGTGAAAGATTTTTTCATACACAACCATGGGCGAAGATTATAAATGTGTATAAAAACTGGCCATGTGCTGTGCGAAGTAAGCATCTGCCCAAACGGATTAAAACCGTCGCATAAAAGACCCAACCTCACATTACGCACGTCAGCTGCAAAATCAGGATGTCGAGCATCAAATCTCTACCATGAAAATCCATCTGCAGGATGAACCAAATCATCATTAGTCTTCTTTCTCTCGGTATCATGCCATCTCATTTTTATTGATATGTCATCAGACATAAAAAGATTCTGGAGTCTGGGGATCAACGGAAAGTGCCACATTACTTTTTGTGGAACGCGGGATGGTGTTCCATCAGATTTTGACTTCCATCGGGATGTGCCACATTTTATACATTCATTTCGTTCAGCGGTTTCTTCCCAGAATAAACTGCAATCTTTCGGGCAAGAATGAATTTTGTTTCTGGAAAATCCAAGTTCTTCGACTAACTTCCATGCCATATAGTGGCTTGAGGGAATATCTGCATCATCTGGAAGTAAATCCTTCAAGAGGGTAAGAATGTAATCGATTGCTGTATTAGAAATCCCATACATAGTTTTTCCATGAAACAATCGGATTAAAAATTACAGCTTTTTCATTTTATCGCATTGTCGATATACTGGAGTCGAGGCAGCATCATTCAATTTTTTCACCCTATCAATATCATCATTTTCACTAGATGCATCAGTTGTCCTCATATCAACGTCTTCTTGAGTCGAAATCCTTTCTTTTTCATGATGACGAATAAACGGAAACCGATCATCTAACAAATTATCCATTCCAGTCCTTTCATTTCGATCATCACCAATTTGAGATTTCATTTTCTCCCCATTGTGATACCACACAAAGTAGTTTGCTTGAAAACCATTTTTGGTTATGTGGTAGCTGACTTCTTCATGACTCAACCAAGGTCTACCAACACAATTGGAACATGGGCAGTGTATGCGACCACTATCTGAAGCATTGTGAAATGCAAAATCTATAATGCTCTCCAAATTGCTTTGAAAATCGCTTGAGATACGATCGGTTTCATACATCCAACTTCTGTCCATTCTGTAAAAAAATTCATATAAGTCATTTTGTCATAAACAATTCAATAGGATTGAACTTTAATAGAAAATACATTTAAGTAAATGATAAAGGAATAAAATAATCATGGTATCATCTAAACATGTGAAAAAAACATACTAATGTGTTATTGAAAAAATGTAAAACCAACAAGAACTTAATGTGTTATCACATTAGAGCATGCATCATCCCATAACCATATTAGTAGGGTACCCTCGTGGACAGCCCCGCCCAACCCCGTGGACAACCCACCCACCCCCGTGGACACCCCCTACCCCCTCGACAGCCCAACCACCCCTGTGGACAGCCCACCCCCCTCAACACCCCTTCTCCCTATGGACAGCCCCCCACCCCCTTGGATAGCACACCCACAACCCTGGACACCCCTACCCCCTGTGGTCAGCCCACCCACCCCCCATGGACAGCCCGCCCACCCATCCTTTGTTGTACCCCTCTCTCTTGGATTTTAATGATCACAATCACTCTCATCGTGTTCTAACTTGTTTTCAAGTGTTTTGATTCTAGGAAAATGGTTGCCCAGGAGTTGGCCCAAGAAGGCTGATAGTGGACTCTCTGGGTCCACCGGCCGGCCGGTGGTCTTAGGCAGAAGCATTGCATTCTGCCAGAGCCACCGGTCCGCCTGTGTTAGCGCACCGGCCAGCCGGTATGGGCACCGGCCAACCGGTTCTTGCCCACCGGCCAGCCGGAGGACCCAGGCAGTCGGCTTGCCCACTGCCTGGTGCCACCGGCCAACCGGTGGATGACCACCGACCAGCCGGTGGAACCCAGACAGAAAGCCTGCTCTGTCTGGACTACCGGCCAGCCGGGAGCTCAGCACCGGCCAGCTGGTGAGACACCACCGGCCAGCTGGTGTGCCCAGTCAAACTACCGTTGGGCTTTGACCAGACTTGTACTTTTGACCCCCAACGGCTCCGGAAGCCCTCCAACGGCCATATTGAAGTGTTTATGCGTATTTATCCTATAAATAAGAAACCATGGATGCCGGGAACATAACCTAATGATATTTTGATGTCTTGACGCTCTAACGACAAATCTCTAAGGCCTATTGTGATCCATTGCCATCCTTGAAGCTTGAGCTCCCTCTCCATCAGCTGCTCTCACACTTTTGGATCTCAAGGCTTCCGTGTGTTTGTATTATTTTATTTGTTTAGTTCTTCATTGGGTTTGGATTAAAACAAACCTCTCATTTCCATTCTTTCTTTCAATTGGGTTTCTTGCTACAACCATAATAAAAAATCAAGCTGTACGATGGTGTTCTAGCCTACCTTAAAACGGCTAGTGGGTTTCTTGCTACAACCATTAAAAAGAAAGCTGACGTATTAATCTCTCAACGGTTTCTGTTGGGAGCGGAGACGTAGGCTTGGGAATTAAGCTGAACTTCGTTATCAAATTGTGTCTTGCCTTTTTTATTTCCGCTGCATTGATAATTGTTTTAAATTGTTAATTATTTTTTGAAAAGGCAATTCACCCCCCCCCCCCTCTTGCCATCCTCTACGACCCAACATCCTTGACAGCCCGGCCACCCCCGTGGATAGCCCGTCCACCCTTGTGGACAGCCCGCCCACCCCCGTACCCCCCTGGACAACCCATACCCCCCTGGATAGCCCCGCCCACCCTCCCAAACAGCCCACACCCCCTCCCCTGCAACCCCACCACCACCACCTTGATATACCACCCCTCTGGAATGTGTAGAAATAACCTAAAAATACATGATATATAGATAGCAAAAAATACTCAACCTATGGGTTCACATTAACTACATAATCACACACTTCACTACTACCATAAAACACATAAACCACACCACCACCACACAAGACGCATAACATTTCTCACATTCATTGATAATCCACTTCATTAACACTTACATTGTCCATTCATTTAATGTTAAATTAATTAAATCCATTTACCACACATCCATTTCTATTCTATCTCATTTATTTAATATCTTGTTTCTTTGTTTTAACAGCATAATTTATTCCATAGATAACCAGGAAACTAATAAAACCACCACACAACAACTCACCATCTCACAATAACCATCGACACCATGTTACATCGACCAACCATCTCACCAAAACAACCACATATCACAATAAAAATATTGCACATCACAAACCACCGCACAACCAAAACCACCTCACCACATTATACACCACAACTTCATCACACAACACCTCCACACGACACAACACCACCACACATCATCACTATCATACTACTTCACATGACACATCCATGCCCACTAACCATCACATTACAACCCCACATATCACAAAGCCCAACTGGTCACCTCAATCCCCATAAAACAGCCTACAACATACAATGAAACACAACAAAAAACCTCTCATAGAGGAAACATACCCCAACTTCCACAATTTATTTATTCAAGGTCTTTTATTACATTACCCCTTTATTTAGCATGGACATTATAACACAACTGATAATCCAGGGGAAACTAATTAATTAACAAAATATTTATTCATTTCCCTATTTTACATGGTGAAATCCAATCAAAATCCAATCTTAAAACTAAAATATTAGATCAATAACAATAAAAACAAGGTACAATATGTGTATAAAGAAAAAATTACTTGATTTGAGATGATTCAAATGGGTTTTCACCTATTCGGATGAGGGATTTGGAGAGCAGCAGAGAGGTGGAGGTGGATTGATAACTTAAAACTAAAATACTAAAGCAATAACAATAAAAATAAGGAAGTATATGTGTATAAATGAAAAGATACCTGATTTCAGATGGTTTTCACCTCTTCGGATAGGGGATTTTGCCATAGGAGAGCGGTGGAGCGGATGAAATTAGGTTCTGTGCGAATAGGGGAGAGCAGGATTTGGGGGAAATAATTCCCAACGGTTTTAAAGAACCGTTGGGAAAGAGATGTTAAGGACCCCTTTGCCAACGGTTTGAGGAAACCGTTGGCAAAGGGGTGACCCATTCCCAACGGTTCTTTTGAACCATTGGCAAAAGGTGATTTACACACCCCTTTACCAACGGTTTGAAGAAACCGTTGTCAAAGGGGTGGCTTTTCCCAACGGTTTCAATGAACCATTGGGAAAGGCTTTATTAATCCTTCAAGCCCAACGGTTTTATCAAACTGTTGGTAAAAACCCGTTGGGAAAAAACAGCATTTCCAGTAGTGACTTATAAAAAAAATAAAAAAACTCACATTTGGAGAAAGACATGTGTTAATTTTTTTTGGGTTTGGGGTTTTTAATATTTTATTATTTAGAGTCCAAAACCTAAATAATAAAGAAACCCCACTCATTTCCTATATAATCTCACCCAATATCTTGTTTCCCTTCACTCAAAATCCATAGATCACATACACAATCTACCCTCCAATCTCTAGAGTCTTCCCAAGGTTTCCTAGTCTCTCAAGAATCTCATCCAAATATTTTGGATTCACATACTCATCTAAGGGATCCTCACCTTCCCCTCTTTCTTTTAATTCATGCACATCCTTTGAAATTTGTCTTCTTAATTGAATTTTTTTAGATGTAGTTTATTTATAAACATAACCTAAATTATAATCGATATTATTTTAATGATTTATCATTTATTCTCCCTCATTTTTATCTTTAAAAAATATATCACTACGCCCAAATTCCATAAGGGATTTCTATCTTCTCATTTCCATTCAAGAACTTCAGTTATGATATGCTCCTTAGTTTCAAATTTTCCATGTTGGGATATATTCTTCCATACTCCACATTCTATAAATTTTATTTATATATGATTACATACCAAATTTCTCCCTAACTAAGCCTCTTATGATCCTTTATATACACCCATTAGCATGTCGAAATTTGGTAAGTGTTCTTCTCTTTATTAATTTTTATTTATGATCTTATACCATCCATTTAAAATATTGATGTTGGAACATGTCATTACATGTACCTATTACTTCCCATTTTATTTATAATTTATTAGGGCCCTCTTTAGCATTCATTAACTCATTTCATAAATTTTTATGTAACACCGTTATGCTACCGAAATGTCACCACAATTTTCCTTGAAAACCCAATTGAATAGTGAATACCATACCCCTTTCCAATAAAGGGTGTTCTCCTTTATACTAATATAATTTCTTATTTAGGACATACATGTATGTATTCCAAACTCCTTTTTCTTGGAATAAATTATGGCAATGAATGAATCTCTGTTATATGATATCTGTAGGAAACTTAAGAGGATAATGAAATCAGTGTGATAGGTGCACCATTAATTATATATACCTCAAATGAATTTGATAATTATTATTATCATGATACATCATGTTGGGATAGGGAGTTAACCTGATACATTTATGGGAATTTTTCCACCATGGAGTATTGGGGGATTATCTCGGACCTATTTTTATATTGTAGTTTTTATATTGTTTCCAAATTTTCCATGTTGAATTTATAGTAATGATATTATATCATGTCCCATTGTTCATTTTTATGTTTCATAATCTTTTTATGTTTCATAATCTTTTTATAACCCATTGAAATGCCTATTTTATAACATGGTTCACCTTATTCCAGGTTTATTCCATTACTCATATTTATTATTGACCCCATTCTTTGGTTTTTCCCAGGTAATCTCATGCTCTTAGAAAGATCCATGGAATTTTAGAAACATGTTATGTAAGTTTAAAATAATTTTGCTGTAGCCCAGGTACAATATGTTATGTTTTGTACATAATTCCTTAATTCACTAGAGTTATTAATCGTTTGTGTTGAATTGATTTTAATTTCATATAATAAATTATGAATTACTATGAAATAAAGAGCCGGTTGTTATATATGATGATACAATTAAAATGGTTCATTTACTACAATAAGGTTGTTATATTTAATTTTGATGATTACATGTTGTGTATGAACTTGAAATCCCCTATTATTATCAAATGAGTGGAATTTAAATATTATTAAATAATTATACCTCAGATAGCATAGTTCAATTATTTCATCCAACAAGCCAAAAGAAGTAATGTTAGCATTCTATATGATGAGATCCTCTAAATAAAACACCATTATTCATTGTTTATAGATTCAATATATAAATATAAATAAAATCAAAATCAATTCAGCCCATATGCAGTATAGGATTTAACTGGTTTGGCTAGTGGGTTACTCAATACAGACCATATATTTTTGATATTATCAATATGTTGTGATACATAGAAAATTGAAAAAAAACACCATTATGAAAAATAATAATTTGATTTCATTTGTTATATAGTAAAGAATATATATTATAATTATTTTAAACAAATAGGGAAAATTATTTTGCCAACTTTTGAAAGGGAAATTAGAGTAATTTTTGGAAAATATTTCTTGATATGATTATCATATAATATAAAAATAGAATTACATTAATTTAATTTATAAAAAATTATATAATAGGTAATATTAGAACTCATTTACTGATATTTGACAAGAACATATTTATAAGACATGTGATGCTCATCATTTGAAATACATCATTTATAAACACCACCAAATCTAGGTTTAGGATTATTACAAAATAATAATTGAATGATTAGTTCATTTCTAACGCTTCAATAATTATGGTCCACTAGGATATGTTTAGAAGGACATTCATTTTTGAAATAATGGTATGAGAAAAAATAAATTTCCTAATTCAAATAAGATTCTACAATTTACCCATGAACTAATAATTTGTTACGAACCATTTTCTTCAATTTATGAATGCATCTCTCATATGGGTATATATAGTAGACATGTACTGGCCCTAACCATTTTTCTTCTTAAGGAAAATTTAATATCAAATGATCCACTTAATCAAAGAGATAGGATAAAAAAACATCAGTTTACATATAAGTAAAACAAAAACATCATGTGTTCTACTAAGTGGATCATGGACTGTTTCCCTCATACAAATGTCTTGAAGAAAATATTATTTTAAATTGTGCATAATAAATTGATAAATTTAACAAACATATAAATACAATTTGTAGAATTATTTCTACTATATCATGATAATAAAGAATTTTTAATTCAGTAAATAAGACTATTTATGACACATCTAGGAAAAATGTAATCAGAAATTTCCAATAGACTCAAATATGCAATCCAATAACAAAATAAAAAATTATTTTCTTTAGATAATGTATCATCCTCTTTTTGGTTTATAATTGGTCCAAAGGAAATAAAGAGATAATAGATTTTAAATCATTACCAAATATCATTCCAAGAGTTCCATATCATTCAATTGTACCTTGTGTGAAATCTTTTTTTAATTATGAAATGTTGATCAATGGAATGAAATCTATGAAGATGGTCAAAAAACATTATTTTCTCCCATTTATGAGAATAAATCATTTTCTATCACTCATACCGAAGTAAGATGATTTTAGACCACGTGTACTCCCACCAATACGATTCCATATGTTGTAAATTCACTAATTTTACACATTAATATTGATTTCACTAGAAAATTCAGTTTCACAATGACATCATTTTTACAGAAAAAATGAGTCCGTTTAAATTTTAAATCATCAATAAAATTATTCAAATAAACATCAATATTATTTTCTGGATGTCCTGAAATGAATAATTTTTAAAACATAAATGTTTCATTCATTAACATCCAAGGAGTTATGTTGTACGGAGTTATAGTAATGGTCCAAAAAAATATTTACTATTATGAGAAACAAATGGATAAAAACCATCAGTATGAAACCAATCACATGTTATGAGATCCTGAAAAAAAAGTACATGGTCAAAATGTTTTCATGAATGACCATTACATGGATGATTTATTCTATTACCATGTTAAATATTATATTCGTTCCATGACACCAATTATGTTGTCTTTTAAGACAAAAATAAACACTAAAATCTTCTTGTAAGAAGTTAATAACTCAACTATTTAATTGGAACCAGTACAATCATTCCTTATTGATCCACCTTGTACCATGATAACATATATGTTGGAAAAATGACTAATGATACATTATAACAACAATATAAGATTAAATCATTTGAACATTAATGAATCTTATGATAACCAAGTCCCAAAATACAAAACTACCTCTTAATATCACATAAATTTGTAGGCAACACATATCATTTTGGTAATATTGAATTAATCAAATAGAATATATGATTAAAATAGATATTTGACATTCCATTATCTGATTTAATTGAAATACTTTTTTAACCACTTCAAATTTTATTATCATGAAACGATTTTATAATAAATCATAAAAAGATGAGTTCAACTCATAAAATAAATATAGTTATAAAACTAGTGTTAAATCAATATTACTCTGAGATTTTGTTTGTTGAAAAAATGCACCAGAAAACTTAGGTACTACATTTTGAAATAGTGATGGATCTGAAACAAAACTATGAGTTTCATCCATAGAGCATTGTTCATAATGTTGATACCAAAACATATAATCTTTTCAAAAATCAAGAATTAATAGATAACCCCAACATTTTCAAATGTCTCAAATCTCTCCAGATCACATTTCATACTTGTACATATAATTGATCCTTTTAAAAAATTTCTATTTTAGTTGATGAAAATAATAAATAATCTTTAACACCCTTATCATATATAATATTTATACCTAAACCGTTTGGATTCATGTGATGATTTTTAAAATCATGATCTTTTAAAATATAAAATTGTCTACATATATATTCCATACTTTTATAAGAAATAGGAAATAAAATATTTCTTATGACTAATTTTATATAAGGAATAGTCTATCCAAAATAAGAAGAGAAATTTTTTTTAAAAAATTACATGTAATTATTATCAATTTTATAAATTTTCCACAAAAGTTTTCTAATTCCTGAAATTACATCTATTTTTTCTTATTACCATTAATTTTTTTGTCAGTTTTACATTATTTATCATTAAGGGAAATAGTGGGATGGCCTATGGACTTGATAGAATAATTTATTGGAGTGTATAACGATGAAGATATATAGAAATGATTATAGTTTATATCTGTTCAAACTATTTATAGGAGAGGAATTCATGTGTTAACCCACATGTTTTCTAGTATTTTTTACAAAATACCACTCATTACCAGTATTTGTTTACTAATTACCTCTCATTACTTGTAAAATTTACTAATTTTAACTAATTTATAGTATTTGTATTATTAATTATAGATCATTACAAGTAATTTTTACTAATTACTTGTTATTATCAGTATTGTTTACTAAACACAACTTATTACCATTATTTTCTACTAAATATCGCTCATTATTGGTATCTTTTACTAATTACCACTCAGTACTTGTATTGTTTTTGAAAAATTACCACTCATTATAATTTTTTTTTACTAATTACTGCTCATTATTAATATTTTTTTAATATTATCACTCATTTTTTGTTTTTTTACTAATTAAATCTCATTACCGGAATATTTTACTAAATGAAAATGATTACAAATATGTTTTACTAAATACCACTCATTAGTGACATCTTTTAATAATTACCACTCATTAGAGGTTTCATTTACTAATTACTATTCATGACTAATATCTTTTACTAATTACCACTAATTACAAGTATCTCTTACTAATTAATACACATTACCATTATATTTTGCTAATTTACTCTCTTTACATATATCTTATACTAATTACTACTCTTTATCGATATGTTTTTCTAATTACCACTCTTCAGAAATAATTTTTTTACTAATTCTAGCTCTTTGTCTTTATTTTTTACTAATTCCAACAATTTAAATGTATTTTTTCTAATTAACACTCCTTACCAATATTTGTTTTCTAAATATCAATAATTATTAATAGTTTTGACTAAGTACGTCTCATTAGAGGATTTGTTTTTAAAAACACTCCCCATTACCAATTTATTTCCCTAAACACTACACATTACTAGTAATTATAACTAAATTCTTCTCATTAGCATTATGTTTTTTAAATACCACTCATTACCTGTATTTATTAATAAATACTATTCATTTCATGTAATTTTTTTCTAAATACCACTCATTATAGGTACCTTTTTCTGAATACCTCTCATTGATTTTTTTATATTGTAACTCATTACTGTAATTGTTTACTAACTAGTACTCAACCTCTCCATTTACACATCATAATCATTAAATTGAATATTTTCATACACACCCTCAAAAAATTGTGGTTATAATATTTGTATGTCATGTCTCACATTATGATAGTGGGAGGAAATTGGAAGAATAAATAGAGTGACTGGGCTGCTCGTGACACATAGATATCGAGTTAAGGATGGTGGTGAAAAGTGTAGCTTGATGTATTCTATGTAAAAATAAATGTGACTTTATGTGTATATGTTTTTATAAATTAATCAAGTGTTTTCATAAAGTATACATACAGCTGTATTTTATTTCAAACATGTATGCAAACTATAAGCTAAATACAATACAGAATTTTTTAATGTAGAAGTGGGATGAGAGGAAAAATAAACTACATGTAGAAGGAATGCATACTGTAATTTCATTTATTATATAATGTATGAATTTATTATAGAAAAATCAGTGATTATGCTATTGAAATTATATAAAATTAATAGTCTATATTAGAATATATATAGATTATTAGAATATAAATTTTTTATTGATTTTCTAGAGATTTATTATTATTATTAATGAATCAAAAAATATAAATTCAAACATGGAACTAAAAAATTTGAATTAATGGAATTTTTATAGACATGTTATATTTCTGTTGAATAAGTGCATGAAAATCCCAAAGTCATGAGTGAAAGGGGTTGATGAGAAACCACATGAGCCATTATAAGAGAAGTCATACTTTTTATTGGAGTTACTGTAGCGATCTATCTTTGAATTCCCTAAAACCATCAGTGTGAAACAACCTGTGCTGAGTCCAAAACTTCTAAAGAGAAAAAAACTATCTCCCAATCTATGACTTCTTTTCAATGAATTTTATGATAGAAAAATTTGTTCTTTTATTTGGGTGAAAGTTGACTAATGATTTCCATCCAACTGTCTCATTTTTTTCCTATGTCTTCATTCAAAAAAATAAGTATAAATTCATTACTATGTAATATATTATAGATAGTATAAAATGTTTACAAATATAAATAGTTCTAGTGGATCCCATGAAATATGATTGAACAATGATAAATAAGTAACTACTACAAAGTAAACTACTATGGCAACTGATGTCTAAAAAATGAAATATTTCTAAAATTATGATAATTTAAGATACATTTACTATGGCTAACTTGAATATCCTTAGTGAATATTGGTATAGGAAGAATACTAGGTAATGGATGGTTGCACCATTCAATTTTTTTACTTTTGAGGTAACAAACATGACCAAAATAATTATCCGTACATATGCATATTTATTACCTAAAATGTAATCATGTAGCTTTATAAATTTCCATATTGGTATACATGCACTCACTGAATAATTATGCATACTATAATTGCAATATATTATAGAATTAATAGTTAATATTTATATATACTATTAGAGTATAGAGTAGTGGGGTATGTACCATCAACTATTCCATCCAAGGAAGATGTTTTTACCAACACCTAAATTACTGTGAATGTTGAAATACAACAATAATATATACCTTTATGTAAATATTATATTCTGTATATAGTAGGAAAATTGATAAAACAGTATAGCAATAACATGAATTTTTAATTATCACTGAAAAGTATTAGAATATCGATACATGATATACTCTGGTTTCTAAATTATAGTGTGCATGATGCCCAAATATCCAAGAAAGAATAAAATAAAATGTAAGAAAAAATAAACTCAAAATGAAAAGGTGTTATCATTTTTTGGGGAAGGTAAGATACAAAACCATTTTCCACATGAGTGATGGATTTCCTTTTAGAGATTATAAATATTTATTAGCCATAACTGCATGTAACCATGAATCTCATCAAACAATATATTGATTGAACTTATCTTACCTCGTTTGAGATGCTTCATTAGCATTGATAGTAGAATGAGCATCTTCAGAGGGAAAATTATCTTTCTCTTTCATTTTATTGCTATATAAAATGTTTTCCAATTAGGGAGAGAACCCCATCACTTCTAGTCTCTACTATAAAATATCCTCCTACATCTTGGTCACAAAAATAAATTATCAAAACCCAGAGATATTCCCTAACCATGAATATCCTAAAAACCTAAATCCTAAGTCCTATTGTATCCAGCATTACCTGAATGGCAGAATTGAAATCAATTGAACGATCAATTTTATTTTAATCTTCCACATCAGCCTTGAAAATTTTTTATCTAGATGAAGGAATAAATAATTAATAAGTCTATGAAATTGGAAAAAAATTCCTTCATATAAGGAGACTTAGGCTTAAACCAGTATACTGAAATTTTATATAAATGCAAAAAATTATTTTTTTGAAAGGATATAGTTAAATTCAATATATTTTTAGACACAAAACTAAATGAAAATATTTTATCTAGTGAAATGATATAAAATTATCATTTTATAAAATTATCATTTTAAAAACCCAAAAAAAATATGAAATTTAAATTAGATTCAATTAAACATCATATATTGAGCACATTCATCATAAAAAAATTACATATAAATCCGAAATGTGTAATTTAACGTGGTATATGTATAGAAAAAGGAATGATAGTTGTTTTTATTGGGGGATTTATATTGTCATAACTATTGGAAGATAAAACACTATCATCTAAATTGTAAATTCATCCCATGAAGAGAAAAAATTCCATAATAAATCTTAAAAATTTTTGTTTGTAAGTTGAAATGGGAAGCTAATTCAATAATAATCAATTCATGATTGAAATGTAAAATGGAATTAGTTGTTTAAATATTTAAAATATCACTCAAAATGGGTTTTTGTAATTTAATAACATTAATAACATTCAATTTAAAGTCATCGATGAAATAAATGACGAAAGAAATGATTATATATATAACTCAAAATGACATGAAAGATAAATATAGATGAAAAAAAACACCACAAACTACAACAAAACCACAATAGCTTTAACTAGAAGGAACACAAGAAAACAGTTTTCTTTTAGATGCATTAATTTAAATGGAAATTTAATAACAATTTTCATAAATCATAATGAAAGAAAAAATAAATTGAAACTGAAATAAAATTTTCCATTTATATGTAATTGTGAGATAGAATATAAATTTTAGGTTCATATCTATACCAATTATAATTTCAATGCATGGTGAATACAAGAATCACATATAGAGAAAGTGAAACACTTCAAAGTAGTTGGGTAGGCGATTTGTTTTCCATGAAATGTCAAATTGATTATGATTTTTTAGGTGGTTTTATAGTAAAGGGAATAACTTAGATCTTCTCTCAAGTAGCATTGATAGGTTCAGTGTATGCATTTTTTTAGATAAAAAGTAAACAATAGAGAGGTGGTTTAGGAAATAGTTTTATGAAAATAACTTAATTTAAAAATTTTAATAGTCGATTAACCAATTGGATTTAAAAATGTATGAGGTAAAAGGGTTTGTGGTGAGTTCACTACACACATTTCATGTTCATAATTCTTAGATATTAATTAGGGTTTTATGTTAGTCTTTGGTGGAAAATAATCGGTATCCCGACTGCTTTCCATGATTTTATATCAAAGCACATTTAGCCAAACTATGACATAATAATCATAGAGCCAAGTTCCAGATCTCATGTATTATATGATAGAATACAAAACAAATTTAAATATCAAATAAGTGGAAAAGAAAATTATTCATGTGCAATCCAATTAGAATGACACAAGTGATGCACTGAAAACCTCACACAAATCGCTTAAAAGTAAAAATCACTTCTTTCAGTTAAATCAAACCAAGATAAATTGAAGTAAGATACTTCAGAATAAAATGATTTAAACCCCAAAATACATCACACCAATAGTATTAAAAGTGTCGAAACTCCCTTTACAATATGTGTAGCTCCATTACAACAAACACCCACTATTTATCCCAACATCAAGAGGGGGAGGAAATTTGGGTGAAAATCCTTCTTCATCCTTGACCCCACTATGAGGGTATGGGCCTCCCGAACATCTTAGATGAATAGAGTACTCATATGGATCTCCAAATTAACAGATTAGGGTTCCTAGTTTGAAATTGAAAATGAGGTTCCCTTGGTTCCCTTTTATTGCCAAAATGGTAAGTTGTTTTGAACACCCAGTTTTGGTTATACCAGTTGAGTCTAGGTTTTGTGTTAGAATAAGGAATTATCTCAACACGAAAAAAAATAAAAGTAGTTTTGAGATTTCTGGACTATCACTTTGTCAAATTTTTAAACCGTTGATGTTATATAATTGGATTTATAGTCTGAATAACGAACCAAACTTATGATTTTGTGCAGATTTTGTCCCCTGAACAGAATGGTTCATATGGACCCTTAATAGACGAATGGGGCTTGGTTTCCTTTAGATGAGTTGTTGACTATGATCTTTTGGAGTGTACCACAATTTTTCATACCTTTTGGAGTCACTAATGTCTCATAATATTCAAATAAAATTAAAAATGTTGATGGACTACCATGTTTTTTGTCCCATTATCCTTTTGAATCATTTCTAAGGCCTCCAAAATCACCTCCTCCTAAAATGGAATCATCAAAACAAGTTACTTTTCCCTTTTTAATAGTGATTAGAATTAAATAATAATATAAAATATAAAGTGATATTTGATATTATATTATTTTAATTTAAGATGAAAAATTTGTTTAATATAATGGTGTTAGGGTGAAATAAAATAGTGAATTTGTGGTGCGATCACACCCCGACACCTAAACAATTTCACTCCTGGGAAAATCCATATTTAAAAAAACTATTCATGTATATATTTACATCATAATAAAAGTATTTAAAATAAATGAAAAAATAATTCTTAATAGAAATTTTATCAAAGAAAAAATCACACTGAGGAGTTATTCTTAGTGGTAAACAAAAAGATGACTCAAAAATAGTATCCGCACAAAATTTAAGGAGTTGAATGATACCAATTTAATAATATAGTTAAAAATATAACCATTAAACTAATTCTCTAGATGTGTGTGTGAAAAACATTTCTTGCTATTCATTCCAGTTTCTATTGAGTAAAGAAATATTATTTAAAAAATTTTCTACTTAAATGATCATTTCCACCAAAGCTGCCCTACATCCATTTCAATAAAATTTCAAGACCCACTCACTTAGGAATTCCAAGAGGTAAAACCATAAGCTCCAAACCTAGATATCCCCTTATGTTTTACATTCAATCACTCCTCTATTTTTTGTCAATAGTTTCACTTGGAACAAATATCACACTCTTCTCCCAACCCTTGTTTGGTCTCCTCACGATAGTAATTGTAATAGTTATAACAAGACAAAAAGTCAAGGAATATTTTTTGGCCTTCCCAATATACAAAACCGTTTTTTAGGGTGTAAAATAGTCAGATAATAAGTACACATGCATAGGTCAATCTGGTATAGTAATGAAACAAATCATATAAGGAAAAAACGTTTAGAAAATACATTTTTGAAGGCAGTGAAAAATGATGCTAACTTATATTTACCTTACATTATGTATGAAATTTTCACAATTTATGGTTGGGTGAAAAGATGTGTGGAGAAATTTAGGGAACAAATTTACCATAAAACTATTCAGAAAAAGGGATCCATTTTTTCTCAACAGTTTCCAAATGATACAACCATTTATATCATCGAAAACAACCAAATTTTAGAGAAAATCACACCATAGTATTGAATTCTTTCTAAAATGAACATTTCATCAGATTTTTTTAATGTTAAAATAATATAAAAAGATAAATTACTCATGCATGTTAAACAATTTCCATGATGAAGTGGGCATCATTTTTTATGATAGTGTGGGAATCAAAAATTAACATTCCGACACAAAATTTAGGGGGGGCAGTGAAAATAACAACCAGTAATCTTAAAAGTGAAAAGAATAATGATGAAGAAAATTACTAACTAATCTAGGAAAATACCAATCCCCCATGCCTATATTGTGTAGAATTCTCACTGTAATAAAAGATAATATGAGATGGTTAAAACCTGGTGGGTTTCATCCATAGATTGCTTATTTAACATAGAATTCCTCCACCATGGACTCTAGAGTCACTTTTTGAAAGTTATTCAACCAAATCCCATTGATAATGAAGGTTTTCTTGGTTTATTCATTTTGAACCTGAATAACAAAAAAAGAGTCATTAGTCACTATGCATGGTCTAAACATGTGGGAACGAAGATTACATGGATAAAGCTTCACCCATGCATCATAAAAGAGAACCATCTGCCCAATTTAAAATTGTCAACGAAGGATGATACTATTATGGGAATCCGTGGTTCACTCCTTATAAACCCAGGAGTTATCATATGAATCAATTTTCATTTCCTCTAGTGCTTGAATCTAAAACATCCTTTGAGAACCTACACTAGAATGACTATAATTTCTTTTTTTAATAGCCTAGTAGGCCTGGTGCTCAATCTCAATAGGGAGGTAAAAAATCCTTCCAAACACAAGTTGATAGGGTGACATTTCTATTAAAGTTTTAAAGGCAGTATGGTAAGCCAATAATGAATCATCGAGTCTAATACTCTAATATTTTAGGTTTGGTTGAACTATTTTTTGAGGAATATTTTTTACATATGTATTTTGACACTTCTATGGGTTGTGATTTTGGAACTCACAAACACTTCTGGATCAATTATGAGGGATTTGAATAGAATATGACAATGAATAACTGAGTTTAAACCTATAGTTTAATATATAACATATGGTATCCTAATTAATACTTAAAATAATTAACTTTTCATGATTATGTGATTCCTCACTATGATAATCATTTCTTACTAAATAATTCCATGTTTTATTCAATGGAGGGAACTAGAAGAACTGGATTAACATTGAATATGATGGAAATTTTATTTATGAGTAGTAAAATGTGATAATCACAGGATTGAAAGATATTGTGATTATGCCTAATGCGTTTTCAAGGAACATGATAAAAAATGGTCCTTAAAAAACTATCAGACTCACCATGGAAAAGAAGAAAGGATTTTACATGGTGTTCAGGTAATGTAGAACATGGATGAAAGAAGATTTGGTTTTTTTAAGTCAAGAATGTGTAATGAATCACTTAAGTGAATGTATTATAGGAATAAGAAGGTGTTTTTATTTAGGAAAATAATTACAAAAATCATATAAATACAAACAAGAAATAAAGGGTTTATGAAATGAGATAAATGGAAATATTGGACTCCCTAATACATCATTAAATGTAAAATACATTATTTATGGAATGAATGTTAATTATGAAAATTGATGTCTTAAGTGGAAAGATACTGAAGAGAATCAGAAATGGGGTATGAGTAATGGTTATATTTCTAATTATGATGAGAAAATAGATGATTTGTTAAAAGAAAATATTTATTAAATATAATGAGGATGTATCCTTCTTATAGATTATGGATGAATTGGAATAATGATGGTTATTATGTATTTGGATTTAAAATTAATGTTATACGAATGGTGAAATTTTCAATGACTTTTTTCCTCTAAGTATTTAAAATTTTATTTTGAATATCTCTAATGTAATGTAAAAGTGATTTAATAAAATGTGATATTTTTATGTAGGGAATAAAATGCTTTTTATTTTCCTTTTGTTAAGATAATTTTGTTTGTTTAAAGACAAGTTTCATATAAACAAGTAAATTAAACGGCATTGATTACCTTCGAAATGATAAGGGATCTATTGAAAAAGTTGTATATGTTATCGTGGATGATGTTTAAAACTTCCCAAAATTAAGGAATATATCTAGTAACATTTGGAAAAAGGAATCATGTAGGGTTTCTAAAATTAGATATGGTATTTTTTGTTATTATAATGTTTCAAGAGAATATACTATGATGGTATTAACTTGTTTGAATTTGAAAACCCAGATCTAGTTTTTATATATGGGGGATCAATGTAAAGATTATTTCATGACATTACTTATAATATTTTGGATTTCCATATTTTAGAAGGCTTATAGGGAAAACCATTCATTAATAGTTTATGTTAAACTTCAGACTATATATTTACGTATTACTATTATATTAAAAACTAAAGTTAAAATGATATTTAGTGATTTACCTTATTTAAATTATGTCTATCATATTTAGGAAATTATTTTAGGGTGCCTTTAGAAAAGGACATCATATAGGTCAGGTAACAACCAATCAATTATAGAATGGTAGTGGGTCATAAACCATTGTTCGATCCATGATAAGGGTTTCACACCTACCATTAGCCTACATGATGCCCTGGTTAATGTATAATTATTTATGAAGAATAAATATCAAGGATGAATTATTAGTGTTACATTTAGTGTGTATATATTATGGAATATTTATTTTGAAGAGAAAAATAGTAAAAAATACCATTCTTTTATGGGATATAAGATTCATTAAAAGTGTAGTTTTTTACTTGATGCATCAAAGTTAATTTCTTGACATACATTAAATGAGATAATGAATGTATTAGGGATTTATCATAGAATAACCAAATTATGAAATTTTGTTTATAGAAATATATCAATAATTACTCAACATCTTGAACAAGCTAAAAATAATAATTTTTTCATAATATTGTAATTTTTTTTTGATCTGATGGCCTTTAAAATCAATACTAACCTATGACTTTCAGGCCATCAATTGTTCTTTGATCATTTACTTATTTTAGATTTATGACCTTAAAACTACCTATAAATATTTATTCTTTTCGTATATAAGTCCCCAACCTTAATCATTATTTAATCTTTAGTTAAATCAATACATTTACTTTCATTCTCATCAATGATCATTTTAGATTTATATCCTTAGATAATTGGTCCATAACTCATAAATATAAACTTATGTATTAAAAATTATACACTTCTACTTACTATCAATTGTTTTTATAAATAGAAATCTTTAAAAATGAAACATGGTTTTGTTTTATTTTTAAATCTAATAGCTTTTCCTTGATCCCATCCTTGACTCTATTATCCTTTAAATCATGCGAAAAACAATTCAAAACATGGGATGAGAATAAAAATCTCTTCAAGGGATATAAATAGAAAAAAACATCCGTCTTGTGAAAACATGTAAATCATGATTACATTATTATAAATCAATATTTCCACCTTTATGAAGTAGTAAATACTATTCACTAAATATAAGCTAATAACATACCCTTTTTGTAACCAAAAGATTACTATATAACCCATATAAAGCAACATATAACATATAAAAGTAACTTGGTACATAATCATACTTAAATAGAATAACCATACAGTTGTCTTCCACACATATCACATAATGGAATTTCCATACGACCAACTTCCATACCCAATGCATTGGAGGTTATAACATAACCACCGATCCTAGTTTATCAAGGAACCACATGTCTTTGGTTTATCATATAACCAAAAATCATTGTTTTATCACATAACCACACCTAAAATATCCAAGTACCATTATATAATCAGAACATATAAAAGATTTCAATTATCAACATTTCACTCATCAAATTTCATTGTATTTCACAAGAAATAATTTAAAGATATCAAAATAGTCAACCCCCTTTAAAAATTATTTTCAATAACAAAATACCCAACCAGGGAATAAGGTATTTCTTTTCCTTTTAAAAACATTAAGGATTATATTGGAAGCCAAATATCAAAATAATGGTTAGGATGGTGGGGAAGTCGTTGTAGCCACATAAATTAAAAAATCATTCAATTTTTCATTTCATAAAATGATTCATAAAAAATAATTCCTTTTGAAATTTTTTTTATGTAAATTAAAATTCAATTTCAATAATTATACACTATATAAAAAAAGGTGGCATATACTGTCAAAATATGCTTCAATGAAATCAGATTGATATGAAGTCCCTTACTATGACCCTGAATCATCACATAAAACCTTTATATTACTAAAAAATTAAATTAGGTGAAGTTTAAATTTATTTATATCCTTTTTAATGTTTATTATTTCTTTTGTATAACTTATTACCATGTTATAAAAATTACTTAATTATTTAAGTTTATATAAGATGTTTTCTTGATATTCAATAATTGTGTGAAAAACAAACATGGTTTGATGTCACTAGTCCATGTGGTCTTAAGTCCATCATCCCCATAAAAATATTCATGACATTATTATAATTTTTATACATAAATTACACCTTTATGTCAAACCGGGAAGTGTTATTATGTAAATAAACAATGTTATATTCATGGAGATTGTAAGCAGTATGTATGCAAGAGTAACATTTTCTATTTTTCATTGATCATTATGGAACGAATTCATGTATTATTTTACCCTTATATAATTATATATACATCATTAATATTATATTAATAATTTAAATATACTTATATATATATATATCATACAAGTGATATAAATAAAAAAAGAGTCACATCACTTCGTGAAGGTGATAGTACACACGTACGCTCGAATAATGTTATCATTTTTATGCGCATATAAAGTTAGAAAGTAATTGATATATTATTATAAAAGAATAATTAATATGTAATTAATATAAAATATTGATATTAATTTAACTATTACAACCATTAATGAGATATGACTATGGAAAATGAATTAGATCGGTTCTTGGAGATGACAGTTCACACGTACGAATGAATGGTTAATTCCTTTCCCATTTAATGGAAGTAGAGAAGGATTTACATGATTATATTATAATAATAACATCCCATAAAATTTGGTATAGAAGATTTATTATTTCATCTAGGAAGATTAAGATTTTAAGGATGTGGGACATAAATAAAATAGAAATACTAAAAGAAAACGATACCTCTTCTTCAGTTGATCACCTATAAAGAACACCTTAACACCTCCAAGAAGGGTTTTAAGACTAAAATATGTCATCAAGAATGTGGGAAGGGATTATATTAAGGGGTTTGGATAGAGATAGGTTGAAACAAATGGTTTTGTAAGTTTGAGTAATATACGGGAATTAGTTCCTTTTTACAGGAGAGCGGAGGGGCGCCCTAAGAATTATTAAAAATATTAAATGAATATAAATTAAATTTTTGATAAAAATGTACTCAAACTCATTTATTTAAAATATAAGATTATTATAGTACTAAATAATCTCATTAAATTATTTTTAGACATGCATTTATTTTATTCTAATCCTTATCCTTTCGGTTTACCCTTATTTATTTTCTGTTAAATTTAGTTGTGGTAACAACATTTTAAATACTAAGAGGATATAAATTTTTCTTATGTGGGTTAAATTTTCCATAAATGGAAAATTTATGAAATTTTAGACATTATAATATTAACATTGTAATTTTCTATTTTTTTTAAATATGTAAATCAAATATTATTTTTTTAAAATATCAATAGTGTCAATTTTGACACTATTCATTTTATTGAATTTAATGAAATAAAAACAAAAATATGACATTGAAAAAATACAATTAATTGACATATAATATGGAATATCTATCTATAAAATTCTTTTATGACATTAATTATTTAAAATAATATTTATTTTAATATTTATAATATCACCTATATGATTCATTCATTAAAAAAGAAATCACCACATAATCGCTGTGTCACAATTAAGTTTAATTATTTATTTTCAAAAGATTATAAAAAAACCATGATGTAGGTAATATTTTTATATTTATATTTACTATTTTTAGTCAAATATATCACTTATATAACCCCATATAAAACCCATTTTAATAATAAGAGATATGTTTATGACCTATTTTCCTTTACATTAAATTAAATGTAATAAGTTTAATAATCATACCCATGTAGCTTCCAGAAGACACAATCTCCAGAAAAGGATTACCTTGGATGGCCATAAATCATCAAATATATTTCCCTCTGGAATTGGGGATGACCTCATAGGCTTAAGGTTAAAACATTCCAATTGGTTTCTAATGGGTTTGTTCATAGAACTGGAAACATAAAATTATTCTATATCCATTCGGACCTACATTCCAAAGGTAGGTGCTCATTAGTTGGGAACTGATGAGGCTTAAGAATTTGCATTGGTCGAGAGGATTGGAGGTCGGACTCATCACACCTTTTTGAGGGGAATTATTGTCTACTCTGGGACTCTCTTTATAGATTTAAGTTATGTTCATGAATACTTATAAAATTACCAAGTATAAAAATGATCATTCCTTTAGATCTGACAATAAATGATTAGTATGTAGGATATTTAGAGAATATTTTATATGTATTTGAGGTTCTTCAACAATTGAGAATCATCTATATTTTTTTAGAAATTCTTAGTCAATGGTATCCTTCGACACATTATATAGAAATATCTTCGTCATTATGATAACCATACTGGTTTTAAAGCCACTCAATGGGGAACTTGAAGTTTATTGTCATTCAGAAGGACATGAATTATTTCAGAGTTGAGATCATACCCGCAGATGGGCTACCTAGGTATCCTTATTTAGAGAATCAATCAGAACCCACGTAGTTCGAGTAAGTGAGTATGATGTTTTTGCATGATTGATGTCTCAAATAAACATTTCATAATTACTTTTATGCTCTAAGCTCACGTGAGTAATTCTCGGTGTGAGAAATAAGAGGTATTGGTAAGACCAGACGATTGTGCCATGAAAATTGATGTCATAAGAAATTATGTGGGGCTTATGTATATATGACTACCCAGATAGATGAAGATTAGGATTTACATCAAGGAAGAAACCCATGAACAAGGTCTATAATGATATATGTGCTTTATGGAGATTTGGATATTTAACATAGGGATTACTCATGAAAATGATGCCAAAATTATAAGGGATTTATGATTGGGCTTTAAGGGAATTTGGAATTTGGGGATTAATCCTAAGAAGGATTCGCAGATTTGGGAACATGGGGCTTACTACTGAAGGGGAGGCAAAAAATTAAGAGAATTTGATGACTCAGGCTTACTCCTGAAAAGGAGGCCCAAGTTAGGGGACTTGGGGCTTACTCCTAAGGAGGATTCCCAGGTTAAGAGAACATGGACTGGGCCGTACTCCTGAAAAGGATGCCCAAAGTTAAATATCCTCTCATTTTAAAGGATGAGGTTGAATGAATGAAATCTCTAACCATACTGACATAAAGATATGTAAAACACTTGGTTTTGAGAGATGTTACACAGAATTCCTTTCAAATAAAGAAGCCATCCATGAAATCATGCCATAAATAGATTTGAAGAAGGTTCTGAAGGCTAAATCAAGAAGAGGAGAGGTTGATTTGAATAAAAGAGGTTAATAGGCTGGTGGGGCACCCAAAAAGAGGTAGGTGCGCAGGTCCTACATGGGAATGTAGGTCCTGGTCACGTAGGTATACTTGCGCTACAAATAGGTACTTGCGCGATGATCAACCCATAGGGTAATACTTGGGCGAGGCTTGGATCAAGCCCTTACTATTATCCTTAGGGGATTCCAAAAGATTGGTGCGTAGGTTCTGGTGAAGGGATAACGCGGCGCACAATTTTTTCCATTTCCCTTAAGGGTTAAACACCTAGGCGCATAGGTGTTGGTGAATTTCAACACATAGGCCGTGTTTCCCCTGTTTTGATCTTCTATTCTAGGTAAGAAATTACATTAGAAGTGTTCGGAAGAATTCCAGAAGAGACTAGGGTGCCGAGAGCATAAATATGGATTTTGGAATTTTTCGTCCTCAAATGGGGGGCCCACAGGGGGTTTTTATAAGCCTTTTAAGACCATGGGCGAAAATAACTTAGGGTGCGCAAGTCACCTGTGCGACTAATATGAGGCGCACAAGTATAATTGCACGACCAAGATGAAACCTACGCAACCCAAGTGTAAACAAATCCGTGTTCATGCCTTTGTCAATTTTTTATCTTTCTTCAAAGGATGAATCAATTTGGACTAAGTTATTTCCCTTTTTCAGTCATTAGACTCTGTGATGGAAAGGAGCATCAACAAAAGTCCCCCCTCAGAGTTGGATCCGAATGAAAGGAGGATGTGACTCCAAGGAAAAAGGAGAAAACCAAGGAACTGCGACACACAAGTGTTGAGCGTGCAGATAGTGGCATGTAGGTGTGAGATGCACAGGCTTTGGCGCGCATGGGTGCGGCCTTGCCTATAAATATGCAGTCATTCCTCATGCAAAGCAGCCGGTTCTCAATGATTCCCGCTCTCGCCACACAAGTTTCCATCATCGCTCAAGTGTCTTGTTTTCCGCTGGTTCTTTATGTCATGCTTTTGTAGAGGTATTTGGACTTGTGTGGTGATACCTGCACGCAAAATACATCCGTGACAAAAATATAGTTGGACGCCAAAATTGGACTTGAAGTCTTAATTCATTTGCCATTTTTTAGAATTTCATCACAAATGTTTTGAAAAATCACCTTACATAAGAGTTAATTATTCGACCTTTGTGAAGATCCAATGGATACAAGAAGAATCAGAACGACTAATGAACTGGATAGCAAGAGAATTAATGACATAATGAGTGTTATTGGCCATGATTACTATACTATCTGTGACACACTCTCCTAGATTTGGCTATGTACTTGAAGAAGTATCATCTTAACTTTCTAGAGAGCATTTACTTGCCTCTGTATGGGCATGGTCATCTCCAAGACGTCATCATTCAAGAGGCAAAGAATTATCTCCCACATTCTTGGTTTCAGAATTACACCAATTTTTCTTCAGTAAATATCTAAAGTGGAGGAGAA
The DNA here is from genome assembly GCA_963277665.1 of Viscum album. NCBI lineage: Eukaryota > Viridiplantae > Streptophyta > Magnoliopsida > Santalales > Viscaceae > Viscum > Viscum album. Next base: position 639,322,643 of record OY728131.1, on the reverse strand, counting down.
TTTGTAAATACTGGAATAGTGGAGAAGGCCTATATGATTCATCACAGTCCTTGTGTGCCAGATTTGAAACCTCACAAGCCCGAGATGCAACCACATCGTTATCCTTCAATCTTTCAAAATTCTCAGATGGGTCAATCCTAAAACTGAATAAGAGTTGGGAGTTCCGTCCTAGAGGAGGTGTAAATCCAACTTGGATGTGGGCATACTGGGTGAAACAAATATGTGTAGAGTTTATCAAGGATTTGAAAGGAGCTGCGATATATGAATCCGTCTAGGCTGGGCAGACATATGTCTATAGGAATGATGAGTTTGTGCCGAAGCAAACTAGCCACTAGAGCCTAGAAACCAATTCCTTCCATTTAAATCATGGAGAAGTAGGCATCAATCTGTGGGATGTCCACAAGATCTCAAGGGATCCAATTCTGGGTGACATGTATGATGAATTCATCCCTCCCAAGGCAACTTAGAATGATTTGGAGAAGACTCTGGTTTTGGATCGGGAGTTATTGAAAATATTTTACAAGCTCAAGAATTACAAGACCTCCAAAACTCATTCCAGAAAAGATATTTATCCAGAGGAGTGGATGGATATGTTTCTTACCAAGAAGGAGGGGCAGTGGCCCAACTATACTCGTCCTACTACTTGCCCCAAAATAGAGAAGATGAGTGCTTCTGGCACATTCTGGATGACTCTAGAAGCATGAGAATATGAGATGTGGGGGTACGAAGTGGACCAGAGAATCCAAAAAAAGACCCATCTGGCGGGCTTCTTAGCCTTGTGGCTCAGTTTTTATCTTCTACCAATCAGGGAATCGAAGGGAGGCGTTAGGTCAGGGACCTTCATTGTGGCTTCCAAGTTGGCTGAGAAGAAAATGGTTGGGTTGGACACCCCCATTTTGGCAAAGATTCACAAGATCCTACTCCATGTCATTATGGGTAAGTCTCCTTTGCTAATAGTGGGACCATTCCACATTTTATGGGGATGGATCACCACTCATTTCAAGACATATAATGTACAGAACGGAGTACAGATTCCTGAAAGTTCTTTCTTGCCATCAGTGCAGGCATACTCTGGAATTCTCTGTTATCTCTCAACATATATGATAAGAAGGTGAGCATGAGCATGTACAAGGAATTCAATTTCATTCTTTGTAGAAACCCACAAACTGGGTGGTTTGTTGATGATGGAACTGCCGGTCCAGAATTTAGGGAATACATGCTAGCTTGCATAGATTGTGTACTGGCTACCAGGATTGACAGTGATATTATATGTGAGGCCTATGCTCCACACATATTTTCCCGCCAATTCAAGTGTCTATAGCAGACTGATTTATCCACTCCTATTCATGTCAGGTCTAATCAGCATCCGATGGTTTCCCGACAACTATGGTTGCTGACATAAATGGATAAGACCGGGGCAATGTTTGATCTACCAGTTGAGAAAGCGTGATGTAACTTGACTACATTGTATGCCAAGAACTGGATAGCATCATACCCTGAAGTGGTGTTGAATTGTCCAGTTTATCTGGTGGGGAAAAGAAATGAACTGTAGAGAAAGAAACCCTTCATCGGGAAGGTGATGCTTCCCTACTTGGAGCTGATTCAGCAAGGTCCTCACCTAGGGAAGACTCGCTGAATTCCCAAGATGGGGATGATGAGGCACAACATGCGTCAAAGCGGCCTCGTGCTAGATATAATCTTTCTATTATAATTAACAAACCAAATCGATCATCTCCTAGTGAGTTACTTCATTAGATAAATTTAATCTTCATTACTTTATAGAGAAACAAGTCTTATTTTCATATCCTTTTTCTATAGTTGCATTATCTGGGAAGAAACTGATGTCTAAGATTGTAGGACCCTCCTCGCAGCCTTCTGGTACACATGCTGAATTTCTCTGACTAGAGGTTGTCCAGACATGGTAAAGTTTATATTGAAATACCGAAACTGCCTGGCTGGATTTATTTAAAGGGCTACACATCCCTGGAATAGGGAATCTTCTGGCTTTTACTGATATCTGTTTCAAGGATAATCCCTATGAAGTGTGGGCTTGCGTCAGAGAGCTAGAGATGCTCATATATGCCATCTAAGATTCCATTATAGTCACCAAGTGGGTGAAATAAATGATAGATTGTGGAACCACTAAAGGTAATGGTGGTTCTGGAGATGAGGAGTGGCACGATTATGTGGCTCCTGAAGATGTAAGTTTATTTCCTTATTTTCTTTGCAACTTGATTTCAGTCAAATCTTTGTTACTCAAGGAAATTATTTTCTTCATTGTGCAGCTTGTAAAGAAAGGAACTGCTGAGGTTCCTTCACCACAGTATAGCCCTGTTGGTACTGCCATCAGGGCTAATGAATCTCCTCATGAGGAAGGCGAGGTATCTCTAGGCCAGCAAGACATGGACGAGGAGTTAGAAAGGTCTTTTCCCTATCCAATAACAATATTTGGAGAGGAGAATATCAAAACATCAAAAAATCCAATGATGCAAAATCATCGAAAGAGGAATTACATAGCTAAAAGTTTCATAAGTAGTGGTATGTTCTTCGGATATTCATGAGTCTTAACCCATGAAAAGTTTTCTCATTCTTGATGGGATTGTAGGGGCTTCTTCAATTTCCCCTTTGAGGGAGAGGATTGACCCTCCTTTGAGATCAACGGAGGGTGCTGGTGAACAATCAGAAGTTCATGCTTGCTTGGATGCTCTTGAAGAGGAGCCAGCGTTTGTTCCCAGTACCACTCCTACTGCTACTGTAAGAAGAGAAGAACCTGCTTCTGGAAAATTAACAATGCTTCATAAGATGTTGAATGAAAACATCAACTGAATTCCATTATGTGATACTTTATGTTCAGCCCCGACACTAGAGCATTTGGCGGCCACTAAAACTGATGTCGTGATTTTAACTGAAGAATCTATCCAGGGTTAGAGGCTGCAGGATATGGGTCGCTAAGTAGATACATCGAATTCTCTCACTGGTGAGACTAACTGAGAATCTGAGATATCATTAGATGAAATGATGAAACTTGGCACATCATTTGAAGATATTTTAAATCAAGTAAAATTACCATGTAATTTAGAGGATTTTGGACATGAGTGTTTTCCTTCATCCTATTAAAATAACTTCTTATTATATCTCTGGCCATGATTGGTTAAAATGTGCAGTTCCATCAGAACAAGATGCCGAACTGCCAATGCCTGAAGGGGGTACAGACAACCCTACTATTGCAGAGACAATGGCTCAAGTGGAGTAGAACCCAGTAGAGCTTCCTCAAACTCATCCTGAAAATCCTGTTGAAGCTAGGAAAGATGGGGAGGAGACTTCTCATGTTGCTGATCTATAGTTGGGTAAAGAATAACAATATTTGCAACTGTACTTAATTTTCAAGACATGCAATAAACTTTTTTTATCCTTGAAACTAACTGATGCTTTCAATTTATTATGCAGGGCCATCAATTTCAGTGGCTAGATCTGGAGGTGGATCCTCAGCCTCCACCCCAATGGGATTAGAAAGTGATGAAACATGGGTCAGGGGGGGAGGGAGAGGAACTGGGCACTTCCCTAAGTGCATTAATGCCCAATTATATTCCCCCATATGATAGTGAAGCCGAGTCAGACCCAGAAGTAAAAAAGGTGCTCCAATTTTCACAACGCAATGCATGGAATAACATATGGAGGATCATATCTGAAGTTCCTCTAGAAAAGATGTCATCGAAGATCCCCCGAATATCATCCCTATTCATTATGTTGGGACTTGGCAGTTTTGGATATCAAAAGATCCATGCCGTATGAAACATGTCATCTTAAGGAGGGAGCAGGAGAAGAGATACCGTCATGACCTAACCAGAGAAAGGATGTTGGCCAATGTTAGCGAATTTGAGACTGCGGTGTCCCAAGCTGAGGATGATCATGCTGCCAAGTTGAAGGAGCTGAAGTATAAGATCAAGGAGAAAGTTGTCCAATATATCCACCTTCAGCAACAGTTAGATGAAGTTACAGGGGAACATGAATAGCTTAATAATTCACTGGAAGGAGTTCAAACGAATGGTATGAAAGCCATTGCAGATGCCAAGAAAGCACTCCACCAAGCTGAAAAGAGTGAAGCTGGCCGACTGCATGAGTTTCAAGTGGCTGCTGATGAAGCATGGGATGCCGTAAATCAAATGAAGATTTATGTTGACAGACTTATGTAATTCATGGAAAAGAGAAGAGAGTCCAGTCTGTCGATGCCCGTCTAACTCTTTTGCATCAAATGAAAAACAATTTCATCTTCAATCATTAGCACCTATATTCTTTTTCTACATGCTTTAAATTTTTACCTAAGCCAATGGGCCTAGTAATCATAGTTTGATTTTTAACCGGACGATAAAATTAACCCTACAAACTTAGATTCTTTTAATTACTCAATATTACCTAAATCATATGAAATGTATGTTTAATGAGCTGGGACATGACTTTTATTCAGAGTTCCCTTGTCTTTTATGGGCAGTTTAAATTCATGAACATCGGACATAAAAAAGGGATAATGTTTAAGGTCGAAATAGATTTGACCGAATGGATTAAAATTAACCCAATTCCTTGATAATTTATCTGAAAACATATTACCATGTTCCAGTATGGGGGAAAATATGTAAACGATGACTTACGAAATTCTGAATATGAGGAATGATATGAAAAATGGCTAAAAGGAATTATAAGAAGAAGTTCTCAAGAATGAAGTTACCACTATTTAACAAACCCATTAGGGTGTTGAATTATGAATGGCCTCTTAATGGCATTGGCTGCATAGTCAAATAGTAGCATCTTTTGTCTGACAGGTCCATTATGTAGACTACTTATGCAAAGCCGCCTAAGGGCACGTGCTGCATAGTCAGGAAAAAGAACTCTTAGAAACTTACTTTTTTGCTGCTAAAAAAGCCAGTGGAAGTTTATGGAGATTCAAATTTTCCAAAGCATAGAGTTTGATGTATGGAGAGATATACATGAATATGGAGAAAATATTTCCAAACAATATTGTCTATGAATTGAATGAATGTCACTTCTACGAATGTCTGACCCAAATTTAGCGAAGGTAAATATAAACAGTAGACTTGAATACTTTCAGATCATGAAAAAGAGTATGGGACAAATATGTTAAGGATGGATATTTTTTTTGTGGATCCCTACATATTGTCGTTAAGAAAACTAAGGGAAAAAAGGTTTTCTTCCCAATACTGAAGTTAACATTATTTAAAAAACCTGTTAGGGGGTATAATTATGCATGGCTATCTAAGAGCATTGGCTACATAGTCAAATAATAGTATCTTTTGGCTGAAAAGTCTGTTATGTAGACTATTTATGCAAGGCTGCCTAAGGCATGTGATGCATAGTCAGGAAAAACAACTCTCAGGTACCAGACATTTTGTGACCAAAATTCAAGAAAAGGGTTATGGAGATCTAAAAGTATTTATGGTTAGGAGTATGACGCATAAAAATGGGCATTGTTCAATGCATTTAGAGATACACAGACCCATGCTAACCATAATCATGTTGTGGCTGGTTCCTGAATTGAGATGTTGGACTTCACTACATATCTCATTAAATTGAGAATCAAGACAAATGTAGTTCTTGAAATACAGTTTTAACATCATGTGGGACAAGAGTATGGGAGATCTTAGTTTAGGGTCATTGAGCTCGGACCATAATAATGAATACAGAGTCTATGTTTTCACAGGGTCTTTTCAACTAGGGGATTGAAAGTAAAATTTGGGGTTAGGCCCAGTGACATGGGGATGGATTCAAGGGATGATCGAACATTCCTACATATTCCATAAGGATGGGAATCATGCTACACGTAGTTCTTGAAATACCATTTGTACAGATTTGGTTCGTACAAGTGAAGGGTGAAAAGGGGACATTATTGCAATGGTGGCTTGACCTGAGATAAAAGGTTCAGGAATTTCCATGTATGCACATAGTCTTGTAATATAACATGATTGGAGATCAATGTAAATATTGATTCCCTCTCAGGTGAGTGTGTCAAAGAATGTTGTAGTTTATTTTCGTACAAGAGAAAAGTGTTGTACAGTTTAACGTTATATAGCAAGGACAAAGGTGTACCAATGTAAAGATATTGATTCTGGGGGTGGCTTAAAAAATCAAAATTATATGAGATGGAGGTGAAATGATGTGAAGAAAATGGTTTTGGGCTTGAACCTTGGGAGGTTTCCTACTTACCCAGCCTATAAGGCAAGGATAAAAGTCCGTGTAGTTCAATTAGAGAATGAATTGGAAATCAAGTTGTTCTTGAGGAAAATGACCCAAAACAAAATGGTGTTGGGACTTATGCATGGTTAGTGGCCCAGAGAGGGTGTTATGGTTGAATTTTACTCTATTCTCACATAAGTCATATGCGATGTGAGAAACCAGTGGTAGCAACAACCTTAACGATCCATAGTTTAATGTCATGTAGGACATATGAATGGAATATGCATTTTAAAGTCTTGCAGTGAGGACTATTGGTGATGCACAGTGTAGTGTCATGTAGTAGGTACAAAATATAGTTTCAAGTTATGTAGGATGTATTAAGGGACATTTTTCAGTTTTACGTTATCTAGGAAGAATGAGAAGTACAGTTTAACATCATGTAGTCCAAATATAGGGACACAATTTAATTTCATGTTGGATGTGAACACAGTTTTCCATCATGTTGGACAATAAGGGTGCTGTACATTTTAGCATCATGTAGCTATGACTATGAGGAAAATATAGTTTAATGTCATGTTTGACTAAAGAGGGTCTGTGTAGTTTAATGTCATGCAGTAAGGACAGATGAGGGGTTGTATAGGTTAACGTCATATAGCAAGGACGGGTGTTGTACAGTTTAGCATCTTGTAGCTAGGACGTGTGGCTATGCTGTTTAATGTCTTGCAGTATGGACAATGGGGAAACAGTTTAACGTCATGTTGGACGTATTAGGGACTTTTTCATAGTTTAATGTCTTTTTCGACGTAAGGTAATTCTGTATAGTTTAGCGTCATGTAGCATGGACGTCACGGTTTAACGTCATGTTGGACGATGGTGTGAATAGTTTAAGGTCATATACATAGACCGACGATTATACAATTTAACATCTTTATGGAAGTATTAGTATTTGTGTTACACAAGACACTTGTTCAGAAATATAGAATTGGTTGGAGTAGTGATGATTTCTCCATCTATGGAGATTAAAGAATAAGCTCCATTAGAGTAGACCATACGTATTGAGTAAGGCCCTTCCCATTTTAGCTCAAGCTTGGGAATAGGGATCCGCTAAATGAATAATATTAACAGAACCAAAGATCAACTCTTCATCTGAGGAGTACTCTTTCTGATTAGCCAGTTTAGGCTGTTCTGTTTGGTGGAACGGTGCTCGTAGCTTTGAGATAGATCGAATAAAATATTCTAGAGTCAAAGACAATGTGGGCTTTGACATGATCTCTAATCTTATAATTTTTCCTCTTTCTTTTAATTATTCTGCCCCTTTGAGGAACTTCCCTCTGGAGAAGAGGGTTTTTATGTGGCATTCATAGAAAAAGACACAATTGGTTTCTTCAATTGTGTTCACAAAATGGCATGAGTTCGGTTGATCATTTTCCTGACCATCCAATCATCATATTTCTGTGAATTTTTGGTTTTTTAATTATTTCCACTCACCTTCCTCCTCTAGATCAATATCAGTAACACATGATACCTGAGCTGAAGAACCTTTTAATTTGACTTTTCCCGAGTACACCATTTTTTGCATGAGGTCCTTGAAAACAAAACACTTTTGAATGGGATGCCCCAACATTTGATAAAATTGGCAATAATTGGGACGGTCTTCATCTCCTTACTTGGTTGGCCTCTTAGGCCTTGGAAATTGAACCAAATTATTTTCCAGAGCCGTAATGAAGTAACCATGAACCTGTTCATTTTGGAAAGAGTAAATATAACTTTTCAAATCCTCAAATTGTTTCCATCTTTGATCTATATAATCATCTTGATGAAACAACCTCTGTTGTTGATGCTCAAGAGGTGGATCCCTTCGATAAGATGAAGGGTTTGAAGTAGAAGCATGTACATGTTCTTGTTTACGTGAAGTTGTAGTAGTCTCTGCTTTACCTATTCTCCTTCCTGGAGCTGATGGAATTACACGAGCTTTATCCTTAGTCTTCATAAGATAGTATTCAATCTGCCGAGTGATCAAAGTAAGGTCTCTAAACCTTCCTTTGTATTTCACTGGGATCAATGGTGTGCGCAACTCATCACGCAAATTTTCGACACAGATTGGAAAAAATTATTCTTGAGGGAGTGTTAAGCTTAGAGAATATGTTAATCCCTTCCAACGAGCATTGAAATATGAAACCATTTCATTATCCATTTTCATAAAGTTTGTAATATCAAAAAATATTCTCTTTGGAAACTTTGAGATGAATTGAAGAAGGAATTTTTGATAGAGATCCTCCAATCCGGTAATTGACCGGGATTGCAAGCTTGTGTACCAGAAAAAAGCAGGCCCTTGTAATGACTATAAAAAACACCTGATCTTAACTACTTCATGTTGCTGAGGGGTTCCCATCATGGGATCACAAGAAGAAACAAAATGTGTTATGTGTTGCTCTGGGTCTCCTGAACCATTAAATATTGGGAATGTGGTACTTGAAAAATTTTATAGGGGAGGAATTACATCAACCCATTCAAGGTAAGCTCTCTTCTCATGTTGAATTTGAGATCATTTTCACTCTATATCTTCCAACTGAGCTGTTAATGACTCAATAGTAGTTATTAACTTTTGAGAAACATCTGGTTGATCTTGGACCTGAGTAGGTGCAATAACTGGAGCTTGGATAGGCGTGGTGGCTGGTACTGCAACTGATGGTCGCACCATCGATTGTTGTTGCTCATAACCCATAGGATTAGACCAGTGAGGGTGTTCTGGTAGAGGAGGATATTCATGATCCATCTCAATAGATGCAACAAACTCGCTTATCTGACTGACTCCAGCACGCTTAGGAGGATGACTACCTTGATGTAGTTATGAATTCAACCTCCTTAACACCATCATTTCTTTCAAATTTTTTGAAAATAATTTCTCTAGTGAGAGAGATTAGCCTTCTCTAGAGGAAGGGTATGTAACCTGATTCTTTACTTTCCCCTTGTTGGATCCCTTTCGAATAGGGGGAAGTTGGTTATTTGAAGGAACATCCAGATGCTGGGTAAGCCTTTGATTTCGTGTGCGCACACCTTCTTCATTTGTGTCTGTGTGTAAAACTTGTTGAGTAGGAATATCTTCATATGATCCCTCTGAGTGGGCCTCATGTTCTGTAGGATTAGCAACACTGACATTGATGACATTAATTGATGCATAATTCATTGCATCCCTTATATCGTCATTTCTGTAATATTGTCTACTTCCATGTCCTTGAAAAGATATTGACTTTTGTTGATGTGATTCCTCAGGAACATCTTGATGAACTGTAATTTGGAGTGAAACTCCTGATAAATTGGCTCTTCATTCCTCTTTTGTCTTCTTCCTTAATCAAGAGAAGACTGACTTTCTCTAAGGAAGAGATTGAGGATTTGAAAAAGTCCCCAGTCCTGTGGACCGGGGCTCTTCCTTCTATTCCTGATCAACTCATTGAATCCTATTTGTTGATTCCGAGGGTTGGGATAAAAGAGTCCCTAGTCTGGCAAGCTGGGGTGGTTCTTCAGCTTCTATATCCAAGAATTTCTTAAAATCACTTCTGATCTTATGGACTTTATTCCGGAAATTGGCTTGATGCATCAATCTACATCCACTCAAATCACCCAACTCAAAAGTCCATTGGATGATTTCTGACACTTCTATCACTTGATGATGTGGACGCTCTAAATGAGAAGCCTATTCTATATTCTCATTTTCTTGAAACAGGAGTAATTCAACAACTTGTTCTCTGTATGCCTGATTTTGAGAAGAACTAGTAGAGGCATGTACTTAAGAAAGCCTTTGATTATGAACAAATCCAATTGGATGTGGCCGTCCATGGGAAATAACATTGCTTGAGACCATTTTCAGCGGGTTTTGTTGGCTGGAGAGTACAGTGAAATGAAGTGCTCCATGAACACCCCATCCCTTGATATGAATACAAAATGGGGCATTGGCAATTAACTAGCACATTCATCTAAGTGCTCTAAGGAATGAACGCTGAAGGGCTCTCTGCTGCTTTTCAGCCTTCAGATATTGAGAAACTGAGAGAGATGCCAAATCAATTTGGCACTGTAACCCTTCTATTATCATGACATGATTTTCATATTCATCATAAGATAATATTTTATTTTTCAACTGATAAAGATTTTTCCATATTTTGAGACAAATATCATGAATTCCATCTTCCATCAACATCTCTAGAATGTCATAATGAGAGTCTGCCAAAGGCCAAAACATAACTGGTACTTCACCATTCTCCAGTTGTATTATCATATTCAGCATTTCCTATTTATCATTGAATGAAGATTATTCTACCTGATTAGACCAGAGCCGGTGCTTTCTTGTTTCTTCATTGAATTCAACAAGATTGGTAGAGAATTAACTGATCAAACTAGAATATTAATGAACTATGGGTTGTTCGAAGAATGACCTACACCCCTGGCTATCTTCTGATTGTGAAAGTATTTCACCTACTAGTGGTGAAGCATCAGACATGAATGGATTAACATTTTCAAGTTCCTCAAGATAAGAGGGCTTTCTCGTCACTACATTGTCCATTGGAGCATTTTCTAGGAAATGTGCATTACTACTATGGAGAGGACTTTCTCAGATAAATTCATCATCATGGGGAGGATCACCATGGTGGGTTATAACAAAATATGGAACCTTTTTCTCCTTGATATTCTAGCCACATAGAGGGTTCTTGTGGCTCTCATCTAATGATGGAACTTCATGATCGACCGAATTGTCATGAAGAAAGCCTTCATGAGGAAGTGTCTGATGAAGACCTTTAGAATTAATGTTCCCACTATTGGGAAATGAGAGAGTAAAATGCTGAATTCCAACAAATAATTGTCTTAGGGATTCAAGAACTCTAGTATAGACCAAGGCCTTATTACAAATTGGCCCTTGATTTATAGACTCTGCTGGATGGGTATTTTTCTTAGAAGCATTCTTACTCACTTTGGGAACCACTTGTTGACGAAAGTGGTCATTATGGGCAGGTGTATGTTACTGCTCAAAAGAAATGATCAGGTTAGGCTGCTTATCTCCACTAAAATCAAGTGAATGTTCCTGACTTGGTTGTTTGAATGACATGGGGAAGTATGCCCCACAACCCTCTTGGACTAGAACAGAGTTGTGTGTCTGTTCTGGAGTGATCTGCTGATGTGTCACTCCATTGGTAGGGTAATATTTTCATTTCTTTCCCTGTGATGCTGTTGAAGCTGTTATAATATCCTAACATGCATCTAGAATATGATTAGGGATTTTCTTCTGCTCTTTCACCATTGACATAATATTCTTGGTGACTTCAGTTGTCGAAACAGGAATATACGTCCATTCCATGCTTGGAGTACTTGTGTATTCCTACTCCTATCCTTCTTTTTTCTGTCAGTGAATTCTGATAGTACTCAAGTGTGGGGGTAGAGATTTGATTCTGCCTCCTGTTTGTCATTGGGGCTTTCCAATTGAATTCTCTGGGTGATACCAAATGAGACTGTTCGTAGGGTTGATCAATACAGGCAGGTTTATGTGCCTAATAATTGCACACTGCCGAATGTGGTTGATGAAGTTCCCTCAATACTGACAGATGAGGCTGCTGGAAGGATTATGAGTGTAAGCAGGTGTATGTGCCTATTTACCAGTTGTCAACACATTGGTTTGGCTGGCTTCATCGTATGTTGTCAGACGAGCCTGATGACTAGCTGATGATTTATAAACAGGTGTACATTCATGTCTATAGTACTCTGCCGGAATTGCCTGGCGGGAATGGCGTGTTACTTCCAAACGAGTCTGCTTGACAGTGGAAATAAAATAGATTGGTGTGTGTGCCCGCTCATTGCTTTCCACCAAGTTAGGTTGGTGGACTTCTCTGGAAATGATAGAGATAAGAACCTGCTCACTATTGACCAGATTTCATCTCTAGCGGTTCATTTTGCATGCTCGGGTCTGAGGGACCTGAGCAAAACCCCTGAAGGCGATACCCTCATCATGTTGAGGGTGCATTGCCGCACAAGTTTGGCGGCGATTATTGATGGGAGCCCTCGGGAAGGACTCATGTTTCCTTGAATTAAGGCCTTCAGTGACCTTCTCATTCACCTCCCTAGAATATGGGAGGGATTGGTGACTGCGTTCCAGGGATAACGACCCAAAATGGCTGGAAATGGTGGTTGGAACCACCCGCTACTTAATCGCTGGTCGTCGCATTCTGGAAAACTAAGATGAATTATTGACTTGTAGGGCTTGTCGAGGGGCCTACAGAGTAGGAATGGTACCATGTTGAAAATATTCCTTAACCATCGCATTGGATACCCTGCGTTGAAGATGCTGAGTAGGTGATGTCATCCTCAGAGAGGACGATAATCTAGCATGAGTATCAGCAGAGGCATTCATAGCAGAGGTATTCACAGGTGTGAACATAAGAGGATCCATTTCTGTAATGCATAAGATCTCAAAAAAGAGTTCCTGTTTGATATAATAGATATAATCAGGATATGTTCGGCCACTACATCATTTGGATAAACACATATGTTATTGATTGTTTTGTTGGCCCTCTCATTAAGTTTAAATAGGGTCCTAACAAATAAGTAAAACATCATTTTTAACTTGGTTAAGGATTCACGTCAGGTTCACCATTTTTTTCCCTCTGGAATTGGGGATGACCTCGTTGGTTTAAAGTTCAAACATTCCAATCAGTCTTTAATGGGTTTATTTGTAGAACCAGAAACATCCAATGATTCTATATCAATTTGGACATACTTTTCAAAGGTAAGTGCTCATTAGTTGTGAACTGATGAGGCTTAATAATTTTCATTGGTCAAGAGGATTTGAGGTCGGACTGATCACACCTTTTTTAGGGGAATTATTGTCTACTCAGGGACTCTTTATATATTTAAGTTATGTTCGTGAATCCTTATTAAATTACCAAGTATGAAAATGAGCATTCCTTTAGATTTGACAATCAATGATTAATATGTAGGAGATTTAGAGAATATTTTATATGTATTCAAGGTTCTTCATCGATAAAGAATCATCTGTATTTGTTTAGAGATTCATAGTCAATGGTATCCTTAGACACATTATATAGAAATCTGTTGGTCATTATGATTACCATACTGTTTTTAAATCCACTCAGCGGGGCACTTGAAGTTTATTTCCATTCAGAAAGACATGAATTATTTAAGAGTTGGGATCGTACCCACAGATCGGCTACCTACGTATCCTTGTTTATAGAATGAATTAGAACCCACGTAGTTCGAGTATGGGAGTATGATGTTTATTGAAGATTGATGGCTCAAAGAAAGATGTCATAATTACATTTACGCTCTAAGATCACGTGAGTCATGCTAGGTGTGAGAAACAAGAGGTATTGGTAAAACCAGATGATTGTGCCACGAAAGATACAATCATAAAAAATGATGTGGGGATGATGTATGTGTGACGTCCCAGATAGATGACAATTAGGATTTATTTCAGGGGAGAAACCAGGGAACAAGGTCCATAAAGGTATATGTGCTTTATGGAGATTTGGTTATTTAACTCAAGGCATACACCTGAGAAGGATTCCCAAATTAGAAGGGAATTATGATTGGGCTTTAAGGGAATTTGGAATTTGGGGTTTACTCCTAAGGAGGATGCCCATATTTTGGAACTTGGGGCTTACTCCCGAAGAGGATGCCCAAAATTAAGGGAATTTGAAAACTGGGGCTTACTCCTAAAAAGGAGGATTGGATTAGGGGGCTTGTGGCTTATTTCTAAGGAGGATACATAGGTTAAATGGATTTGAAGATGGTTTTGAAGGATAAATCATGAATAGGAGAGGTGGATTTGAATAATAGAGGTGAATAGGCGGGAGGGGCTCCCAAAAAGAAGTAGGCGCGCAAGTCCGACGTGGGCGCATAGGTCCTGGTCACGCATGTATACATGCACGACACATAGGTACCTACGTGATGGTCAACCCATAGGGTAATACTTGGGAGAGGCTTGGCTCATGCCCTTAGTGTTATCCTAAGGGGCTTCCAAAATATTGGCGCACAGGTTCTGGTGAAGGGATATGGAGGCATGCAAGTGTGTCCATTTCCCTTAAGGGTTAAACACCTAGGCGCGCAGGTGTTGGTGAATTTCAACACTTAGGCCTTGTTTCCCCTGTTTAGATCTTCCATTCTAGGTAAGAAATTACCTTATATGTGTTTGTAAGAATTCTATAAGAGACTAGGGAGCAGAGAGCTTAAATCTGGATTTTAGAATTTTTCGTCATCAAATGGGGGGCCCACAGGGGGTATTTATAGCCCTTTGAAGACCCTGGGAAAAAATAAATTAGGTCACGCAAGTCACCTCCATGACCAATATGAGGCGCGCAAGTATACTTTCAGGACCATGATGAATCTTGTGCAACCCAAGTGTAAAAAAATCCTTGTTCATGCCTTAGTCAATTTTTGTTGTTTCTTCAAAGGATGAATCACTTTGTACTAAGGTATTTCCCTTTTTCAGTCATTGACTCTATGAAGGAAAGGACCGTCAACACAATATTATTAAGAAAGGTTTTAGAGTAGTTATATATGATTATAATATAAGTTTTAACCTTAATTATCATATTTACCTTTAATTATGGTAAATGAAAATAATTACTAAAGTTGCTATTAGTAATGTCAAAAAAGTGACATAGTTTTATAATTTGGACCTCATTATTCCAAATGTGAAATATATTTTTCCAAATTCAAATAACCAAAATGGTAGTTATTAGTTAAAAAATTAATTCCATTGGTGGAAGAAAAAATGACTTTTATAAATAAAATGCTCAAAAGTTAACATAGTATTTACATTCAACTTCATTGTCAGACTGATTACAATAAAAAAATTGATTTAAATGATAGAAACATTATTTAATTATATGTTAAAACCAATTAAAAATATAATCTTACTTTATAAATAAATTATAATAAAAGGCAGTTTTGAATTTAAATGAAGCATTTTCACTATTCATTAAAATATGAAATTTATTCAAAAAATACCAAAATTTCAACTTAAGTAAATTTTTATATCCATATCCCAAATAATTGTTTTGGTTAGTCAAATATAACTTATAAAAGTGAGAAAAAACTAGATTTCAAAATGGTTCTCCATGAGAATATAGTAAAACTACCTTTTTAAAAATATTAGAGTATAAATACTTAAAATTGGATTTACTCTCACTTTAATACTCTAAATTTTATTAGAAGAAAGTAAAAAAAATTTATAAATATTTTTAAACATAATATATCTAGATATAGTCATTCCCAATAATATAATTATTAGGTGATAACTACTAGTTGAAATAATAACATTAATTAAGTATTATTTTTTGGTATAACTCATTCTTGTGTGCAACATAACATTTTAGTAAAATCCATTGTTTCGTGTTGGGTATGCTATCTGAAAAAGCATCCCCTTTAAAGTAAACTAGATATCTTATTCATAAATAATAATATGAATGAAAATTAATTTATTCAATAATTACCTCAGTTGTTACATCCTTCCCCCCTCTTGGAAATTACGTCATCTCAATTTTATTCACATATTAAATAAATGGGGGTATTTCTCCCTCATAGAATTTTCAGACTCCCATGTTGCATCTTCAACTATATGGGTTTTTACATAATTCCATAACCTTAAAAATCACCTTGTTCTATGACACTTTCTCTCTACAAAAAATAATATGGACTAGTTGATCCTCATAAAAATGATTCTCTGGAAAATGAACTACATTTGAACTCAAAATTTGAGATGTATCCAAAATATACATTCTTAACATTGAAACAAGAAAGACATGGTGTACCAGGGATAAAATCGGTGGTAAATCCACTCTATAAGAAACTGGTCCAAATTTATCCAGGGTTACATAGGGTCCAAGGAACCTTGGACTTAGATTCCCCTCCTTAACAAAACACATCACACTTTTCTTGGGAGAAACATTAAGAAAGAAATTATCACCGTGCTCAAACAAAAGAAACTTTCTCCGATTATCTACATAACTTTCTTTCTTAATCTCAGTTATCCTCATGTTTTTTCAAATCAATTGAACTCTTTCTACCATCTCTTATACCAATGCTGGTCCCATCAACTTTTTTTCCACCACTTCATCCCAAAATCTAGGGTTTGACCATGATTTCCATAAAATGACTCAAATGGTACCATCTGTATACATGAATGAAAACTATTATTATAAGAAAACTCAACCAAAGAAATATTTTGATCTCTAATTCCATGTAAATCCATTGATCATACATCTAACATATAATCCAAAGTCTAAATTATTCTTCTTGATCACCCATCTGATTGAGGATGAAAAGTTGTACTATAATTTAATTCAGTACCCAATGACTTCTAAAGGCCTTTTGAAAAATTATAAGTGAATATGGGATCACGATTAGATACAATGGAGAGGTGAACTCCATGTAACCTGAAAATTTCTTTAATAAAAAATTGATAAAGTTAATCTAGATATAGATTATCTTGAACAGGATATAAATGAGTGGGTTTTTTCAATAAAAAAAATAGTCCATATCACAATGTTACCTTAAGAAGTATTTGGTAATCCAATATGAAATCCATAGATATATTTCTCCATTTCCACTTTTAAACTAGTAGAGGATGAATCATCCCTTTTAGTAACTTCCACTCTTCATTGACCGGTTGAAAAATCAAACATTTCAGGGTAATGTCAACAATATCTCTTTTCATTCCACCCCACCAGTAATACTCTTGTAGGTCTCTATATATCTTACTGAAACTGATATGAATTGAAAACAGAGAACTATGAGCTTCGAATAAGAAATAATTCTTCAACTATGAATCTTAATGCATACATAATCTCATTCCAAACCTCAGAACATAGTCTTTATCAATGTTAAATTCAGGTAACCTGCCCTTCTAAACCAATTCTACCACTTTCAATAACTCATTTTTTCCTTATGCACTTTATTAATTCAATCTTTTAGAGATGATTTCACAGCCACCTAAAACAAAATAGAGGAATTTCTTGCACCAATAACTTCCAATCAAAAGTTCATCAAATCAAAAACCAAATAAACTAGTTCTAAATGCATAATGGGGAATGTTGCATTAATTGTTTTTGACTCAGAGAATCGACAGCTTTATTTACTTTTATGTGATGGTAATGAATCATTCAATCATAATCCTAGATTAATTCTAATCATCTCATATTGGTGAAGTTAAATTATTTCTAATTGAATATATACTTCAATATTCTGTGATAAATATATATTTCACACTTTATGCCATACAAATGATGCCTAAAAATATTTAATGGAAGAAAAAACAGCTGCTAATTTTGAATCTTGTGTAGGGTAATTTTACTCAAGAGGTTTCAACTGACTAGAAACATAATAAATTACACAATATTATTGCATTAGGACACAACCAATTATTTTAAATGAATCATAACTGTAGATAACTACTTCACCATTCCTGGAAGGCTGGTCCAAAACTAGAGAATTTACTAATCTGTATTTCAGTTCCTTAAAATAATCATCACATTATTTTATCCAGAATAACTTAACTTTATTATGTGTTAAATTAGTTAGTGGGATAGATAATTGAGAAAAAATTTCAACATAATTTTTTATAACTACATAATCCATAAAAACTATAAATCATTTTGATATTTTATGGTCTAACCACTCTTCAAAAAATCATATTTTAATAGGGTCCACATTTATGCCATATTTAGAAACAATATTACCAAGGAATGAATTATTTTCAAACCAAAATTCACTCTTAATAAATATTCTATAATATTTATTTTATTTTACGCTTTTTAAAAAAATCTTTATATGTCTTTTATGTTCTTACTAACTTTTAGAATATCACAAAATATCATCTATAAACACAACCACAATCTGACCCAAAATATGAGGAAATAATCTTTTCATGGGTTTTAAAAATATATAAGGGGAATTAGATAAACCAAAGATCATAACAAAAAACTCATAATTATCATATCACATTCATAATGTTATCATTGTTATGTCATCCTCCTTCACTTTTAGCTGATGGTAACCATAGCTAAAATCAATCTTCATAAAATACTGAACTCCCTAGAGGTGATCAAACAAATAATTTATATGGGGAAAGGATATGTGTTCATAATAGTGATGTTACTAAAGTCTATTTTATCAATAAAAAGTATCATATAACCATATTTATTTTTTCACAAATAAGATAGGATCGCCCTAGGGTGAAGTGTCAGGTCAAATGAAACCTTTACAAAGAAATTATTGCAGCTATTTTTTTCTTCGATTCCACCAATAATACATAAATGATTTTATAAGGGGTTTTATATATATTCTTAGAATTAAGAAGTAAATAATAGTAAATTGAACCTCTTAATAAATAACAATATCATACAATTCAAAATGAAAAACATCTACAATTCATTCACTAATAGAATGTGACTAATCAAAAATATTTCTTTATTTTCAACAACTTGAGCTAGATAACATTCACTACCATATTAAATCATTCTATATGATTCTTCATATGTTATGAAAGGTATGAAATCATTGAATAATATTTATTGTATTTTTAATCTATTTTATCATGATAGAGTGAAATCCAATCTATACCCACAATTATTTCAAATTTCACAACAGGATATTCAATTAGAATTGTAGGAATGACCATCCCACTAATTATAATAGGATGATTCCTATAAATCATGCTCACTTTAATACATCCACTTGGAGTTTTTTCAAAATGTTCTATATCACATTCACGAGGCGATATTTCCAATTTACATGTAAAGATCACAAAAATTAATGAATGTGGACATCCATAGTCAAATAGAGAATTGGAATATTTTAAAAAACCTATAACATACCTATAAAAACATAATTTTATGGTCCCACAACAACTATAGTATTAGAAAATGATTTTTCCAAATCCTTCTTCATTCAATCTTTAAAGCTTCAACCCTGTATAATCATCTTGGGATACACATTAGCATAATTCCTTAACTGATTACAACTAGAATATCTTACCATTGACTTTTCATTACACACTTTATCATCTACCTTTTAGTCATGAGCATTCTGACCAGTCTTACCACATTAGAGAAACTTCTAAGACAATGATAGAAATTATCCATGATTATTTTTACCAAACATCTCACAATATAGATATTTAGTTTTCTTAACTCTAAACTTCATTGATGAATTATTTCCCATTTAATTACAAATAGATTGCTTATTTTTATTACACTCATAGAATGCATTATCATCATATAATTCCACTTCTACCTTCTCAGAACATCAAAAAAGTTTCTGATATATTTTGAACTCAAGAGAATCTAATGCCCTTCGATATTTCAGCTTTAATCCTAAGTAATACCGATTTATCTTACTATAAACATCCTGTTAAAAATTTGGGATGTACCATGAAATATTGGTGAACTTTTATTAATATATAGCCACGGAATTTTACTTCATTTGTCTCAATTACAAGAGTTTATTTTCCATCATTAGTTGAATAGTCATAGGAAATTATTCTACATTAAAATATTCTTAAATTCATCCCATTCCATGGAATCAATTTCTTCACTTCCATTTATATTTTAAATCATTGACCACCACTAATTAAGTTTACCTTCAAAACAATAAATAGTATGACACAAATATTAACTGTTAGAGAACCCCATTACATAAAAAAAATATTTTCTAGAGCTTTAATCCACCCTTCAGCTCAAACAGGGTCATATGATCCTGTAAATGATGGGGTTGTTGCCTCCTAAAATTCTCCACTATTGACATATTCTTCTGTGGATGATCTAATTGATCTTGTTATAGGACACCACAACCATTTATCACAAGAGTCAACTGATCCATCACTACAACAAACTATTCAGTTCTAATTCTTAACATCTTAGGATGCTGATTTTTAGGTTTTTTCCTCTATATGTCGTCCCAATACAGCTTCCCAATTTCCTCTTTGGAAAACTAGTCTAAATAGACATATCTTAGATGAATAATGTTATTAATATTCAAATTATATATTATTAAAATTTTAAAATAAAATAAAAATCATTTGTGGATATTCTATTTAAAATACCATAACTCCTAAAGTTATCAAAACTAACATCTGATACAAACTATAAGGCCCCAACTTTAAACAATAATTAATCTTGAGTTTTAGTCCATAATTTTAATTTAATTTACATCAAGGGTCATTTAAAGTATGTTTCTTTAGATAATTAGGCCATAACACATACATATCATCTTAAGTATTACAAAGGAGACACTTTTATTAACTATTCACTGTTTTTAAAAGACAAAGACTTTTAAAAGAAACACAGTTTTGTTTCATGTTTAAGCATAATAAAATTCCCTGGATCTTATCCACGACTCTATTATAGTTTAAATCATTTGAAAAACGTGTAAAAACATTGGATGAGAATGGAAAGATCAGTATGGGATACACAAAGAAGATGAAACTATTAATCTTTCAAAAATGTGAAATCCATGAATATATTATCATAAAAAAATACTTTTCACCTTTATAAAGTAGAATATTACATATAACGGTAACTTGGGACACAATCATACTAAAATGGAATACCCATATTATCGACTTCCACACATATCACTAAATGGAGTAGCCATACGAATGACTACCATATCCAGTGCATTGGAGTTTATAACATAACTGCCCATCCTTTCTTTATAAAAAAGCCACCCATATTTGTTTTATCATGTTACCACCATTAATGTTTTTATCACATAACCACCTATAAAATGTCTAAGTACCATTATATAATCATAACACATGATACATTGAAATTATCAACATTTCACTCATAAAATTTAATTTTCAATTAGATAAAATCATTTCAAGATATTGAAATTGTTAGACCACATTAAAAATCATTTACAATACCAAAACACACAAAAAGTTCATAAGAGATTTTTTCCTTTTAAAAACATTAAGGCATAGAGAGGAATCCATATATGAAAATAATAGTTTTGACAATGGAGAAGTTGTTGTCACCACATTCATTAAAATACTTTATTTTTTTCCTTTAGTAAAATGATTCATAGAAAAAGGATTATTTTTAAAACCATGGAATGAAATTAAAATTAAAAGTGTATAATTACCAACCGTATAAAATAAATTAGTGATTATTATCAAAATATTCCTCAATGGAAGGAGAATGAGAGGAAGTCCCTTACTATGTGTCCAACTGGTCATATATAACCTTTATATTCCTGAATAATAAGTATATGTTAATTTATACTTTATTGAGAACCTTTATCATGATTATTATTTATTTCATATCATTTATTACCATTTTAAAAAAAATATATAATTATTTAAGGTCATGTTCATTGTTTTTTCCATATTCAGAACTTGAGTTGAATATGAACATGGTATGACGTCACTATTATATGTGGTCATAATTAATTCATATCTAGAATAATTTTAATGTAATTTATATCATTTTTAAACAATAATTATACCTTTAAATCAAATCATGATTTGTGGTTATGAAAATTGAACAAAATTATATTCATAGAGACGGTTAGTCATACGTATGCATGAGAAATGTTTTCCATTTTTCATTGATCATTATGGAAAAAAGTTAAGTATTTTTTATGCATCCATAATGATCATAAAATCACTAATATAAAATTAATAATTTAAATATACTTATATATATCATACAAGTGGTATAAACAATAAAAAACCAGTCACATCACTTTGGGAAGGTGATAGATTACACGTATGCGTGAATGATGTTATCATTTTTATGCACATAGAAATTAATAAAATAATTGATATATTATTATTATATAATGATTAATATTTCAATAATATATAATATTAACATTAATTCCATTATTATTACTGGTCATGATAGATGGTTATGGAAAACCAATTTGATCGGTTCGTGGAGGTGATTGTTTACACGTACGCCCAAACAATTAATTACATTCCCATTTAATAGAAGTGGAGATGAATTTAGGTGGTGATGTTAACATATAAAATCTTAGTATATTAATCATACTATATTAATTATTTAAACATATAAGAATAATAATTGAAGCATGTGGAAGAAGAAATAAAATAGAAAAACATTAAGAAAACTATACCACTTCTTCAGTTGAATATTTATGGAGAATATCTTAACACCACTAAAAAGGTTGTTTTTCCTAAACTACAACTTCAAAAATGCGGGGAGGGATTTGAGGAAGGGTTTTGGTAGATCATTCCTTAACCAAATGGAATTTGAAGTGTTTTTAATAGAAAGCAATTTGTCCCTTTTTTAAGAGAGGGGAGTGGCAGCCTTGTAATTATTAAAAGTATTAAATTAATATAAATACAATTTCAGTTAAAATGGAACCAAAATAATTTATTTATAAGATAATATGAGGATATTTTTAAATCCATTCCGAAATTAATTTCTAGATATGTATTGAGTTTATTTTAAACCTTATCTTTAGGGTTAAACCTTAATTATTCTCTTTTAATTTTAATTATTATAACAACATTTTAAATACTAAGAGGATATAAATTTTACTTATATTGGGTAAAATTCCAATAAATTTATAATTAATTAACTTTTAGACCTTATATTATTAAATATTTAATTTTTAAATATATTTATGATTTTTAAATAGTTTAATAAAATATTTATTTCATTCAAAATAAATAGTGTCAAATTTTGACACTATTTATTTTAATGAATTTAAATTAAATTAAAACAAAGGGATAACTTCAAAAAAATAGTGAATGGACATATAATATTTAAACATAACCTATAAAATTATTTAATATCATAAATTACTTCAAATAATATTTATTTTAATATTTATAATATCACTTATTTGATTCTCTCATTAAAATGAAATCACCACATCATAACTATGTCATAGTTAAATTTAATATTTTATTGTATAAAAATTAAAAATAAATCACATGATGTATTAAATATTTTTTATCATTCTAATTACTATTAATAGTTGAATATATTATATATATAACCCCATATTAAAATTGGTTTATTAATAAGAGACATGTTTGTGACATATTTTCCTTTACTTTAAATCAAATGTTATAAGTGTCATAATCACACCCATGTGGCTTACAATGGTCCGAATCTTAGCAGAATGATTTATTTGGTTGTCCATAACTCATAAAATAGGATTAAGACATGTTTTTTGGTAGTTTTATATTATTATAATATTTTTTATCCTTAATTATCCTTTTTACAGTTAACTGTGGTAAATAAACATAATTACTATAATTAATTTTCATAATTTTAAAAATAGAGAACTATTTACATAATTTGTACATTATGATTTAAAATAAGTAATCCATTTTTCCAAATTTAAAATTTAGAATTGGTAAAAATTAATTAAAATATAAAACCCGTTGATAGAATAAGAAAACATTTTTTTAAGTAAAACGTTCAACAGTTCACACAGTTTTTATATTCATTTTCATTGTGAAATTGATTCCAATGATAAATATTATATGAAATGAAAAAAAAAATTATTTAATTATACATTAATATCAATTAATAATATAATATATCTATGTAAATAAATTATATGAAAAGAAATTTGAGAATTAAAATGAAGTATTTTTCACTATTCAATGAAATATGAATTTTATTCGATAAATACAAAAACTTCAACCACTATAAATTTTGAGGTTTTTATTAAAAAAATATTATTTTTTAAAATTTAACATATTAAAGTGACAAGAACTAGATTGAAAATAGTTCTCCATAAATAGTCGGTAGAACTACCTTTTAAAAATATTAAAGTATTTATGCTTAAAATTGGATTTATTCTCATTTTAAACTGCAAAAATTTATTATAAGAAAGTAAAAACATTTAATACACCTGTGTAAATGTAATATATGTAGTTATATTCATTCACAAAAATACAATATCTAGGGGATAACTACCATTTATCCTAATAATAATAATATTAATATTTTTTTTATAACTCTGTCTTATGTGAAATGTAGGATTTCAACAAAATCTATTATTGTGTGTCAGGTAAACTATTAGACAAATCATCTCATTTAAAGAAAATTATTATCTTATTCAGAAAAATTAATTGACCTGATTTTTTTATTCTATAATTACCCAGGTTGTTACATCCTCCATGTCTAATCTTTACTCCCAACCTGTGTTCTCATATGTTGAAACCTAGCTATATGTTCCTTTGTATAAACATTACGGTGCTAACAATCCCTTTGTAAGGGACGTTTTAGTATTCATTTTAACAATGTGTGTTTATATGATTGAATAATTAATTTATTAAACCATTGATAACCCATATGATTTTCAATGGGAAAATCCACTTTATGGGGGGTACAATGTAACACCCCATGATTTCAGGAATTATTTTTTGGAATTAATTTAATCTTTCTGATATTTTTTATTTCATGAAACACTAAAATTAGTTTATATTAAAGCACTATGTTTTAACAAGGTTAAATAAATTCATTATAAATTATATCTTTCTCTACATGAAACATTGAGGTTATCTTTAGTTATTTGCAACAACGACTTCTCTAAAAATATTGCGTAACAAGTATAACCGAGGATTACCTAGCAATAATATATTCTTAAAATATGATTATTTAATATAATAAGATATAAAAACATGTTAAACTAATTTTTATGAATAATATTAACTAACTTATGAAAAATACATGGTTTACAAAAATATAATATAAATTCATAGGTTACCAATTAATTAGAAGTGAAAATATATGAAACAATTGAATATAATGGATATATTATATTTTTTTTCTCTAAAAGGGGCTTTTATTAATTAATTAAATTAATTAAAATTAGTATGTGGTGTTATTTTAATATATATTTTATATTATAAAATAAATATTTTTGATATTCATCCAATAGATTTTATAGACATAATATAAGATGAAACCAACTTTTATGCTTAACAACCTATATTTTCATAAAGCCAGTTTTACTACGTTTTAATGGAGAACCCATTTTAAATCCAATTTTTCGAAATTTTTTAGATTTAATATGAAAAAATAATTTTAAATTTTAAATTGAAATATAGAAATAATGTTAGGATATGATTTTTTAGTTTTCGTTAAGGTTTTATATTTTTATTAATAGTTAATATACTATATTATTTTTTAAAACTATTTTTTCATATAAAATATTTATAAGGATATATTTTATTTAAAATTGGATTAAATATTTATTTAGATAATATTTTTATAAATTATTATAATTTTGTTAAATATAATCAATTTCACTTTGAAATTTAATATAAAAACCTAGAAAACTTTTGAACATTTTTACATAAGAACCCTGCAATGTTGACCTTACTTAGGGATTATATTTAATATAATTTATGCCACTTATGTGTTTGTAATTTGGATATTTTTGTCCATATTTGGAATATTAATAATCTATATTGTAAAATTAGATCAACTTTGTTTTCTAAAAAAGTTATTAGTGAATGAAATTAAAATTAATTATAATGATTAAAGTTAAACGATTCTTAATAAGGTACTAAATCATAACGTTAAGGAACAAAAAGACCTATAGACATGTCCAAAAGACATTGGATTTACATTTTACAACCTATCATAACTTTTATAAAATTTTATCCATTATTTAATCCAGGTGTAATAGAAAAACTTGTGTTGTGTTTCAATTATCCAAAATTTAACAAGAGTGCCACTCCGCCTCCATTATAAAATCCCTCCTATCCTCCCACTTCCTCACACCTATAAAAGAATGTTGGCTCTAAACACATTGACCAAATATATTATCAACATCCCTACCTTCCACTTTGATACCTATATTTTTTAATAAATCATTCCAAGGAATCCATTTGGTGCAAACCAAAAGGAGTTACCCGATTAAGAGCTAACCCCTTTCCTCAAACTTCTTGCTTTTATTTTCTTTATCCACTCCATAAACTCTTATTATTCAATTATATTATAAAAAAATATTATCATCAATATAAAATTATGTTTTTATGAATTTTTTTAACTACACATACATAGACATCCAAATAATGGGTAATGAGCATACAATTTACTTGCACATCAAACTACCGCCGCACTAAACAATGATTTTTCTTTTATACATTAATACCTCTCATGGTTTTAGTAATATTGTAAAATCTATTTATACATTTTATATATTATATTAATTTTTTTTATTCTTTAGTTATTTTAAAACCCAGATCTTTAAACTTTCTATTTTTTGTTAAGATGATAATTTCGCTTTAGGAAGTGTGGACTACTGCCCCCTCAAATAGATTTGATTCATTCATACACTACATGGAATGTATTAAGGATAGATTTAGTTAGAACATATGATATATATGATATAATAATGATAATATAATATATATGTATATATACATTTATATATATATATGTATTTTACTTTCTCTTATTCAACATGATAATTAAAAGGAAATAGCGTTCATTCATACATACACCTTACCGTCTACATGAATGGTGTTTTTCATTTCATTATTATATATTATACAGATTACTATAATAAAAATATAATGAATATAAATTATATTTAAATAATTGTTTACGTTATTGAAATAATGATATAAACATAAGGACCAAAGATATAAATAATTAAGAAACGTACGAAAAACAATGCAGATATTACCCAAAGTAAAACCGTTATATATAATTGTTAATAAAAGGTAATAAAAATCCATAATCAAAACATATATGGTATTATAGGTAATAGTAGGGTTTTATGATTTATTTATGATAAATTTATATTTATGATATAAAAGTTTTGAACATGTACGACAAGATTCACCACACAAGGTAAGGGGATTTCATCTCACTTTTATTTCCATGAGATACAAGCCCTAATCATCGCTCACTTATTTTTTTTGTGTAGTATGTAATTCCCATGAATTTATTATATTTCTCTTGTACATAAATTTATGGGGTTTCACAAATCAATTTTTTTATCTCTCTTTCATTGAGTTTATGTTTCAATGTTTAACAATTTAAAAAAATAGTTTTTCCTCAATCATTGTTCTTTGAGACTTAGGTTTTGTTATGAACCCAAATTATTTTTCAAGGTGTATATATTTATGTTGGACTCACATATTTTTATAATTCCAAATCATGTTTCTTTTATATAATAATCATGTCTCATTAATATTCATAGTTTCTATCATGTAATAACATATTATTTTTTAATATCACAGTTGTCTCTTTTAAATCGTATAGTGAAAAATTTATCTATGTAAAAGGTCACTGATAGAGGTTACCAATAGAGGTTACTGATAAAAGGTCATTGATAGAGGTTACCACTAAAGAGCCTCACAACCATGTTATCAATGCAATTTCATATCTAGGAGTCTACAATTGAATGGATATTATTGTAAAGGTACCGATAAAAGTTACTGCTACAAGGCTACTGATGAAAGATTCTGATGAAGGCTACCACTGAAAGCTACTACAGAAACCTATCACCGAAGGCTACTGATGAAGACTAACATTGAGAAGACTATCGTAACTAGTCTACTGATACCCACTATTCTAATCCATACATTTTAAATATTTTAAGATTATTCTAACAGTCATATTTGTTAACATTAGTGATCCAGACATTTATTAATGATGATTATAAACATATCAAGATACCATATCTGGAGATAATAAGAGGTATGAGAAAGGATGAACTTGGTTTTCATATTCATGTTTTCCAACCACAAATATAAAATAGAAGATGAAGGAAGCGAAGACAACTTTTTAGAGGACACTAGAGAGAGAGACCCTACACGCTAGATTTGAAGAACAAATGAAGAACACTAGCACTCACACTTTGAACCCAAGATCCTCAAGAAGATCATTCTGGGAGAACAAATTCAAGACTATCTTTTGTGCTTCATTAAATCTTTGTCAAACCAATTATCAGAACACTCAGTACATGGAATCTAGAACTAAACTACAACTTCCAAAGAAAGACTCAATCTGCAATTTCTTCACTCCAAGGAGTCAAGAGCTAAACTACAAACACATAGAGAATTTTAAAATCAATCTTTATAACATTATCTTTATTTTGTTAATTGTATTACATTTTTATGAAGTGTGTGTTTTTCTATTACACACATTGTCTCTTATGCTTGATGTGGAGGATACTGAAAATCCTCAAATCCAAATTTATTTAGAATTTTGTTTCCCACTTGTAACTATGGTAGAGGGTGTGAGCCCTATACAGTTTGTGAAAACTATTTTAAATCCCGATACAGGTTGTGTATCAATTTTAATGTTAATATAAACTAATTGGTGGTAGGCGATCACAAAGTTGAGAGGACTAAGTCATGGCTTGAGACGGAACCTCTTGGTTAATTCTTATGTGCAATAAATTTTGTAATACTCTCTTTTCCTATTTTCCGCTGCTCATAATTTCAAAATAAAATCTATTTTACCTTAACACTGTTAGTTTTTTCTAGTTACTGTGTGTATGTGTTTAATTCATTAAACTTATATCAAAAGTTGAATGAGTGTTTTACACTGATTCAATTGGGGACTAATCACCATTTGAGAAAATTATTGGCCAACTAAACATTTATATCTCTACTTCCTTAATTAACTGGGATATTTCCAAATTTGGGGATCATTTGCATAATGTTTTGAACAAAATGTTTAAGTAGGAACTCAATTCACCCCTCATTAGTTTCCACTTTGACCAAAATTTGGTATTATAGAGATAAAATTCTATTGTTACTATATAAACTACTATGCATGATTTCAAATTCTTTTCAACTATGATTTTAGTTGTATCTTAAAGATCATAAATTTTTTGTCATATCAAAATTTTAAGTTCTTTAAATTCAAAGTAACTATGGATAATCTAGTTGAGTGTGTGGCTACCAACAAACCACCTTTCTATAATGGTAATAATAATGCTTAGTAGAAATTAAAAATAAAAATGTATCTAGTAATAAAGGGTCCTAAAATATGGGACACAATTGAAGAATAACATACACTTTCTACTATTGCTAGCGACATATGGTCTCAGTTGACTAAAGATATATATAAAAACAATGGTAAATGAATGAATGCATTCTATTATTATCTAGCTGATGAAGAATTCAATATATTATATTCTTATAAAACTGCATATGAAATTTGTGATACATTGGTTGTATCCCATGAGAGAAAAACCAATGATATAGAAATGAGATTAAATACTTATACTAGTAAATATGATAATTTTAAAATGAATTCTGATGAAGTTATATCTGAAATGTATAACATGTTCATTGAAAAAGTAAATACCCTGAGAATCTTTGGGAAACCAATTGACAACAAGGATCAGATTATGATAGTTCTTCGATTCCTACCTGACGGATGGAGAAGAACTTATCTTTTTATCCTAGAATTCTGTGATATAGGTAAGCTTCCAGTGAAGGATCTTTTTGGAAGACATACGATGTACGATGTATAACTTAATTTAAATCAAGAATCCGATGAAGAAACAAGAAAGAAATATGTATTATTCAATACTACTACCACAAAGATAAAAGATAAAGAAAAAGTTCAAGTTCCTGTAGATTGTTCCACTAGTAAAGATTCAGATTCTGACAGTGACGATGATATGGCTTATCTTTCTAAGAGATTCAAAAAGTTCTACCAAAAGTAGAAATTCTTTATAAAGTCAAACAACAAAGGAAGGTATGATAGTAAAGGATAGTGGAAAAATGAGAGAAAATGGAATGAAAATAAAACTGAGAAAGTCTGTTATGAGTGTAAATGAAAATGCTATGTGAAGGCTAATTACACCAAGCATAAATTTAATAAGAAATATGATGACATGTGAAAGGGATATAAAAATTCTATGAAAGTTACTTGGAGTGTTTCAAAAAACAGCTCAAGTGGATCTGACACTTCTGATATTGAAAATAAAAAAATGAAAACTGGTGATTCATGACAGAAACATCTGAGGTAATACCTAATATTCTAATACAAAATGCTTACTATTCTGGGAATGAAATTGAATCAAATAACGAGGAAGATATGACTTCAGATGAACTACTTTAATACTATGGAATGCATGAAGATACATTTAAAGAACACAAGGATAAATATAAATTATTGAAAATACAATATTCTTTAAATGCCAATTATAAGTTGATTTGGATATTGAGAAAAAAAATTTCTCAGCTGTTAAAAGAAAATACTGAACTTAAATTATCAAATGATAAATTAAAACGAGATATTTCAAAGTTTACTACAAGTAGAGATACCTTGACTCATTTTCTAGGGAAACAAATTGCTCCAAAATACACAACCTGTTTAGGATATCATCAAGGAAAGTAAAGGATTATTATGAACAATTTTTTTCCATAATCTGGATAGTTCACTACTAGTTCAAGTTCTAGACTATCTTTTTAAAAACAATTTTCTAAGGGTCCTATCAGAGTGTTCATATCTTGAAAGAAATATCATGATAATAGGAAACCTATGAGGAAAATATGGATTCCCAAAGTCTTACTTCCTAAAATCTCTAGACCTAAGAAAATATGGGTACTGAATTTACCCTATACTTAATCTGTTTTGTAGGAAAAATGTTTAAAGAGATACTATAAGACCCAATGCTACTTGGATAGTGGATGTTCAAGATATATGATAGGGGATTATTGATGCTTTAAGAGCCTAATTAATTTTTATGGTAGACATGTTACATTTTGGGATAATTATAATGAGAAGATCGTCATATTAGGTCAAATTGGTAACAGTAATACTATATTAATTTCAAAATTACTTTTTATTGATGGGATAAAATACAATCTACTGGGTATCTCTCAATTTTGTGATGATGGTTTTAATGTTATGTTTAAAAATTATAATTTCAATGTTTTTAATTCTAAAAATGATTTAATATTCACATCTCTTAGAAATGGAAATGTATATGTCATTGATTTAAACTCTCTAGTTATGCAAAATGTTTCATATTTAAATGGTTTTCATTAGGAATATTGGTTATGGGACAGAAGATTAGGAAACTGAAATGTGCACTCACTTAGGAAATTGACTTGTAATGATTTAGTTAGAGAGTTACTTAAATTGGTATTCCCCCTTAAAAATGTTTGTAATCCTTGTTAAAAGGGAAAACAACACAAATTTTTTTCAAACCAAAGAAAGAAGTTTAAACTTATCAATAGTTTGTGTTGGTTCACATGGATTTGTTTGGACCATCAATATATTCAAGTTTAAATGGGAAGCACTATGTTTATGTTCCTGTAGATTAATTTTATAGAAACACATGAGTATACATTCTAGCTCATAAATGTGAAGCATGTTCTTAGTTCATTAAATATTCCATGTCTGTAGACAATCTTAGTGGACTTAGAATTAATACCTTGAGAAGTGATCATGGTTGTGAGTTTGAAAATTAGGAGTTTGAATATTTTTCCTCAAATAATTACTATAATCACAATTTCTTTGATCCTAGAACACCTCATGAAAATAGAGTTATAAAAAGAATAAATATGACACTTCAAGAGATTTCCTGGACTATGATAAAAGAGTATAACTTTCCAATCTATATTTCTACTAAAGTTGTTAATAAAGCTTGTTACATCATTAATTGAATCCTAATTACACCCATTCTTAAGAAAAATCCTTATGAGCTATGAAATAATAGGTATCATAAGGTTAATTACTTTAGTGTTTTTGGTTGCAAAGTCTGTATCCTTAACATTGGGGATAATGTAGATAAATTTTCTTCCTAGAGAGATAAAGGAATTTTATAGGGTTATGAATTCTATATAAAAAATTATAGAGTATTAAATAAGAGAACCAAATGTTGGGAAGAATCATTTCTTGTAAAATTTAATGAGGCTGATCAACATGATCCCAAAACGTCTCTTGAACATCTTGAGGAAGATATGTTAATTCTGGACCTTAATGATAAAGACAATGAACCCTTAGTGAAAACAAAAAGTAATGGAAATTAACCTGAATTAGAGCATATTGAATCTGAACCTATATACAACCATGAAGAGTCTATTTCAACTCTTTCTAGAGGTATTTTAACTCTCAAGAATCATCCTTTAGATGCTGTAGTAGGAGATCTAAATAGAGGGAGAAAAACTAGAGCTTTTATCTGAAACTGGGTTGAACATCATGATTTTTTTCATAAAAAGATCCTAAAAATATTAATAATGCTATTAACAAATAATTTTCATTGATAGCTATGCAGGAGGAATTAAATCAGTTCAAAAGAAATAAATTTTGAGAATTAGTAGAAATACCTAAAGACACTTTTTCAATAGGCACTAAATGGGTGTTTAAAAAAAATTATGAATCTGGAAACATAATTAGATTGAAGGATAGACAAGTTGCACAAGGATATCATGAAGAATATGGAATAGACGATAAGGAATCCTTGGCACCTATTGATATACTAGAGTCTATTAGGATACTACTTGCCTATGAAACTCATATTAATTTCAAACATTATCAAATGGATGTCAAAAGTGCATTTCTAAATGGGTACATAGCTGAAGATGTATTTATTGAACAAACCCTGGTTTTACAAATCCCCTTTTTTCAAATGATGTCAATAAACTTTCTAAAGCTTTATATGGTCTAAAAAAACGCCTCGATCTTTCTATGATAGACTTAGTTATTTTAATATGTCATAAGGTTTTACTAAAGGAATAACTAATCCTACTATTTTTATTAAAATAATTTCCAAAGATTTTTTAATAGTACAAGTTTATGTAGATGACATTATTTTTGGATCCTCTAAAAATTATATATGTACTGATATATGATTATGATTAAAGATGAATTTGAAATGAGTTTAATGAGCGAACATACTTTTTTTATTAGACTTCAAATTTTTCAAAATAAAAAATGTATTATTTTAAATCAAAGTAAATATAGTATGGATCTTCTAAAACGTTTCGGTTTCGATATTAATAAAGCTTGTGATACGCCTATGAGTACCAATTGTAAGTTGGATGTAGATGAAACTGGTAAACCAGTGGATGAAAAGAATTACATAGGTATGATTGAGAGTCTTATCTACCTTACTTCTAGACGACCAGACATTATGTTTAGTGTATGCATGTGTGTTATTTTCCTATACAATCCCAATGAATTTCATCTAACTGCTATTAAAATGATTTGAAATATCTCAAGTTTACTACAAACTAAGGACTATTTTATCCAAGATTAAAATCATTTGATTTAATATGTTATTCCGTTGCTGACTTTGCTGGTTATAAGTTAGAGAGAAAAAGAACCTTTGGAAGATGTAAAATTTTGGGCAAGTCATTAGTATCATGGTGTTATAAGAAACAGAATTATGTTTCATTATAAATATCTAAAGCTAATTATATAGATGTTGGTAGTTATTGTTCTCAAATTCTATGGATGAAACACATTTTACTAGACTATGGATATCAATTCAAACATGTCTCTATAAACTGTGATAATACATGTGCTATTAATATCTCTAAAAATCATGTATCTCATTCTAGGACAAACCACATTGATGCGAGACATCACTTATCGAGAGATCATTGTTAAAGAGGTGATATAACTCTTGAAATCATTGTCATTGAACATAAATTGGCAGATATATTCACAAATCCTTTGAATTCGGAGAGGTTAAATTACACCATACATGAGTTAGGGATGATAAACTGTTAAGATAAGACATCATTGTTATGCCTCACTATTAGACCTCACTAATATGACCTCACCATTAGACCACACTATTAGACCTCACAAATAATCCTCACTGATAATACCTCACTGTTGGTCATCACCGATAAAACCTTACTATTATACCTCACCAATAAGACCACACCGTTAGACCACAAATATAAGACCTCACCATTTGGACCTCATTGTTGGAAGTCACTATTGGACCTCACTATTTGCACATTACTGATAGTAAACCTTACTTAGGTCTGGGACATCATGTTTTTCTATCGGAATCTGAAACATATTAATCTTATTTATCTCTTTTCCTTGATTTTTTATGATCAATAAATGATAAAAATAATGTACAGACCACATTTTGATCCACATCAATCTCCTAACAAACCTCTTACTCCATAATCATGGAACTTAAAATTCTACTAAAACCCTTAAACTACTCCATACTTCTATGTCAAGGCTGAAGAGACCGATGGTTGGTGATGAAAGAGATGCGATGAACCCTAAGAGACCTTGATCTAGGTCTAGTATTGGAAGAAAAGTTTTGGTGAAGCTGATCAATCCACATTTGTCGAATGGGGAAATCATTGTAGAAAATAAATTATGATCAGAATGGCTGCTATTAGAAGGTCTTTGGTGTTGAAGGAACTTGAATCATAGGATTGGGTATTATTATTTTTAAATAAGAATGGACCATACTGCCTGATCCTAGTGAAGGAATTTTATGAATATCTAAAGTTCCAGTAGACTGTGGATGATAACTAAATGTATTCAAAGGAAAATAGAGTAAGTGTGAGATTATCCTCTGTTGAATGGGAATAATGGTTAAGAGTCCCACATGAAGGATATTTTGATTACTAATCTGGAGTGGTGGCTCCCACTAGTGAGTATTTTTGCTATGAAGAGGGTTTGGTTGAGATAACAGGGAAATAAATCCCTGGAATGGTGATTGCTGCTGAAATGGATGTAGAAAACATATTTCTTTTTAAATTAGTTCAACATGTTTTAAGTCCCATGAGACGGGACTTTTCAACCATGAGGTATCAAGACATATTTCTATTGTATCTCTTAAATCAGGGACTAAGGATAAATTTTTGTAGATTTCTGATGATTCAGTTAGAGGATATGACTAGGCCATGTTCAAAATCAAATGCATTATTTCATTCCAAGTTGATATCCTTAATGTTGAGAGTGAAAGGTGTTTCTGTAAATAAGGAGGAAATAGTAGTTGTACAAGACAACATCCACATTACAAAAGTGATTTTCAAATTTATGAAGATATGCTAGAACCCTTGTAAATGAAAATGTGTGAATGATGAGGCTATATTGTATGAGGAATTCAATCCTGTTACCAAGCCTACTGGGCCAATGAATAAAAGTGATCTAGGATTAAAACATGATAAAGTGGAATGAGTTTTTTCAGATAAAGAAGTGGATGCTGTTGGTGTACAAGAAATAGTGGATTCCCCTATAGATTAAAGGAGTGATTCTGACCATCCCTGAAGACGTCAGGCCAATGTTATATCCTTTGGTGAGCCTATCCCACCAAAGAGATTTCCCAGAAGAGAGGATGTCTTATGGGACAATGATAATGATGAAACTAGTGATGAAGAAGAAAAATAGAATGTATTAAGAGACATTATTATAGGAGAGACCTCAGAGGAGGTTGAAGATGACACTAATCTTGAGGAATTTTATAGATCTATTGATTAAAGGGAAGAGTAATGCTTATGTTTCATTTCCTCAATAGGTTATATAGAAGTGGTAGACAATAAAGAAGAAGAGAATGTTAAATCTGATGGAGCTGAATTTTTTTTCGATGTGGTTGACGATTATATAGAATAAGTAGCCTTGGAGTATCTTATTGATGCAATTGATAAAGGAGAAATGGCAGAGGTAAATATCATTGACTATGATAATGATCCATGTGAGGGGGAGGAACTTGTTTCCAATGAGTCAGTTTTTGTATCTCATGGAATAGAGGGTTGGTAAGAAGATCCTAGATTCGTGGTATTAGGCATAAACTATGGAGACACTGAAGATGACAAGCCTATCAGAATGCCTCCAATTACTTCTGTTTCATATACCACTATTGTGAAACAAGCGGTTCTTCTACCTTCAGATTATGTGAAGAAGGATGATTTAGAATCATTAAAATCAGATTTTAAGACACACATTGATGAGAGATCTATTGTGATAGAGAGATCAATGGCTCTTAATCAAGAAGTTGTGGAATTTTCCTTATAAAGAGAAATCTATACCTCTCACTCAAACTTGATATGTGAAGTGAAGGAATGTAAAAAAAATCAGAACCATGGTAGAATATTTGGAATCTGTAAAACAGTCTATTGTGATTTTTGACTCATACATTTATTCAAGGGTTAATGTGGACAAAGACCTTATGTTTTTTAAGAGTGTTGTTTAGTAGATGTTCATTGTGTTTGAGAACTTTAAGTAGTATATGGAGGCACATGTGAGTGGACAGGATGATGATATGAAATGATTGATTAGTGATATGATAAAGTCTTTTAATGAGATATTAGCTTTCACAATGGCACCTTTGACTACATCTACTTCCTCTTCATCCTCCTCTCCTAATGATCTACAAGCTTTTAGGTCATTTTTTAGAGAAAAAGTGGAGAAGTTCTCTGGTGAAAGTACATCAGACCCTTAGTTTGTGACTCAGGTCATTTCCACTACCCGATTTATGCATAAGATTTTGGTATATTACATAAAGGAGGATTCTCATGATCAAAAGTCCAACAAAGTGCAAGTTTATTTCTATTACAAAAGAGTGTACAATAAGAATCATATGTTTGGTCACTTCAAGCAGCTGTTGGAAAACATGAGGATCCCACCTATCAGTCAGGCTTTTAAGGATCAAGTTAGTAGGATTAAAGAATTGACTCTTGCCTTGGAGAAATTCATTGAGAATTAAAATTATTTTATCTCTACTATGGAAAGAGGAGGAATCATAATAATGGATTTTAGTAATCTCTTTTACACTTACTCTATGTGGACTACACTCTAATTATTGTTCCCCCAGAATTACCTTCTTCCTCAGCTGCCTCAGGCTCTCCCAGTATTTCGCCTTTGATGAATCCTACACAAGCAATCAGAAGATTGACTCCTAGGATTCCTTAGAGATCAACTCAATATCAGTCGACTGATGCCTCTATAGTAGCTCCTCCAACCATTCTCACTGCCATCCCTAGGGCAGTCCCTCCATATTTTGAACATGTCTCCTCAGCTTCCAATGACAAAGCTCCATTGGACATTTCTGATGTGGATAGAGTGTGGGGTGTCTTAGTTGATAGGGATTTTGTAATCTTTTTTTATATTTTCCTCTTGAATAATTAATACAAAAACCATTGATTATCTTCTTCTTTACATTCCTTCTTTTTTATAATCACATAGGGGGAGAAGATTAAGCCTACATTCTCTGATGTATATTTTTAGATTTAAATATGGTTCAAATTTAATTTCTTTCATGTCCTAATACATAATATATATATACTCTCACCACAAATGTGCTACCAATAAAAGATAACGATGAAATAAACCGATGAAAGCTACCGATGAAAGCTAGTGCTGAAGGCTACTATTGAGAAGGCTACCATTACCAGTCTACTGATACCCACTCTTCTACTCCATGCTTTTTTTAATTTCATTAATATTATTCTAACGGTCGTATTTGATAACTTTAATGCTTTTTACATTTATTAATTATTATTGTAGACATATCAATAGACCGTATCTGGAGAGAGTACGAAGTACAAAGAATACAACACATGGTTTTTCTATAAATATTGTCAGACCTCAAATATTAAATAGAATACCAAGTAAGAAAAGAAATTTTTTAGAGGAGACCAGATAGAGTCACTACACAGTAGATATTAAGAAGAAAAGAAGAACACCAGCACTCATACTATGAACCAAAGAGCCTCAAGAAGATTATTCTGGGAGAACAAATTCAAGAATATCTTCTATGCTTCATCAAATCTCTATTAATCCAAGAAGCAGAACACTCTGTACCTGGATTCTAGAACCAAGAGTTGTGAAACTTTTTTTGGAGACAACTTCTAGAGAAAGAATAAATCTAAAATTTCTATACTCCAAGGAGTCAAGAGATGAACTGAAAAGTCATAGAGCCTTCTAAACTCAATATTTATAACATTAGCTCTATTGTGTTTATTATATAATATTTATAAGAAGTGTGTGTTATTCTATTACACACACTATATATTGTGCTTGAAGTGGAGGATACTGAATATCCTCACATCAAACTTTACTTACACTTTTGTTTCCCATGTGTGACTATAGTTGAGGGTGTGAGCACTGGACTGTTTGAGAAAACTATTGTAAAGCCCGATAAAAGATGTGTATCAAGTTTAATGTTAATATAAACTACTTAGTGGTCGGTGATCAACAAGTAGAGAATATTAAGTCTCGACTTGAGACTGAACCTCTTGGTTAATTCTTATGTGTACTATAATTTTTAATATTTCATTCTCCTATTTTCTTCTATTTATAATTTAAAAAACAAAATACTGGTTTACATTAACTCTGATAGTTAGTTCTAGTTAGTGTGTGTATGTGTTTATTTTAGTAAATCTATTTCAAAAGATGAATGATTGTTTTAAACTGATTCAACTAAGGACTGATCACCCTTTAAGAAACATGTTGACAAGATAAAAATTTATATCTCTACTGCCTTAATAAACTAGGCTTTTACCAAATCGGCAGATCTTTTTTATAGTGATTTTAAAAGAAATTTTTAGTAGGAACTCAATTCAACACCCTATTGAATTTCCACTCTAACCAAAAATTTCCATTTTACATGTTATATAATTAATATCATTATTTAAATTACAATTTATGCTTTAAGTAATTTTCTTTTCTCATAAGGATAGTTTGGTTTCTTTTTACTAATTTATAAGAGTTTAAAGAAACAAAATCAGCATTTTTTTGAATTTTTTTGATTATGTTTAAATTATTGAAATATCCCAATAAATTTCTCATGAAAACTCATGAAATTTCTTTTCCTCTAGTTAAGAAAGATATCCTCATGTATTAGTACCATTTTCCCACTCTTCGGTAGTTAAGAAAATATCTTTTTACTATAATCTGATAATCTTTCTCTTTAGTTGGAAATCTATTGTTTTCAAAAACCATGTTTTAGAAATGATATAAAATGAATTTTTAATGAAATATTTATGTTAAAATTATTATAAAAACATTTCTTGGTTTTTAAATTTTCCATTATAAGTTTTAAAATGAACTTTTAAAGAAAAATGTTTTTGAAAATGTTTTTTATACCATTTTGCAAAGAAAAAGAGATATTATCCTAAACAAATGTTTTTAAAATACATTTTAAAATTATTTCCCATTTAAGATAACATCCATCAGTGTAACACATGCATTTTTGGGGAAATTACTCATATTTGATATTCTCATTATTTCTATTAATGGATTATGATTTGATGGAATGATATTAAGGAAACTCATTTCTCTTACATAATTTTTATACTTTTGAAACATAGTTCTTTTCACTGGTTTTGTTAATGAGGAAATGATTATTAAACCGGTATTTTTTTAAAGGGGCTGATATGATTAATTTTTAAAAATATTCATTTCATTTCATGGGTTAAGATATTATTTTTATGTTTTTTGGAATATGTATGTATGATTTCATTATAAAATTGGTGGGACCAATATATCCCGTCAATTTGTTGGGTAAACATTTATATCTCATTAGATCAAATAAGTTGGACTTGGGCGTCAAAAT
This sequence comes from Viscum album, assembly GCA_963277665.1. Lineage (NCBI taxonomy): Eukaryota > Viridiplantae > Streptophyta > Magnoliopsida > Santalales > Viscaceae > Viscum > Viscum album. The sequence goes on along the minus strand of OY728131.1, from coordinate 639,282,941 downwards.
TGACTTATAATACTGCAATAAGAGTGAATCATGACTACTATGATGGTATGATGAATGAAATCATGCTACAAATATGGAAATGGGAGTGAACTATGACAACCAAGATGGTATAGGGACTGAACCCATACTACTAATACAACCTTGGAAGTGAGGCCTGGAATAATATGGAAATCATTATATATTCTTAGGTTTCTACCACAATTCTAGGTTTTATTCCTATTTTATGTTTCCAGGTATTAAGATATTTATTTTCTTATGGTTAATTTTCAATTAACTATGAGGATTTATTCCGTGATTCATGTTCATGATATTTGAAATATAGGGTATGTTCTTCTATTTTAGTGACCACTTTCTCATACCCTTATTCTCAGGATTATTTTAACATATCTCCCTTATTTAACCTTACTAGGAATCTAATATCAGAACCTTTTTATGTTCCCATTCACAATTTTTATGAAGATACATATCATGTTGGATGTATCTATGAATGGTTCTAGTCATGAATAATCTTTTGGGTGAAAATGATGTTCATTTATTAATCAATGTTTATGTTTCAATGTTTCCAAAGGATCTAAACTAATACAGACATTGAGCACCTATTTCTATTATGTTTTTTATGTTTTTCAAAAAGTGGTGTCATGTTGATGTACGTCATGATCGAGTAATTATAATTTAGTGATAATGATTTCAATTAGAGTATGTATAAGAGACCATATTAAGGTATGGTGAATAAAGGAGTGTGGTTTTCTATGAAACTAATTCCCATTTTAGATACTAATAAGTAGATACTATTGTATAAAAAATTCACCTTAGGTAAATAACTCTAAAATGGGAAGATTTTGTATTAACTCTATTATCACCTAGTTCACAATGAGTGGGCCTAATACTATACACCTCACTAGAAAATCATAGAGGATAAACTTTGTTTAATTCACATATTTTTATGAAAAATTATATAGGATGTGAACATAAGGCCAAAAAATTTATTGATGACCATGCATGACCTTGGTTACACATATGGAGTTATAAATTGAAGAAATTTTTCCTAATCTATACACCCTATGAATTATTTTTAATTATTTAATAATTTACCACAATGATTATTATATTTTACACTATAATTTTTTTTAATATATGGTTTGACCCAAGATAAATTGTGCTAGCGATAAATGGGATACGAATTACAATGATGATCCTCTTGGGAATCAAAATGGAATTAGAGCTGGAATGTAGTTTCTTGTTATTATTATAACCAAGATGTCTTATGTTATGCATAATAATTAGAACCATGTTGATATTTTTATATCACATTTAATATAGAATCACACCATTGTTTTATTTGTATGACAATGTATACCCTATTTATGTTAGTATTCTAATATACTTACTGATGAGGATATAATTTTTAAACTAGAGAATATATTTTATGTTGTATAGTTCTCATATCATTAAAAGGTTGTTCTATCTATTTAATTATTTGAAGTTGGATTATACCAATAGTTTAATCTCATCAAGAACACCTTTCTAGAAGCTGAAATTACCTCCATGTGATGGGGAGAGATTAGAAGAATAATTATCAATGAATAATTTTTGAAAATAATTATACTAAAAATGGGAGGGTCTTTTTAGAACTAAATATGATGGTTAAATAATCCATTACTACCTATGGAGAATAATTATCAAGGATTGGATGTAAAATTATTGTTTCTTTCTTCTTCCTTGAGAGAAATATTTATTGTTTCTTTGGTGTCATTAAAAAATTTCTCCAAAAGGTGTTAGACATTAGATAATTTCACAACTATGATTAAATTATTTTATGAACTATTATTATAAAAATAAGGGACAATAATTCCCATTTTCATTATGTAGTTGGGGATAAGAATATAAAGATAAATTTTATAGGAAATTATAATAATAAAATCCATATGGAAAATAATGGTTACCTTCCTTTGTTTTATAATTTTGGACTAAATCACTTGGTAAACTATCCTAATGGTACATGAAAATGTTTCATGTTTGGTAAATACAAATATCAATAATATGAATTCATATGAAATATGAAGAATACGCTCATTTAAACTAACGGAGAGAAAGATCAACCTATTGTACCACCCACACTCTACTGCTATAATTTATATAATTATAGACATTATGAAAAATATGTGCATGAATTCAAGGGTTAATGAGGAAAAATAACATTATAAACCCCTTAATACAATAAATCTAGGTAAATAAAATGCTATTATGACTACTGAATTGGTTTTTTAGGATAATGTGTTGAATGGTTCACATATAAACCAACCAAGAATTATAATTGGCTTATTTGATTCGATCTCTACCAAATCATTTATATCTAAATAATTTTATAACGTACTACCTCAATGATTGGATGATGAATTATCAATAAATACTCATAATGTTTGAATGATTTCTTCTAAATTTTATTTATCTTCCATGACTGATTTTTTTTGCGAAAGTGATTCCTATATGTCTTACAGTTCACCCCAAGATAAAGTTTATGTAATTTTGGTAATGGATTGACTCTCTTAATATAAATTACATATTAATTTCCTGGGAAGTCAAGTTACTTTTCATATAGAAAATGAATCAATGATCATCTCTCATGTAATGATTAATGTGAACATTGAATGTTTGTTACATCCATTTTTTGAATCATAATACTAGTTCACTAGGGTAATTTATCCCAAATGGTTGGAAGAAAATCATCATGGTTGATATTCCTATTTTTTATGAATATGTTGATGTGCTTCCAAAATAATTAACCACACTTCCTTTTAACTGTGATGTATATTATTTAGTATAACTCTTTCATGGTTTTATTCCTATTTCAAATAATTATTATAGAATGGTCTTAATTGTGTTGAAGTAATTAAATATGTAACTCCACGATAATCTTTTTAAGGGACTTGTTCGGGCTAGTACTCACTACGGGAAGCACCTACTATTTATTCTAATAATAAATATGGGTAAATTACTGTTTTAATTGATTATTGGGGACTTAAAAAGTACAATATAAAGAATTGATATCTTCTATAGGGTATCAACGATTTGCGTGATCAACTACGAGGAGTTCAATATTCTTTAAAAGTAGATATTTGATCTGTATATCAACAAACATGTTCCAATAAGGAAGATGTACTTAAGTCATACTTTCATACAAGGTATGTATACTATGAATATATAGTAATGTAATTTGGACTCTCCAATTTCCATTTTATCATCATGGATTTAATGATCATGGTTTTTATAAACCATATAGATTAGTTTGCAGAAGTATTTATAGATGATATTATTATATAATTGAAAGGAATGAAATAACATAGTGAATAATTTAGTATTTTACTAAATACCTTAAAGAAGTTGAATTTATATTCAAAATTTCCCAACAGTGAATTTTAGTTATAAAATGTCTAATTTTTGAGTCATATAATCTCAAGTGAGTGTATATTAGTGGACACTTTAGTGAAAAATATATATTCAATAATGGACCATACAATAAATGGTAATGAAGGTATATAGTTTTATTTTTCATGTATGGATATTAATTAGGATTTGTGAGATGTTTTTATTGGATATAAAATACACTATGAATATTGACGATGAAGGGATCCATGTTTTTGTGGGTAGATGAATGTGATGAAAATTTAAAGGAGTTAAAAATAAGGTTGGTTAGTACATGTTTTCTTACACTTCCCTATTGTAGAGAAGGGGTTTTGATATTTATTGATACATAGAATAAAAGATTCTAATTTATTATTATGTTGAATGATATGGTTATAGAATATTCCTCATTAAATTAAAAATTCATTAGTATGTTAACATGAATAATGATTTGGTATAGTCAGTAATAATTGTTTCATTTATTATATGCCTGAATTATATATATGGTGAATGTTGTGATATATATATTAATAATATAATTATTAAGTATATATTAATAGAAAAATAGTTTAATATGCACCAAAGGCGATGCTTGGTGTTGATAAACATTAGGACTGTTGGAAACACTACCACCCTGGGAAGGCGACCAAGGTTGTCAATACTATAATTTTGGAGTACTATCCTAGATTATGAAGATTGAAATAGATCTAATACTTATATATTTGTGAAAAATATAGATATTGAATCAAGAGAAATGGTGACAAATTATATCATTATTAGAATAATTTTCAACAATCCATCCAAGTAAGGATTAAAGAGGCATAGAAGGAAGATGTTGAACAACATAGGAAAATGAGGAATGTTCCTAATTTCAACCATGATTTTTATTGAATGATATGGTTTTGGAAAAAAATTATTTCTTTTTTCAACACCAGACATGAAGTAGATATTAGTTGATTCTCATTGTCCATGTTTTTTATTCATCTATGAAGTATAAATATGTATAAGGATTGGAAAGAACAATTTTTAATGGGCAACTTGAAAAGTGATAATTCAATGTATGTGTCTCATTTTACGGTGTGTCAGAATGCTCTATATAAGAGATAAAATTTTAATTGTATGTTAGAATCTTTAACTATACCTAAAGTGAAATAGGAAAACATCACAATATATTTTTTCATTGGAAACCCAATATATTTAAAATGCCATAATTTTTTTTCGGTTATAGTTGATCACCTTATGAAATTAGATCATATTATCTCAATCAGTTAATTATTTTCACATTACTGGATTTCCATGTTATATTTTAAATAAGTGGTATTATTATAAGGGGAATAACATTCAATTGTTTTTTATTGATATTTTTGGTATATATTATTATCATAGATAAGTGGTTAGTTAGAGATGATCATAGAGTTAAGATTAAATACCGTATACAATCTTGAAATAGAAAATCAATATGAAAGGACCATTAAAACCATAGAAGATAATCTATAATATTTCTACAATGATTAGAAAGGAGGTTGGGATCTAAAAAATCCTCAAGTAAAATTTTATTACAACAATATCATTCAATCAAGATTTCATATGGCCCCTTTTTAATCCCACTATAGAAAGAAATGTAGAATTCCTACATATTGGGATGAATTTTAAGAATTGAATCTATACTGACCAAATACAGAAGAGGAAGTATAATAAAAGTTTAAATCCATATAAAAACACATCAAAGAAACTCAGAGTAGTCAAAATTATTATGATGTCAATCGCTATTGAGATCTGAAGATCAATGGTGGTGAAAAGGTACGCTTATGAATATCTCTATTGAATAATGTTATGTTATTTGGAAGATAAGAAAATATAATACCCCATTATATCATTCCCTCTGATATTTTTAGTCAATTCATAATGGTAGTGAGTCATATAACACTTCAATCAAACCTCTCTCAAGTTCATGAGTTGTTTCATGTATCTCATCTGAGAAAGTAAATATTTTATCAATCACATTTAACAATATCAGAATTTATAAAACATTATCCTCATATATATTATAGTCAACAATATTTTGAGATTATTGATCATATATGGAATGTTTTTTAAAACAATACCACTCACCAGGTCAATTTTATGGGTTGAGACTATAAATGTTTTGAATCTATGTGGGAACCCCTTGATGTAATGAGGAAGAAGTATCCTCATTTGTTTGTATCATAGTGATGTAATTCTAAGAGACAAATTATTATTATATTGGAAGAATGTAACACCCAAAAAAGTTTCATATATTTTTCATTAAATAAAATTCACGTGTTCAGTAATTTTCTTAACATGCAACATTGAGCTTTCGAAAAACTACGATATTCCCAAAAAGTATATTATTTAAATGTATCTATTATTTCCATGAAGAAAAATTAATGTTATACATTAGGATAAACTATTTATTTAACCTATTTATAATTTTTTTATATAACAATAAATATGTACTCAATTTTTAGTTAATTTATTTTTTGCCTTTAAATACGTTTTCATTAAAATAGGTTTTTGTTACATTTTGTGCTTGAACATTATAATTATTATCTATCATTTTTTATGAATAAATTTTGAGGAATACAATTATTTTTGAAATAACCACATAAAAAATTGCATAGGGTATATTTTTGAAATGTTTATAAAAGAATTTATTTTTCAATGATTATTGAAAAATACAAATTTTTTAAAAATAAAATTTATTCTTATTAAATAAAATAATTTTAGAGTCTTATTATGTTTTTAAACTTATATTAATGTAACAAAATACTCTTTTAATTTTATATAATATAATTAATTACATTAGATTCTCCAATATACATGATTTTGGTAGATGTTTATTTTTCCTCTAAAAAATGAATTTATATAAAAATTGAATTTTGTGACATTTTTTGAATTTGTGTTAAAATTTATTGACTCAACATATGATAAATTAAAACTAAAACATTGATTCCGTATTTGGAAATAGGTGGTTAAATTTTTTTAAATAGATCTCATTTAATTTGGGTCATTAAGAGTAGTAACTATGGTAAATATTTTTCTCATCGAAAAGGGTGAAATTGAAAAAAAAACAGGGTTATAACTTTAGGTTAAGACAACAAAATCTCAACAAAATTAATTTAATTGATTTTATAGGTCACTTTTGAAATTAATCATATTTTATTTTATTTTTTTGTAATTTTAATTCCAAATTACCTTGATTATGACCATTATATTATTCTGAATAAAGGATTCATAAAAAATATCACAATTATGCTTTTAATTTTTATTACTTGTTCAGATAAGTATAAGTAGAATTTATAAATAAATATTAAATCTTATTTTGAAAATAAATGAATACTTTTTATGATGTTAATTTATTTTTAATCCTTAGGGATTATATGATTAACTTAAATGCTTACACGATGCCGACATAATGAATGTGTGAATATTAGAATAAAAGTATTTTATATTTAAAAAAATAATGATTTATTTTTTTGATTAATTAATGTATAAAATTAATTTTATTGTAAAATTTATCCTGAAATTATTTATATTCAAATTCCAATTATTTATTCATTTATTTAGAGTCAAAATATGTGAATAATATTTTAAATCACTTTAATGGTATTTTATATTGAATAATGTTTTATAAAATGATTTAAAAATAATAAAAAACTACATAGGAAACTAGGGATTGGATATCATTTAAAATTTAATCTACATACTATTTGGGATTTTTTTAACGTAGATGTAAAATTATAATCATTTAATATTTAATCTATTTTTTCTATGGTTATGGATAAAATTAGTTATTAAAAGTGTTAAACTAAAAGATAAGGTCTAAAATGCCACACACACTTATAAAATATTTATTTTTTATGGTATTTTAATAAAAAAATCTTATATTCAAAATTTTATATAATTAGCTCCACTTTCATGTGAACAATAATTTATTATATTTATGTCTTTTATTTTACTTTAAGGGTGTTATTTCATTCACTATAAAAGGGAACTTACGCTCTTCAATTATTTAATACACATTGAGCCACTTATCCCACTAATATTTTGAAGCAACCACTTAAGAAAATCCATATCCATGTTATTTAGGTTTTGGTATCCTAAAAATTCCATCCCTACGGTCCTGAAGAAAAGATACAACATAGGTCTCTCAAAGAGAATGTAATTGTCCTTATAAATCCATTTTATTTTACTTTTTCATTTTAATCCATTATTTTTATCCTAAATATTTCAATATAATATAATAAGAATCTTTGTAGCGGCCCGACCCCAGTTACGCAGAGTCGGTGCATTATTACATAACATTGGCATGATCATAAGAAAGATCAAATCTCGAAAGACCGATTGGTTTAGTAGCCTTGGAAACACTAGATATATTCATAAGTTTTACATTACATCATAAAATGAAAAACTACTACAACAACATAATGTCTCCATAATTCACACTCATATCCCCACATAATATCCCTACAGGTCATTCATAATTTACTTCTTCACTTCCTGGGAAAAATAAAACATAGAAAAGGGGTGAGCTCAAATGACCAGTAAGGATAACAATATAGCGGAAACTTTCATAAATAAGAATAAACATTTAAGGCAATGTATAACTAAAACAAAAGCCTTTCAAACTTGAACTTTCAACATGGTATGGCATAAATAAAATGAAATAATGCCATTTACTTATTCACATGATATTCTACTAATCGAATAATCACATGCAAAATAAATAACCACTTTCATAATGATGGAATGCATAATTCTAAACTTTAATTTCTTTTCAAGGCCTCGTCCCAAGACCTTGGGGCTAACTGTAACCGGAACCCAACTCGGAGTGCCTCTAATAACCGGACACCAACCCGGAGTTCCTCTAATAACCGGACACCAACCTGGAGTGCCTCTAATAACCGGAGACCAAACCGGAGGGCTTACTTTTACCAGTCCCTAACCTGGAGGTCTTACTTTTACCAGTCCCCAACCTGTAGGGCTTACTTTAACCAATCCCTAACCTGGAACATACTTGTCCAACACATTCTTATGAAGTAAAGGTTGAAATATAACATAAACATTCTTATTGGAACTAGCATACGAAATGTCAATAATTTAACCATAAACCATGAATGCTTTATAAATATCACATCCATAGTCAAACATATCACAAAACTTCATTATAATATGGAAGTTTTATATCATAATAAATCAACTTCAAATAATCGTAAAATCCATCAGTGGGTGTTGACATAGATGAAATCAAAACATTTTTTAGAGAAATATCTCTTTCTATTTTTGAAATCATTTAAGGCCCATATAAAATAAAACATTTTCTTTGAAAGTATTATTATAAGCTTTTAAGGAAAGCTTTGAAGATTTTATAATGGTGGAAAATAACCACACCTACCGTATAAGTAAAAAAACATTCTTACCTTAATTTTGTCTAAAAGGTTAAAAAGAACCTTGTTTGGAAAAGATGGAATGATTCCTTCACAAACCTCTTATAAAAATTCTAACAAGGGTATAAATTACTTTAACCCATATTCTATTAAATATTAAAAATGTTTTGAAATACATTTTTAAGAAACATGGATGTGGATGATAATGAGATCCCAGTAGATTATTACGTATAAATACCCTCGGATAATGAAGATATTGTGAAATAACCCTTACCAATTTGGTAACTTATGAAACATACAACCCATGAAAGAGGTATCATATAATGAATATGTAAATAAACATAAATTAGAGTGTATTACACAAAGAATATAATTATGGGCAGTACATACACCACACGAAAGGTGATGGTGGCAATATGACATGAATCTCACAGAAATAAGGAGTGAGATGAAAACCCCTTACCACGTTAATCAACTGAGTCGTACGGACAAAAGTTAATAACCACCAAATAATTTAAAGAATAACATGAATATAAATAGAATCATGATAATATATATCAAACGGCAGTACACAATACACCACTTTCAATAATTTAGTGGCGAACAATGGAAATCTCACGGAATTGAATGTGAGATAAGAAAATCCCTTACCTTGTACTTTTCCTTGGTTGGGGTAGGTTAACCTCCTGTATAATGGTGAAATAATTGTTATTAAATTATACAGGAATCATGTACATTAATATGATATCATATATGATCTTTTAATATTGATTTGATAATAATATCTTAGAATTATCGTTGTTTCAGGTGTTAACTTACTTTTTTTCTTTTATATGTTTTGTTACGTAAGACATGTTTATAAAGGATAGGTTGTATATTATTCATATCCAGAATGATATCAAGTCTTTAAACATTCTTTTTTTAAATCATCAAATGATAATTATACTTGAATGGATACAATGGAGAATGAATCTCATCGCGTTCGTGGAGACGGTAGTCCGTATGTACAGACGAGCGACAATATCATTCTTTTGATATTAAAATAATATATAAATGGATGGTATATCATATATACAGAATCATTAACATGTTATATTTATTATTTACATGAGTTACACACCATTATTATACCCATCCAAATAATAATATATTGAATAACAATTACCCCACGACGTGGAGACGGTAAGCCGTACGTACGCACGTATGGTGACATGTTATTCAAAGGGTGGATAGAATACTGAACATGGTTTTACCATATTTATAATAACATCACAGTATATGTGAGATACAGGAGTTATTATTTTAGAATGGTATGAACAATGAAAGAAGAAGTGGAAGAAGAAAGGAACTTGAAAAGGGGTGGTGAAAACATTACATCTTCTTCGGGTTCTTCCTTTTGATTTGATCAAAAGGGCTCCATAGGATGGCTTTCTGATCAAACTAAGGCCTCTAGGTTGTATTGAGGGATGTGGGGAGATTATTTTTGCAGGTTTTGGACGAGCCAAGAGACTTGAGAGGTGTGAGGAATGAGTAGAAGTGGTCTCCTTTTATAAGGGAGAGGAGGGGCTCTTTAGGAAAGAGTGAAAGTATTACTTTATAATATAATTATATTAGGTTTATAATGGTCCAAAAATCATTGATGTCGAAGATAAGATGACTCATATTCTAAATAAAATCAACCAATAAGAATTGGACAGGTTTTAGATTATATTTTCATCATTATAATCTGATTTATTTAAATGATTTATTAGTGAGGTAAACATTTCATCATTATTGTGTCATTAATAATTTAAATTCTATGATGTCTAAAAATTATAAATAAAATATCATTATGTAGGAAATCTTTTTATCTTTCTAATGAATATTTATAATAGAAAATCCAACATGTATAACCCTATGTAAAAATTGTTCTTCTAAAAGATGTAAGCTTATGCCATTTTTATTTTTATTTTAACTTTATTAATATAATGTGTCCCTACCACATACAAGTGGCTCCAAGGGGTCCCCAAATTTCCCCAAGGATGCCCATGGTCGGGTATGTGTCCACCAATAAGGTTAGGACACTTTTTAGGGTAATTTTGTATTATTATAATATTATTTTTAACCCTTATTTACCGGATTTACCCTTTAACCATGGTAAATAAAATATTTACCGCAGTAATTATTCAAAATGTGTAAAAATAAAAGTTACCTATTTACATAATTTGGACATCCTGATTCCAAATATATAATCCATTTTTCCAAATTAAAAACACAGAAGTGGAAGAAATTAATTTAAAATTAATTCCCGTTGTTAAAATAAAAAGCGTGTTTTTAAGAGATAATAACTATCAAAAGATTGACACTTGTTTATGTCTGGTTTAATTGTGAAATTATATCCAATGACAAAAATTAAATTAAATGGTAAAAATATATTCTAAATATACTTTAAAACCACTCAAATTCATAATTTATCAATATTAATTATTTTGATTAAAAAGTTATTTTTAATTAAAATTTAGTAATTTTCACTATTCATCAAAATATAAAAGTTATCCAAAAAGTACCAAAATTTCACCTTAGGCTAAATTCAAAATTCCAAATCCAAAAATGAAGTCCATTTTGAAATATAAAATATATAAAATTTCAAAAAGTAGGTATTACTATTCATAACGACTAGTTTTATTGGTTGTGGTGTGTGTTAGAACTCGAAGTTGCGTACAACACACGCTACTGTATTACTCAAAGGAAAGCGTACCGTGGAAGCTTGGGATGTTTAATTTTAAATTTTTTGATGTCCCCATTTAGTCAAAAAGTGTAAAATATAGTATCTAAAAAGGGTTCACTATTAAAATTTGGTAAAAGTGCAATACTAAAAATGAATTTGTTCTTACATTATGTCTAAGAAACTCATAATATGGATTCTAAAATTATAAGGATTACATAAAGTTAAAAATTTAGTTAACACTATTCATAACCTCTTTTGAACAGCTTGTTTGGTAAGTCATGGTGCGATTGAACTTGGTGTTGCGTGTAGTGAAAGTTATTGAATTATTTTGAAGAAATAACACACTATAAAATCTTGGGGTGTTACATTCTCCCCTCCTTCAATAAATTGCGTCCTCGCAATTTGAAATTTTTCTTCGAAAATAAAATGTTGAAAATAGAAAATATCTTTGTGGTAAAACCAACATCGGAAATTGGGTTACTAAAATTTAGTCTTAATATGAGGAAAAGAGAAATGAAAGTGTCACCAACAAATTATGATCTCGATTAGGAGAACAATGGTGGAAATTAGAGACATATAATTGGAGGAAAAACGTAAATATTTATAGGTAGTGATTGAGGTCATCAATCACAAACAAGTATAAAATTGAGGTCCTTAAACTCATCAATCTATGATGATTTGAAGTACCATCGGTTCAACAAAATATAGGGTATTGGGATAACACATTTTTGACGTTTCAAAATATCTTAGTTGAAATCCCACATCGAAAAATGAATTAATGAAGCCTCTATTTAAAATAAAGAGTGGAGAGTATGAAGATTACCGAAAATAACACATTCTAGGTTTCCATGTAGGAAAATATGGATATGGAAGAGAAATCTAACCATCAATTATCTGATGGAGAGTGGTAGAGAACATGGCTATGAAAAGGCCAACAATCCCAAACCCATAAATCAGTGATGATTTAAGGTACCATCTAGGACAACATTTTTGTTCTAAGTTTCTTTTATTAATGTTGAGGAATTTATTTATGAGATTGGCTAAGATAATAAGGAGATATACTTACTTTATAATTAGAGTTTTATCCATTAATAAATTTCTACCACAAACTCATCTTTCACTCTAAAAGATAATAGAACGTAATTTTTTTTTTATTTATACTATTCGTACAGGGTTCCAAAATAAATGAATTTATAATTCATCTACCAAATCTTTTAAAAAAAAACTAAATTATTTGATCCAGGACATCTCGTGGGCCAGTGGTAGGTGTTACACCCTTGTCGCCCTTCGGTTGCGGGTTCAAGTCTCGCAGCCTTGCCGGACGCGACGGGTTGCCGCCTGACCTCCGGGTTGTCCTTTTATGGTAATCCAAAATAATCCAAACTAGAACTATCCAAAATAATTCTATCCAAACTCACAGTCCAACATTTATAAGGAAGGTAAACATAATATAGATCCTTTTTACCCCGTAATAGCATATGAATACCTTCATCTTGTATTCTTTTAGTACACTGAAACATCTTGAATTAGCATATTCCTTATTGATTACATTCATGCTCCCCTATTACATATAGAATGCTGGATATACTTCATCAATCCAAAAATGTTTTAAACCCCCAAAAAATGATGGAATATACAAATCATTAATTAGTTTCAAGGTAGTCAAGAATATTCAATATAATTTATCCAAATCAATCATGTATTATTCTAAAATCACTAACTCGGTATCAGAACCATATTATGGTTTATCTTTCTCTCAACCATATATTTTCCAAAAAATTATCCTGCTATTGAGTCACTTTTCTTTATTCTACACAATCTCAAGTCCTTAATGAAATAGTACTGCAGTACAATCCTTATATACTCCATAATTATTATAACAAGTACATTGTTGATACAACACTCAATTGACATAATCAACATAAGAACTCTAATCATTCCTCTTCATCTGTGGTAGTATCATAACTTGATTATTATCCAATAACATCATTTGCGGCATAGTCTGATGACTGGGACATAGGTTCGCGTAGTGTCCAAACTCCTTGCAAATTAAGCATTGTACATTTGAAACCATTTTCTTACCCTTTCAGTCATGTACTTTGTGCCCTTTTCCTCCACACTTATAACAAACATCCATTCCTTTCAGGCAAGTTCCAGGGTGTTTCTTTCCATAGTTACCACATATGGGAAAATTCTTCTTTTCCCTCTTCCCTTTATCCATCTTTCTCTCTTCCATCCTTTTCTTCTCTTGCTTCTCTTCAAAGCCATAGGACTCAGTAAACTCTTTACTTATCTTATCAACACATGATATTATTTATTCATATGATGATAATACATGGGAGACTATTTCTCTTATAAATTCTAGCTTAAGACCATGAAAGATATGATCCTTCCTTCTCTTTGGATCATGTGCATTTCTGGAGTTCTCATTCCTTCTACTGGGCGCCATTTCTAAAAAATGTCATAAACTAGATCAGTTTATGAATCAAAATACATAATCCCATACTTATAAAACACTTAACATAAATTGAACTATTTATGGATATAATCCATAATCATAAAAATGTCTTCTTTGAGGAATTATATACTCATAAACCCTTCATAATGATTTGTAAAGAAAATGAGAGTTATCCTAAGCATATCCCCCTGGAGTGTCGTAACCAAGAGTGCAGCAAGGCCCGTTGTCGTGCACCAGTTCTCGTTCGAGTCTAGCTCAAAGTGGTGTTTTCGGGTTTTCCCCCTAGGTACATCTGTGCCAGAGCCGCCTCTACCTGCTCGTATCCAGACTGGGATGTATTGCTCGAAAAACTCACAAAATCTCTATAGTACCAAAATTATAGGAAGTTCTTCTATACTAATCCTCAAAGTTCATCTTAGGTTTACGTGCTCTAATCAGAGTTTATCTAAATATAGCTTCCAAGGTTTGTAATAAACTTCCTCTGATACCAACTGTAGCTGCCCGACCCTAGTTACCCAGAGTCGGTGCATTATTACATAACATTGGCATGATCATAAGAAAGATCAAATCTAGAAAGACCGATTGGTTTAGTAGCCTTGGAAACACTAGATATATTCATAAGTTTTACATTACATCATAAAATGAAAAACTACTATAACAACATAATTTCTCCATAATTCACACTCATATCCCCACATAATATCTCTGTAGGTCATTCATAATTTACTTCTTCACTTCCTGGGAAAAATAAAACATAGAAAAGGGGTGAGCTCAAATGCCCAGTAAGGATAACAATATAGCGGAAACTTTCATAAATAAGAATAAACTTTTAAGGAAATGTATAACTAAAACAAAAGCCTTTCAAACTTGAACTTTCAACATGGTATGGCATAAATAAAATGAAATAATGACATTTACTTATTCACATGGATATTCTACTAATCGAATAATCACATGCAAAATCAATAACCACTTTCATAATGATGGAATGCATAATGCTAAACTTTAATTTCTTTTCAAGGCCTCGTCCCAAGACCTTGGGGCTAACTGTAACCGGAACCCAACCTGGAGTGCCTCTAATAACCGGACACCAACCCGGAGTGCCTCTAATAACCGGAGACCAAACTGGAGGGCTTACTTTTACCAGTCCCTAACCTGGAGGGCTTACTTTTACCAGTCCCCAACCTGGAGGGCTTACTTTAACCAGTCCCCAACCTGGAACATACTTGTCCAACACATTCTTATAAAGTAAAGGTTGAAATATAACATAAACATTCTTATTGGAACTAGCATACGAAATGTCAATACATTACTCATAAACCATGAATGCTTTATAAATAGCACATCCACAGTCAAACATATCACAAAACTTCATTATAATATGGAAGTTTTATATCATAATAAATCAACTTCAAATAATCGTAAAATCCATCAAAGGGTGTTGACATAGATGAAATCAAAACATTTTTTAGAGAAATATCTCTTTCTATTTTTGAAATAATTTAAGGCCCATATAAAATAAAACATTTTCTTTGAAAATATTCTTATAAGCTTGTAAGGAAAGCTTTGAAGATTTTATAATGGTGGAGAAAAACCGCACCCGCTGTATAAGTAAAAAAACATTCTTACCTTAATTTTGTCTAAAAGGTTAAAAAGCACATTGTTTGGAAAAGATGGAAAGATTCCTTTACAAACCTCTTATAAAAAGTCTAACAAGGGTATAAATGACTTTAACCCATATTCTATTAAATATTAAAAATGTTTTGAAATACATTTTTAAGAAACATGGATGTGGATGATAATGAGATCCCAGTAGATTATTACGTATAAACAACCTCGGATAATGAAGAGATTGTGAAATAACCCTTACCAATTTGGTAACTTACGAAACATACAACCCATGAAATAGGTATCATATAATGAATATGTAAATACACATAAATTAGAGTATATTACACAAAGAATATAATTATGGGCAGTACATACACCACACGAAAGTTGATGGTGGCAATATGACATGAATCTCACGGAAATAAGGAGTGAGATGAAAACCCCTTACCACGTTAATCAACTGAGTCGTATGGACAAAAGTTAATAACCACCAAATAATTTAAAGAATAACATGAATATAAAGATAATCATGATAATATATATCAAATGGCAGTACACAATACACCACTTTCAATAATTTAGTGGCGAACAATGGAAATCTCACGGAATTGAATGTGAGATAAGAAAATCCCATACCTTGTAATTTTCCTTGGTTGGGGTAGGTTAACCTCCTGTATATTGGTGAAATAATTGTTATTAAATTATACAGGAATCATATACATTAATACGATATCATATATGATCTTTTAATATTGATTTGATAATAATATCTTAGAATTATCGTTGTTTCGGGTGTTAACTTACTTGTTTTCTTTTATATGTTTTGTTACGTAAGACATGATTATAAAGGATAGGTTGTATATTATTCATATCCAGAATGATATCAAGTCCTTAAACATTCTTTTTTTAAATCATCAAATGATAATTATACTTGAATGGATACAATGGAGAAAGAATCTCATCGCGTACGTGGAGACGGTAGTCCGTACGTACACACGAGCGACAATATCATTCTTTTGATATTAAAATAATATATAAATGGATGGTATATCATATATACATAATAATTAACATGTTATATTTATTATTTACATGAGTTACACATCACTATTATACCCATCCAAATAATAATATATTGAATAACAATTACCCCACGACGTGGAGACGGTAAGCCGTACGTACGCACGTATGGTGACATGTTATTCAAAGGGTGGATAGAATACTGAATATGGTTGTACCATATTTATAATAACATCACAGTATATGTGAGATACAAGAGTTATTATTTTAGAATGGTATGAACAAAGAAAGAAGAAGTGGAAGAAGAAAGGAACTTGAAAAGGGGTGGTGAAAACATTACCTCTTCTTCGGGTTCTTCCTTTTGATTTGATCAAAAGGGATCCTTAGGTTGGCTTTCTGATCAAACTAAGGCCTCTAGGTTGTAGTGAGGGATGTGGGGAGCTTATTTGGGCAGGGTTTGGACGAGACAAGTGGCTTGAGAGGTGTGAGGAATGAGTATAAGTGGTCTCCTTTTATAAGGGAGAGGAGGGGCTCTTTAGGAAAGAGTGAAAGTATTACTTTATAATATAGTTATATTCTGTTTATAATGGACCAAAATCATTTAGGTCGAAGATAAGATGACTGATATTCTAAATAACATCATCCAATAAGAATTGGACAGGTTTTAGATAATATTTTAATCATTATAATCTTATTTATTTAAATGATTTATTAATGAGGTAAACATTGTATCATTATTGTGTCATTAATAATTTAAATTATTTGATGTCTAAAAATTATAAATAAAATATCATTATGTAGTAAATTGTTTTAAATTTCTAATGAATATTTATAATCGAAAATCCAACATGTATAACCCTATGTAAAAATTGTTCTTCTAAAAGATGTAAGCTTATGCCATTTTTACTTTTATTTTAACTTTATTAATATAATGTGTCCCTACCACATACAAGTGGCTCCAAGGGGTCCCCAAATTGACCCAAGGATGCCCATGGTCGGGTATGTGTCCACCAATAAGGTTAGGAAACGTTTTAGGGTAATTTTCTATTATTATAATATTATTTTTTAACCCTTATTTACCGGATTTACCCTTTAACCATGGTAAATAAAATATTTACCGCAGTAATTATTCAAAATGTGTAAAAATAAAAGTTACCTATTTACATAATTTGGACATCCTGATTACAAATATATAATCCATTTTTCCAAATTCAAAACACAGAAGTGGCAGAAATTAATTTAAAATTAATTCCCGTTGTTAAAATAAAAAGCGTGTTTTTAAGAAATAATAACTATCAAAAGATTGACCCTTGTTTATGTCTGGTTTAATTGTGAAATTATGTCCAATGAAAAAAATTAAATGAAATGGTAAAAATATATTCTAAATATACTTTAAAACCACTCAAATTCATAATTTATCAATATTAATTATTTTGATTAAAAAAGTTGTTTTTAATTAAAATTTAGTAATTTTCACTATTCATCAAAATATAAAAGTTATCCAAAAAGTACCAAGATTTCACCTTAGGCTAAATTCGATATTCCAAATCCAAAAATGAAGTCCATTTTCAAATATAAAATATATATAATTTCAAAAAGTAGGTATTACTATTCATAACGACTAGTTTGATTGGTTGTGGTGTGTGTTAGAACTCGAAGTTGCGTACAACACACGCTACTGTATTACTCAAAGGAAAGCGTACCGTGGAAGCTTGGGATGTTTTATTTTAAATTTTTTGATGTCCCCATTTAGTAAAAAAGTTTAAAATATAGTATCTAAAAAGGGTTCACTATTAAAATTTGGTAAAAGTGCAATACTAAAAATGAATTTGTTCTTACATTATGTCTAAGAAACTCATAATATGGATTCTAAAATTATAAGGATTACTTAAAGTTTAAAATTTAGTTAACACTATTCATAACCTCTTTTGAACAGCTTGTTTGGTAAGTCATGGTGCGATTGAACTTGGTGTTGAGTGTAGTGAAAGTTATTGAATTATTTTGAAGAAATAACACACTATAAAATCTTGGGGTGTTACAATCTTATATGAAATAATATATATTACCCTGAATTATTAACATTTATCCATATAATTTTCAATTAAATGGGGAACATAACCATCATTCTTGTGTATATGCAGACTACAACCACACGAACTGATTTAATTTGTTTCCCACAAAAAAATCACATGGACAGTAATAATAATTTATTAATTGAGAATAATTCTAATTTATAATATAAACATTATTTTTATGATGAAGGAACCATGATAATTATATAATTAATTAAACCACCATGACACTAATTATATAAAAAATGATATTGTTAACTCCAAGAAATGACAATTTTAATAAATGATTTCCAAGAAACTGATGTTAAAATGTTATAAATTTACGTTATATGATATAATAAAAATGAATATGGTTCTATTATATATTTATAAAAAATTTAAAATTTATTATATAGGTTGTTAAAAAAACTTATGAAGATTTTCGGGCTTAAGGTAATTGATTTATTTTACAATTTATTTATTTTTAGGATTTTATATGTCTGATGTTCCATCATAGGACTTATATTATTGAATTTTTTTGAACCAAATATATTTTTATATTCACTAGTTATTTTTATATTTTAAGGATTTTTTCACCTCCTATCATTCTAGTTCATGAGTACAAAAGATAGTTACTTATAAGTGTATCTTCTTTTTGCTTGGAAGATTTCAAATACATATCACTCTTCATCATTATGTTTCATGAATGTTATTATATAATCATCAATTATTGATGAATTTAATATTAAAAATATTTTACTTTTTTTAAAAATCATTCTAATGTTTTATATTCACCATATTTTAATTTCTTCACCAATGTGTGAAGGTAATGTTTTATTTAAATGTATACTACTTGGCATCCATTATTTGCAGTTATAAATATTATTTACTAGGAATATTCAATTTCAAAATTAAATGTTTATTCTGACATAAAATATTTTGGTTATATTATGTTAATTTTATACATAAATATGTGATTTTCAAAATAAAAAGTATATTTCAATCAATAAAGTTTCATTAATATTATAATTCTGTTTTCTTCAATTTAGGAAAACATTTATTAATGTTAATAATGATTGACTCGGGATATTATATTTTGATACCATCCATATTATTTCTCAAGATGGATTCTGTTAATGTGATTGGATGTTTATGGAACACATTTCAATTTCACAGTTTATGTAATGAATAAATGATAAATGATTAATGAGTTATGTGGAACACATATGTATATATTTTTATTATATTACTAGTGGGTCCACGATTTTATATCCCCCAAATGCATGGGGTAAAAAAATTATCTGGTGATATAATTTGTATGGGATTGGGGAGTGAACTCAATATACTAATGGACTCTATACACAAATAATTATATGGGAATAAGTTGTACCCGATCCATTATGGGTCTCAATTCACTATGATACAATAGTCCTCTTAATGAGACTTGACATAAAAAAATTTATGCCAATTTTTGTGCCAATGTTTTTAATGTTATGAAGTTTTATTCATATATTATTTATTTAAATTAGCAGGGGTAAGCCCCCTATTTTAGTAAACCTAGGAAACTGTATTTCATTATGTGTAGAAAAGAACCCATTACATGTCCAATAGGCCAAAGGGAACAAAGGCCCATTAATTTTTTTGAAAAATGAAATACCCATTGAATCATTGTCATCACTCAACATTAATATGCAAGTTATTACATTCCACACACCATCAATTGCATGAACTTATTCCATATGAACATAGCTTGTCAGTATCAGAACCAAGATACACCACCACCCACTCCGTGATCTTCTTTCTATACAGTATGAACTTCCGATTGAAATCCACCACATGAACCCTCTATCATATATAGAAGCTCATGGACTCATCATCTCTAGGAACAGCTAATTTATTATCCCTTCTCTTTTAGAGTCGTCACCTGAACCACATATCAATAACCCTGCATATTTTCACTATCTTAACTAGTAGCTTCATGCCCAACCTGTAACATCCCGGTTTCAGAAGCCACCCAGAGGCGCCCCGTATCCGGTTGGTCACATGGCCTCAAGATAATTTCCCCAAATCCCAGAGGTTGCCGACTAGTAGCGATGGCCTTGGGTGTGATAGTGGGGAAACTATGCCCTCATTGGAAGAGTACACAATAGAAGTGAACAAAGAATACAATAGTGGAAGAAGTAAACATCCAACAACAATAAACATCAGAATACTAAAACAATAAACATCTGGAGAACAAATGTATATATGAAATTATGTATGATACATATGTCTAGGAAATCAGCCAAACAATCCACAATGCTGAATACAATAATAAACCGAAGTAAAAATAAAATTAAACAGATAAGCAACTCCTCAGCATCGCAAGACATGGATTGGTCCCTTTCTCTCCTACTCTAAAGCAATCAAGTACCTGAATCTGAAGGGGGATTTCCCTTGTCTATACCTTCAACAACATAGTCTTCTTGGGCTCAAAAGCATGGCCCAAATAGGGCGCGAGACTAAAATCATAGTAGGACACAACCCGAAGATCTGTGCCTAATAGTCCATGAGAATATGGAAAGTAATAGTACAGTAAGCAGTAAATAGTAACATTAAATAATAGGTAGTAACAGTAAGTAGTAACAGGACGATATACAATGGTAATCAATCCACAGAACAACAACCAGCAGTGAGCAAAACAACTAAATACAATAGAAACCCCTCTAGGAATTACCCACATCCAACCCCTCTGGTCTTATCCATAAATTACCAACAACCCTCTGGGAAGTGCACTCAGCCTAACCCCTCTGGTTTGGTCATACAAAATTAAAAGACTCTCCAGGGAAGCTTGTTGGGTCAATTCCCTGTATAGCCTAGGGTAGTTAGGGAATCACTGAGGAAGATCACACAGTCTTACACTCTTATAGCCCCATGGTCTAGAAACTCTCTTTGGAAGCTCAATCGGCCAATTCCTCTTGTAGTCTCAGGTCTATCAAAAACTCTCTAAGGAAGCACACTCAGTCAATTCCTTTTCTACACTAGAAAAAGGATTTAAAGAAAATCAAACAAATAAAGACTCTATGAGGAAGATCACTCAGTCTACCCTCATTTATTCTATAATATTCAAGACTCTCTAGGAAGCTCACTCGGTCTATCCCACGTACTCTATAATGTCTCATACTCTCTGAGGAATCTCACTCGGTCAATCCCCGTGTAGCCTATAATATCCTAGACTCTCTGGGAAGCTCACTCGGTCTATCCATTATGGTCTATAGCACTAGGTTTTCATGGTCCCATTCCCGTTAGTGCATAATAATTCTATAAGGCCAAAGTATACCTACATAGCTTCTTGACTATCTAGTATATAGCATAACAAGAATGTCTATAAATATCATTCCATATTATAGTCACAAGGCATGGAAAACAGTTTTAACGACCAAAGGCTAACAAGACCCAAAGTTCGTAACAAGAATAAAGCATGGACGAAACATCCAAGAACAACAATTATCCACTAACATGATCAATTTACCTCTACACAAGCTTACAAGAAAGGAATGAAAACAATAGGGTCAAAAAGGTAAACACGCAATACCCTGTTCATGGTTATTGGTAAAAGTTACACATAAAACCCAAATTCTTCAAAAGGTAAGCCCCAAACCACCTACATTGATGCTAGTAGATCAAAATACTAGAACCATAAGAATTTATTCTCCTAAGAACAATTTATATCTATGAAATTTCACAAAACGTTCAACCCACGATTACATTAGAAAGAGGGAAAATCATGGAATGAAACTCAAGATGAAGGAAAAGCTCACCACTGCGGTTCCAATACAATCGGCGGTTGTCGATTCAGAAAATAGACGGACGGTCGGGGGCTCGGAGGATGTTTGTGGCCGTATGGGTCGCTCTCAGTCGAAGAACATGGAGAAGAAGACATTTTCATAGATTAGGTACGACCCCTGTCCTTTTAATGAAAAAAAAGTACACGACGTGTAATTATGGGGTACACGACATGTACTTGGCCTTTCCGTACACTTCTTTAAGTGGCCTCAACATCGCCCCTACACACCATGTGTGTTGCCCAGACATGGCCAGCACGTGGACAGACACTGCATCAATGTACACAACGTGTATTTTGAAAATTTCCTAATTTTCAACATTTTCTCAAAAATGAATAGAAAAGGAAAAACATACCTTTAATGAAGATCCATGTTCTTACAAACTTCACCCCTTAAAGAAATTCGTCCCAAAATTTCCCTAGTGAGGCATAGAAGAAGAAACCCTGAACAACTTCGGCCACTACGATTGTACATCGGCCTCCCTCTCCTAGGTCTCGGCCTGTACTTGCCCGTGCGGCTATAGCACCTGTACCAGGGGAATAGACCGACCAAGGAGAACATTCTTACATTGATCGAAAATCTGGATAGGATGCTCCTCAAACGACGCATCCGCTTCAAGCTCAACCTCCTCAAGTTGAAACACATGAGATGGGTCTGAAAAGTATTGTCGAAGATTAGAGATGTGGAAGACGTCGTGCATAGATCAGTACCTCTAAGGTAACTGTAACCGATAGGAAATCGTACCAACTCTCTCCAACACCTCAAATGGACCGATGTACCATGGTGAAATCTTACCCTGTCTCTGAATCTTCTTGTGTCCCAACCATGGTGCAACATGCATGAAAATCTGATCCCTGACCTCAAAATCCAGAGGTTGTCTCCACTGATCAGTATAAGACATCTGTCGAGACTGTGTGGTAGCCATCCTCTTCCGAATCTACTCTATTTGCTCTGAGGTCTCCTGAACCAGATGAGGTGCCAGTAAAGCTGCCTCTCCTATCTCCAGCTAGTACAAAGGTGATCGAAATGGACTACCATACAAAGCCTCGTAAGGTTCCATCTGAATATTCTCTTGAAAACTGTTGTTATATGAAAACTTTACAAGAGGAATATGCTTCTCCCAAGAACCTCCGAAATCTAGAATGCATGCTCGGAGCCTATCCTAAAGCACCTGGATCATACACTCGGACTGGACATCTGTCTAGGGATGGTATGTTGTACTCAAAATTACCTGTGTACCCAAAGCCTTCTGAAGCCCCAGCAAGAATCAAGAAGTAAAACATGGATCCCTGTATGAAACAATGGAGTGTGGAACTCCATACAGACGTACAATCTCTCAGATGTACAACCATCCTAGCTCGTCACCCTGAAGGCCTCATTGATCAACAAGAAGTGGGAAACCTTCGAAATCCTGTTGATGAAAACCCAAACAACATCACTCCCTCGAGGGGACCTTGGTAACCCTGTCATTAAGTCCATCACGACATCATTCCACTTCCACTCGGGAATGGGTAGCTTCTGTAAAAGCCTTACTGGACACTGATGATCCACATTCACCTGCTGAAAAGTAGAACATCTCATGACAAACCCAGCAATATCCCTCTTCATACATGGCCACCAGAACTGGCGGTGTAGATCACGATACATCTTGGTGACGCCAGGATGAACTGCCTAAACTGAATAATGATAATCCCACATCAGTTCCTCGTGTATGTCTACTGGCACCCATACACATCCCTGGAAACATATGATCTCATCCTCACCCACTATCCATCTAGGAAGAGGGTCCTCTCCTGACACACCCTCCCACAGGACTAGGCCTTATGAGTCTGATAGCTTCCTTATCCGTACCTGATCAAGAAGGGTAGACGTAACAACTACAAAAGAAAGAAAAGTATGTCCCTGTTTGTAGTGCACCTCCAAATGCATCTCAGAGAACAGATCCATAAGATGCCACCCATTGATGACCTCTTTAACTGACTGAATATGAGTTCTCCTGCTCAACGCATCATCCAATGTGTTTCCCTTTCCTGGCGTATAGGCAAGCTCAAAGTAGAAAGACAAAAGATACTCGACCCACCTATGCTGTCTCACATTCAGATCACGCTGAGTGAAGATGTATTTGAGACTATTGTGGTCATTGAAAACCACAATGTGCTCTCCCAGAAGCTAATGTCTCCAATAGTGTAAGGCATGAACAACAGCTTCCAACTCCAGATCGTGCGTCGAGTAGTTCATCTCGTGTGGCCTCAACTGCCGAGACTCGTACGCAATGACTCCGTCTCCCTACATAAGCACAGCTCCCAAACCGATAACTGAAGCAGCACAGTAGACTGTATAGATCTTTCACGGCCCTGGAAAGACTAGTATCAGTGCTGATTTAAATCTCCCTTTTAGCTCCTAAAAGGTTGACTCATAGGAATCTGACCATAAGAATTTCACACCTTTCTTGGTCAGACCTGTCAGTGGTGCTGCAAGGCATGAAAAGTCTTGTATGAAATGCCTGTAGTATTTAGCCAGCCCTAGAAAACTTCACACCTCAAAGAAATTCTTCGGATTCTCCCAGGGAAATATAGATCTCACTTTCTCTGGGTCTATTGATACTCCTGTCTCTGAAATAACGTGACCCAAGAAGTGAATCTGATCCATCCAAAAGTTGAATTTCGAGAGCTTAGCATATAACTAATTATCTCTTAGTGTACTCATAACGATCTCAATATGGGTATCATGGTCATTTAGAGTGTGAGAGTACACTAAGTTGTCATCCACGAAAACCACCATGAAGGAATCCAAGTATGGTTAGAACACTCTGTTAATCAGTGCCATAAAAACTGTTGGAGAATTCGTGAGACCGAATGGCATGAACGTATACCCATACAGACCATACCTACTCTTCAAGGCTATAAGTGGTGTATCTGATGGTCTAACACACAACTGATGATAACCAGACCTCAAATAGATCTTCCAGAACACCCGATCTCCTTAAAGCTGATCAAAAAGGCCATAGATCCTCGATAATGGATATCAGTTCTTGACTATCAACTGGTTCCGCTTCTGATAATCTACACAAAAACTAAGGGTGCCGTCTGCCTTCTTCTCAAAAAGGACGAGAACACCCCATGGAGAAGTACTAGGTCAGATGAAACCCTTTGCTTGAAACTCCCCCAACTGCTTCTTGGGCTCCTGCAACTCAGGTGTAGCCTTCCAATAAGGAGTAATGGACACCAGTGCCACTCCGGGAATGAGATCAGTAGAAAATTCTACCTCACGCTCTGGAGGAAAACCTGAAAAGTCCACTGGAAAAACATCCCTGAAATGATCCACCACTAGAGGAATGTATAACTGTGAAGTCCCCTGGTCATCCAGATAAATACTTGAAATTTGGTCTGTAACTCGTCCTAGCCCATGATGCTCTGGTCCAGCCCTACCTACCTGGACATCCCACTCACCTCTATGAAGAAACAATCTTCCCTCTGGTGATACAAAACTGACAATGTGGTGATAGAAATCTATGACTTCTTGGAAGGGAACTAACTAGTCCATATCGAAAATGACATCATAGCATGCCATCTCTATAACATAAAGATCCAATAAGAAGTGACACCCTGTAACCTCAAGAGGGCACTCTCTACACTGATGTACGCTAGACATCGTCGTTCCAAACGGTGTATCCAGAGTTAAAATGTCAGCAGATGAGAAGATAAAGAGCACAAGGCTCTCCAAAATAGCAATAAAGACAAAATTATGAGAGGTAACAGCAACGAAAAGAGATGAAGATAAAACTGAGGCTACTAAGATCGTATCTCGAACTGTAGAAGGGCTGGGATTCTGCTCCTGATAGGACTGCTCCACGGTGAAAGTCTGGCCTGTACCATAGCCATACGCCCCTGGCTGACCACCCTGAGCTGATCCACTCTTATTTCGCTTTTAACCTGGTGACTAACCACCATGACCGCGACCTCCACCTTGGCCCGAACGTCCGGAAGAACTCTAGTTCCCCGACTAGTGAGAAACTGGTGATACATCCCCCATACACGGGGACATAGAAGTACCCCTACCACTAGCTGTAGGTGAGAAGATCTAGAAATAATCCTGAATATGGCGCATCTTGCCACAATATCTGCACTCCATCGGGTCTCTCTGACACTAAGGCCTAGTATGCCAACTCCTACCGCACAAGTAGCATATGACCTGGATACCCGAAGATACATTTCGCCTACCCTACTCTCCTCGATAAGACTCCCTGCAGCACTTCTTGCTATCTGTAAGAGGAACACTGACTCTGGATATCAAACCACCCTGCCTCGCTGCTCCAGAATCTCTTAGATTGCGCTTAGTGATCAGCGCCTAGTTAACGATAGAGGAAATCAAAGTCAACCTCAATATATTCACCTGGGAATGGATCTCCTGCCTGAGACCATCCTCAAACTTCTTAGCAAGGAACAACTTGTCACCTACTAGAATTGGATTGAAGTACTGCGGCCTGGTAAAATGATACGAGTACTCCATAATAGAAAGAGTACCCTACTCGAGACTTATAAACGCCTGGGCTTGGTCGGCCCTCAAGGTCTCCAGATAAAAGTAATTGTAGAAGATACACAAAAACTAATCCCAAGTCATACTCTGTTGGCGTCCTGACTATGAGATCACCTCCCACGACCTCTCGGTGGTGTCTCGGAGCATATAAGTATCAAGATTTACCCTTTTCTCTAGAGGTACCTTCAGGTGCTCGAAGATCGTTAGTGTGGACTTTAGCCATGACTCTGCAGCCTGGGGTCCTCCATCCCCTGAGAATGTAGGAGGATGATGCTGTTGGAAAACCAATGTCAACTCAGCCATCGACAGGGCAGGAGGGGGAGCTCACAGAAAGGTATGCATCATCCTCAATAAGTCCTCACTAAACTACGCATCGGCGCCTGAAACGGGTATAACTGCTGGTTCCAAGGCTGGCACAGCAGGAGGATCTGCAGGAGATCCATGATCGGCCATATCCTGTGTCTGATCACCATCTGGCATCTGACGTACAACCAGAGGACACCTCACAGGCATATCTTTGAAAGATCAAAACCACACCTTAGATCAAAATTTTCACGGACAGAAAACACAAGGGCACAAAACGGGAACATGGGAAAAGAACAAACATGTTCTACAAAACACAAATACACGACTTGTATAATACTACATGGCATGTCCTCTTAATCCATACACATGGGTGGGTACATCTACAACCTCTGGTCATGTAACACCCCATCTACATGGCGTTTTGTCCCCACACATGGCGTGTACTGGATCTCCATTCCCTTGCCGAAGTCTCCTTACACGGCTAGACCAAATGGTCATGTTAACCCTAGACTACACGGAGTGTTCTTAAAGGACACAACATGTACCAGACATGGCTTTAGTGGCCCATATTTTCAGTTACATGGCCGACTACATGGCCAATTCTTACACGATGTGTTCCAAACAAACACAACATGTATATGAGAGATGACACCATCCTGTGTTGTTCGTGACCCGATCGGGTACCTAGATCAAGGCAACACGGTGTGTTCATACTAAACATAGCATGTACTACACGAGATTCCCCAGCCCATATTGTTAGTGACATAGCCAGGTACACATCTCACTACTACACAGAGTGTAACTATCTTACACGGCGTGTTCCTGAAAACTTTTTCACCACCCCTTGTTCCTGCTTACACAGTCAGTGAAATAGTTTAACAGTACACGGTGTGTAGTCAAGTACACGCCATGTATTCTGGGGTTTTTCCATGTAATAGCTTAGAAACTGCACAAAAACCCATAAAACACAGAAAAACAAACATGGAGGTGCCAAATTCCAATCTGTGAGGGCCCATAATCCCTGCGAATCAATGCTTAGCATCTCCCACATATCATATACAGGGGAAATAAGTCAATAATCCACCAAAATCCGATTCATGAGGGACCATAACACCTCATGAATAAAAATTTTGCATTCATTTAAGTAAAGGTACAATACAAATGATTTCTCTATCAAACTACAAGGATTATATAAAAGCATCTATCACAACATCATGCATAATCTACACAACATCTATCACAACAACATGCAATCGCTAATGTACCCTTGATGGCATGGAAAGAATGCATGACATATGATTTCTAACAAGTGCCTATATGATGCAAGTGATGGAATACCCTCATCTAATCAGGTTGTGACAGAAATAGAACCCCAATATTAGAAATAATAACAATGCAATGCATGTGAATCACTATAGGTGAAATCATATCAACCATAAATTCTCAAAACCATAAAACTATAATAAACGAGGTAGATTAGATTTTCCCTGTACATGAGTTAGATACTCCCAAGCATATCTTATTACCAAGTACCGAATCCATCCTATCCTTGGATAAAGGCTCTAAATAGTAAATCAAGAGAAAATAATTCCTCTGATACTACTTTGTAAAGTCCTGGTTTTGAAAGCCACCCATAGGCTCCCTGTACCCGGTTGGTCACATGGCCTCAAGCGCATTTCCCCAAATGTCAGAGGCTACCGAATAGTAGTGAGGGTCTTCTGTGTGATAGTGGGGAAACTATGCCCTCATAGGTAGTGTACAAAGAATAAGTGAACAAAGCATATAATAGCGGAAGTAGTAAACATCCGACAACAATAAAAAGTGTAATACAAAAATAATTAACAGGTGGAGCACACATGTATTTATGAAATGATGTACGATACATATGTCTAGGAATGTAGCCAAACAAACCACACTACTGAATACAATACTAAACCAAAGTAAAAATAAAAGCAAACAGATAAGCAACTCCTCAGCATCTCAAGCCTTGTCTTGGTCTCATGCTCTTTTTCACCAAAGCAATCATGTACCAGAAGTTAAAGGGTGCTTTACCTTGTCTATACCTGCAACAATATAGTCTGCTTGGGCCCAAAATCATGGCCCAAATAGTGTGTGAGACTAAAATCCCATTAGGAATCCACCCAAATATCTGTGCCTAACAGTCCGTGAGCATATGGTCGGTAATAGTACAGTAAGTAGTAAACAGTAATAGTAAACAACAGGCAGTAGTAGTAACCCGTAATAGAATGATATACAATAGTAATCAATCCACAGAACAATAAGCAGTAGTGAAGCAAATAGCTAAACACAACAGGATCCCCTCTGGGTAGTACCCATAGCCAACCCCTCTGGTTCTATCCAAGAAGTTCCAACAACCCTCTGGGCAGTGCAGTCAGCCTAACCCATCTGGTTTGGTCATATGAAACTAAAATACTCTCTGAGGAAGCTCATTCGGTCAATTCCCCTTATAACTTAGGGTAGTCAGGGACTCTCTGAGGAAGATCACAAGGTCTAACCCTCTTATAGCCCCAAGCTCTATAAACTCTCTAAGGAAGATCACTCGGTCAATTCCACCTATAGTCTCAGGTCTATCACAGACTCTCTAAGGAAGCTCACTCTGTCAATTCCTTCTCTAGCATAGAATTTTTTTAATAAAAATCAAACAAATAAAGACTCTATGAGGAATATCACTCGGCCTATTCTCCTATAGTCTATAATATCCAAGACTCTGTGGGAAGCTCACTTGGTCTTTCCCCTGTAGTCTATAATGTCTAAGAATCTTTGAGGAAGCTCACTCGGTCTATCCCCGTGTAGCCTATAATATCCAAGACACTATGGGAAGTTCACTCGGTCTATCCCTTATAGTCTATAACACCAGGTTCTCACGGTCCCGTGCCAATCAGTGTATAATAATGTTGTATGGCCAATGTACACCTATAGAGCTACATGACTACCCAGTCTGTAGCATAACAAGCATGTCTAGAAATATCGTTCCATCCAACAGTCATAAGGCATGGAAAATAGGTATAATGGCCAAAGTCTAACAAGACCCAAAGGTCGTAACAAGAACAAGGCATGGGAGAAACATCCAAGTAGAACAATCATCCACTAACATCATCAAATTACCTCTACACATGAATACAAGAAAGGCAAGAAAACAATAGGGTCAAAAAGGTAAACATGCAATACCCTGCTCACGGGTATTTGTGGAAGTTGCACTTAAAACTCAGAGTCATCGAAAGTATGGCACAAACCACCTACCTTGATGCCAGAAGATCAAAATAATAGAACAACAAGGCATGATTCTCTTTATAATGGTGTAGATCTATGAAAATGAAAAAAAATGTTCAACCCACGATAACTTGAGAAAGAGGGAAAATCATGGAATGAAACTCAAGAAGAAGGAAAATCTCATCACTATGGTTCCAATGCAATCAACGGTGGTTGATTCGGCAAACAAACGGAGGCTCTAGGGCTCAGAGTATGTTCACCGTCGTATGGGACGCTCTCGGTCTAAGAACCTAGAGAGGAAGACATTTCTGTCAATTAGGCACGACCCCAGTCCATTTAATGAAAAAAAAGAAATTACACGGCGTGTACTTATGGGGTACACTGTGTATACATGGCATTTCCATACTCTGATTTAAGCAGGCTCCACATCACCCCTACACACTGTGTGTGTGACCCGAACCCGACCAGCACGTAGCCTGGCACTGTATCAAAGTACATGGTGTGTACTTATAATGTACACAGTGTGTATTTTGAAAATTTCCAGATTTTCCTTTTTTTTCTCAAAAAAAGACCAAGAAAAGAAAAACATACTTGTAATGAAAATCTCGGTTCTTACACAACCACCTATATCGTCTCCAGGAAAAAAAATCCAATTACACCACTGGTTCCCCTCTCTCTATCAATTATAACACTATTACCCATTCTTATATGAATTGGAAGATAGCTAGTCAACCCCAAAAATTGGGGGTGATGAATGATGTGGTGAGGATTTAACCCCTAGACTACCTTGATGTGGTGATCGCAATCATTGCACTCAACTGGAGTACTCATAAATAATTCATATGTTATGATTTCATTGATTATGAAAAATGATTTATACAAATATTTTTTATTAACATGTATTCCATGATTTATGAGTTATGATATAGGTTAGTTATGATCATATTGTTTAATTTGAATGATTTTTTATTATATTATCATAATCATATGCTCATTTATGCTCATTTAAAATATTATACTATTATCCATACCCTTATAGATAATATGGTCTCATCCTTTTCATATGGTTCCATTTTCCCAGGTTAATAAGAAATTTTTCTAAGTATGATAAGTCTAGAAGGGTGATAAATAGAGAGTATATTTTAAATATGTCATGTAATAGTTTTGGATAAATTTATTGACTCTTAATACCATATTACTTTATGTTTATTCAGTCATTTATTAATGTGTAATGTAATAAGTTTATATCTAAAATTATGTAAAATGTATATAATTTATGATTTGTCTTCCACACATAACGAGGCGGATAACAATTTTATAATTATTGTTCATTTTGGATATTGCAATTTATATTTTTGAGATAGGATCTCTATAGTAGAGTATGCTTCTTGGTTGGGTATATAATGTAGATATTTTAAAAATTAATATTATATGGAAACATTAGATACACTATGGGGGAATATTTTCAAAGGTTATGGTTTTTGTCACTTGAGTTATGGTCAGAGTTATCCCAAGGCATGGTGCCAATTTATAAATGCAATTTGAATATTCAATAAAATCCATTTTAGATTATAGTAGAATGTGTTATCATTGAGAAATGGATTATTATTGGGAGCCAAGAGGTAGTTAGTACTATTTGTTGACGTTCTCATAATTAGATTTAGAGAATGACTGTCAATAACCAATCCTATCCATTTTCAAAGGTAAATATAACATTATTTGGAAATGGAGGCATATATGTCAGTTTTTCAATTCTAATATATGAAAATTTATACTGTAGGATATGTATTGTACTTGTGCCTTGATTTTTCATTATTTGTGGGAATTATTTTTTCAGAGGAGAATATGAAATGATGAAACAAGCCCTAAAAAGTTAACTCCTCTGAAAAAAATTCACATTTTTTCTAGAATGACTAATTCTATTCTCAGTTCATGAGTATTACATAAGTATATCTCTTCCCTATGAAGGTTATCAAGATTTTACATTAATGTTGTGGATTGTAATACTCTATCATGACGGTTTTACATTACAAAAATTGTCTTACTAGTGGTTGTCAATGGATCATAGTTCTTCTATTTTCAATATATTCAGTCATCCTTTGAGAAAAAAAGAATTATGTTGGAACTATGGAAGGAAAAAAATATTTAATCTTATATTTCTGTTAATGAAGTTTAGAAATTGTATTGATCCAATAATCCTTAGGAAGAGGTGGTGTCATGAACAAAGATGAGAATGAATATGATAAAAGGGTATATTGTCTCCATGAAACATTTGACCCTATTTCACATAGAGTTTGTGCCTCTAGAGGCGGGAAAAACATAAGAAATAGTTTGTCACCCTTTTGTACAGGGATGTACTTTGAGCTCTTGGTTTAATATCCCTTATTATAATTATTTGTGGATGGAATGTTTAATGTTTGGTAGAATATTATGACCCATGTTCTTACATGATTGAGAATTATCTCATTTTAATGTTTTAGTTTATCTGGAACTAAAAATTCTCTAATAGTAATTTTATAGTAGTAAATAATTTTGGATTTATTTTGAGACAATTTTTTGATCTTAGGGATTAGTGTATTACCCTAAGAAAATTTTTACATTTTGAGCTATTTAAGTATCACGGAATTCTTAATAAGTATTTTTTAAGTAAATAATTAATTAAGGTATGTGAGTATAAATATCTCCTAGATAGAATCCTAAAAATTGAATCACCATATTTGTTTCTATAATGGTATGTTTTAGTTAGGAGAAGTAAAAAAATTCATATTTGGTCATCAAAAAATAGATTTATTTTTGTAGTATGTTTTTATTTAACTGGTAGACAGAATTATAAATTATAAAATTCATTGTTTTTACTTTCTAATGGGGTTAGAAATATATGAATGTGGTATAAACATAGTGATAATTCGGAGACCAATGTTGTTTATGGAGTTAGAAAATTCTTTGTTTAAGAGTATTCTAGAGGAATTATCAAATAACTAAATATGTGGGATATGGTTACATGTATTTGTTTTATTTTTTTCAGTTTAGATGATTAATAAAATCTAATTTCAATTATTTATTCTTTGATAGAAAATTTTAAGGTCAGTGAAATCTTGGGACCGATGAAATCATTTGATGAGGATGGGATTTATAAGCTATGATGTGATCATAATGAGGTGCTACATTTTTTGATAGATTAATTTATTATTTGTATATAGATTTCAAAACTATATTTGAATTCTTGATAATGCATGAGATTATATCAACTTACCAGAATATTGAGATTACATTCTTTGATTTGTTTACTCTAACATATTTCTTTAAAGACCTGTTACTAATTTTTCATCTAGGATTTGTCTTGATATTTCAATTCATCAACTTCACAAATCATTTTATAGAAAAATAATTAGAGTCTCACAAAACTGTTGAAAATATAAAAATAGATGAACTCTTTAAAGTTGTAATTTATTTAGTTACTAGCCTCATTCATGTAATACCCCAAGCTTCCACGATACGCTTCTATTTTGAATAAAAAAATCACATGTGTTGTACGCAACGTCGAGTTATAAATCACCACAACCAATCAAACTAGCTGTCCTGAATAGTAATACCCACTTTTTGAAATTTTATAAATTTTATCTTTCAAAATGGACTTCATTTATATATTCGGGGTTTTGAAATTATATTAGGGTGAATACTTCGTATTTTTATGTAAACTTGCAATTTTTGATTGATAGTGAAAAACACCAAGTTATAGTTTAAAACAAAATTTTTATTTAAATAATTATTTATTTTATTTAAATTTACTTTTTTTCCAAATAGATACATAATACCTATATAATTTCAATTTAATTCATTGGAGTCAGTTTATAATAATTTTAGATATATAGAAATTTTACTGAACTTTTTACCCTCTTTTACCCACCTCCTAGGAGCATTTACAAATTTACATAAAACATAATTTTACCACTCTTTTGAGTTGAATTTTAAAAATCTGAGAGACACAATTAAAATCTGTATGTAAAATGTGGTTCAATAAGATGAAAATAATTTTTGGTGATTAATAACTTTTTACTTTTATTTACCACGGTTAAAAGTAAATAGGGTAATTAAGGGTAAAAATGATATTATTAATACCCTAAAACATGTCCTAATTCTATTGGATAAGTATAATTCGACCAAAAACAAGCTTAGGAAGAAAATATGAACCTCTTTGTTCCACTTGGATTAGATTAGGACATTTAATATTATTTTATTTAAAGAAGAGTAAGAAGAGTTAAAATCAAAGTTTAATAACCAAAAAATATTAATATAGGGTTATACAAAAGATAAATTCGACTATAAATATATATTAGAAAGATAAAAATATTTCCTACATAATGGTAATTTATTTATAATTTTTATAAAATTAAATTAATAAATTTATATAAGACACAGTGATGATGCATTAATTATCGTATTAATGATATATTAAAATAATTGATATTATAAATATATAAATAATTTAAATATGAGACTTTTTATGAATTACATTATTTTTTTAGTTTAAAATGACATGTTAGGGTTG
The DNA here is from genome assembly GCA_963277665.1 of Viscum album. Lineage (NCBI taxonomy): Eukaryota > Viridiplantae > Streptophyta > Magnoliopsida > Santalales > Viscaceae > Viscum > Viscum album. The sequence goes on along the minus strand of OY728131.1, from coordinate 639,247,838 downwards.
GTTAGATGAATTTTCATTGAATTAATAATGCTATTATGAATTTAGAAGAAACAAAATACCAAATAGTGTCAAAATTGACATAAAAGAGTTTTGAAAAAAATAATATATAATTAATTGATATTCAATTCTTAAAAAACTTAGGTTTGGAAAAAAGACTTATATAATGATAGGTTTATCATTAATGAACCACTTGGGGTTCTCTTGGAAGTATATAGTATGTTTATTAACCATATAATATAAAAATACAAAAAGACATGGTAAATGTCAAACTATTTATATAAGAGTTAAATATAAAAGATAAAGTTAATATAGTGACACAAACCTATATAAAACCTATTTTTTTGAGTGATTTTATACCCATACCAATCTTATAATTTAAATAATTCATCTTGGAGACATTAGAAACCGAAAATTATTTTATTATAAAAAACTATTTCCAGCTTTTCCTAAGGTGCGCTTCACCCCTCTTATAAAAGGGCACGTCCCATTCACTCTAATTTAGACATTAAAAGCCTTTTGGATCGACCAAAACCTGCCCAAATACCCTCTAAACTATCCTCCCTTCATCGTAGAGGCCTTAATTTAGTCAGAAAGCCAATGTAAGGAGACCTTTTGATCAAATCAAATCGAAGATCCGGAAGAATAGGTAAATATTTCATCACCACATTCAAGTTCATTTCTTCTTCCACATAAACTTTCTTGGTTGTGTCTATTATAAAATAATAACACCAATATATTATATATACTGTGATGTTATTATAAATATCATACAACCATATTCAATATTCTATCCATCCTTTGAATGACATGTCAGCATACGTGTGTATGTACGTTATACCGTCTCCACGTCGTGGTGTAATTGTTATTCAAAACATTATTATTTGTATGGGTATAATAATGATGTGTAATTGATGTAGAAAATAAATATAATATGATAATTATTCATTATATATGATATAACAACCAATTATATATTATTTTAATATCAAAAGAATGATATTGTCACTCGTGCATACATATGGATTACCGTGTCCATGAACGCGATGAGATTCATTCTCCATCGTATCCATTCAAGACTAATTTTCATTATATGATTTAAAATAATGTTTAAAAACTTAATATCATTCTGAATATGAATAATATACATCCTATCCATAACAAACATTACTTATGTAACAAATCAAATAAAGTAAAACGAATCAGTTAACACCTGAAATGACGATAATACTATAATATTATTAACAATGTAATATTAAAAGATCATATATTATATCATATTAAATTATATTATTCTTTCATAATTTAATACCAATTATTTCACCATTATACAAGATGTTAACCTACCCTAGGCAAAGTAAAAGTACAAGGTAAGGGTTAATTCTACAACCTCTTCATTATTCAAGGTTGTTGATATTTAATTATATATTGGAACCTCTTTATCATCCACATCCGTGATTTCCTAAAAATGTATTCCAATTTTTTTTTTAATATTTACTATAAAATTGTTTAATATCATTTTTACCCTTGTTTTACTTTTAGTAAGATGTTTTCAAATGAATGTTTCAGTCATTTTCTAAACAAGGTACTTTACGGCCATTTCGAAAAAATTAAGGAAAGATTGTTTTTTAACTTATACGGTGGGTGCGACTATTTTATGACCTTATAACACCATCAAAGCTTCCTTTACAAGATTATAAGAATATTTTAAAAATAAATGTTTCCTTTTATACTTATATAACTTTAAATGATTTCTAATAAAATGAGATATTTCTCTCAAACAGTTTTGATTTCATCTATGTCAACATCCTTTAATGGATTTTAATCTATTTTGAAGTTGATTTATTATGATACAAATCTTTCATTTTGTATTGAAGGAGTTTTGATATATTTTAATATGGATGTGTCATTTTTCTATAATTCATGGTTTATGGAAAATCTATTTACATTTCGTATGCTAGTTTTAATATGAATGTTTACGTTATGTTTAGAACTTTTCATATGAGGAATGCATTGGACTTAGTAAGTGACGGGTGGAGCCCGCTATAGCTCCTTGATGAATTAGTAGGTAACATGAGAAAAACTAGTGTCTTGGCACCAGGACTTGAAAAAAAATTATTTTATGTCTTGGCCCACGGCCTTGACTACGTGGTTATGAAGTCTGGCATTATGCATTCCATCATTATGAAAGTGGCTATGGATATTTCATGTGATTATTCGACTAGTAGAATATCCATTTATGTAAGTAAATGAAATTATTTTGATTTATATTTTAAATATTATGATGATTTTTATGTTGAAAAGGCTTTAGGTTTAGGTTTATACATTTCCTTAAATGATTATGCTAATTTATGAATGTTTCTACTATATTTTTATCCTTACTAAGCATCTGAGCTCACCTGTTTCTAAATTTTATTTTTCCAGGATGCGAAGAAGTATATTATGACGAGCCTACAGGGATAGTCTATGGGCTCTCAGAGTTTCCTATAGAAAAAATATTGTTGTAGTTTTCTATTTTATGATGTAATGTAAACCTTATGAAGGTATCTAGTACGTACAAGGATACTAAACTCATCGGTCATTCGTGACTTGATATTTTGTGATCATGCCAATGATACATAATATTGCATCGTCTCTGGGCTTCTGGGGTCGGGGAGTTATAGTTGGTATCAAAGGAAGTTTAGTACAAACCTTGGAATCTAGATTAAGATACACTCTGATTAGAGCATATAGCCCAAAAACAGACTTTGGGGATTAGTATAGAATAACATCCTAAAATATTGGTATTGTAGAGATTTTGTGAGTTTTCCCAGAAATACATCCCAATCTGGATACGAGAAGGTAGAGGCATCTTTGGCACAAATGTACCTAGGGGTAAACCCCAAAAACACTGCTTTGAGCTAGACTTGAATGGGAACTGGTTCATGACAACGAGCCTTGTTGTAATCTTGGTTACAACACTCCTGGGGGATATGCGTAGGATAATTTTCATTTTCATTCCAAACCATTATGAAGGGTTTATGAGTATATACATCCTAAAAGAAAACATTTTTATGATTATAGATTATATCCATTAACTGTTCAATTTATGTTAACCTTTTTACAAGTTTGGATTTATATATTGCGATTCATAAATTAATCTAGTTTATTCCATTGTGTAGAAATGGAGCAGAATGGAAGGAACGAAAAACATTTCAATGCATGCACTCAATGTAGGTATTTCCCTCCTACTTAATATAATTATAGTGGAGCAGGTGATTCAACTGGTGCTGATCAGCTAATCACCATACATAGATAACTCACTCAGGTTATGAATAATAACCTTACCCATATAGAGCACCCTGATTCGTAGCGTGAAGGATCAATGTTAGATTTATACATGAGGAAACAAACACCAACATTAAATGGGGGTAAAAATCCAATAGTATATTAGAAATGGATAAATTCCTTAGAGAAATTATTACATGCCTTGGGAAGTAGTGAAAGGGAAAAAAGTTGTCATGGGAGTTTACGGCCTCACTGGAGATGCTCATCATCATTGGCCATTAATTAAAAATACAAAGGAAGATGATGAAGTATCAAATATGAAATGGGGGGAGTTTAAAGAAATTTTCTAAGAAAAATACTTTCCTCATGACCATCGAGTGGATATGGAAAGACAATTTTTGATTTTGAGGCAAAAAGAGGATGATAATGTCACAATGTATTACACTAACTTTACAAGGTTAGCGAGGAATGTTGCAGATTATATATATAAGCCAAGAAGTAATATTGATCGTTTCTTTGATGGGTTAAAAACATTTCTCCATCGATCATTAGTCTCATAATCCTTCTCGTTGTATGAAGATATTTTCTTATGTCTTATCAGTACAGAAAAATAATTCTTTATGGATTTAGAATTTAAAATAAAACCAATAGAAGAAGATATTTTCTAAACACTCCAAAAATAAAAATAAGGGGAAGAAGGAAAATGTGGAATAGACATCCTCCAATAAATGTGGGAAGAAACAACCTAGTACATTCCTGAAGAGAATGGGATCCTGTTACAAGTGTGGTGAAAAAGGCCACCAAGCTCCTGATTGCAAGGGGAAGAAAGAGGCCGTCGGTGTTGACTGCTACAATTTTAGAGAACGAGGGTATTATTCGAATAAATTTCCTAAGTGTCACATGAACTTTCCTCAGAAAAGGCCAAGGGATCACATACAAGCTTATGCTATCACTACTGCTGATGTTTAAGCTCCGAAAGACGTAATGGTAGGAAATTTAATGGTTTCCTCAAGTTTAGCCAATGCTTTATTTGATTCTTGATCATTGCATTGTTTCATATCTTCCCTTTTTTTAAGAAAATTAGATATTTCCAATTTGATTTAACAAGGGAGTTGTTGGTCAAAACACTTAAGTGGAATATCATTGCAAAAATGTTTTGTTAATCAGTTCCCATTAAGGAATATAAACGTTATTTTTCTACTGATCTCATCATCAAACCCATGATTGAATTTGATATAATTCTCAGTATGGATTGGCTTTCATACCATGATGCGAAAATTTATTATATGAAGAGGGAGGTTACTATTTGGATGATGATAAGGATTACATTATCTTTAGAGAAGAAATGTCCCCACCTAATTCTTTTCTAGATCCACCTCCAATAGCTCAACAAAATTAGATTATTGGGGAGGAAGAGAATTAAATAACTATGGATGAGGAAAGGAATGTTCAAATAGAGGATGTACTAATTGTTCAAGGGTATGTCGATGTACTTCGATAGGATTTACCTGGACATCATCCAGAATGAGAAATTGAGTTTTCCATTGATTTAATTCCAGGTTAAAGGCCCATATCAAAGACCATTTATAGAATGGCCATAGTGGAATTAGTGTAACTAAAGAAAAAACTAGAGGAATTGAGTAATAAGGTATTTATTCTCCCAAGTTATTCCCCATGCAGATCCCTTGTTATTTTTGTTAAGATGAAAGATGGATCTATGAGGTTGTGCATTGACTACAGGGAGATCAATGTTATAACAATAAAGAAAAAGTATCCCCTACCTCTCATTTAAGATTTATTGGACCAACTTCATGGAGCTAAATAATTTTCAATGATTGACCATTGATCAAGATATCATCAGTTGTGTGTGAAGAATGAAGACATTCTGAAAACAACATTTCAAACTAGGTACGAGCATTACGAGTTTACTGTAATGCCTTTTGGATTGACTAATGCATCATCCATCTTCATAGATCTAGTGAATAGATTTTTCAAGGAATTTTTTAATGAATTAGTAGTGGTATTTATTGATGATATCTTGGTATACTACAAAAGCTATGAAGATCGCGAAAATCACTTGCGCATTATTCTAAAGACTTAGAAGACATGAATTATAAGAGAAGATTATGAACTATGAATTCTGTCTTCAATATATTTCTTTTCAAGGACATATTTTTTCTAAGGATGGAATGTCTATTGATCCTTCTAATACAAGATAAATCCATGAATTTCCATCACCGATGAGTATAACTGAGGTACATAGTTTTATTGGTATAGAAGGTTATTATCGTTGTTTCATCCAGAATTTTGCCTATTTGGCTAACCCATTAACCAAGCTAACACATAATGGGGTGAAATTTGTTTGTAAAAAAGAATGTGAAGAATGTTTTGAAGAACTTAAGTGAATATTAGTCAATGATCCTATATTGACTCTATAATCGGAGAATTATGGGTTTTCTATTTATAGTGATGAATCACAATAAAGGACTTGGTTGTGTCCTTATGTAAAATGATAGGGTTATTGCCTATGCATCACGATAGATAAATATTCATGGGAAAAACTATCCTACTCATGATCTTGAGTTAGTAGCTGTAATCTTTGCATTGAAGATATGAAGACATTATCTATATGGTGAAAACTGTGATATATATAACGACAATAATAGTTGGATTTATATTTTCTCACAGAAATAAGTCAACATGAGGAAAAGGAGATGGCTTGAACTACTCAATGATTATGATTGTACTATACACTACCACTCGAGGAAGGAAAATAAGGTGGCAGATTATTTGAGTAGAAAAGATCAGGGAGTTCTGACGAAGATAAGAGTTGAAAATGATCCTATATATATAGATCTAGTGATGATGGAAATGGGAATAACCATGGAAGACAAAACCTCAATACATTTTCCAATGGTTGCTAAACCATATTTACTAGAAAGGATAATGAGTTCTCAGACCGATGATGAAGAGTTTCAAAAGAATATTAAAGGTGTGATTGATGGGAGATTGAGTGACTTTGTTTATGAAGATGGAATTTTGAAATTTGGGAATAGACTTTTTCTTCCCGATATACCTGATCTAAAAAGAGAATTGTTGGATGATGCTCATAGTTCCAATTTATCTATACATCCTGGTAGCACTAAGATGTATAGATATTTGAAGGAACATTTTTGTGGGACAACATGAAGAGAGAGATTGCTGATTTTGTGTCAAGATATATGGTTTATCAACAAGTGAAGGCGGGAAGGAAACAACCTAGAGGAGTCATACAACCTCTTCCCATACCTGAGTGGAAATGGGATAATATTACGATGGACTTTGTCATGGGAATAAAAAATACTCCTATAAGGAATGATGCAATGTGGGTCATTATTGATCGTCTTACAATGTCAGCAAATTTTCTTGCTATAAGAGAAGATTTACCACTTGAACGTCTAGAAAGACTATATATTAATTATGTTGTGAGACTTCATGGAGTACCCCTATCGATTGTTCCTGATCGTGATCCACGTTTTACATCATGATTCTGGAAAATTCTTCAGAAATCCCTGGATACTGAACATTGTTTGAGAACTACCTACCACCACCAAACTTATGGAAAATTAGAACGGACTATTCAAACATTAAAAGACATGTCGATATCATGATCACTTGACTTTCAATGTATGTGGGATCAATATTTACCTCTAGTAGAATTTTCCTATAACAATAAATTCCATTCAAGTATTTAGATGGTACCATATGAAGGGTTATATGGAAAGAGATGTCGCACACCAACTTATTTGGATGATGTTGGTGAAAAAAACTCGTAGGCCCATAACTTGTGGATGAAATGATTGAAAAGGTGAAGGTAATACAAAACCACATAAAAGCATCTCAAAGAATGCAGAAGAGATATGCCGATAACCAAAGGGAGGATTTGGAATTTCTAGTAGGCGATCTTGTTTTCTTGAAGGTATCTGCATGGATGGGAGTTATACATTTTAGTAATATGGGAAAATTAATTCCTAGGTACATCGGACCATTCAAAATTATAGAAAAAATCGGGGCTGTAGATTACCGTTTGGAAATGCCGCCAAGTCTCTCCAAAGTTCCTGATGTGTTCCACGTATCACTGTTGAGAAAATAGTTGCCTGACCCAACGCATGTACTTACCTATGAGGAATTAGAACTGGAACCTGATCTTTCTTATCGTGAAGAGCCTGTCAAGGTTCTTGATACAAGAGAACAACTACTGAAAAACCAGACAACTCATTTGGTAAATGTTATAAGGAGAAACCATAAGATAGAAGAGGCAATGTGGGAACCTGAGGAACATATGATGAAGAACCACCGAAGTCTTTTTATGCAGTAATATTCTAGAAATTTGGAGGATGAAATTATTTGAAGGAGGGGAGAATGTAACACCCCCAGCTTCCACATTATGCTTCTCTTTGAATAATACAATAGCGTGTGTTGTACGCAACTTCGAGTTCTAACACACCACAACCAATGAAACTAGTTATTATGAATAGTAATACCCACTTTTTAAAATTTTATAAATTTTATTATCAAAATTGACTTCATTTTTGGATTTGAAGTATCAAAATATGATTATGGTGATTTTTTGATATTTTTCTAAAAACATTAAATTTTTGATGAATAGTGAAAAACACTAAGTTATTGTTTAAAATCAAATTTTTCTTTAAGAATTTAGTTATTTTATTTAAATTTATTTTAGATAAAAATAGATACATAATACCTATATATGTTCAATTTAATTCAATGGAGTCAGTTTATAATAATTTTAGATATATAAAAATTTTATTGAACTTTTTACCATCTTTTACCCACCACTTAAGAGCATTTAAAAATTTACATAAAACATAATTCTACCGCTTTTGTGAGTTCAATTTAAAAAATCCAAGAGAAATGGTTTATATTAGTATGTAATATGTGGTTTAATAAGATGAAAATAATTTTTGATAAATAGTAACTTTTAATTTTTATTTACCACGAATAAAAGTAAATAGAGTAATTACGGGTAAAAATGATATTATTATTACCCTAAAACATGTAATAATTCTATTGGATAAGTATAATTCAACTAAAAACAACCTTATGAATAAAATATGAACCACTTTGGTCCACTTGGATTAGATTAGGACATTTGTTATTATTTTATTTAAAGAAGAGTTAAAAGAGTTAAAATCAATGATTAATAACTAACAAATTTCTAATATAGGGTTATACAAAAGATAAATTAGACTATAAAAATTAATTATAAATATAAAAACATTTCCTACATAATGGTATTTTATTTATAATTTATAGTCATTAAATAATTAAATTTATATATGACACAATGATGATGACGTAATTACCGTATTAATAAAATATAAAAATGATTAATATTATAAATATCTAAATAAATATAATTTGAGACTTTTTATGAATTCCACTAATTTTACAGGTTAATATTACATGTTAGGGTTGTATAGATACATTTTTTGGAAGTAATAATGTTGTTATGAATTTAGCAAAAAGAAATACCAAATAGTGTCAAAATTGACATAAAAGAGTTTTTAAAACAAATATTATATTTTTAATTAATATTCTATTCCTAAAAATCTAAGGATCAGACAAAAGTCATATATAATGATAATATTATCATTAATTTACTACTTGGGGTTCCCTTGTAAGTATATAGTATGTTTATTAACCATATAATATAAAAATAAAAAGAGACATGGTAAATGTCAAACAATTTAACTAAGAGTTAAATCTAAAAGATAAAGTTAATATAGTTACCCAAACCTATATAAAAACTATTTTTGAGTGTTTTTTGACCCATCCTCACCTTATCATTTAAATAGATTATTTTGGATCCATTATAAACCAATAATTATTTTATTATAAAAAAATATTTTTAGCATTTCCTAAGGTGCCCCTCACCCCTCTTATAATAGGGCACTTCTCCTTCTATCTAATTCACACCTTCAAATACATTTGGCTCAGCCAAACCCTGGACCAAATACCCTATAAACTATTCTCCCTTCATCCTAGAGGCCTTAATTTTGTCAGAAATACACCTTAAGGATCCCTTTTGATCAAATCAAAAGGAAGAACCCGAAGAAGTGGTACATATTTCATCACCTCTTTCAAGTGCCATTCTTCTCCCACATCCTCTTTCTTTGTTGTTTTCAGTCTGAAATAATAACTCCAGTATGTTCTATATGTTGTTATGTTATTATAAATAAGGTACAACCATATTCGTTGTTCTATCCATCCTTGGAATGACATGTCACCATACGTGCGTACGTACGGCTTACTGTCTCCACGTCATGGTGTAATTGTTATTCAATACATTATTATTTGGATGGGGTATAATAATAATGTGTAACTGATGTAAATAATAAATATAACATTATAATGATTCTTTATATATGATATACATCCAATTATATATTATTTTAATATCAAAATACTGATATTGTTGCTTGTGCGTACGTACAGATTACCGTCTCCACGAATGCGATGAGATTCATTCCCCATCATATACATTCACGACTAATTTTCATTATATGATTAAAAATAAGGTTTCAAGAGTTAATATGATTATGAATATGAATAAGATACATCCTATCCATAACAAACATTACTTATGTAACAAATTTTATAAATTAAAATGAATCTGTTACACCTGAAACGATGATAATACTAAAATATTATTAACAATGCAATATTAAAAGATCATATATGATATCATATTAATGAATTTGATTATTTTATTGTTTAATAACAATTATTTCACCAATATAGAGCATGTTAAACTACCATCGACCAAGGAAAAGTACAATGTAAGAGTTAATTCTATAACCTCTTCATTATTCAAGTTTGTTTATATGTAATTATTTAATGGGACCTCTTTTTCATCCACATCCGTGTTTTCCTAGAAATGTAATCCAAAATTTTTTAACTATTTACTAGACAATTTTTTAATTTAATTTATACCCTTTTTTTTACTTTTTATAAGATGTTTTAATTTAATGTTTCCATCTTTTTCCAAAAAATGTACTTTATGACCATTTCAAAAAAATTAGGAAAAGAATGTTTTTCTAACTTATATGGCTAGTGACCCTATTTTACACCATTATGACACCCTCTAAGATTCCCTTAAAATATTATAAGAATATTTTAAAAATAAATTTTCTCTTTTATAATTATGTAACATTAAATTTTTTCAAATAAAGAATGAGATATTTCTCTCAAACAGTTTTGATTTTGTCTATGTCAACATCCTTTAATGGATTTTAATCTTATTTAAAGTTGATTTATTATGATACAAATATTCCATTTTGTATTGAAGGATTTGTGATATTTTTTAATGTGGATGTGTCATTTTCCTACAATTCATGTTTTATGGATAAAGTATTGACATTTCCTATGCTAGTTTTAATACGAATGTTTACATTATGTTTAAAACTTTATATATGAGGAATGCATTGGACTTAGTAAATAACTGATGGAGCCCGCGATAGCTATTTGATGCAACTGTAGGACTCATGAGACAAACTAGTGTCTAGGCACAAGGCCTTCACAAAATCTTATTTTTAGTCTTGGCACAAGGCATTGACTATGTGGTTATGAATTCTGGAATTATGCATTCCATCATTATAAAAGTGGCTATTGATATTGCAAGTGATTATTTAACTAATAGAATATCCATATGAGTAAGTAAATGAAATTATTTTTGTTTTATATTTTACATATTATGGTTGTAACTCACCACCCACAGTTACCTAGAGTCGGTGCATTATTACATAACATTGGAATGATCACAAAAGATCAAGTCTCTAAAGACCGATTAGTTTAGTAGTCTTGGAAACACTAGATATATTCATTATTCTAACATTACATCATAAAGTAAAAAAAATACAAAAACATATTTTCTTCATATCCACACATACTATCCCTACAGTTCATTCATAAATTACTTCTTCACATCCTGGAAAAAATAAAACATTGAAAGGGGTGACCTCAGATGCTCAGTAAGGATAACAATATAGCAGAAACTTTCATAAATAAGCATAAACATTTAAGTCAATGTATAACTAAAACAAAAGACTTTTAAACATGAACTTCAGTATAATATGGAAAAGATAAAATGATATAATGTCATTTACTTATTCTAATGGATATTATACTGGTCAAATAACCACATGCAATATCAGAAACCACTTTCATAATGATGGAATGCATAATGCCATACTATCATAACCACATAGTCAAGGCCTCGTGCCAAGACTACAAATAAGATTTTGTCAAGGACTTGTGCCAAGACACTAGTTTGTCTCATTAGACCCACCGATGCATAAGGGAGCCATAGTGGGCTCCACCCATCACTTACTATGTCAAATTCATTCCTCATATGAAAAGTTTGAAAAATAACATAAACATTCATATTAAAACTAACATACGAAATATCAATACTTTAACCACAAACCTTGAATGGTATAAAAATAGCACATCCACAGTCAAACATAACTCATTCGATACCCTATGGAAGATTGTATTATATCAGATTAACCTCAATCGAGAATAATGAACTATATTGACATATATTAAAATAATAATCAAACTATTGATAGAAATATCCCGCTTTTTTCTTGAAAAAAATTTAAAAGTCACACTATTTGTCAACAAGACAATTAAAATGGATTTTTGAATCAAAGTGTCCCATACCACATTGAAACTTTTAAAAGGAATTTTGATTTGAAAACTTTAATGTCTATATAAATAAATCATGAAATCCATTTTTAAAACATGTACATTAATAAGAATGATTTAGAATAATAAATCTTTAAAACATTTTAAAATGATATTTTAGTTAGAGTTCCTAACCAAAAGAGAGAAACTTGAATACAAATAATTGAGGTAATAAAAACATTTTAATATCATGAGAATAAAGGGTTTCATGATATACTATGTCAAAGTACATTATATACACCATATAAAAGTGATTTGGTGTATAACAACAAAGGAGTCTCAATGGAATGTAAATTGGGATGAAATCTATCATAAAGGCCGTATCCCTAGGTTAAGGATACATCAACGACATAATTATGTGTGAAAAATATAAATACACTCAATATGATTAGATATTCAGTGTAAAACAATCAATGTACATTCACACATATTCTTGTAAAAACAACACCAATGAATTGGATTTTTAACTCAACAAATATAGATTGATTAAAAATTACTCTTATCAAGTTCATACCGATGAATTAAGAATTTATCAATGGAGTGATTATGTGTATCAAAATTATATCCACAAAAAGGTGAGTGGAAATTATGACATATGCAAATGAATAGTGATTCCACACATAATCTTGGAGTATAATAATCAATGAAGTATGCGTAAAGACGAATGAGTAGAAATTGAAATTTCAAATTCTCTTATTGATTTGGTAACTCACAAAACATACAACCATGAAATAAGGATCATACAATGATGATGTAAATATACATGAATTAAATTATATTACACAGTGAATAAAAACCTGGCCAGTACACACACCACACGCAATAAATAAGTGGTGAACAATGAAAATCTAATGGAATTAAAAGTGAGATAATAAACACATTACTCTGAACTTTTTCCTTGGTCGAGGGTAGGTTATCCTCCTGTATAATGGTGAAATAATTTTTATTTAATTATAAAAGTATCATATATATTAATATGATATCATATATGATCTTGTAACATTTCTTTGTTAATAATATCTTAGTATTATCGTCATTTCGGGTGTTAACTTACTCGTTTTATTATATTTGTTTTGTTATATAAGTCGTGTTTGTTATGGATAGGTTGTATATTATACATATAAATAATTATATCAAGTCTTTAAACGTAATTTTTAATCATAAAATGAGAATTATACTTGTATGGATACGATGGGGGATGAATCTCATCACGTTCGTGGAGACGGTAGTCCGTACGTACGCACAAGCGATAATATCATTCTTTTGATGTTAAAATCATATATAATTGGATGTTATATAATATATACAGAATAATTATCATGTTATAATAATTATTTACATTAATTAAACATCATTATGATACCAATCCAAATAATAATGTATTGAATAACAATTACACCACGACGTGGAGACTGTAGGCCATACGTACACACATATGGTGAAATTTCATTAAAAGGATGGATAGAATACTGAATATGGTTGTAACATATTTATAATAATATCAGATTATATAAACTATACTGGAGTTATTATTTTATAATTGAAATAATAGAGAAAGCAGAAGTTGAAGAAGAAAGGAACTTGAAATAGGGTTGTGAAAACATTACCTCTTCTTCGGGTTCTTCCTTTTGATTTGAGCAAAAGGCCTCCATAAAATGGCTTTATGATCAAAATAAGGCCTCTAGGTTGAAGTGGGGGATGTTGAGAGAATATTTGGGCAGGTTTTGGCCGAGCCAAAATTCTTTGAAGGTGTAAATTAGAGAAAAGGTGGAGTACCCTTTTATAAGAGGGGTGAGGGGAACCTTTGGAAAAGATAGAAATATTATTTTATAATAAATTAATATTCGGTTTATAATGGCTCCAAAGTGGATCATTTATAGTTTAATGTGGGTATCGTTATAAATCCTTTCAACCAATATATTTTAGACTGGTTTGGGTCACAATATTAACCTTATCATTTATATTTAACTCTTAGTTAAATAGTTTGACATTTACCATGTCTCTTTGTATTTTTATATTATGTAGTTAATAAACATACAATATACCTCCAAGAGAAACCAAAGTGGTCCATTAATGATAAAAATATCATTATATATGTTCTTTTGCCTATCCTTATAATTTTAGGAATATAATAACAATTAATAATATAATATATGCTTTAAAAACTCTTTTATGTCAATTTTGACACTATTGGGTATTTTGTTTTTGATAATTTCATAACAGCATTATTACTGCGAACCAAATTTATATAACCAATACTAATATGTAATATTAACCTATAAAATTAGTGGAATTCATAAAAATTCTCAAATTACATTTATTTTGATACTTATAATATTGATTATTTTAATATTTCAATGATTATGTCATTACTGCATAACCATTTTTTCATAAATAAATTAAAATATTTAATTTCTTAAAATTATAAATAAAATACCATTATCTATGAAATATTTTTATCTTTCTAATGAATACTTATAATAGAATTTATCTTATTTATAACCCTATATTAAAAATGTTTTAGTTATTAAAAATAGATTTTATCTCTTTAAACTCTTCTTTGAATTAAATAATAATAAATGTCCTAATCTAATCCAAGTGGACCGAAATGATAATATTTTATTCCTAAGGTTGTTTTTGGTCGAGATACACTTTTCCAATAGAATTAAGAAATGTGTTAGGGTAATATTAATATCATTTTTACCCTTAATTACCCTATTTCCTTTTAACTGTGGTAAATAAAAGTAAAAAGTTACTATTCAACAAAAAATATTTTCTTCTCATGTAACCACATGTTACTCCTTGATATTAACTTTATATCTCAGATTTTTGAAATTCCACTCATAGAAGTGGTAAAATTTAGTTTTATGTGAATTTCCAAATTTTCCTAGGGGGTGGGTAAAAGACAACGAAAAGTTCAATAAAATTTTTATATATCTAAAATTATTCTAAACTAACTCCAATGAATTACATTGATCTTATATAAGTATTATGTATTTATTTTTACCTTAATTAAATTTAATTAAAATATTTATATTATTTAAATAAAAATTTGTTTTTAAACTATAACTCAGTGTTTTTTCACTATTAATAAAAAATTGAATGTTTTCAGAAAAATACAAATAAATTCACCCTAAGCTAATGTCGATATTCCAAATCCAAAAATGAAGTCCATTTTGAAAGATAAAATTTATAAAATTTTAAAATTTGGATATTACTATTCATAACGGCTAATTTGATTGGTTGTGGTGTGTGTTAGAACTCGAAGTTTCATACAAGACACGCTACTGTATTATTCAAAAAGAAGCGTACCATGGAAGCCTGGGGAGTTATATTCTCCCCTCCTTAAAATAATTTCATCCTAAAAAATTTTAAAGTTTGGCTTGGGAATATAATGGAAAGTCCCACATCAAAAAAATATTCAATAAAACTATCACCTTAAAAGAATGAAAGAAGAGTAAAAAGGTCACCAAAGATAACAAATACTAGGATTCCATGTAGGAAAACATGGATATAGAAGACAAACTAAGTGTCAAGTTCTGAAGGAGAGGGATTTAAAACATGATCAGGAGAAAGTTAACAACAAAAGCCACAAACTTGTGATGGAAAAAACGGTCATTAATTTCCCAGTAGGAAAAGTATACTGAAAACATTTTTCTTAAGTTATATTACATAAAGACGAGGAATTAATTTACGAGAATGACTAAGAAAATAATAAGATATACTTACTTTTTAAGTAGAGTTTCATTAATTAATAAATTTCCAACACTAACTCATTTTTTAAAGGATGAGTATTCAAGAAGACATGGTCACACTGAAAGAGCTATAATAAACTTCTATAGAATCACATGATCCGTGAAGGATAAACTATATACTTACCTTGTCATTAGAGAATAATCAAAACCAAAATGGTTTCTACAAGATCTTATGATCCCACAAAAGGATATTCCTTTAGAGAAAGAAACACTAATTTTAATTTCTACAATTAAACCAACAATACCCCAAAGTAAAATAAATACCATTAAATAAATAATTGTCCTTAAAATCCTTCAATATAATCCAAACTAATATTGAAACCCCAAACATAGAATAATTTGGTTATGTAGTGTTCCACGTTAAATTGTATCTCCAAATGAAATCAACTACTCTTAAAGTCACATACTTAAAAGTAATTAACCTATTCACATATTCTCTATTATAGGTTAATCATTTACATACATAACCCAAATCACTATATATCCACAATAAAAAATGTAGATAAAAATACACCATTACTCCTCAAATGAAATCTCATAGTATTCTAGTTTCCCTAGGCATATAGTGTTCCCAACGAAGTGAACATCTTCCAAAAAAACATTTATCACTTAATCACCAAATCATTTTCCTATACTAAGGGTATTCATTTTATAATACATAAGAACCCAAATCAACTTATTAATGATCAATAAAATCATTTAACTAAAAATAACTAGTCACACTCACCAGGGACTTCACGTATTCCAGTGGTAGGTGATAAATCCCAATCGCACTTTGGTTGTAGGTTCGATTCCCACATCTTTGTCCGACTCGATGGGTTGTCACATAGTATGCGTGCTATCCTTTTTCAAAAACTATATTTAATAAAATTACCAAAATGAGATAAATTCCTCAAAATAACCATAACATAATTTTAACCAGAAATGTTTACTCATACCTTGAATTTTACTCCCAAAATATAATAACTTGTAATTGCCTCAAACCCAATGATCATATAAAACCAAATGGTTATTTATAACTATATCCACAAGGTAAAAGATAAGCCTTCCTCAACTATCATTCTCACATGGAAAACTACGGGGTTACTAATAGAAGAGAAAATTATTTCCAAGTAATCCCATCAACAAGGAGCACTAATACTTATAAAAATTTCTCCAACTATTTATTTCCACATAGCTTCTTATTTGGCCACGAAAATATCCTATAGAATAGGGAATTCACTCGGGTAATGGCCAGGTCCCCTAAATTTATAGCTAATGACTGTAACTAGATTTTTGGGACCATTTTTATTTTCCTCCATAGTAGTCTTCACTTTTCCTCGACAATTATTCTCTTTATGTCCTTCTTTCCCGCACGTAAAGCATTTCTTTATTCCGTTGTGACACTTTCCTGGGTGTCTCCTTCCACATTTCCTGCATGATAAAAATTTGGGATTCATTTCTCTATGGTCTCCACTACTGGATCTCTTATCATTCATCACCTTTCTCTTCATTGTTGAGTCTGGGAGTTGGTTAATATATATTTTGGTGGTCATATTTTTGGAAAAATGATTTGGCATGAACCCAAAATCTTTTACGCCTATCAACAATCAATTTTGTTTCTCATTTCCACCATCGTTCCCACCTTGAACATCATTATCAAAGTTTCTATGACTTCATTGGACTCCATACATTGACTAAAACCATAAATCATCATGTGAGTAACAGTAGTCATAAAATCAGTTAGAGAATATCATGACACCATATTCTCAATTTGTAACACCTTAGGATAAACCAAGACCATTTATTCTCATCCTATATTAAAATACTTAAAATTGGTTTGTAAAGAAAATTTATATTTTCCTAAGCATATTCCCCAGGAGTGTTGTAACCAAGAGTGCAGCAATGCCCGTTGTCATGCACCCGTTACCATTTGAGTCTCGCTCAAAGCGGTGTTTTCAGGTTTTACCCCTAGGTACATCTCTGCCAGAACCACTTCTACCTGCTCATATCTAGATAAGGATGTATTTCCTGGAAACTCACAATATCTATACAATACCAAAATTCTAGGAAGTTCTTCTATACTAATCCTCAATGTCTATATTAGGACTATGTGCTCTAATCAGAGTTTATCTAAATCTAGTATCCAAGGTTTGTACTAAAATTCCTCTGATAACAACTGTAACACCCCGACCCCAGTTACCCAGAGTCAGTGCATTATTACATAACAATGGCATGATAAAAAAATATCAAGTCTCGAAAAACATATTAGATTAGTAGTCTTGGACCACTAGATATATTCATAAGTCTTATATTACATCATAAAGTAAAAAAATGACAAAAACATATTTTCTTCATATCCCCTCATACTATCTCTACAGGTCACTCATAAATTACTTCTTCACATCATAGGAAAAATAAAACATTGAAAGGGGTGAGCTCAAATTCTCAGTAAGGATAACAATATAGCAGAAACTTTCATAAATAAGCAGAAACATTTAAGGAAATGTATAACTAAAATAAAATCCTTTTAAACATGAACTTCAGCATAATATGGGAAAGATAAAATGAAATAATTCCATTTACTTATTAGAAAAGATATTTTACTAGTCAAATAACCATATTCAATATCAATAACCACTTTCATAATGATGGAATGCATAATTGCAGACTATCATAACCACATATTCAAGGCCTCATGCCAAGACTACAAATAAGTTTTTATCAAGGCCATGTGCCAAAACACTAGTTTGTCTAATGAGACCTACCGATGCATCGAGGTGCTATAGCGGGCTCCACCCATCACTTACTAATTCCAATGTATTCTTAATATGAAAATTTTGAAACATAACATAAACATTTGTATTAAAACTATCATACGAAAGGTCAATACTTTAACCACAAACCATGAATGGTATAAAAATATCCCATCCACAGTCAAACATAACTCATTCAATATAATATGGAAGATTTAATTATATCAGATTAACCTCAATCAATAATAATGAATGATATTGACATAGATTATAATAATCATCAAACTATTGAGAGAAATATCCTCCTTTTTCTTGAAAACATTTAAAAGTCACACTATTTTTCAAGAATCCATTTAAAATAGATTTTTGAATCAAAGTGTACCATACCACTTTGAAACTTTTAAAAGGAATTTTGATTTGAAAACTTTAATTTCCATATAAATAAATCCTTAAAACCATTTTAAAAACATGGATATTAATGACAAAGATTTAGAATAATAAATCTTTAAAACATTTTAAAATGATATTTTAGTTAGAGTTTCTAACCAAAAAAGAGACACTTGAATACAAATTATTGAGGTAATAAAAACTTTGTAATATCATGAGAATAAATATATTCATGATATACTATGTCAAAGTACATTATATACACCATATAAATGTAATTTGGTGTATAACAACAAAGGAGTCTCAATGGAATGTAAATTGAGATGAATTCTCTCATAAAGGATGTATCCTTAGTTTAAGGATAAATCAATGACATAATTATGTGTGAAAAATAAAAATACACTCAATATGATTGGATATTCAGTGTAAAACAATCAATGGACATTCACATATATTCTTTTAAAAACAACACCAATGAATTGGATTTTTAACTCAACAAATCGATATTGAGTAAAAATTACTCTTATCAAG
This sequence comes from Viscum album, assembly GCA_963277665.1. Classification (NCBI taxonomy): domain Eukaryota; kingdom Viridiplantae; phylum Streptophyta; class Magnoliopsida; order Santalales; family Viscaceae; genus Viscum; species Viscum album. The sequence goes on along the minus strand of OY728131.1, from coordinate 639,228,415 downwards.
TTCATACCAATGACTTGAGAATTTCTCAATGGAGTTATTATGTGTATCAAAAGTATATCCATATACAAGGGAGTAGAAATTATTATATAAGCAAATGAATATTGATTCTACACATAATCTTGGAGTAAAATAATCAATGAAGTATGCGTAAAGCCGAATGAGTGGAAATTGAAATTTAAAATTCCCATATTGATTTGGTAACTTACAAAACATACAACCATGAAAGAAGGATAATACAAAGATGATGTAAATATACATTAATTAAAGTGTATTACACAATTAATACAAACATGGGTAGTACACACACCACATGCAATAAATAAGTGGTGAACAATGGAATTCTCAAGAAATTAAAAGTGAGATAAGAAATCCCTTTCGTTGTACTTTTTCCTTGGTCGAGGGTAGGTTATCCTTCTTTATAATAGTGAAATAATTGTTATTGAATTATACAAGAAACATATACATTAATATGATATCATATATGATCTTTTAACATTTCTTTGTTAATAATATCTTAGTATTATCAACGTTTTGGGTGTTAACTTACTAGTTTTCTTTTATGTGTTTTGTTACATAAGTCATGTTTGTTATGGATAGGTTGTATCTTATTCATATAAAAAATTATATCAAGTATTTAGACATTATTTGTAATCATAAAATGAGAATTATACTTGTATGGATACGATGGAGAATGAATTTCATCACATTCGTGGAGATGGTAGTCCGTACGTATGCACGAGCGCTAATATCATTCTTTTGATATTAAAATCATATATAATTGGAGGGTATATAATATATAAAGAATATTTATCATTTTATAATTATTATTTACATGGATTACTCACCATTATTATACCCATCCATACAATAATGTATTGAATAACAATTACACCACGACGTGGAGATGGTAGGCCATACGTACGCACATATGGTGACATGTCATTCAAAGGATGGATAGAATACTGAATATGGGTGTAACATATTTATAATAATATCAAATTATATAAAAGATACTGGAGTTATTATTTTAGAATTGATATAACAAATAAAGAAGAAGTTGAAGGAGAATGGAACTTGAAAGAGTGTTGTGAAAACATTACCTCTTCTTCGGGTTATTCCTTTTGATTTGATCAAAAGGCCTCATTAGGTTTGCTTTCTGATCAAACTAAGGCCTCTAAATTTAAGTGAGTTCTGTTGAGAGAATATTTGGGTAGGGGTTGGCCTAGATAAAAGGCTTTTATGGTGTAAATTAGGGAGAAGGGGCAGTACCCTTTATAAGAGGGGTGAGGGGAAACTTTTGAGAAGCTAGAAATATTATTTTATAATAAATTAATATTCGGTCTCTAATGTCTCAAAAGTAGATTATTTAAAGTTTATGGTGGGGATGGGTCGAAATCCTTTCAACCAATATATTTTAGACAGGTTTGGGTCTCTATATTAACCTTATTATTTATATTTAACTCATAGTTAAATAGTTTGACATTTACCATGTCTCTTTGTATTTATATATTATATAGTTAATAAACATACTATATACCTCAAAGATTCCCCCAAGTGGTACATTAATGATACACATATCATTATATAAGTCCTTTTTCTGACCCATATATTTGTAGGAATAGAATATTAATTAATAATATAATATTTGTTTTCAAAACAATTTTAGGTTAATTTTGACACTATTGGGTATTTTGTTTTTGATAATTCCATAACATCATTATTACTACAAAAACAATTTATATAACCAATAATAAAATGTCATATTGACCTATAAAATAAGTTTAATTCATTAAAAGTCTCATATTACATTTATTTTGATATTTATAATATCAATTATTTAAATATTTCATTAATTATGTAATTACTACATCACCATTGTGTCATAAATAAATTATAATATTTAATATCTAAAAATTATAAATTAATTACCATTATGTAGGAAATCTTTTTATATTTCTAATAAATATTTATTATCTAATTTATCTTATGTATAACCCTATATTAAAAATTATTTAGTTATTAAAAATTGATTTTATCTCTTTTAACTCTTCTTTGAATTAAATAATAATAAATGTCCTAATCTAATCCAAGTGAACCTAAATGATAATATATTATTCCTAAAGTTGTTTTTCATATATATACACTTGTAAAATAGAATTAGGACATGTGTTAGGGTAATATTAATATCATTTTTTCCCTTAATTACCCTATTTACTTTTAACCGTGGTAAATAAAAGTAAAAAGTTACTATTTACCAAAACTTATTTTCATCTCATTGAGCCAAATTTTACTCCTTGATATTATTTTTGTCTCTTATATTTTTGAAATTTTACTCATAGAAGCGGTAAAATTATGTTTTATGTGAATTTTCAAATTCTCATAGGAGGGTAAAAGACCGTGAAAAGTTCAATAAAATTTTTATATATCTAAAATTAGTATAAACTAACTCCAATGAATTAATAAGAACTTATATAGGTATTATGTATCTATTTTTACCTTAAATAAATTTAAATAAAGTAAATAATTATTTAAATAAAAATTTGGTTTTAAACTATAACTTAGTGTTTTTTCACTAGTCATAAAATATTGAATGTTTTCCGAAAAATACCAAATATTAACCATAAGCTAATTTTGATATTATAAATCCAAAAATGAAGTCCATTTTAAAAGATAATATATATAAAATTTCAAAAAGTGGGTATTAGTATTCCTAACGGCTAGTTTTAATGGTTGTGGTGTGTGTTAGAACTCGAAGTTGTGTGCAACACATGCTACTATATTATTGAAAGAGAAGTGTACTATAGAAGCATGGGGTGTTAAAATGGTTATGTTTATGTTGAAAAGGATTTTGTTTTAGTTTTATACATTTCATATAATTTTTATGCTTATTTATGAATGTTTCTGCTATATTGTAATCCCTACTGAGTGTTTGAGCTCTCCCCTTTCTATGTTTTATTTTTCTAGGATGCGAAGAAGTATATTATGACTGGCCTACAGGGATAGTATGTGGGATCTCAGTGTTGTCTATAGAAACAATGTTGTTTTATTTTTCCATTTTATGATGTAATGTAAACCTTATAAATGTATCTAGTACTTGCAAGGCTACTGAACTAATTGGTCTTTCGAGACATGATCTTTTGTGATCATGCCAATGATACATAATAATGCAACGACTCTTGGCTTCTGGGGTCAGGGCGTTACAATTCATTTTCATATCTCCTAATTGACATCTCGCGAAATATATTAATAGTTGGTATTTTCGATGGATTCTAGTTTGACCATAGATGCATGAGTTGGGAAGTTTATCAAAAAAAGGTGATCATAAAGACGATGATGTATTGAACTGAAGGAAACACTTATGCATGAAATAATAGCTACAAATCATGATGGAAAATGTTTGGGTCAAATATTTAGACATGGCATTTTAGAATAATGGAGATGATGAAAAATAATTTTTAGAATTGTAACATCAAAAATGAATAATGGTCACTGTGAGGGTGTTGCATATAGTCAATGATATTTTTGTGTATTTAAAATACACTCTTCTATTCATATTTAATGATTTACAAAAAATGGGATGACTGAATAAAAATTGAAGGAGAATCCTAGTCGGGATTAAAACCCGACTACGCTTCAAATAATATAGATAAAACACATTTTAAAGGGTTTTTATCGATGAAACTAGGGTTTAAATGTTTCATAAATATAAAAAACTATGTAACTTCGGGTTAAACTCTATATATATTGGATCAAACCACTCTTTGAATAACCAATAAAACATTAGATGTGGACCTAGAAACACTCTCCAGGTAGGCCAACATAAAATATTATGTAGGTCTCTGAGTATATCACTCATGTCTCATGATAACCCACTCATTTATCCTAAGAGCTTTAAACATCAAGTATCAATTGATTACAAATTATGTCTATCAAAACCATACGAATCTACATATATAGGATACACACATGACTAATCCAATGGCTATTCATTCCATTCTCCATATACGAACACACTAGATAGGTTGAATTGATATGGTAGAAACAAAAGGTCATATGAGAATCATAGGATCGTTTTTTATGTATGAAGTTATCAAGCTCGACTATGGATATTCATATACTTAATTTTATACTATTGATTATTACCAAGGTGTGACATGCAACTAAATCATAGACATTAGACTTTATAAGTCTATTGATATTTAAAGAAACACTGGTTTGAATTGAAATAGGATACTAAATGATGTTTACATGAGATGAATGTGATTTATTTTATCCTTAATTTCCATACTTTAAAATATATCTAGGTTACCTACTATATAGTGAGACTCTTTTTTATGGTGTTTGATATGGATTATTATTTTTTCTATTCTATTTATTTTTGTGGAATCCTTTTGATGATATTTATACTCACCGATATATCGGATATATGAATAAACATTTTATTTTGGATAAAATTTCTTTGAGTTTAGATATGGTCTTACTAGAAATGGTATTGGTGAATCATATTTAGGATGAAAATTTTTGGTGCTCTTTGGATTATGTTAGTTATGGTTCCTATTTGAGAGTTCATTCCATGAGTGTTTACTATGAGGTCATGATTTACCATTTTTTATCTATCATTATTTATGTAATTTACCTTGTATTGATTATTTATTTATGTATTCCCATGGGTAGTTTTTTGATAATCATTATCAACAAAATTATAATTAATGTTTTTATTAAGGTGAAGCATTTATAAAACAATATTTATGGAAGTCTAAAACACAAGACACCTAAGGCATCCTCTCTTACTATGTAAACATAATCATTGTGTATCGACCCTGGATGATAATAAATGATGAATGCTTCATCCTTTATTATTGTATAAGATCTATACCCACTATGATGTGTATGTTCATATGACATATAGTTTGAAGTTAGTCATGGTGATTTTGAAGTATGTGTTGCCTATTCAATTAGATTATTTATTAAGATTAGGTGTTCATTTTAGTCATGGGTAATGTTAGAGGGCTCTTCCTAGGATTTCTTATATTGAGGTGGTGTTTTTACATTTTTTATATTCTTTATTTTTAGTTTTATTTCCATTTTATTGATTTTCTGTCTAGGTTTTCCTATGGGGTGTGATATTGGATAATATTTATCCCAATTATGTTTTTTAAAGAATTTAACTATTTTTTATATCTTTTTGTTGGATAATAAATATAGTTTGGGAATTATATTTTTATATCTATTTAATGTTGATGTTGTAAAAGGACTCCAATTAATTTTCATTCAACATTAGTACTAGCCACTAACCCTTATTTTATTAGAGGAAGTATTTTTGTGGCACACTCAGTTTACTACCTACTTGTTTTTCATCTTGGGGGTTTAGTTTTCTTAATATAATTAGAGTATTTTGATTCATATATATAGATTATTGAGTTAGTATTTATCTGTGGATTGATTTTGGAATTTAGGAAAATAATGTTAATGTGATTTTTGTTTGGTTTTAAGATTAGGGAACTAATTATTGGTGTGGAATCAAACACAAATATTCATTTAAACCATGATAATCTATTAATAAACTATAAATCATGAGGTACTGATTACATGGTACCTCAGGGTGATAAGTAAATCATGTAGTGGTGAGCTGTGTTAATTCATTCCCATCCTCTTTTAGATCACTAAAATATTATATAATATTGTGGGTTCATCCTACTGAATGATTGTTTCCACCCACATAAATCTGGGTTATGATTTGAAGATTGTTTTCGATGAAACCATTCTTATACGTGATCCTATATCTACTAATTAGTTGAGTGATGATGTGTTTATTTAGAGACCCAATTCCACATGATATGGGAAATATTTTTTACCATTTGTGCATAAAAGTGGATGGTAGTTACCATTGGTCATTATGATATTTCTCCACCGGTTTAGTACATTACATGATTTTCAATTGTAGATTATTCTTATGTTCCTAATAGATTATGAAATTCCTACAATATAGTATTTATTTGATAATGTGATTCATGTATTCAATCTTATTTGGATTCCCTCCAATCCGATAGTGAATTTTTATTTTTGTTAATTACAAAACATAAAAATATTGTAGTTTAAATTATTTCCCAGTAACCCATGATGGGACTTCTATACCATGGATGTATTTTGAGACCTCATTTTAGTTATAGATATTTGGAGGATAGTCCAAGTCTAGGAGATTTTATAACCTATATTGGGTACCATGACCTAGTTTTAGAAAACATTGTGGTTCATAGGCCTAATAATTTAATCAATTGACATATTTTATGTGGATTTTCTTAAGACATATAGTTTAAGAATAGAATCTAGAGAGATAATCCTAGATGTGATTATGTTTTGATACATCCCCACCTACCTGGAGTCCCCAATTGAGCATATGATGTTGGGAGTTCATAGAAGAGATGTATCCTAGTTTTCATAGAAGGTTATCATTTTACTATTCATATCCACAGTGGTTTGATAGACATACCTCCACATTAATTACAACCCTAAAATGAAGGGTCTTCTTATTATTAGAATATTGGACTACTCAAAGGTTGTTTAGTTAGTGGATGATTATGGTTTGATGCAATTTCACTACAACCAAATCATCTATGAAGTTTCAGTCATAAAGAAGGTGAATCCTAATAGACACATGGATTGAAAAGTATAATGACTAGTTATGGTGAGGTGATGGTGTGTATGGTTTGTGATGTGATTTGTGGCCCCAAATTATTTTTCCTTATACTCTATAACACCATCATGATCTATAATTTTAAATCTACAATATTTTTTTGAGAGTTATATATTCTCATGTATCCAATATATTATTCTTATTTAGAAAGATAATTTCTAATAATGGTTATGTTCTTTCACTCATACTATCTAATAAAGTGATTTTATCTTTGGTAGAGAAATATATATATTTTTGGATTACTTCACAGTAAAAATGAGAACTAGTTCTTTCATCACTCATATATATTGGTATTCCACATATCATGTTTGAGTAAATTTATTTCACAATGTGATATTTTGTTGATTAAAATAGAGTAAAGGTCTATCTCTAGCTAGGAGTGAGGAAACAAAACAAAGATATTATCATTGATTTAACACCCTAGGTAAATATGATCTCATTTTGGAATAAATGAAATTTATTTTAAGTACTATGTAGAAATACACATCAAGAAAAAGTTTTATTATACACTACACCATTTTAATATTATTCTAAACACAATAGTGGATTAGCTTCTGTTACATACAACATAGTGTTTTTACGAAACAACATTTTATTATTCTAATTATTTAATCCTGAAATTCACACCATAAATGTTAAACATAGAAATATAAATAGTTATAACTATTTTTAAATATTCTTTATAATGGTTTCGTATTAATAAAACATATTGACCATGAAAAATATAATTTTAGGTAATGTCTGTATGTTTTGAAAGATACTTCCTTCTCAAAAGAAAATTTTTCAACATAATTCTATGAATAATAGTAAAATTAATTTTAGAAACATAGAAATTAAATTTTATAAAACTATATTCATTATGGAATTGTAATTTTAAATATATCATTGAGTTAATTTTTTGGATTTTTTTGAGAAAATTTATTTTTCAATGAATTGTGGAAAATACAGAATTTTTATTGAAAAATGCATTTTAGTATAATTTATTTACATAATATTATTATATAATAATTAGGTTTTGTAATATAATTAGTTCAATTTTACATCTTTTATTACAATTTCGTTCTTTGGAAAAAATTTCACAATGATATTTGATATGAAAACATTTCAAACTATAAGAAATTTTCTCTTTCAAAACCCGCTTTCACAACATGTCAGTGGGATTAATTTAAATATAATTTTTGCCTATTATGTGATTTTATTCAAGAAAATTGGTTCTATTTTTGGAATAATGATAATATATATTGTATAGTATGTTTAAATTATTTTTTGATAAAAAATATTAGTGAATTAAATTAATATTAATAACAGCGATTAAGGTATAAACAAGATTTTTTATTGGTTAAACATTTACCTTATGATGTAAAAATGTCCCTACACTTATCCAACAAACATTTTATATCCATATATTGACCTAAAAATTTCATGGGTCTAATTTTTTGAGTTATTTAGGCATCATGGTTGCTAAAAATTTAGGGATCTCAAAATTATTTTTAAAAATTCCAAGTGTGTCCTCTCCCTCCACTTATAAAAGGGAACCCACAGCCTCACTTATTTACACATCTAAACCATTTTGTCTCAGAAAAAACCTATCCAATACTCCTCTCAATTTTTCTATATTAATCTTAAATGGATCTCTTTTTTTATAAATCCATCCAAGGAATCCCTTTGGTGAAAACCAAAAGTAGATCCCAAAGAAGAGGTAACATCCTTCAATAAGAACTTTTGTTTTATTTCATTCTACACCCCCAGATTTATTCATATTACATAATTATATAATAAAAATAGTATCACAAAAATAAATATTTTTTATTTTATATGTATTACAAACACTCACACACACTTCCATCAAATGCGATACAGAACAATGGGTTATGTATACTGCGGACAAACTCCTCATGATTCAATGTCGTTCATTATTCCATTGACACCTATAATGGATGGAAATAATAAAGTAATTAAATTTTTTGGGTTATATATATATATATAAATTATATTTATGATGTATTTATTCTTCTTAAATTATTTTATAACACATTCATTTAGGCTTTCCATTTTGAGGGAATATGATAACATTGTTTGTGGACATATGGATTACCACTTACTCGAAGAGATGTGATTCGTTCACACTTTACATGGACTGTATTTGATGACGAGTTTCATAAAAATAAGTGTTATGTATTAAATTATAATTATAATATAATTATAATATATATATATCATTCACATTTCTTTCTTTCAATATGATAAGAAAATGTTAACAATGTTCATGCATACGTACGACCCATCATCACCCTGAACGATGTATTTAATTTTATATTTCAATATTTTATATATTATTATAAATTAATATATATTGAAAATATATTATATTTATGTCGTATCCTACATTCTGTAATTAATGATTCAATTATCTCTAACAGATAACCAAGAATAACATGTCCCAATATGTATGAAAAAAATCTGTTACTAACCAAAACATAACGCTGACATGGAATAGTTAATAAAAGGGTCATATAAAGTCATATGTAAATAATATATGGTATTATAATAATTCACATGGTATTTTATATATTTATAGTAAACCTATTTTTATTATACCCGATGTTTTAATGAGAACGACGATAGTAAAGACATTAGGTAAGAGAATTTCATCTCACTTTCTTATATTCGTGATATAAATCCCATTTTCATCACCCACATATTTTATGTGGTCTATATAATGAACATGAATTTATTATATGATTCAAAAAATTTATGTTCATTATATATATTTTCATATCCATTTTATGATCTCTATTTAATGAGTTTTTACGGTTCAAAATTAACCTAATCGGTAGGGTAATTTTTCTTATTTTTCCATTATTATGGAAAATGTGTATTTATGCTCCAGTATTATTTTACTAGGTGTCTATAATTCTATTTGACATGTAATACCATGATTATAATTATTTTAATGATATGTTATGCTTCTTGTAATGTCGTTATATCATGGTGATTATGATTCATAGTTACCAAAGATATATTATTTTATTGAAACTATCTCATCATTCATCTGGATTGTTTAAGATTATGATCCCATTGTTGAAATCATACGATCAATTTGTTAAAAATTATCATTATTTTATTATCCTTTGTGTTTTCATGAAATCATAACCCATTGGTACCCATTTTCCATTCTTTTATACTTAAGATAATTAAAAAGTGTTTTTTGGAAAATATGACCATATTTCACTATTCTGTAGAAAATATGTTTTTTTTTCAAAATCCATGATTCTCAAAATGATATTTAAATCTAATTTTCTTGGAAATTTTTTTTTAAATATGTGGTTTTCCTTTAAAATCATCTTTATATGTGATAAAATATATTATCAAAGAAAATGTTTCTAAAAAAGATTTATGTTTTAAAAATCAGTTATTAAAGTTGAAAAGATATTTTCCTTATGAAATGTTTTTAAATAATATTTAAGAAAACATTTCCTTCTAAAATGAAATCTATTTGTCTAACTCATTCCTATATGTGATTGTAACCTATGTTACCATTTATATTCTTTCTCTAATTGGTTTATGTTTAAATAAAATTATTTTATGACACTCATTTCACAATAATGTGTTTTTTTGAAACCTTTTTTATTTCACAGGTTATTATTTCATGAAATTATTTTGAAATTTATTCCTTTTCCATAGGTTATTATATAATAATGTGTTTATGATGCCCAATTTATTTCATGGGTTATGATATAATGATTATTTATGATCTTTTGGAACATTTAAAAATTATTTCATTAAGAGATATTTGGAACCAATATCCCCCTCAATGTGTTGATTAATGATTTATATCTAGTTATATTGACATGTCGAGAATAGGGACTGAAATTGGATTAGTAAATGGATTTTTACACAAATAGGGTTAGAGAAGTGAACATTGACTACTAAGACACTTTTCCAAGTGAACTCGTTCCACTATTATCACCTTATAAATAATCCATAATTTCCATGAAATTCATAATTATATGATTTTATAGCAGCCAAAATTCCCTATTTTATTACTTTTTTATTCATTCATATCATATTCCCCTGATTCCATTGTGATTAATTTCTTATGAAAAAAAAAATTTATTCCTTGAATTTTCATAATAATAATTAATATTCAAGGTATGATTTTAAAATTTTATAATCATATTTTCATACAATTATTATCATGACCATGCTTATATATATCGCTTGAATACCCTTACCTAACATCTAATCACACCAATTCTTATGTTTAATTTCACCATGATATGAAAATTTTTATTATGTTTGATGTGTCTAAAAAGGGTGATCATCATAGAGAACCTAGTGGGATGTAACATATCACACATATGTATAAGTTTTTATGATTCCATGTTTTCGAATACACTAAACTAAAATAGTCGTTGGGCATGTGTCTATGTAATGTATTAAGTATTCACCAAAAATTATCTAATGCTATGTATAAAATTGGATGGTCACTATAGTTGGTATCATTGAAAATTTGTAGTCAAAAATTTAAAAATATGTTGAGAAAACCATAGAGAGATCCCTAAGAATATTTCTCTAAGTATAGGACTATGGTTTAGTTAATGTGTAAGAAAATATAATTTAATTTTTTAAAAGGATATAGTTTGAAGTTTTTTTAGATATAGATTCATATTTGGGTACTAAAAGTGTGTTTTTGTATTTCTTAGATATACATAGTGGAAACTAACCTAAAAGAATTGTACTAAACTAGAATCTATCATGGACTAATGCATGAAAATGGGTGTTGCTATACATCTAGTTTTACACTCCTGGAGGATATTATTCTCAAATTCCCAAAATCTTTATGAATCTCCATGAATTATTTAAATATAAGTTTCCTATTAATATCCTTGGATAAAATTCAGGTGTCTCGATTTAAATAATGTGTCATAACATAGTCATATTGTATGTGATTTATACGATTTTATAGTTTTCCAAAGTCTGTTTATTGTTTCTTACACAATGATTTTGGGTTTTAGTCAACGATTGAAACCTAAAGGAATCATGCTAATGTTATTTGTGATTGGAAATGAAATGATTGGTCTCATGAGAATCCAAATGTTGTGGGTTATGGAATAAGAAACACATTTATAAGATCAAACAACATTATTAGTCTATTAATCAAGATAAAAATGGAAATGTGAAAAGGACAGAAAAACATCCTCTTGGTACCTTTATAAGGAAGTAGAAACTTTCATTCAGTGGGTAATCTAATACACTTAATGATGAATAATGGATCTGTAAAAATTATTTTATTTTTCTTTCAGCATTGTTCACACCCTGAGAAAATAATTTTGGTTTTGTATCTTCATGAATGTGAAGCTTACTAGTGGTGTACTCTAATAAAGATTACGAGGCAGCAAGATGAAATTTAATCAATGGATTGGGACGAGTTCAAGAACATAATCATCAAGAAGTAATTTACTCATGTGATTTATATGAATGTGGATAAAGAGTTTCTCGAGTTAAAAAAAATGGATGACGAGTCCTTTTATACATATGAATCCAATTTTATAAGACAGTTGAGGTACACATAAGTAATAATCATCCCACATGAATATAAGGTTGAGTGATTCTTCAGTGGCAGAAATCCATGTATGATAATGAAATTATCCATAAGATACATCCATATCTATAAAGAGATTGTGTATCATACAATGTAGGATTTAATCTAGGTTTGAGTTATGTATCAATCTCATGATTTTGACAAGAAAAAGAAGTTGGAGTTCAGAGGAAAATCGTTAAAACATGCAGAGAAGATGAAGTGTTTTTCTTTAGGCTATAATGTTTCGGAAGAATCATGTAGGTAATTAACCTAAGGGGTATAATAATTTTTTTAATTGAATAAGGGAAGGTCATTAGGAATTTTATTTCTGAAGTGATGAGAATAAGTTAGCTAACAAATGGAGATAAAAAAAATATAGAATGAATCCCCCCCCCACATCAGTTATTCAAGTTTAAATAGAATTGTCATCATGCTTATAAATGAAAAAAACCGAAGGTTAATGATGATGAATAATGCCAAAAAACACTTGAACTAATGAAAAATTGGAAATCAAATGTGATCACTATTGTTGAAGAGGGGTGAAATAACGACACTATGAAAGGTACACATTCCATCAACTCTAGAATAGATAATATATTATTGGATTATATATTAACCAACTCTTTCACATCGAAATAATTTCAAAATTCTATTATGATTTCTACCAAATGATTAGATATGAAATTTAAAGTGAAGAACCCTAATGTCATGATGATTCCATCACATGTTTATGATCCCTATAGAATCTATGTTAGTAGGAATGTGTTTCCTGAAAATCTTATCATTCTCCCTCTAGTTGAATGTGATGTCATCTCGTTGATGGATTTGATTTCTCTAAATAAATCCCACAGATTTGTTTTTTAAAATGGGATGTTAAATTTTTTATTTCCGGTAGATCTATTATTGTATATGAATGTGATGATAAGTATGAACTTCCTATAGAAATTACATCCAATATATGGGTATTAATTCTAATTCAGAAGGCATGTTTATCTCAAATTGTTGGGGAGAACTAGACATCAATGATATACCTATTGTTTGTGAATTTGAGGATGTATTTCCATAAGAGTTTCATAGACTTATAGTAAAACATGAAATTGGGTTCTTAGTCTAACTTATAATTAGTTCCACACCAATTTCAATGTCTTCTTATAGGATGTCTGTGACTGAGTTTGAAGAATTGCAAAACTAACTCTATGAAGACATTGAAAAGGGATTCATTCATCCACGAGTGTCACAATGCATTACACATATTAATTTTTTAATAAAATGAAGTGGGATAAATATTAATCTACATTAACTATTATTAATTTAACAAGATCATGATCAAGAACAAGTATCATCTTCCCTTTATTGATGAATTGTTTGACCAACTGCACATAGATCCAAAAGTTTCCCAGATTGACCTTCATTTTGGATGTAATTAATTTAAGGTTATAATGGAGAATATAACTATGATGACATTACATTCAACGTATTTACACTGTGAATATACAGTGATGAATTTTTGTCTTACTAATTCCTTCAGTATCTTCATGGATTTGATGAATATTTTATTTAGATATTACATTGATATGTTTTTGGTAGTCTTTATAGATGATATTATTATCTAATTAAAGATAAAGGAAGAGCATGAAAATCACTTAATAATTCTAATAAGGACCCTGCAGATGGAGAGACTATCTGAAAATTTAGAAGTGTAAATTTTGGCTGAAAATGGTTTCATTTTTTGGTTTATATAATCTCAAGAGATGGTATAAGAGTAGATCCTTCAATGATTGTGGCTATTTAATGTTGTATTAGTCAAAAAACACTGAATAAGATACATAGTTTATTTTTTAGATAGATATTATAAAACCGTTTTTTAGAATTTCCCATGACTATCCTGGCCTCTGAAAAAGTTATCTTGGTAGGGTTAGAAGTTCTTTTGGACTGATGAATGTGAGGGAAATATCAATGAACTAAAGAGAAGTTTAGTTAGTGGATCTATTCATATATTACCCAGTATTGTAGAAGGATTTTTAATCTATAGTGATGAATCCAAGAAGGTATTCGGATGTTTGCTTAAACAAAATAACATGGCTGTAGCCTGTGCCTCATAAAAATTAAAGGCTATTGATAATAATAACCAACTAATGATTTGGAGTTAACTCTATGAATTTTGACATTAAATACATAAGGGAATTATCTTTATGGATAAAAGTGTGGTATATATTTATATAATGATCATAAAATTTTGATTTATATATTCACACAAAATTATTTTAACATGCTTCAATGATGATGGTTAGAGATGATAATGTATTTTGAATGAATAATACATTACCACCAGGAGAAAGTGAAGAAGGCATCTGAGGCTTCGAGTCAGAAATAACTTTCTAGCTTATCCATGATGATGATCACAAAAGATCCAATATTTATGGATGTTCAAAGTATGGACCAGGTAATCCTAACATAAGGAAAAAATATTATCATCCTTAAATGAATCCTTGACACTCTATCCAAGTGAAGGTTAAATAGGGGAAGCATGAATATGTATAACTACCAAAGAAGGTTAGAAATGTTCCTGATTTTAACATTGAACGATATGGAATGATATGTTTTAATAACCTTGTATGTGTTCTCTCTATACCATATTTAAAAGTGTATCAATTAGAGAAATATCATATTTATTTATTCTCTAGTCATCCTACATGTATGATGATGTATAAAGACATGAAATAATACTTATGGTGGGATAGAAGGAAGAGACATGACATGGAGTTTCTACATCAATTCTAAGTATGTCAAATTGTTAAGGATGATAGAATAAAATCAAATGGGATGTTGCATACATTACCCAAACAAAAATGAATATGTGTGAACACCACTATGTATTTTTTTGTACATACCAGAACCTCTAAATTGATTAATAATATTTCAGTTGTTGTCTATATCCACACAAATATAGAAAAATTCATAGATATCATATAATACTTCTTTATAGATTATCATGCTGGGAAATACATAAAAGAAGTTGTAAGGTTCCATGGAGTACCACAATACATTTTATCTATTCGGGATCCAAGGTTTAACTCAATGTTTTCGTGAAACTTTCAGGAAGCCCTGGACAAAGAATTGGGTTTCATCACTACTAATCATCCCCAAATGGACGGCTAGTCTCAAGGAGAAATTCAAACTATAGAGGATATATTGAGATTTGGTTCATTTGATTTCAATGGTGATTGGGATCATCAGATTCCTCTAGTTGAGTTATCTTAGAACAATGAGATTCACTCAATCATTCATATCAATCTTTCTAAATCCATGTATGGAAGGAAATGTAGAGATCCAATGAAATGGAATGAAGTTGGAGAAATTAATATTTTGGGACCTAATATAGCTGTAGAAATGGAAGAGATCATTATAAATATTCATCATCATATTATGCATGTTCAATGTTAGCAAGAATGTTATGCTGATAACCATTAGCATGATCTAGAATTTTTAGTTTGTGACAAGGGGTTTTTATGAATTTCTCCAAAAATATGTTTAGATAGTTGGGAATAAATAGAAACTTATCCCTAGGTATATCAGTCCCTTTATGATTCTAGAATATATTTGGAAGGTATCCTATCACTTGGAACTTCCACTAATCTTATTTCAACTCCATGATGTGTTACATGTATCTCTGTAGAGTAATTACATACTAGACCCTTCATATTTATTGAACTCATAGGTCATACTTCTAGAGCATGACATTTCTTATAAAGAATTACCAGTTGAATTTCTAGATTTTATAGAAAAAGTTCTTCAAAATAAGTCCAATCACCCAGTCAAAGTTATTTGGGTAAATCACTAGTTATAAGAAACTACTTGGGAACATTATGATATGATTATACAAAATCTTTCTCATTTATTTAATAGAATGATAAATTTTGAGGGAAAATTCATTTTAGGGGGGGGGGGGGAATGTAACACCAAGAGTTTTTATGAATCGTTTTTTCTAGTTAAATTAATCACATTTAATTTATTTCATTTTATGTTGTAGAAATTTAAAATTTTATTATACACTAAACCATCTTATTCTTCAACTACACATAATAATGTATTAGGTTTCATTGCACACAAAACTATTTTTTAATGAAACAACATTTTATTATCATAATCATTTAATCAAGACAATTATATCACAGATGTGAAACTAAGTAATATGAAAAGTAATAAATAATTTTTGAAATAATATTTTTTATGGTTCCAAATAAGTAAAACATATTTATCATTAATTATATAATTTTTGGTAAAGACTATATGTCATGAAAAATATTATTTTCTCATAAGAATGGGTTTTTATATCTTCAAATATAGATTAAGAAAATTTATACAATTTGAGAAATTTAAATTGATAATATAAAATTAATTTCAAAATTTTTAATTTTAAAATTATATTATGTTGAATTTTAAGGACTTTTCAAAAAAACATCACTTTTGATTGAATAGTTAAAAGTACTGAATTTTAATAAGAAAATGAATTTTCATATAAAAATTTTATGTAGTTAAATAATTTATAATTTTTTAATGTATAATTAAATTAATTATAGATACATAAATTCAATTTAGGTTATTAGAACCAATTTTACATTGAAATTGAATGTGAAAACATTTCAAACTTTTAAACACTTTCCCTATAAAAACCAATTTTGAGACTTTCCAATGAGATTAACTTTAAATTTCATTTATGCCAAATATTTGATTATAATTTGGAAATTAATTATTTAATGCTTTTAATCCTAATAATTTATAATTTTTAATAAGTAAAAATAATTTTTTTGCAAAAATATTATAAAAAGTGATTAAAATTAATTACAATAATTAAGATAAAAACATGATTACTTAATGGTTAAACATAGGTTATAATGTATAAAAATTGTCATAAAGTTTTCCAAAACCCATTTTATATCCATATATAGACATCACCCCATAATGAATATAATATTGTGTGTTATGGAAGCCTCTTAGTAGGAATCAAACTTGAGGATCATAGAATTCTTTTCAAAAATGATATGTGTGTCCTCCCCCCTCACTTATAAGTGGGAACTCACCCCCTCACATATTCATAACTCTAAAGCCCATTTTCTGAGAAAAAATATTTAAATATATCATATAAAAATACCTCCCTTCCTCCTATAATCATTATTTTTGGAAGATATCCAACAAACAAATCCCTTTGGTGCAAACAAAAATGAGTTACCAAAGGAAGATGTAACATCCTTAAACAAGAAAAATTGCCTTTTTCTTTCAACACCCATGAATTATTCATATTCTAGGATTACATAATAACCTTAGAAACCTAAATATACTTATTTTTTTATGTTTTTAGGACTCACCCAAACATCCATCAAATGGGATACACAACCATCATTTGTGCGTATAGAGGTCTACAGCCTCACGAAATGATGTCATTTGTTCTTCCATTACCACTTATCATGGTTTGAAATAATTAATTACATATTATTTTTATATAATATATATTAATGTTTTATTTATGATTCTTTAACTATTATATAACACATAACTTCATTATTTCATTTTTCTGAATATATGATGACTTTGTTTGTGGAAGTGTGGACTACCAGCTCCACAAAATGATGTGATTTGTTAATGAATTACATTATGGATGGGTTTAACAAAAATATGTGTTATATATTAAATTAAACATTAATTTAATTATAATATATATATATATCATTTAATTTTATTTCTTTCAATAAGATAAGAAAATGGAAATATCGTTTATGTGTATGTACGACAGGACATCTTCATAATAGGTGTATTTCATTTTCAATTTAAAAATTTTATAGATCATTTTAAATGAATATATATAATATTTATATCATTTTTTACATTCTGGAATTAAGGAAGTCAGGATAAAAGTAAGAGTACCAAGAATGACAAGTCAAAATATGTACGAAAAATAAAGCGGTTACTACCTGAAATACAACATTAACAAGGAGTTGATAATAAAATGGTAATAAAAAGTCATAAGAGAGTCATATATGGTATTATATAAATGGATATGTTTTTTTGACATATTTATAATAAACCAATTTTTTGTATACATTAGGGTTGAATGAGTACAAATAGATTCAAGACATAAGGCAAGGGAATATCATCATAATTTCTTATTTTCATGAGATACATTCAATAATCACCACACTTTTATTTCATTAGGTATATATAATGACCATTAATTAATTATATTATTAATATAATTAAATTTATGGTTATATAAATATCCATTTTGTGAAATCTATTTTATGGGGTTAAACAGTTCAAAAGTTACCAAATCGGTTATGTAATTTTGTCTCAATTTTTCTTCTTTGAGATACATGTTTTATTATGAACAAATTTTTTTTACGAGGGGTATACACTACCATTTTAGATTTTATATCATGAATATCCATATTTTCATGATATTTTAGTCTTTATTTAATTTTATTCTATCATGTGGATTATGACTCAAAGTTACTAAAGGGGTTAGAGTTTGTGGTTATAATCTCATTATTTATCGTGGTTGTTTATGATTATAATTTCATTGATAAAATATTATGATCTATCTCTCAATAGTTTTAATTATTTTCACCTCCTATAGATTTTTATGGTATATTCCTTGTATTGTATACCACTTTCTTGTCTTTGTTACTTAATATAATTATTATAGTATATTTAAAAAAAACCTAAACTTATTTATCTCTTTAGTCAAAAGTTTGTTTTTTTCAAAATCCATGTTTTTGAAAATGTTTTTAAAAATTATATTTTAAACTATTTTTCAGTGAAAATATATTTTAAAAATTATTTTTTTAACATATTCATTAATGGTTTCCAAAAATGTTTTATGTATTAAAATATTATTTTCAAATAAGAAAGGATATTTTCCTAAGGATTTTTTTTAAAAGATAATTAAAAACTATTTTACTATAATAATAAATAATTTGGCGTTTTATATTATTTTCCTAGGATATAAACAAGGGTTTCATTCATATTTTGTCATCTAATGGTTTATATTTTTATGGCATGATTTTTCTGACACCTGTTTCTCTTTCATGTGCTTTATGATTTTGAAAACCACTTTTTTCATGAGTTATTTTTTGAAGAAATGATTATGAAACCTATTTCTTTTCCACATTTTATGATATGATGAAATTATTTATTATTCCCACTTCATTTAATGGGTTATAATTTTATGACTATTTATGATCTTATCGTATACATATGTAAGATTTTATTATGAGATGGGTGGGAACTATATCTCCCTATAATGCATTGGGTAATGTTTTACATCTCAAGAGAAAAAAATGGATGGAATGGGTGTTAAATCTGTCCATTGAATGAATTTTTCTACTATGATCGTATTGGGATTAAAACATAACTACTAATATGCTTTGGGGAGTGAAACGATTCCACTAATATTGACATGAAAATAATCCTTGACTACTATTTATATAATTTTTATATACTAATGTGTATGCTATAATTCCTTGTCTTATTATAGTGATATTATTTCATATATTATACTCTTAATTCCCTTATAATTCAAGTCTTATGAACACCAATATTTATTCGATGACTCTAGATTAATCGTTGAAACAAAGGTTAAGATATTCTAATGTTATGATCTCATTCTCATACCCTTATGATCATGATTAAGATTACATATCTCTATTATTTTTCCTTAATGAGTATTTCAGATGACTTTTTCTTATGTTTCTATTCCCCAGGTTATAAAGATATTTCTTCCATTATATGTGTTTAATAAGGTTTTTTTGTCATGGATAACCTAGTGATAGATACTGTAGATCACTTATGTAGCAGTGCTTATGTTTCCATGTATCCGAAGGAACTAAACCAACATAGTATTTGGGAAAGTATTAATGTAATGTATTATGTCTTCCAAATAAATTATGTAATGTCCATATAGGAAAAAAGAGGGTATCTATATCAAAACCATAATCAGTTTTATCATATTTTTATGAAATATGGTAAATATAGATTAATGCACTTTAGTGGTTATTGATTATTACTTTTCAGTGATTTTTAGGGAGTTCATGAAATCATTATGAAGGGTGGACCATGGTTATCCCACAATTAGAGGTTAATATATGTATTTTTTTATGTTGGTATTCTTATGTTTCTTGAGAAAATTAATTTTCGTGATTTTAATTTGGGGAATAAAGAATTCCCATGTAGTGTTCATGGGACACATGAACCAAATAATTTCATATTTTTATTCACATGGGTAAACAAGGATGATGTCCTCATTTATTTTTCAGATAAATTGGGGAAAATTGATTAATCAAGAATCATCATTTAGATTTCTTTAGAGTATTAGTTGTACGATAAACTCTCTTTTTGTTAGTTTCATGTTTAGTGTGTTTTTATAAAGTGGTTAATCTTGTGATATGTTGATAAAGGAGGTATCTAAGTAGATTTTATCAATACATTTAATTATTTATGGGTGAGGGACATGTTTCTCACCATTGATAAAATTTATTGGCCTCACAATCTTCCTTCATATGAGATAATTCAATTTTATTAATATCAATTATGAGGTCTTATTTGACTAGATATCTATAGGTGGTGGACTAATTTTTTTTTTCATAATAGTGCGAAGCCTATAAACCACATCCTATAGTAGATAGTGGGATATTCCATACTTTTCATATTAATTATTGTGATGGGCATCTGGAGAATGGATCTCTTATTTAGATCATGGTTTTCTTATGCGTATGTATGGTATTTATTTTTATCATTCTCATTATTTATAATTTATAGCTACATGATGGATGAATTTTTTTCACTGGTTTTGGTTTTGGTAACTTCAATTATAGTAGGATTCATTCTATGGTTAGGACAAAATAGAGAGGAACCATCCACTTAATATTATAGTAGAATACTTTTTAAATGAGAAATGATTCACTGTTGTTCATTTTGATGAGGATGGTGTTACTTATTTATTTTTTCATAATTATATTCTGAGGAGTGAAATCAAGACAACAAAATCATTTTCATATGTAGGTGAAATATTTGTAGGACAAAATGTTGCACATGTGTTATGATCATTTGGGATTTAAAAAATATATTTTAGTATATTTAGTTTCCTTTTGTATTATGTTTTTATCATTAGTGTGTGTATTCTATTATCTGGTGATAATAAAAAGTTGATGCAATCCCTCAAAAATATTACACATAAAATCAAATTTTTTTGGTGCAGTATCTTCATTATTTTCACCATTACACGGGAATTAAATAATTATATTATTTCCCCGGGTTGTTATCAATATTTATTAAAGGAGGGGAATGTAATGCTCTATTAGGATGTTTTCTGTGATAAATATTATCTTACTAGTTGATGTCAATTACTCATAGTTTATGTTATTTCTATTTAATTGGAAAACCATTGGAAGAAAAACATTTTTATATTTTGAACATTGGTCAGACTAGTGTATTTTAAGAATACATGTTTGTTGAGGTATTTCTAGATCAGGCATAAGGAGATCATCCCTATAAATATGTGGTCTCTGGATGAATGTTGAGAATATGTGTTGTAAATTTTGATATTCTATCCATGAAATTTTTGTTCTAATCAGACATAGTGTTTCCACCACTGTTGGTGGATGAATCATGGGTTACAGTTTTCCACCTCTTCAGAATCAGTTATTTTTCGATCACCTGGTTTAATATCCCTAATTATTGTATTATTTAGTTTAAAATAGTTAATGCATGGGAGGATGTAGTGACCAGAATTTTTACCACGATGGGAATTACCACTGTTTTAAGTGTCAGCTACCCTAGAACCAAAAATGATAGAATGTTAATTTTACCACATTAAATTTTATTCTAAAAAATTTCTCATCTTTTTTCTGATATCAGGGAATGGTTTTTAATCCTAGAATGGATTTTTGTAAGTTTATAAAGATATTAGAAATATTAGAAATATATATATATATTAAAGTATTTACTCTATGCATCGGATAACAACTATAGAATATAGAAAAACATTAATGGAAACTCCAACTACATAATTTTATCTGAAAAGTGGTGTTTTTTCTAGGATACATAAAACCATCAGGTTCCAGAAATATACTCCAGAATAATAATTTTTTGGGTTTCAGTTTTAAACTGGTTTATTAATTTATAGGCTGTTAAATTAATATTTTTTTTCCATTAAACTAGGGTGTAGAATACCCACCATTAATAGATCCCTAGAGTGATTTTTGTTGATCAACGATATTGGTGGAGTTAAAAAATTTATCTATTGAGAAAAAGAACATGTATGAAATCGCCAATGATATGGGATATGATTCCTAGCCATATCCTTTTTATAGTAATTTTATATGATGATAAAATTCTAATTACAATTATTTTTTATTTAATATAAAATTGTATGGTTTCACACAATGATGGGATAATCGATTTTTGATAGGAGGGTGTGATTTATAAGATACGACATGATCACCATGAGGTGTAAAGAGAAAAAATATTTTCATGTATTTACATTACATATATTTTCTGGGATACCAATAAAAATATTCAAATATATGTCCAATGACCATACTATCCTAGATCCATTGGACACATTGGAACATAAACACTAGTACATAAGTGAGATACATTATATAACACTAGGTTCTTCATGAAAATCACCATTATTTGACACATCAAGAATTATACATATCTTTATAACATATGAATGGGAACATAAAAAGGGGTGAGTTCAGATGGTTAATATGGATTAATAAGGGAAACATGTAGGGATTAATAGGATGATAGGGGTATGCGAACATTATCATAAAATTATAAGATCAAACCTTACATATAATAAGCCCAGAAACATGAATAATGGAATAAATCAAGGAAGGTAATAAAACATGAATCATAAGTAATTAAATAACATAGTCCTTGAAATCATATTATTGAAATATGGACAAAAATCGTGGCATACAGAAACATGTGATAACATTACCTATAAGTCAAGATGCTTTACTATAACTTACAAGTATCTTCATGGGAACTACATCTTTTATATGGTACACACCACCATCCCTAGTCATAGTACATTTCTTATAATGTAATTGGTTTCCCTATCTTCATATAGGGTACTTGGCTTCCCAACGTCCAACGTCATAGTGACTAAACCTACCTAGTGGGACACACCACCATTTCCTGTTGTTGTCCTTTCATTACAAAGGATTGGGTATTCACATATTCTCATAGTGTTTG
Source organism: Viscum album (assembly GCA_963277665.1). Classification (NCBI taxonomy): domain Eukaryota; kingdom Viridiplantae; phylum Streptophyta; class Magnoliopsida; order Santalales; family Viscaceae; genus Viscum; species Viscum album. The sequence continues at coordinate 639,204,878 of OY728131.1, read as the reverse complement.
AAGCCCATTGAATTTATTCATATCATTATCTAATGATATATATATATATACGCAATGCATAAGAGGGAGATATTTGACCCAACCATCTTATAATAAAATAATTAATATATATTCCTCAAGATAATAAAACATTCATCATATCATGATCCATTAAAAATATGGGTTTTATAAACATAATATAATAATCCCATGAAATTAAATGGTTGCATTAAAAATGTAATTATACCATTAACTATGGAAATAGATAGGTTTCATAATCATTTTATCAAATCCTGACCCATGAAAAGAAGCCAGTTTTACAAGAAAAAAACTCATAAAAGTGGAATGACTTTCTTAAATGTCATATCATCAAAACATAATCTATTCAGAGAATAAATATTAATTGATACATTGAATCATTTCCTTGTAGGTAACAAGTAACATCAACTAATTTCATCATATATTTAAAATAACATGTAATGTTATTTTTAAAACATTTCTTGAGGAAAATATCACTTCTTCTTTAAAAAAGTGTATTTAAACCATAAATGAGGTAGAAAAACATTTTATTTAAAATAAATATTATAACTTATAAATAAATATACGAAAAAATTTTGGAATATTTTTTTCTTTTAATAAATATAATAAGAGTTTGAAAATGTTTTGAAAACCATTTTCCATGAAAACTTATAAAATAATATTGAAATGTTTTGAAAACCATTTATTTAAAATAATTTGAAAAAATTTAATTAACCTTAAAAGATATAAAGAAATTTAAAAATCATTTTTCTATGATTTTTAGATTAAATGAATATATTTGAAAAAAGATTAAAAAAAATTTTGTTGAATTTTATGGCATGTATGCCAAAGAAGTAAAATTAAGACAAAACTAAATTTTTGGTTTGGTAGAAATTGAATAATAAAACCCATGAAAGGGATATCATCAAATGGATATATAGATACCCATAAAATTAAGGAAAAAATTTATAATAATTGAATTTTTAGTATAATCAACACAAAAAAATATGAGCAGGAAATAAGAAATAAATCTCACAGAAATAAAATTGAGAGTCAAAATACCCTTACATTGTGTTCGAACTCTCATCATACTCATTCAAACCTCATATATGATAAATACTAATTAATTAATCAAAACCCTAGTCTTTTATTTAGTAAAATATATTTTTTTTAATATATTATATTGCCAACATTTTATAATTATTTATTAAGGTTTCACTTCATGTAATTTTTGTTTCTTCTTCGCATGTGTCTTAATTTGTTATATCATTGTTCCTTATACATATATCATTATTTATAGAATGTAAAAAATGATTTAAATATCATTAATATTCATTATATTTTTAATATAATAATCCATTGAATATAGATATATAAAATAGATTACACCATTCATAGAGATGGTAAGTCATATGTACGCATGAACGTTTTTTCTATTTAATTGTCACATTGGATGGAAGGAAGTAAATGAAATTTATGTATATATATATATGTATTTATATAATTTTTCTAGTATCATTATTATATCATATATATTATATAGGTTCACTAAAACCATCCTTAATACATTCCATGTTGTGATTGAATGAATCACATCGCTTTGAGGTGGTGATAGTCCACAATTCCTCAAATAAAATTATCGTACTAACACAAAATGGAAAGTATAAAGATATTAAATTTAAAAGAATTAATAAATAATAAAGACATGGTATATTATATGTTATATATAATATATAAATATAGTTTCCATCATAATTTACACCATGATATGTAGTAAAGGAAAATGAACAATCATCATTTTGTGGGGTGGTACTTTGTTGTATACATAAAGAATTTGTTTGTTACCCACTAGATATAATTTTTGTAAGTTTTGGTAGTACTATTTGTATGATTTTTTTTATATTTATGATATTGGTGTTTTAAAATAATAATGGAATATGTAGATTTCAAATATAGAGGAATGAAAATAAAATAAAGGATCAGGAGAGAGGGTTTTACCTCTTACCCAAGTAACTCCATTTGGTTTTCACAAAACTCCATCCTTGGATGGTTTTCATCAAAAAGGATGTCTAAAAAGAGGAATTTAGGTATTTTGGGATGTTTATTGGGAATGTCTAAGCCAATCCTATGTTCTTTGATAGGTGTTATGAATGGGTAGAGGTCGTGGCCTTTTTTGGGAAGGGAGGGGACATACATGGATTTTTTTCAAACAAGTTAGTTGCACCTATTTTTTCCTTAAAAAGTCCATAAAACCACAAAAAAATACAAAATGGATGGGTAAGAAAGTATTTTTATCCAGCAAATGGGTGTTGGACATGTGGATTTGTCATTTGGGTTCTAAAATTTATGTTTTACTCTGTTTTTAAGTTTATTTTTACCATAATCATTATAATAATATTTCATTAATTTAACTAATATTTTTTGAAGAAAAAATACTCGAAATAAAATAAGTGAAGAAATTAATTTAAATTTAATCCCACTAACTCGACAACACTGAGAGTTGTTAGAGTAAAAATTATCAAATGTTTGTTATGTTTTTATATCAAATTTCTATGTTAAATCAGTTTCAATGACCTGTAATGGATTAATTGATAAAAATGTATTCTAATAAAACATTAGAAGAAGTAAAAATTATAAGTCAAACATATAAATAAATTAGTTCAAAAATTATTTTTAATTAAAATTAAGTATTTTTCACTATTCATCCAAAATGATGATTCTTAGAAAAATCTCTTAAATTAAATCAAATCTAATTTAAACATTATAAATTAAAAAATGTAGTTTATTTTGTCAAACTAAATTTCTTAGTGTGTGTTAAAATATTTTTAATTTTTTCATAGAAGGACATGAAAAGAAGTTTATTTGAGAAAATCATATTTCTAAACATATAAAGATGTTACCAAAAATTATATCTTTAATTATCATATTTTTCATTTATATAAACCCATTGTAAACAATATTTTTAAAGTAGTTATTACTATTCATTTTACTATGATTAACGGTGAGGTTATATGTATCAAATTTAAATAATTATTTAAAAAAGGTTTTTTTTGTAGAAACATATTTTTTCGTGTAGTATATGAAAAGTCGGAGTAGCATGTAACATACAAAATAGTAGTGTTTCTTGTAATGTATTCCAAGTTGATTTCATGTGAATATAGTTCCTTACTCTGTGCAATGAAAGATATCAATTAAAATATAATTTTTCCTTGAAAAAAAGGTCCATAAAAACTCAGGGAGTTACATTCTCCCCCCCATAAAATAAATTTCACCCCTGAATTTTTTCATTCGGCTACAATAAAATTAGAATGCATCTACTTCATCATATCCTAAAATTCCCATGTAAATAACTCTAATAGGTGACTTCTTCAGAAAATAATTTCCAGGTAAATTATCTAGTTTTTTATAATTTTCTCAATGTGATCCATAATTTCTTCTAGTTTTTACTCATAAGAAAGATCCGTATCCCTTGGAATGAACAATGCGTTCAGTAAATGTGAAGTTACAGGTATGTACTTCTCCATGAGAAATGCATGGATCACGTCATGGAATTGATTAAGATTTAGAAGAAGTTTCTAGTGATAGAAGACCATTCCAATATAATCAAGATTATGAAAGGG